>JAXIVH010000001.1:11830359-12110359 GCA_036785325.1 Urophycis tenuis
TGTGTGTGTGTGAGTGTATGCGTGTGTCTGTGTCTGTGTGTGTCTGTGTGTCTGTGTCTGTGTGGATGTCCCCATGTATTTCCACTCTGGATTCACAATCTGGACAGGCCTTTGTATTCAGAATCTCAATTGGGAATTCTGTTTTGTACTCTCTGGCGATAAGCGGTAGTTGCTCCCATAGAGAACGGCGTCCTCACAGACAGTACACTGCACACACATAACATTTGTAACACTGTGCTGAAGCACCATTGTGTTACCTTTTGCGGTGATAGCTGGATCCTACATTGTTTTCTTTCTGCTTTACGCTGTTTATTTAGCAACATTGACAAATGAGCAGAGATTACTATGTTAAAGATCACAGAAGACGCACTAGGAAATGTGTTTGGATAACCCAAACAAGCATCCATTCAGGAGTGTTGATGTCATTTCTTCCCATTTCTTCTCCAATTTAATTTTTTCAGGAACGTTCCCCAAGTGGCTCAGAGGAGGAGTCCTGAACAGTTGTCACAGTTTTCATACATTTAAACTTCAGAAATATTAATATTTAACAGCAACAATGTTTGTTTAGCTACAGCCCATACAAGCCCATACAGCTGGACAATAAGTCAATGTTATCACTTTCGGATTTCAAAACATACCATATTGTGATGGCCTATTTTACTGTCTAAATGTAAGTTCCTTGAGAAGATAGAGCCTGAAATATTACATTGTGTTTGATATTTTTATTTGATAAACAAGTTTTACTTTTTTTTTATTACATAAATTAACATTTGTTGGATTCTTCGAGGTTGAAGTGATGAGATGATAATATTGATCATATCGATTGTATAAAATGACCAATGATTATGGCGATAATGAACTCTTCCATCATGTACAGCCCTACGCGGTACTGAACGGTGTTGTATGCTTAGTGATTCTTTACGTTGTACGTCAATGCTGCAAGAGAACCTAATCTTGACCAACCTCATTCAAGATTTAAGACCACCAGAATATTTAATCTCAGTGTGGCGGCGGTCAGGATGTATGGATGGCAGCATGTTGTAAATCCAGCTGTGTAGTGACTCATGTCCTTTGTCTGGAACACGTATGTACATACGGTACACGTATGTCCATGCGGTATGCCACGCAACCACGCGCAGGCATGCTCCTCCCCTGACAACCCCTCTTTGGATCTCCATTAAAAGCGCACTGTTGCTAGGGGCTGCGTTTAGGACGTCTGTTCGCCAAGCCCCCCCCCCCCCCCCTCGCTGCGTTCTCATTGGTGGTGGACATGAGTCCGTCTCTGTGCAAAACATCCCGAGTTAAACAGAGTTAACAGAGTTAAACAGCGTATCACTGACACAAAGCTGCTGTTAATCCCCCGCCGTCAGCCCCTCTGCTCACTGTAGATGTAATCCCCCTGAGGGATCAGTAGGCCGCCGTACCACCTCGTGTGTTGAGTGCTTCTGTGTGGACGTCGAGATGCCGCGGCGGCGTAGACATGCACAGGCCGTGGCGTTGTCCCAGGACGAAGAGCCCCGCGCTCCCCTGTGTGTCTAGGGGTCAGAGGTCAGCCGGGCGTCACAGGCGTGACGAACGAGCCGGAGTCTGGTCCCACCGTTTTTCCTAACATGCAATGGTTCACTGGAGCACGTATGACAGGGACACCAAAGCAGTCCTGTTTCATTTTTTACCAGGTGTTTGTCTTGTGCCAACTTTCTTGTTGTAGTTGTACTTTCAAAAGGAACAATAAATGTTAAAATGGTGTCCGTTCGTTATTCTACTCCAACGTTGGGAAAAGTATTCGTCTGTATTCATTTGGGAGTTAACAGGATCATAAATACATTTTTGTTACTAAAAATTAATGATGTGTTACCGGTTGCTCTTTGGATGGATGTATGTTACAAAACGATGGACATGTCAGGTGGGAGGGCGGGACTGTTGCCTGTACTGTCTCCCATTAGCTCACCTCTGGGGAGGCTGACTTTCAGAATGGTCGCCAGAAAACAGCACAGTTCTCAATTCTTTTAATACCTTTTCCTTGAATCTCCACCAGAGGGCGAGATCCCACCTTCCTTAAAGTGATGGTTCGGAGTACAATTCACCCTGGGGTAATTTCCACCAATAATCCAGCCAAATACCCCCTCAGATGCATGTTTAGCGACGGTCAATATTTATCAAGTTTAGGGGTATCAGCCGAATGGCTTAGTATTGGAGTGTCTGGTACAATGTGTATATGTCGTAAATTACCCCACTAATAATGCATGGATTGTTACCCAACTTCTGTTGTAGTACATATATGGTCTGTACTCACAAAACGAGGCATTTTAAAGTTTGTAAGTACTCCAGGAGTTTATTTAAAAGAGCACTTTTCTGATAGCTTCAACACTCTGTTGCTAAGGCTACCGCTGCGTCGACGTCTCTTCCGTCTTTCCGGATAAATTCGTAAAAGTCCTCTTCAAAACTCACAAGTGTAAGGAAAAAGTTAGTGAATTCAACACTCCATCTAATTTCAAGTATTCAATTATTCCAGTTGTCAATACATTTCGATGGAGTGTTGAATTCACTAACTTTTTATAACTGTGTATATATACAGTCTACAGTCACCGTGTTTTGGCCGGTTGATGGTGTTTTTAGCCTCCTGATGTATTTTGTCACTGTACCCTTAGAGGGCAAGGAAGGTCGAGCCAGTGGCTGAATAACTCCTTATAGACCTCATGTAAACAGCTCACCATCATACAAACATTGTGGTAGTTTGCGTTGTGAAAGAAATGCACTGTATAGGTATTCTCCCTTTGGGAGACTGTGTGTGTGTGTGTGTTCAGATTGCAAAATGATGAGTCTGCACGCGCGTCTTCCAAACCCCAGTTTGTGTGGCAATATCATCACATCCACTCCCATTATTTTGACATTGGGGCCTTACATTGGTAAAGAAACATATCCTTCAGCCACGGCAGTAGTGTGTGTGTGTGTGTTTCTGTGTGTTGGGGGGCGTGGCAGGGTTTCCTGATTTCTGGGAATTCCTTCAACGGCGGCTGTCCAGTTCAACTGCCAGTATGGGTGTCATACACTGGAAGGGGGCAGGGCTTCCCCCAAACACCCCCTTGTAGACACTGTAGGGGTAATGTGCATGTGCCTTTGGTTTGATCGTTTTTCATGAAAGTTGCTGGAAAAGTACCCACAATTACACTCACTGTCTCTGTTTCAAGTGTTTCCCTTGAAAAAGAAGAGAAGAAAACTTGTGATTATGGGCTGTGAATAAAGGTTATCTAGGGAACCACAAACTGCCAGGGTCAGCCTGATTAGGGCCGGCCTTTCTGGTGACAGTGACACACACACACACACACACACCCACACACACACACACGCACACACGCACACACACACACACACAGACCCTCACACATACAGACCCTCACGCCTTTGCATGCACACAGACAAACATATACATACACACAATGACACATTATAAACATATACATGTACACACATACACACACCCACACAAACATAATACACTTGTATAGATGTACACACACACACACACGATACACAAACAGACCCTCACACGCACACACTTGGTAGGTGATTGTTGGCTGGGTTAACCTTGGCTCTAATCATCTCCACTGGGCTTGAATATGACACTGATATGTCTGACCGCGTCCCAGGGTCAACTGGCACGTACGTGTGTGTGTGAGGCTCACGTTTCGGTTCAACGATAGAAAAGGAACATATCAGGATCATATCAGTGTGTTTAACACCAGTGTGTAGAAGGTGATATGACAATATGATTATAATACCTGGTGTTGCTCCAACTTCTCCCATTCCAGGAGTGTATACATGAATTATAATGCCATTATATTGATGGCACAAATATTATGAGTTTGTATGGATGTATGAGTATGACTGTTTCTTTGAAATGAATCATAAGAAAGGGTCAATATCAGAGACTATTGGCGACCATCCCTTCCCCCAACACACACAGGATGGTTTTAGTAAAATATGTGCCATTTCCACATTCCTGCTCCAGTTCAGTTCCACAAGGCCAAAAGTACCCAGACCCCTTCCCTCCCACACACACACACACACACACTGTCCACGTTGTGTATTTAATTTCTGATTCACCACATAAACATTGAAACGAGCCCCTTTGTTCTCTCTCTCTCTCTCTCTCTCTCTCTCTCTCTCTCTCTCTCTCTCTCTCTCTCTCTCTCTCTCTCTCTCTCTCTCTCTCTCTCTCTCTCTCTCTCTCTCTCTCTCCCTCCCTTTCCTCTTCAATTGAATTTCATTCCTTTTATGCTGTCAAAAATGATGAAATCACATGAATGGGTGTTTGGATAGATCACTAGGAGGAGCAGAAGAAGTGGTCTGTGGACGTATGTTGCCAGAATTATAAAGTTGTACAAACATGGCCCATTGGAAGAGTATCTATGTGCCGTGATGCTCTCCGTTTTGTTGATGATGACTGAATGTCTGCACCATGCAGTCATCTCTGTTCGTCCATGTTCTCTGCCCACACACAAACAACACACACACACACACAAACACCAGAGCACACACATACACAAACACACTCACATACACCACGGCACATGAATACACACACACACAGTGGAGTACACACACACACACACACACACACACACATACATACTCACATATAGTTAATAATTAAGTCAATAAGTAACTAAGTAGAAGCACCTTTTGGAACAGCACGTTCAAGCGTGCTGCGCTCCACAACTCCCTCCCCATTCAGAAACATATTACAGTGAGGACACACCGTACAAGATACAAACACACCCCCTTACCAGGTTCAGATCGGCATGAGTGTCTGACAGACTGCGGGGCAAATCACGGCAGTGCCCTGCAGGCTCCACTGTGCACCACACCGCACACAGACATACTATAGTCAGCCATGCATGGAGAGAGGTGGAGCGGAACCCCAGCTGCCTGCTCAAGAGCACGGTGGCAGGCCCCTGTCTCGCTCAGATGGCCCTGCCAGCTCTGCAGCCAATGTCAAACGTGCTCCTGGTTTCATGCTGTCGCTGTTGGTGGGCGCGGTGGTTGCTATGCCAACGGTAACGATGGAAATGCTCGTCAAGGTTTTCAAATCAGGAAGGCTGCCAGGGAGAAAAATGATCATGGCAGTGATGATGAGGAGGAGTTGTGTCGGTTAATTTTAATAGCAGTTGTGATGGTGTTTATGGTGATGATGACACAATGATAATGATGATGATGGGGGAGGTGACGAAGAGGGACACCAGAGTGTTAAAGTGTCAATTGTGTTCTTTCCCAGGATGTGGAAGTTGAGGCCACTGAAGACATGCAGGGCAGAGAGAGGCTTCGGACAGGTGACTGATAGATAGTAATGAGGGAGCATGGAAAATGAATGGATTGCCACGCCCACCGCACAGACACATACACACCAAGGGAGGGAGACAGAACACACTTTAATTCAATTCCATTTTATTGCCATACATTTATGACGTCTGTTTATGTGTGTAGTAACATGATATCAGAGCAAAGGGACGCTGGTGAAAACCCCAAAGCGTCAACTGTAGAAAACGGACCACTTTGTGTGTTACATGGTGCCCCTCACCCTCCCGCCGGGCGCGTCTGGCTGACTTCACACACACAGCAGCCATTATGTTAACCAGTAGCCCACCGCGTTTACACCACTGATAACAGTTGGCTTTAATCTCGGGGAAAAAATAGGCTATGCACCCGAAGATAGCGCGTAGGGCGACACTACAGTGGTGGGTGGCGAAGAATGAATGGAGCCGGTGTGGGGTGAGGCGAGGACGAGGCGAGGCGGATTGACTAGATGGAGGGAGGATAGAGCCAGCGAGGCTCCGCCCCCTCGTGGTTCACGTATTTTAGAGTCACGTATTTAACATTTCAAATATCACACCACTGGCTGGCCCCGCCCACCCAGGGCTTCTTTCGAGTGCTGCTGTGATGAAGACCGCAGAACAGCATCACTCTCTCTCCGGTCACTGAGCTTACCTTCTGCTTTGGATCACAGCAGCGTGGTGAGGGAGGGACACTTGACTACAGATATTGTTTTATTTTATCATTATTCTTTACCTGTGGATAATACCCCCAACGTGGAGAGGATGTGGACGCGGAGTGGTATCAGCGCGACGTGGTCCTGCTGCCTGTTGATGCTGCTGGCTGTTCTTTGCTTGGCTGCTTCAGGTGAGGGATGATGCTCTCCGGGCGGGTGTGTTGGGGGTCCAGCCGGGCGTCCACACACGTCTCCGAACGGGAACGTGTTCGCTTTCTGCGTCAACATGTAGGATTTTTCACGGAAGAAAGTTGGAGATAGGTTTCAGAAGTTCAGATCGAAGTCAACCCAAATGTGTGTGTGTGTGTGTGTGTGTGTGTGTGTGTGTGTGTGTGTGTGTGTGTGTGTGTGTGTGTGATGCTATACAATACGGGCTATAACCGTTGCGCTCAGTGACTTTCTCGTGACTTGAAGTAACAATTCTGCTGTGTCATCATTCATGCAAATACCACTTTGAGGAGATATGTATACAGTATATGCTATATATATGTAAATAGAGAGGAGAGAGAGAGAGAGAACGAAAGAGAGCTCTCGTTGGATTAAAATGATGATGGCTACTGACAACCACCTACTACCACCGCTTAGAGTTGGTATTTCTGCATTTGGATGAGTCTCCGGTAAAACACATTGGTGCTGCCTCCCCATCACCCTCAGTGGGTTGGGGGGGGGGGTTTAGGGTTAGGGTTAGGGTTAGGCCGGTAACTCTCAAGTGTTCCACGGTCGCAGCCTGCAAACAGGCGGCCGTCACGGATGTGGTGGTCGCTCACAGCCTAGCACAGGAAACGGACTCGTTTTCGCTTTCAACCTCAACCTGAATGTCGCTCACGCGTTGTGTCTTTTCATTGTACCTCATGTTGTCTGTGTTCATACACTGAACGTCTCGATCCTGACCGATGCGCCACGAGATTACAATAGGGTTCTTTATCAGCCAAATGAAAGGGCAGCGTTGTGTTCCTGTTTGACGTTCTGTTGTAAGCCTGCTGATCCTCTGGACAGGCAGTGCAACACACTGGGCGTTTGATTTGATTGGGCCCATACAAATAGCCTCTATTTCTAGACAGCGCACCCGGTAAATAACCAGCATCGTTTCAGTGATGCTGCTTTATAGATTACATGCACTAAATATCCTTAAGGCCATCAGCGTGTTGGGAATTAACCTGCTTTGCTCAGATCCCTTAATCCACTAATCTAAACCCACAAGAATTTACTATCAGATTAGAGGTTTCACTCGTGTTTCGTTAGTGTACACTTCTTCATCTCATGTGAGAGAGAGAGAGAGAGAGAGAGAGAGAGAGAGAGAGAGAGAGAGAGAGAGAGAGAGAGAGAGAGAGAGAGAGAGAGAGAGAGAGAGAGAGAGAGAGAGAGAGAGAGAGAGAGAGAGACTGGGTGTGAGTGTGTGTGTGTGAGAGAGAGAGAGAGAGAGACTGGGTGTGAGTGTGTGTGTGTGTGTGTGAGAGAGAGAGAGAGAGAGAGAGAGAGAGACTGGGTGTGTGTGTGTGTGTGAGAGAGAGAGACTGTGTGTGTGTGCTTGGGTGTGGTGTTGCGGTGATACAGGTGTTTGCTCACGTATGTGTTTGCTATCTTGTGTAAAGCATGTGTGTATTTGACATGCTCCCTAAATTAATCATTACAGCCGTCTCCTGGGACCTGTTGCTAGTGTCACCCATGTGCAGACATCCATTCATTCAAAAGGGGCGTTCTTTCTATCAAGCTTCTCCGTTTCTCCACCAAGATGGCAACAGCTCCACACTACAACACTCGCCACACCATTTCACTTGAATGTGAATAGTCGGTCTCATTCTATATCCATGCGTAGAAAATCCTGCTTTAAAAATGTGCTAATCCTTAAAGTAGAAAAAGCACACAGTAGCCATGTTAAGCAGGCTTGTGGAGCGGGGGGGGGGGGGGGGGGGGGGGCAGGGGCTCCTGATTGGTCAGTGCCCGGGTGAGCGGTCGGAAAACATGACTCCCCAAACCTCGCAGCTCCGGGCCGGCCGTCGGTGGGCCGACGGATGACTGGACCGGCGCACTGGGCCACGGGCACTTCAATACCCGCGGGTCGCTGCTTCTGGTTCCGGTAATGAAACTCCCCCCCCCCCCCCCCCCCCCCCCCCCCCCCCCCGATCAATAAGTCACTCTTTATGAGTGATTATAGTGTGTGTGTGTGTGTGTGTGTGCACGCGTGTACTTGTGTAGTTGTGCACAAGCATTTTTAAGTGGTCCAGCTGTTTCTACACCGTCAGGGACAGGCTGGCTTTCGCTCTTATTTTATTTCCCAGGACCACCAAGAAAGAATGAGTCTGACGTGTCGCTGGACTCGTTAAGAGAGGACCCCGGCAGCCGTGTCAGAACGGTGGGCAGTGTTACGTGTATATCAGTGTGTCGTTGGCCGATAGCCAACATGGCCGCCTGGTATCACCACGCAGCTCAACGGGAGCGTACCATGCGTTGGTCGCTGAATAAATCCATGTAAGCTGTTGCTACGGTAACCTCAATTCACAGTGCCCGGTGGTTTTCCGCCAGCTGTGGCTTACGCGGTCGATAGATGACGACCACCAGACGCCTGGTGTGGCCCGTTTCCCTCCGCCGTCCTGGGCCGGTTGGTGCCGGATGATTCCACGTTCCAGGGTTGGTAGTTCACATCATTCACCGTGTCGTCCCCCCCCCCCCCCCACCCCCGGGGTGTGGCTCAGGGGGTGGGGAGACCTGTTACGGGCCACAGGTTCAGCAGGTTGCCCGGCTACCCAAAGGTTGCTGGTTCGATCCCCCGGCTTCTCCTGGCTGTGGGAGTATCGGGATGTCCCTGAGCAAGGCACCTGACCCTACCGGCTCCCGATGAGCCGGCTGGCGCCTTGCGTGGCTGACGGCCGCCGTCAGTGGGTGAATGTGTGTGTGTGTGTGTGTGTGTGTGAATGGGTGAATGTGTGTGTGAAGGGGTGAATGTGAGGCCATGTTGAAAAGCGCTGAGAGTGGCTTCTGTGTAGAATGGCCTCCGTGGGACCCCCCTGGCCTGACCCAGTTGCTGGCCAGTCCAAGTCCTTCCCCAAGATTAGTGAGACATAAACACTTGGGACGGGGCAGTTTAATTTTCTGCTCTCAGAGGAAGGGGGCGGGGGGGGGGTTTCAGTCAGGAGCTGAGGTCGGGGGAGGAGGAGGTCAGCACGCCCCTCTGTCTGACCTACTTTTCTGCCACTCTTGTGGTTGCCAGTCAGCAGGGCGTGCTCCTCCTCCTCGTGCTCCTCCTCCTTACGCTCCTCTGCTGCTCGCCAGCCCTGACTCCAGACCAGACATGGCTAGGAAACGTTGGGTCTATTCCTGGAAAAGATGGCCACAGGCTGTGTAATATGCATGTGTGTGTTTAAGTGACTGTGTGTGTGTGTGTGTGGCTGTGTTTTGGTGAATGCGTGTATGTGGGTTTTAGTGTGTGTGTATGTTTGTATTTTAGTGAGAGTGAGTTAATGTGAGTTAATGTGTGTATGTGTGTGTGTTTTAGTGAGTGTGCGTGTATGTATGTGTTTTAGCGAGTGAGTGTATGTGTGTGCGTGCGTGTGTGTGTGTCATGAGGGTCTCCCTGGGTAAACATGAGGCGAGGTATCCGACAGTCTCCACATTGACAACTGGGAGAATCTGGCCAAAAGTAACAAGAGCAGAGCACAACCAGGGGATCCACTGGAAGGACCGTGCAGCTGCCGAGCTGAGCTTGTAGGGCAGACTGGGGGGGCGGGGTGGCCCCAAGGTGGTGGGCTGTGGTGAGAGTTGTCACTATCACACTACATAGCTGTCGCAACGGCTCAGGTGCAGGCATTGTGTGTGTGTGTGTGTGTGTGTGTGTGTGCGTGTGCGTGCGTGCGTGTGTGTAGTACCAGTTTCTGCCGGAAATGTCAACAGATGACAGACCTTCTGGTGTCGGCTTACTTTCATGTGAGTGAGTGAGTGAGTGAGTGAGTATGTATGTGTGTGTGTGTGTGTGTGTGTGTGAGTGCGTATGGTGGCGATGGTGATGATGCCTCTGTGAGGAATGTCCCGTAGGGGTTGGTTGTGTGCCGGTGGTGTGATTCCTGCAGCTCCTCCCCCACCCCCATTGTCTTAAAGGGACAGACAATAGGCCGTTGGTGCCTGGCCCCGGGCGGCCCCGGCCCCTGAAGGGCCTGTCGGACACAGGGAGGGCCGTGCAGCTCCTGTCAGGTGCCTTTGTCCTGTGACACCATGCGCCCGCTGGCCTTTCACATTCTGCTGGGGCGCACAGAGGACCAGTCACCCTGAGGTCACACGCATGACTGGAGGAGGTGATGACGTGGGGCTGACCTGAGGGCACAGTTTAATTTAATGTATTACAAAGGTACGATGTATCACAAAGGTACGATGTGGTACTACTTGAATGATAGCTTTGTTCGAATAGCCAACGGGATTGGATGTGAGGGGATCCGCTTGCGCTGCCTTATCTCCCAGCATCCTTTGCATCTGAGACTCACCGCAATCTCAAACACGCGAGGGTCAACTCAGGGTGCTGCACCCATGCCGTTCCACACTCGCACCATGAACACACAACGGACGGTCACACACCGAGGTCTGACGGATCCACCTTTCGTTTCCCAAAATGTCTTCCCAACCGGATGGTTTTTCATGTGCGTGACGTGACAATCACACTGGGGAGATGTTTTTTGTCAAGCTGAGATGCTTCATGCGGCAGCGCCCTCCTGCCGTGGTACTCCCTGTCGCTCTGAGTACATCTGCGTCTGAGGCTGTGAGAGCCGCTTTACCAGATTACCTTCTCTGCGGTAATCTGCCGAATGCAGCAATCTGCTTCCCCAGGTCATTGTTGCCCCATATCCTATTTCCACAGAAATGTGCGAAACCCCCTGTGGTGTAGTCATCTCGCCTATCACATCAAGCTGTTTAGGCAGCTTTTCCCACAGCAGACGTTCCTCATTGCCCCATATACATGCTCTTCGTCCTCCAGTATTGGATTACACATTAACTCTACCAGGATGTGAGTTGAGTTGAGTCACTGAGATTAGCCGTCAATGGTCTTAACCTGATGAGAGCCAAGCAGGCCTACCGCCTTTGATGTGCCGCTCCGTCTGCAGCATTCGCACCAGATGGATGGTTGATGTTGTCTTGTGTGTGTGCTCACAGATGCAGCGTCGCGGTGCAACTCCAGGCAGTTTGCCTGCGGTAACGGCAGGTGTGTCACCAACCGGTGGATCTGCGACGGCTCGGATGACTGTGGCGATGGGACCGATGAGCTGAACTCCACCTGCGGTACGTTCCGGTCTCACCCGGGGGATGTGAGGGGAGCCTGTACGAGGGCCACGCTCGGAGAGGGTGGCGCGGCAGGCCATGGCTCATTATCTTTACCTGATTATGATCTTTACTGTACCACCCCCCCCCCCCCCCCGTATTGAGCAGTCCCAAAGACCACTCGCACCATTTGGGAAAACTGATCACAGCTTTTCAGACCAGACCAGAAGACCATGCGATGAGGATTTGTGTAATAGAACCTGTAACAATACACCATAAAAAAACAATCCTCCACAATTGTAACCATTCATTGTATCCTTGATGCTAACAGCATTACGTCTGTCAGTAAAAGAGAGCGCCGGTCGTGCGTGAGACCCCTCCTATGAAAAGCAGCACACGTCTCACACCCCGTTGTGTTCCTCCTCGCGCTCTGCAGCGGCCAAGACCTGCCTCCCCTCCGAGTTCAGCTGCGGGGACCCCCGGAACCAGTGCATCTCGGACCGCTGGCGCTGCGACGGCGCCGCCGACTGCAGCAACAGGGCGGATGAGAAAGGCTGCGGTAAGACCCCCGTCACCCACGGCATGCCCGCCGCGCTTGGGACCCCGGCAGGAACGTCTGCCCGTGCGGACCCCGCGCCGGGCGCTCTGAGAACCCGACTCAGGCGTCGTCGCTCTGATGTTGCGCGGGAATTGAACGACTGTGTTTGGTCACACTTCACAACAAGGGCGTGTTAACTGGCCCTTCATGAACATAAGTGAACGCGGGATTAAGCATGAGCGACAGCTAACAGTTAACCAGCCGTTTGAAAACTAAGCCCCTCCTCCATGACCCCCTCCCCCCAGAGGCCCAGGCGTGCTCTGAGGACGAGATGCGCTGCGGGACCGGCCACTGCGTCTCCCTGTCCTTCCGCTGCGACGGCGACCGCGACTGCGAGGACGGCTCCGACGAGGAGTCCTGCCCGCCGCCCGTCTGCAGCGCCAGCTCCTTCCAGTGCAACAACACGGCGTGCGTGCCCGCCCTCTGGGCGTGCGACGGGGACAGCGACTGCCCCGACGGCTCTGACGAGTGGGCCCAGAGCTGCGTGGGCCGCCGCGTGGAGAAGGCGGCGCCGTGCGGACCCGGGGAGTTCGGCTGCAGCAGCGGCGATTGCATCCCGAGCGTGTGGCGGTGTGACGGCGGAGCGGACTGCCGGGACCAGTCGGACGAAGACAACTGCAGTGAGTGTGTGTGTCTGCGTGCGTGTGTGTGCGTGTGTGTGTGTATGTGTGCGTGTGTGTGCGCGTGTCTTAAATTTTGGCAGAACCTCAATAAGCCAACTCTCACTCAGTCATTTAACGTCGGCCATCTTTGCACCGGGCAGCCCACCCGACCTGCCAGCCAAACCAGTTCCAGTGTAACGACGGCGTGTGTATCCACGGCGACCTCCAGTGTGACGGTGTCTCCGACTGCGCTGACGCCAGTGACGAGATGGGCTGCCGCCAAGGTCAGACCACGCCCCCCCCCTTTTCCCACCCATCTTCCTCCTCCTGGAGGGCGTGTCACGGTCCGCCGCCCTCGTCATCGGTCGCTCACCTCTCTGCCCCCCCTCCCCACAGTGGACACGTGCGAGGGCCCCTCCATGTTCAAGTGCCACAGCGGGGAGTGCATCGGCGCCGACAAGGTGTGCGACAAGACCATCGACTGCAGCGACTCCTCGGACGAGCCGGCGCGCGGCTGCGGTGAGTCCAGAGCGCCGCGGTGGCGGTGATTTAGCCGTGATTTAAAAAAAACAAAAAAACAGTTCCCGGTGGAAGCGTTCCAGCTGGGCGCGTTCCTTCCCGGCACTCCTGATCCGTTTTGTTGGTCGTTAGTCTGGCATGTCGCTGGCAGCTGGGACACAGCCGCCCCGCCCCCTGAGTCACCCATGCCAGGAGGAAACGGCCGCACCTCGATGAGTACGAGCGCACCAGGAAGCGCGGCTGGGAGGCGTCTGGCAGGATGGGGGGGGGGGGAGGAGTCTGTAGCCTGGAGAACAGGCCGCCGTGCGCGCTGGGTTTCTAACAGGCTGCCTCTCGTGTCTCTGACCCCGTTTAGACACCAACGAGTGCGCCAACGGCAACAACGGAGGATGCTCTCACCTGTGCGTTGACCTCAAGCTGGGCTACAACTGTAGCTGCATGACCGGGTACAGCCTGGCCGTGGACAAGCACACCTGTGTTGGTAAGAGGGTTATTACCACCATGTTGAGCTGACTTTTGGCGGTGGGGGTGGGAGGGGGGGGATACATTAGTTATTTTAATATTTTTTTATTCTATTTGAATGCTACAGTTTGACCTTTGACCCTCCTCCCCCCCTCCCCCTGCAGACATCGATGAGTGCTCCACCCCCGATGTGTGCAGCCAGGGGTGCATCAACCTGCCCGGCAGCTATAAATGTGACTGCAAGGAGGGCTATGCAGTGGACCCCCTGACCAAGACATGCAAGGCCGAGTCAGGTAACAGGGCGCCCATGACTCCGGTTCCAACTTTAGAACTGCTTCATTCATTATGCATTTTTTTCATAACACTGGGCCTTTGTTCAGAAAGGTGCCACCATGTTTTTGAGTCCACTCACCAACCAGTTCCTGAGGGTGGGCGGTGAACACCGGGGTGAACTTTGACCCACTAACACGTCATCCTTTTCCTCTCCTCTCCAGGCACCGTCCCCTACCTGTTCTTCACCAACAAGCATGACCTGAGGAAGATGTCCGTGGACCGCAAGGACTACGTCCGGCTCGTCTCGGGGCTGAAGAACGTGGTGGCGCTGGACCTGGACGTCTCCAGGGACACCATCTTCTGGTCCGACCTCTCCCTGAAGAAGATCTACAGGTTGGTGTCATGAGATGCAAGTTGGTGTCGCACCTGCTTTCAGAGTCCTCCGGAGCCCTCTCTGACCAGGGAGGGTCCAAGCTGACCTGAACCTGCACCCGTGTGTGTGCTTGTGCGCGTGCGCGTGCGTGTCCTCCTGCCTCATTGTAACCGGCATCGTTAACGGGGCCAGGCCAGCATCCGTCAGGACGCTCACTATTGTCTCCCTTCCACAGCTCCACCATCAGCAGGGCCGGCGACGCCTCCCTCCGCCGCGAGGTGATCGGCCGTGACATCACGGCGCCCGAGGGCCTGGCCGTGGACTGGGTGCACGGGAACATCTACTGGTCGGACAGCGCGCGCCGGACCATCTCTGTGGCGACGGTGGACGGCAGCAAGAGGAAGACCCTGATCTCGTCGGGTCTAGACAGGCCGCGCGCCATCGTGGTGGACCCCGTGCAGAAGTGAGTGTACGGCGTGTCCAGGGAGGACCTGGTTTCAGGTTGAGAGAACAGCCCCCCGCAAGAGGGCTCCGTCAAAGGGACAGCAGCTCCGTGTCCCAGGCACCGCGGTGATGGCTACGGCCACGGGTTCTGATGAGACCGGTTATCTGCGTCCACAGCTTCATGTACTGGACCGACTGGGGCGCCGAGGCCAAGATCGAGAAGAGCGGTTTGAACGGAGTGGGCCGCGTCGCCCTGGTGACCGACAACATCATGTGGCCCAATGGCATCACTCTGGGTAAGCCGACACGTCCTGGACGCTGCCACCGCAAACAGGTTCAGGGACCGGCTCCCGGCGGTGAGATGACAGGAGTCCCATTGTCTCGTTCTCCTTGTGCCCCCCGGCAGACATGGTGAGCCAGCGGCTGTACTGGGTGGACTCCAAGATGCACACGCTGTCCAGCATCGACGTGAACGGGGGCACGCGGCACGCCGTGGTCCACAACGCGCTCAAGCTGGCCCACCCCATCTCCGTCACCGTCTTCGAGGTTCGAGCCCTGTGTGTGTGTGTGTGTGTGTGTGTCTGTGTGCGCGTGACCAGACCCGTCGTCCTGGCGACCGCGACGTAGCGCGGTGATGTCATGACACGTGCGCACGCCTGTTTTTTAATCCTCGCGCTGAGCGTAAGCTTAACCCCCGACACGTGCGCCGTCCGTTCTACGCAGGATAAAGTCTACTGGACCGACGTCAACAACAACGCCGTGTTTAGCGCCAACCGTCACACGGGAAACGACATCAGCGAGCTGGCGACAGACCTGGACCAGCCCGAAGACATCGTCTTGCACCACAACCTCAAGCAGCCCACGGGTACGGCCCGCTTCAGACCACGCCACGCTGAGCTGTAGGCACGCCAGCCCACCTTCAACTCTCATACTGGTGTGTGTGTGCGTGCACGTGTGTGTGTGTGCGTGTGCGTGCGTGTGTGCGTGTGCGTGCGTGCGTGTGTGTGTGTGTGTGTGTGTGTGTGTGTGTGTGCGTGTGTGCGTGTGTGCGTGCGTGCGTGCGTGTGTGTGTGTGTGTGTGTGTAGGGACCAACTGGTGCACGGAGGGCCTCAGCATGAACGGCGGCTGTGAGTTCCTGTGTCTCCCCGCTCCTGCCATCACCCAGCGCTCTGCCAAGTACACGTGCGCGTGTCCTGACAACGCCACGCTGGCCAGCGACATGAGGAGGTGTTTGACAGGTGCGTGCGTGTGTGTGTGTGCGCGACGCAAGAAAAAAAGAAAAAAAAACCCACATGCAAACGACGTTGATGTTGATGTTGATGAACGGGGCGTGTGAATCCCATGTTGCTGACGCGCACGAGGACGCCGGCCAGCGTCATCGACGTCAGGCCACTCGGATGTGTCGCGGTTCATTTGCATTGTTCTCCTGTGGCCAAAATAAACCCGGGGCTTAGGCTCCCTGTGCGAATGTAAAACGCTCGTTATGTAAAATGGTTTGCGCCTTTTTTTGCCTTGCAAAAATTTGCAAGGGAGCAACAAACGTGGGGATTGGTCAACTCGGTGATGTTCTCGTAATGCTTCGGATTGGATCATCCCATTACTTCCATTTCATTTGTCTTTCCATTCCAATTGTGCACCAATATTCCACCCTATGAATGGTCCGGCCATATGTTGAGCCCTGAGGAACCATGTGGGGCTTTGCTAACGAGAACCCCGTCACTCGTTTCCCACACAAGGCCCTCAAGTGGTACCCCGACAGCCCACCCCACCACCCACCCCCTCAGGAACCACCGCCGGAGCTGCCCAGAGGCCTTCGTCTCGTACAGACGCGCCCCCCTCCCCCACCAGCTCACTGCCCCCCCTGGTCTCGGCTCAAGGTGAGCACTCGCCGGGTCACTGTTACTCCTTTTCGAACCGCCACGAACCAGGTGCTGGTTCTGGGCTGGTGCTAGTACCAGTTCGGTGTTGGTGCCACCTGCCGATTATCCAAGAACCAGCTCGTTTTTCCACAGACTGAGAGCCAGAGTAGTGCAGCGTCGCTACGTCAGTGTATGCGCTCATGTTGTCCTAGCAACCCGACAGGACTACTTTTTACCCATCCTACTGCTGGCTTTACAAGCTTACACCTCTATTAAAAAACACAGACAGTAGCCTATGTTTATTTTTTTGTAGTTCAACTTGTTGTATTGTGCCACTGTTCGTTATTTTATCTTTTTTTTTATTTTTTATCATTATCTTTTTTTATTTTATTTTCAATTTTTTTTTTTTTTTTTTCTATTTTATTTTATCTTCGTTATTTTTATATTTTATTTATTTAACTCGAAGCGCTCGAAGCGGCCGCCTAAAAGCAAGCGGAGCGCTGAAAAAAAGACGCTGGAGGCGACGCCTTTTCTCTATGCGGCCACAGTCGACCGCATACGCTCTGTTGAAATAGCATTGAAATAGCTTGAAAAAAAGCGCTGGCGCTTAGAAATAAACGCTATATGGACACCGTCGGTCGTCACGATAACCCCGCCCCTAGCATCCGACGTGACCGGTTCTTGTTTCTGGTCCAGCATTAAATCGGTGCTAAAGTGGAACCTGTTTTGCAGAGCCGGAGCCAGGCTTATTTTTGTGAAAAACCTAAGAACTGGTTCGAAATTTGTTGCTGGCCCGGAACCAGCACTGGAACCGCCTCGGTGGAAAAGGGGTATTTGTGTAGGAAGGCGTGGCGTGTTGGTGGAGGAGCAGAGAAGTCACATGTCCTGCTTGTTGTCCCTTCAGCCAACAACCGGTATGCTGCCCTGCCAGAGGAGGCCGAGACCTCCCACCCTATTGCCCTCTACATCGTGCTGCCCATTTGTAAGTTGTGAGCCCTTTCGTCAACCTTCAGGGTTTTGTGGGTGATGAGTCATGTGGGAACCTTATTACTCCAAACTGTAACAAAACCATGGCAGGACTTTCTATTTTTCTGAACCTGGATTTACCCACCAAACTCCAAACTAAAGAAGCTCTAGTGTTGTGTGTTATCTCCACGGGTGGTGAGCGCAGAATCTGACCAAACGTGTTTTCTTTTTCTCCCCGTGCGTTTCGATTGGACAGTGGTCATGTGCCTGCTGGTCTTCGGGGCGGGGTTCCTATGGCGACAGTGGCGCATGAAGAACACCAACACCATCCACTTTGACAACCCGGTGTATCAGAAGACCACCGAGGATGAGGTCCACATCTGCACCAGCGAATCCGGGGGCTACGTCTATCCCGAGGTAACCCCCTCCGCCTGCTCACATCCCCTGTGTTCCCTTGGGGGGGTGGTCTGGTGTCTCTCAACGCTAATCAGCGCTTTGAACAGCAGTGACCACGGCTGCTAACAGAGCCACGCTAACAGAGCCACGGCTACTAACAGAGCCATGGCCGCTAACAGAGCCACGCTAACAGAGCCACGGCCGCTAACAGAGCCACGCTAACAGAGCCACGGCCGCTAACAGAGCCACGCTAACAGAGCCACGGCCGCTAACAGAGCCACACTAACAGAGCCACGGCCGCTAACAGAGCCACGCTAACAGAGCCACGGCCGCTTACAGAGCCACGGCCGCTAACAGACCCACATCCGCTAACAGACCCACATCCGCTAACAGAGCCACGGCTGCTAACAGGGCCCCACTAACAGAGCCACGGCCGCTAACAGAGCCACCCCCTTACGCTTTGTAGGGAAGGAAGCCCTCCCCCCATTCTCCTGGTCGTGAAGCACAGAGCGAATCCCTTTGTAACGCGCAGTGAGCTTTTAAAACATGGGACATGGATGTCCCCAGCAGCGCTGCTTTACTTGATTCATCAAAAGCGTGCTCAGTCCAGCAGACGGGGGAAGTTAAGGATCTCCAGCGTCACTTCCCCAACATGAAGGACCGCCCCTAAAGGCTTCTGATTAGTTCTGCAGGGCAGGTGTTCCTCAAACCCTTTATGACTTTGAACCCTGTGCGCCGTGGGCCTCGGGCTCCACTGGAGCGAGGCGTGCAGACTGACCGCTGAGTCCAGCAGGGCACGCGGTTCTCCTCAGCCAAGAAATGACTGCTGTGTAGGACGCCGTGCGACAGGACGCCTTGCAACAGGACTCTGTGCAGCGGGTCAAAGTGACTCTGAGATGCCGGGGACAGAACGCAAGCAGAAACGCGCCCGCTGGGTGATTTTCAAAATAAGCCAAAAGTAATCAGACGCCGCTGCACATTCTCCCTCACAGAGAGAGAGTGCTTTGATGGGAACGCCGGCTCAGAAAGGCCATTCACAATGGCCATTCAGGGTGGGAGATCACACTACAGATGAGGGATTGGCCCACATTGTTTCACCATATATTTCGGAATCATTGTTTTTGAAAGGTTTACATGATGCAAAACGAAAGCTTCTGCATTTGGATGTTGCGAGGCTAACCATAGCATTCATACACGAACAGTCGCTATTGTTTAAGTACAATAACCATCTTTGTGTGCTCTGTTTTTCAGAGGCAAATTGTGAGCATAGAGGAAATGGACCTTGCATAATGAAGAGACGACGATGACGAAGTGAAGCGAAGACGAAGACAATGCGAAGAAGGCGTGTTTTACGGACAACAGAGCCATGTGATCTACTGCTGCTTATACACCCTCTACCCCGGCCATTTTCTGTGGCTTTTTCCATTTGTTTGACCTCTGCACTGTAACGTCCATATCTGAAGGAAGAAATGCACAAAGAAACCTTTAGAAAATCCTTATGCCTAAACGAGAAAAGCCATACTTTGAGCTGTGGTCTGTATGACTCAGCAGAGACAACAGTCCAGGAAGCCATTTTGTCCAATCACTCAATGGCCAGAGATTAAGGAAATTGTACAATTGTTGAAGGCTGTTTATATAATATATATTTTCCTTTCTTTTTTTTTTTTTTTAATTCAGAGCTACATGGAGTTTCTTACTTGAAAGCCACCTTCTAGCACAAACATCACACCATACAATTTGCGGTTTGTTGTGCCCATATTCCCTGTTAGCAGACGCTGAGGCCATCAATATTATCTGAGAGTAAACACACCTTGTTCCACCCTCTGCAGTGCGTGCCCTGCACCATAAAGTGCATGCCCTGTCCCACATTAGCTTGTGCCTTACCATCAATATACCTAGGAGAACAACACTACGGCAATTAAAAAAAAAACATTTTTCCAACAAAGTACCATCCCACTCCCACGATGCCCTGAGTAGAGTCCTTACCTTGGCGGTTCCTGCCTCAGCTGGGA
Source organism: Urophycis tenuis (assembly GCA_036785325.1). Classification (NCBI taxonomy): domain Eukaryota; kingdom Metazoa; phylum Chordata; class Actinopteri; order Gadiformes; family Phycidae; genus Urophycis; species Urophycis tenuis. The sequence continues at coordinate 11,850,152 of JAXIVH010000001.1, forward strand.
CCGGCTGTACTTACATCCTAACCTGTGTGTTTTCTCTTGGATTCAGTTTTGACTTTTTTTGTTGTTGTTGTTTTTTTGTGCAAGCTGTTCTAAAGCGCGTTTCTGTTGTGGAAGCGCGGCAATGCGCTGGCCCGCGGAGGCAGGGGAGACGGCGTCAGCCCAGGTTTACAAAGCAGGCGGATGCTGACACCTGACTGTTGATGCTGATGCCTGTTATTCTTCACGTCAGGCAGCGTGAAGACGGCCAGTGAGAGGGGTGGTGGGGGGCCCTGTTATGTTTTGGGGTCTCTGTAAATAGGTTCTGTAAATTATTTTGTAAAACATATTTTGCGTTCAATCTTTTGTCTTATTTTTATTTTGTCGTACTGTAGGATCCAAAACAATTAAAATATTGTAAATATGACAGATTTATTTATATAAATGTGTATAATGCTGATAATAATTTTATTTGAATGTTTCGTGTTTGTTGTGTTATTTGCGGCGGCTCTCGTCTGTAAATAACAATACTGGAGTAACGGTCGGCGCAGACTGGCCTTACTAACTAACCCCTGTGCTCTGCAGCTAAGTTACACCACTTTGGTTCAGGCGTTGCCGCGGGGTCCCGGTGTTTGTGTGTGTAAACGGTTCGACAGCGGATGCCTCATCGCTGCCGCGTTGATCTGGTTATCGTCGGCGGTGGGGCAGAGATGTACGGTAACAACGGCCCTGGGCGTGTTCCCTCATGGTTTGTCTGAAAGGGGCGGGGAGGCGTGGGGAAGCCGTGGAAGAGCGACGGTCGCGTACTGCTCTCGACGGCACTGGGAGGCAGATTGCCGATCGCGGCTCGGGTCGATTCTTGTTTGTATGTGTTGCTGTTTTTGTTTAATAAAAGCAAGTCACTTGTTCTCTCTTGTTCTCTCTTCTTTTAAAATCAATATATGGGCAGGTTTGGTGCACTGCTGTTTCATGGGGAGGAAATTCAGTTCGATTAAAGTCTGATACCGTTTTTTGAAATCTCGTCAACTGCTAAAATTAGACCCCACCACATGAGATGTTTGATCCTACCTGGACTATTTCTATTTCAATCACTTGAACAGCACCGTGATCCAGGATCCTTCCTCTGTGTGATCCTGGATGAAGGTGTTGTTCTGGGGTGGAGGTTATATCACATAAATAATATCCACTGCTCCGTCAGAGCCTACACATTCATCCCAGTCAGAGAAACAGAAACTTGTGTGTATTTTCAACATTTTCATCTACATTTAGGGCGTTTAGCAGATGCTTTTGTCCAAAGCGACTCACAATAAGTACATTTGTCAGAATACAACAGAAAAATGAATGGTCTGTCCTGGTAGTCTCCTAACTGTCTTGGTAGTCTCCTAACTGTCGTGCTAGTCTCCTAACTGTCTTGGTAGTCTCCTAACCATCCTGGTAGTCTCCTAACTGTCCTGCTAGTCTCCTAACCGTCCTCCTAGTCTCCTGACTATCCTGGTAGTCTCCTAACCGTCCTGGTAGTCTCCTAACTGTCCTGCTAGTCTCCTAACCGTCCTGCTAGTCTCCTAACCGTCCTGCTAGTCTTCTAACTGTCCTGCTAGTCTCCTAAATGTCCTGCTCATTTCCTTACTGTCCTGGTAGTCTCCTAACCATCCTGGTAGTCTCCTAACTGTCCTGCTAGTCTCCTAACTGTCCTGCTAGTCTCCTAACTGTCCTGCTAGTCTCCTAACTGTCCTGCTAGTCTTCTAACCGTCCTGCTAGTCTCCTAACTGTCCTGCTCATCTCCTTTCTGTCCTGCTAGTCTCTTAACTGTCCTGCTAGTCTCCTAACTGTCCTGCTAGTCTCCTAACCGTCCTGCTAGTCTCCTAACCGTCCTGCTAGTCTCTTAACTGTCCTGCTAGTCTCTTAACTGTCCTATAGTCTCCTTACTGTCCTGCTAGTCTCCTAACTGTCCTGCTAGTCTCCTAACTGTCCTGCTAGTCTCCTAACCGTCCTGCTAGTCTCCTAACCGTCCTGCTAGTCTCTTAACTGTCCTGCTAGTCTCTTAACTGTCCTATAGTCTCCTTACTGTCCTGCTAGTCTCCTAACTGTCCTGCTAGTCTCCTTACTGTCCTGCTAGTCTCCTACCTGTCCTGGTAGTCTCCTAACTGTCCTGCTAGTCTCTTAACTGTCCTGCTCGTCTCCTACCTGTCCTGGTAGTCTCCTTACTGTCCTGGTTGTCTCCTAACTATCCTGGTAGTCTCCTAACTGTCCTGGTAGTGTCCTTACTGTCCTGGTTGTCTCCTAACTATCCTGGTAGTCTCCTGACTATCCTGGTAGTCTCCTAACTGTCCTGCTAGTCCCCTAACTGTCCTGCTAGTCTCCTAACTGTCCTGCTAGTCTCCTAACCGTCCTGCTAGTCTAAATGAGCCTTCCAGTGCTTGTGTTTGGTGGTCTTTAGCTGCAGGAGGTCTGTGTGGTAAGGCGTGCTGTTTCATTTGGACTTTGAGGAAGGATGAACAAAGCTTGCTGTTATGTTTCGTACCCTAGGACTGCAGGATCAAAAGCAAAGGTGGGGGGGTTGTGTATTGTCTGCTTCCTCTGATGAAGCTCCAGTCGAGTTGAGTATGTTTGCTGTGTTATACTTCACATTATACTACTATTATACTACTATTACTACTATACTATTTAGTGCAAGTTCTCATGCTCGAGACGCACATCATGTTATATTTTTACATCATATCTAACAGTATAACATAACATGATATAACCTGTTGCCTTGGGAGGCCATTCCCCCATAAAAGAGAGACTGTTCTTGTCTGTTCCACATGGACAGACACTCTCTCATCTGAGATCTCTTGCAAGATAATACCCTTCATCCAATATTCATACTAAATGACCCTCCCCAAGACGCGCACACACACACGCACACCAACACACACACACACACACACACACACACACATGCTTGTGTGTGTGTGTGTGTGTGTGTGTGTGTGTGTGTGCATATGTGTATGTTTGTGCATGTGTGTGTGAAGAGGTATGCGAGGAGGGCACAAACACTGTTTCTTACAAGGACGTCGAAGTGGTAAATAGTTTGCAATTAGTAAGTAATGCATAGCATGTAGCATGCATAGGATGGCATCTGAACAACGCTTAACTTTCTGTCATGCGGACGTATGCTCTGACGTACGCTCTGATGTACGCTCTATTTTAATGTCTAGTACATTGTTCCACTTTTCATATCACTAATGTGCAGATTAACACATCATACGCGGTGAAGCTGCGTTTGGCAATATGATGGTCTTATCTGACTTCTTCCTCTTAACTTCATAAGGGAAGTGGTAGCATGATATCTATGAATCAGTCCCCTCTCTTTGCCACAGAGTGTTAGCGCTAAACTCAGACTCCGTCGGTCTTCAGTCGACTGTAGACAGCGCAAAAGTTAAGCTCTCTGTTCCTTCCTGATGTTGTTATTTACGGATCTAAATCTTGAGGAAACAGGTCTTTTTTCTACTCGAAACCTCTCTGGACTCAAGCAGGCCTGACAATGTGAACACAGTGTGACGTTTGTGTGTGCCTGTGTGTGTACATCACATGCATGTGTGTATCGGTGTGTGTGTGGGTGTGGGTGTGTGTGTGTAGGTGTGTGTGTGTGTGTGTGTGTCAGCAATGACGTCGGTGGACCCCACACAGATCCTCACCACGGGCACATAGCAGAGGTAAAGCGTGGAATGCTCTAGATCCACATTCCTCCCTGGAGGCCGTAATCAGGCTGCTCCACACTAGGAACCTGACTGACTCCATTTCTCAGTGAGTAACATGGTATGTGCCCTTTAACCCCCCCCCCAGCCCCTCTGAAAGTTTCACCCAGCACCCCCCATCACACACACACACACAGTGACATCATGTGATAACGATGGTGTGATGGGGCGTGATGGTGAAGATCATGTCACCAAGGCCGGGGCCTGAAGATACCGTGTCCCGTTCTCACGGGGGCCCCGGCTGTTAGACATGTGGACAAAGAGGCCTACAGGGCTTCGGACTTGTAACCAGAGGGTTGCCGGTTCAAACCCCAACCAGTACGAACGGCTGAAGTGCCTGTGAGCAAGGCGCCTAACCCCTCACTGCTCCCCGAGTGCCGCTGTTGGCAGCTCACTGCCTCGGGATTAGTGTGCTTCACCTCACTGTGTGCGTTACCATCACTGTGTTCTGAGTGTTTTTTCACTAATTCATGATTGGGTTAAATGCAGAGACCAAATTTCCCTCACGGGATCAAAAGAGTAATTCTTCTTAAGAGGGCGCTGTTGTAGAACCACCTCTGATAGAACCACCTCTGATAGAACCACCACTGATAGCATTGGCCTATCACTTTCATCATCGTCATCATCATCCTCATCCTCCTCCTCCTCCTCATCATCATCATCATCGTCATCACATCATCATCATGGCGTTTGTAACACACACACCCACACCTGAAACTATTGACACAGATCAAAGATGTCCCCTTAGGGATGGAGAGTGTGTGTGTGTGTGTGTGTGTGTGTGTGTGTGTGTGTGTGTGTGTGTGTGTGTGTGCACGTGCGTGTGTGTGGAGGGAGAGAGAGAGAGAGAGAGACAGAGGGGGAGGGCCGGCTAGTCTTTGAGGGCTGTGCTCTTTGTAAATTTGCCTCCTCACCTCATCCCAATTTACATATTGTCGGTGCCACATCATTGGCCGACGTGGTCACAACGGGGGCGGGGCCTAACCTCACACCACGCCGCGTCGAGAGAGAGGCGGGCGTGGCGGCGTCCTCCCGTGGGACAACAAGGAGACAAAAGACATGCGCATCCGGAGCCCCGACGACAACACAATGTGGTTGTCACGCCGACACGGCGAAAGGCCAAACAAGCCGAACAGGTACACCAGGCCTCCACTCTCCACTCAGCAGGGTGGGGGGGGGGAGGGGGGGGGGGGGGGGGGGGGGGTGGAGGGATCACATTTTGTTTGATCTGTTGGCACTGAGGGTTGTAGGCCAGAATAAAATTAACTTAATCACTCAGTAGTTTTCATCATTGCACAAGCATTGTTGCAAAGTTGCAACATAAGGAAAGGGTTCTGGGAATCTGAAGGCTGCGTTCTGCACCATCTTACTCATTGTCTCGGCGCGGGCACTAGTGTGGACGGCCTGCCTGGCGTCTCATCTCATTTCAAAATAAAATGTATTTGTATTTTAGGATGTTTTCTGCATTTGGTTGGCTGCATAGGTTGGATCTATGATCGTAATATTTCTACTTGTATCTTGTGTCTGTATATATTGTTGGGTTTATTCTAGGTTTACAGATCAAATCTAATGATCCTGATTATGGGACCCTACTGCTTGACTTCCTTTGAAAAGGGAACTTCGAGACGAAAAGGCAAATTATGAGGAAGCTGATATTTACACAAAAAACAGGAGCTTTGATTAACAAGTGGTTCATTTAGTTTAGATTTCTGAATACATACTTATACTTGTACTTTTTAGAAATAGAAATCGAAATAGAAATACTCAATTTCCCAAGCTGGGAAATTACAACGTAGCAGCAGCATTGGGATACAAAGAATGAATGCAATGTAGAAATAAAAAGTGTATGTATGTGTAAAAAAATACTAAACTAAATATAAACTAATATAAACTAATTTAAACTAATTTTAGTGCAAGATAAAGAGAAGAACAGGAATATAAGGAAATAGGCAGGTTTGCTAAAAACCAACACAAATATGTTTTACTAATCGTATAATCATAGTTCATCTTTGTATCTCTGAGCATTACATGTGCAGAAAGATGTCACACTGGTGACTGTTTTTCGCAGACACAACCCTCACACCGCTCAGCAGAGACGACTCCTCTGCCCCCCTCAGGGGGATGCGAGGTACTGCTGGATCCCACAGATCGCGTAAAATGAACGAACCATCCATCAGTCGTCTTAAATAAAGCAAACGAGGAAATTGTTATCGTGGATGACTTCTTTGGGGGAGCGTAAGGCCGGGATGAACAGCTTACTGCTGCACATATAGCCGGGGGAGGACAGAGGTCTGTTGGTAGGCCTACAACGTTTGCAGCCAATGTTGCATGTGTGTACGTCCTCTGTGAAACAGGAATGGTTTGTTAAGATTTCAGGTTAGACCTACTACCGTTCTACCGTTGTACTAATACTGGTAATACTAAAGCCCCCTGGATTATTTAATTTCCATAAATACACAACTTAACCTTTCCTGTTCAGTGTAAGCCAAGTGGGTGCACCCTGGATGCAGAACTGGTCTGACGTGTCTAACATTGGCTGTGTGGTACTTTGTTGACATCATGGAAATTCTGTGTGATTTACGGGTGATTATTAAATCAGAGAGGAGCATTCGATATTTTGACCAGAAAAGCATATACGTGTGTTATTTTATATAGGCCTAGCCTACGTTTTAAATTACTACCTAAATAAAGGATTCCTTCAGCGACTAAATAAAGTTCTAAAAAAACGCGGAACTAAACCATGACACCCATGCATTGTGAAGAAGAACTAAATGAAGTGATGAATTACTCTATATCTATAGGCCTATACATAGATCTACATTGCGCCCCCGTGGCCGCCCCACGCAGCGCACCTGATCTCCGTCCAGGTGAGCTCAACCTGTCAATGTTTTACCTGAGGGCGATGACGTCACCGACGGCAAACACCGCCTTCAGGAAAAGGAACAGCGGAGTCCACGATTCCCCTTTTACGCTCTTTGCACTCTTGTTCTGCGGAGAAAATGACTTCATAGAAGTTGAGACGTTGAGGTGAACACCGTTGTTGCATTTATTTTGGACATTATCGCCAGGCCTCTCGGGTCGGTGGGCCTCTGAACCAGAACCATGTCCGTCTCTGCTGTGTTCCTGCTGGACTTGAAGGGAAAGGTGAGCTCAGCTGTTCGTTGTTTGTAGTGATCGAGCGGTTATCGTTGGCTATGCAATGACACGTTATTCCGAACTAAAAGCTACAGAATTGTATTAGTATCATTCGTGTGTAGTCGTGGCCCTTCGTTGTTAAACATTAATTAGTGATCGTTAAAAATTAATCGGATGTCGGGGATGGGGTTCCATTCGCATTCCATTTCCGGAAACGTGATGCACTGCCAGTGTTTCCTAACACAAAGTTCCTTCACAACTATTCAGTCCAGTTGGAAACATGCGCGTTTATCTCATACTTTACATGACGTACCTGGTCATTATATAACGTGGCACATCACAGTTGCATATTTTTTAGATTGAATTAAGAAACGTGCGCAGACGTTCAAAGGGGTTATGGGTTTATGTAGATTTACTTGACTTCCATTGTGTTTGCTGTCTGGAAATGAAGCCTCCATGTTCTCTCTTCTAACAATGACGCAAGGCCCTCCTCCCAGTTACTTCACGCCTCTGATAAAGATTGTCATTGTTAAAGGAAGCAGGCTGACCTATACATAACGCCCCTTGACTTTTATTCTTGCATGTTTTTCTCATCTAGCCATTTTAAAAGAAAATAACCATTACTGATTAATGCAATGCAATGCAATGCAATGAAGGGTTACTTTAACTGGATTACTGACAATTAATTCAAATCAAATGTACTGTATTTTAAAATGTGTCCATGCAGATTGGCTTACAAAAACTAAGAAGAAGTAAGCAATGAATAAGTTGTGTTTTGTGATGGTTGCTCAAATGACAGCAGGATGAAGACGTTAATGCTAAATATTCAGCCTGTGACATCACTCTCCATTCCCAGGTGTTGATATGTCGCAATTACAAAGGCGACGTGGACATGACCGAGATCGACCACTTTCTGCCGTTGCTCATGCAACAGGAAGAAGACGGACTCCTCAGCCCAGTTCTGCTGCATGGCAGCGTCCACTTCCTGTGGATCAAGCACAGCAACCTGTACTGTATCCTTTACCCTCACCAGACATTACCCTGCGAGGACAAACGACTACAAACATGGAGGCCGACGTGCGTGTGTGTTATTATGATGGAATGTTGTGAAATGTGTTATGTCTGTTGCCTGCTACCTTGTGGTGACCCTTGACCTGAGATGGTTTACAGTGGTGGCCACAACAAACAAGAACTCCAATGCCTCCCTGGTGTACGCCTTCCTCTACAAGCTGGTGGAGGTGGGTCTCCTCAGTCTCGTCCAACGAGTCTGTCAGCGTTAGCGTGCTCTGATGCACTCATCCGTCATGTTCCCACGCATGACCTCCTCAGCATTCCTGACACCTGCAGGCTGAACCAGGACCAGACGGGCTGGCCGGCTCACACCTTAACGGGGACTCTACCATATATATCTACCATCAAAGTGCTTCACAGAATAATGATAGGCACAGCTAACAGTACATGAACATACAATAGTCTTAAAATGCAACAGGCAGATACAATAATCACATACATTTCCCATGCCCCGCCAGTAAAGTAAAAAATTATTGCAAAAAAACTAATTTTACATAGTCAAAACCTCTACCTTTAAAGTTAGGCAGGTGTAACAAGACAGATGTACAATAAAAAAAAAACATGTAAATAATTCAAACGTTATACAAATGTAACATGGATGAAACAGAGCAGGCTTGTGGTAAGGAGGAGTGCATTAACCTTGAGCTGATGTCGTGCGTCTGTGTGCACTGCAGGTGTTCACCGAGTACTTCAAAGAGCTGGAGGAGGAGAGCATCCAGGACAACTTTGTGGTGGTTTATGAGCTCCTGGATGAGCTGATGGACTTTGGCTTCCCCCAGACCACGGATGGCAAGATCCTGCAGGAGTAAGATGCCTTAGCCATGAACCATGCTCTTCATTCAGTCCATTCATTGAGGCTCGTTGAGTGAGCTTCTAAGCCCATTATATCTAATGCATAATAGAAAATCACATTAACCAGAGCCCTGCTTTAGCCATGAACCATGCTCTTCATTTCGTCCATTCATTGAGGCTCGTTGAGTGAGCTCTGAAATGACAGTGAGAAGAATCAACTAAATATTTGCGTTTGTGAAACACTAAAATGTTTTAAATTCACGTGATAAATGACGAGAGGATGATTAACGACCGTGATGAACAACGCATGTCCTCAGCGCATTGCTGCCCTGTCGAAGATTGATGCCGTGAACAATTAGATGTACGCTGCTTGTCTGCAGAACGAGTACCTCTAGAAAGATGACACCTGGTGACACACGTGGGTACAAAGGATAACGCGTGTCTTTGGTGCAGATACATAACCCAAGAGGGAACCAAGCTGGAGGTGGCTAAAAGCAAGGTCCCTACCACGGTCACCAACGCTGTGTCCTGGAGGTCAGAGGGCATCAAGTACAAGAAGAACGAGGTGTTCATCGACGTCATCGAGTCCATCAACGTTCTGGTACGACGGCCGTGCTCACCCTCCGAGCCACAGGGGGCAGTGGTTAGCTGTGAGCCGCTGGGGGGGGGGGGGGTTGTGAAATCTCTGATCTTGGAGCGTGATTGCTGCAGACGGTGCAGGCTTGCCAGTAGCAAAGGTGCAGGGACATTGTGTTCCCTTTATCTCTGAGAGAGTCGGACCCACACAGAGGGAACATTGCATTCATCTCAAGAATGTCTTTTGCCTTACTTCCCTTGCGGCCAATGAATGTTCTAGATTTGAGTATTAATATACGTATATCTTTTTTTACCATTGTATCCAGATATTCGATATTATTGCATGTACGAAAGCCTTACTGCTTTTAGTACGGTTTATAAAATCCTGAAAGAATGGAATTGTAATCGGCACAAGTGAAATTATTTCGACAAAAAGTCACACTGTTAGTAATAATATAGTGATGGTTGAAGTGATGATCCACAACCTCAGGGTATTAATGGGGCTCTTAGTTCTATGGCTCTGATGTTAGTGGAAAGTAATGTACCTCAGCAGTGGTAAGCATGCAACACTGATTAATCACCTTCATCTATAATGTTGATATTTTCTACTTGAATCAGCTGTACTAAATATTTTTCTGCGGCCCTTTTTAAGCATGTTGTTTTTGTGTTGTCAAGGAAACATCTAGTCGATAGTGGTATGTGACTCTTGTTTTGAGAGTGGATTTGTTGTGTTAAATGGAGGAGGTGTCTCCCTGAGGTCACTAAAGATCCCCTGGAGCTCACTACCCCTGTGTCCTGGCCTCATTTCCATCCTGGCTCGCTTATCAACATGGCCTCTTTCTCATTATTATTCTCATTATTACAGTTCAACGTAGCACATTCTTTGTGTTGTGTTCCAGGTGAATGCTAGCGTGTTCTCTGTGCTGTGTTCCAGGTGAACGCTAGCCTGTTCTCTGTGCTGTGTTCCAGGTGAACGCTAGCCTGTTCTCTGTGCTGTGTTCCATGTGAACGCTAGCCTGTTCTCTGTGCTGTGTTCCAGTTGAACGCTAGCCTGTTCTCTATGCTGTGTTCCAGGTGAATGCTAGTGTGTTGGCTGTGCCGTGTTCCAGGTGTACGCTAACCTGTTCTCTGTGCTGGGTTCCAGGTGAACGCTAACGGCAGTGTGATGAGCAGCGACATCGTGGGCAGCATCAAGCTGAAGACCATGCTGTCCGGGATGCCGGAGTTACGACTGGGCCTCAACGACCGGGTCCTGTTTGCCCTCACCGGACGTACGGAAACACAGTCTGTCTGTCCCTCTGTTTGTCTGTCTGTCCCTCTGTCGGCCCGCTTGTCTGGTCAAGTCAAACATTTTTATTTCTAAAGCCCTGAATCACTCTGCGCCCCACACACACACACACACACACGGATGCTCTATCTTTGAGCGCCACCTGCTGGCAGGGGGTGGAATATCCACTACCCATACATCAGAGCGTTACCCGGTGTCACACTGCCTCGCTGTCTATATCACGGAGCTGTCTGTGAACCGGGCGACTTCCAACATGGCTGCCGTTGTTTGTGTCAGGTGACAAGGGCAAGACGGTGACCATGGAGGATGTGAAGTTCCACCAGTGTGTTCGTCTGTCGCGCTTCGAGAGTGACCGCACCATCTCCTTCATCCCTCCGGACGGGGAGTCGGAGCTCATGTCCTACCGCATCAACACGCACGTCAGTCCCTACGCGCACCTCACGCACGCACCTTCAGATCCCTCTTCCAGCCCCGTCCGTTAAGGACTCTGGCCTCTCCTCTTTGTAGTTGGTGTTGAACAGGTTGTGTCCATGACAACGTTGTTATTGGTCACTGCCTTTTATGGGGAGTCAAACACTGTTGACACATGTGTGTTAAATGTGTGTTAAATTATATTGTCAGCAGCTCAAATGGCTGGGCATGATTAAACTAGTTAATGTCATTTTTTATAATTGCGTGTCTTGCCTCAAACCATATAACTTTAATGAGCACACGAATATGGTTATATTTTCATAGACTCATTTTTAGAATCTATGGTTTTGTCCTCAACCCAGACTGTGTATGAGGATTGTTTTTCCTCTGTGCAGGTGAAGCCTCTCATATGGATTGAGTCCGTCATAGAGAAGTTCTCTCACAGTCGCGTGGAGATCATGGTCAAGGTAATGATTTACCAGAAGGACAGGCACCCCTCTACTGTTCACCTGTCCAGCAAACCGCAGAAAAGCACTTATATTTTCGATTGTTAAAAGATTGAATCAAAAACAACACAGTCTGTAGATGTCATCTGTAGATGTGCATGTTAAGGTGGAGGTAGCAGTTTTGTTTTCTTATAACCATTATGTACTAAATATGTAGTACCTGGTAGAGTCCACCATTACAGTAAGAAATATAATAACATGATTATACTGTATAATATACAATATAATTCTACTTGTATAATCACAATTACAATCAGTGCTTCATCCGTTCAGATCAGTTTGTTGATATGTTGAGATGTTGGCATAGTGAAGAAACGACATAATCTGCCCCCACAAAACATGTCCATGAATATGAATTAAAGACACGGCTAAATAACCCCCCCCCCCCCAGGCGAAGGGCCAGTTCAAGAAGCAGTCGGTGGCCAACAACGTGGAGGTGCGCATCCCCGTGCCCAGCGACGCCGACTCCCCCAAGTTCAAGACGAGCACGGGCCACGCCAAGTACGTCCCGGAGAAGAACCTGGTGGTGTGGACCATCAAGTCCTTCCCGGTGAGCGCCGCGGCCGCCGCACGTCATGGAGGCGTCTTCACACACACACACACACACACGCACACACAAACACACGCAAACACACGCACACACACACACACACACACACACACACACACACACACACACACACACACACACACACACACACACACACACACACACACACACACACACACACACCGCCCGCTGTCAGCCATGGGGCCCGTTTTCTGCACGGGGTTGTATCTGCGTGTGCAGGCTTCACTCAGTACGTTTACATGCAGCAAGAAATTCAAATTTCTAATCATATAAGACATCGTTCGGACTTTTTAAGTGCATGTAAACACCTTAATCCGACCTACTTCAGACCTACTTCGGACATCTCAAAATCGGATAACAACACCTGGATAATTCGTTCATAGTCGGACTTTTAACGGCATGTATACTCAGCAATCGGATCTGAATCGGATTTTGCATTCTGCGCGTGCGCAGTGCCATTCTGCACATGCGCAGCGCCACATAGCGTCCAGAGTCAGCCCATGCTCCGGCTGTTAATCCGATTCTCTGAACGGCATGTATACTCGGACAAGTGATCCGGTCTTACGCATGTCATTATCTGATCCGATCAGAAATTCGAATTTCTTGCTGCATGTAAACGTACTGACTGTGACGCGCTGATGCTGTTCCAGGGCGGGAAGGAGTTCCTGATGAGGGCGCACTTCGGGCTGCCCAGCGTGGAGAACGACGAGCTGGAGGGCCGGCCCCCCATCACCGTCAACTTTGAGATCCCGTATTTCACCGTCTCGGGGATCCAGGTGTGTGTGTGTGTGTGTGTGTGTGTGTGTGTGTGTGTGTGTGTGTGTGTGTGTGTGTGTGTGTGTGTGTGTGTGTGTGTGTGTGTGTGTGTGTGTGTGTGTGTGTGTGTGTGTGTGTGTGTGTGTGTGTGTGTGTGTGTGTGTGTGTGTGTGTGTGTGTGTGTGTGTGTGTGTGTGTGTGTGTGTCCTGGCTATGAGGAGCCCAGTGAAAGGTACTGGTGGCGTGTAGCAAGGACACTGCTACAATACGGAGAATTGAAAATAAGTGTGTGTGTGTGCGCGCCTGTGCGGGCTTCCTTAGTTTTATTTTTTATTTTTTTTATTTTTTACAATCTACTGATATATTACTACAAGAACACCTTTTATTTGCACTGGTGACCGGCCCCGGACAGCTGAGTGACTGCTGTGTCAGCACGCTGCGTAGACCCTGTATAAACTGTCCTGTCTGTCCCCCGCGTCTCACCTACCTGTAACAGGTGCGATACATGAAGATCATTGAGAAGAGCGGCTACCAGGCCCTGCCCTGGGTGCGTTACATCACACAGAGTGGAGGTGAGCTGCGCATTGTGTAGGCTGTGCACCGCATATGTCGCTGTAAGAATGGCACCATGGGTCACACTCGCCAACACCTTTTTTTTCCCCCCTGTCTTTCGGTGTGTAGATTACCAGCTGAGGACAAACTCCTAAGACCTGCAAATGTACATCTCAGATCCAGGACTCTCCGACAAGAAATCCTAATTGCACTCTAAATGAATGTCTTCAAATTTCACCTGCCCAGCTTGATGTGGACCTTTTTTTGCCCACCTTTGTATAGCACCACGATTTTAATGGTTTGAGTGTTTGAGTAAAAGACTGAAATGCTATTAAAATATAGTTTATCAAAATGTGAATTCAACCTCGACTTATTATTTTTTTGCAAGTGCTTGACGTTTCATTATTTTAAGTTTTGCATGCATCATCAAAGAAATGCAATAATGGGCAATACTATGCCTGAACCATAGATTATGCAATCGCATCCACCTCATTCCGCGCAAAAACAATTAGAGCGCCCTTTCCACACTTGATTCTGGGGATTTACTCAAAAATGAATGGACTTCTATTTGAGCACATCAACGTATACGAATTGCCCGCTTTCTGCGCTCGGACTCCCCATTGGTCGGCTGTTACTGTTGCCACAGTGACAGCGGAGTAAGCGCGCTTCACCCCGCCCATCTTGCCATTTATGGAGAGGCAGCACCCACGGGACGCGCTGTGATTGGCCGCCGCGGGTCCTCTGCTGTGTTTGTAAATTCGTAGCCGAAAGAACGCCGGAGTCCAGATCTCAGCGCGCAAATGTCTTCTTCTCCTCTAATGTTGACTAACATTTCTCACCTCGACACCTTTTAAACCCGCCGGCTTCGAAAACTAACGGCCGAACCGAGGAGTCGCCGTCTGGAGTCAGTCGACGCGAACACGGTACGTAATAAGCGACGGCTCTAATCCTTTATTGCCTTCAGGGTTAGCCTTGATTAGCCGGGGTGCTAATGCTCCGTGTTCTGGACACATCTGGGACAGAATAACGCTCTTAACGGGACCCTCCGACCTGTCCGACCCCTGACCCGGTGGGCCCGGCGCCAGACGGGTCACCGCCGGGGGGTCGGGTTGAGAGGAATCGGCTCCAGATAACCAGACACCAGACAGGACGCGTCGCCGGACCGTGTTTGGGTTCACCTTTTACGCACACGTCCATTGGATGTGCTTGCTTGGTGTGTGTGTGTGTGTGCGTGTTGGGGTTTTTAGATGTGCTTCGCTCTTATTGTAGCTGCGTTCGCGTTTTATCTCGACGGACAGACGGATATTTACCATGGTCCTCAGTCAGATGGATGCGGGCAGAGCTTTGACGTCGGCGGCGGCCAAGGGGAACACGGACGACGTGCGGAGGATGCTGGAGGAGTGTCGGGTGCACCCCGACACCGTCAATGAGTTCGGCAGGACGGCTCTGCAGGTACATGTTACACGGTCTCCATCTGGACCGGCTGATCTTACACACCTAAAGGCTGGCACACGGAGGCCAGGATTCAGTCTATTACGTATTAACGCATCAGTGACCTCCCGTGAACTCTTGTTATTAGGCCAACTCGTTGATTATTGACGTCGATCATTCGACGTCGACGTCGATCATTCTTTTGAAGTACGTTAAGAACTATGACACTTGCTTATCCATTGCAAACAAATGTCAGAACAAACTAAATAGTCACGTCCTATTGAAGGACAATGTAGAGCAGTTCCCTGCTTCATGGAAAGGTAGACAGGACATGTTGACTGATGGTGCCAACAAGCAATAACCACAGCCCTTCATTCCTGACCCCTCCGTGGCAGGTGATGATGATGGGGAACACCACCATCGCCAGCCTCCTGTTGGAGCACGGAGCGGACCCCAACGCCCAGGACAGACACGGCTTTGCGCCGGTCCACGACGCGGCCCGCACCGGCTTCGTGGACACCCTGCGGGTCCTGGTGGAGCACGGCGCCTCGGTCAACGTGCCGGACAAGAGCGGCGCCCTGCCCATCCACATCGCCATCCGGGAGGGCCAGCTGGACGCCGTGGGGTTCCTGGCCCCGCGCTCCGACCTGAAGCACGCCAACACCAGCGGGCACACGGCGGTGGACGTGGCGAGGGCGTCCGGCGTGCCCGACATGATTGACTTGGTGTTCGCCCACATTCACAGCTAGTGAGTGGACGGCCGCCAGCCGCAGGGACCGTGTGTGTGTGTTCCCCCCCCCTCCCCACCCAACCCGCGCTGTCCTTCTTGAAACCTGGTGACTTGAATGAATCGCTGTGTAAAGGGGCTACTTGGGGTTTTCACAACAGTAGCTCAGACCTGGTGGGCGTCGCCCGGAGCCCAGCCTGGGCCGGAGAGTTTACGCGTGGACGTCTCTTTTGCACAGTGCAGTTTAAGCACCTTTTTATATGTAGCTCTTTTCCCTGAGATTGGGAGTGCACATTTGTAGATAGATGATTTCATTAGCGTTTTTTTTTTTTTTTTGATAATTGGATGATGATTATTATTATTATTAATATTGTTGCGTAAGAGCTTAAACAGTTGGTCTGTGTTTTTTCATATGTTTTATGAAACTAATTGTGCACCCTCATTACTTGCCTAGTTGTGTTGATTAGATGTCTTTAGGATTTGGATTTCATATTTATTTATTGAAATAGGACAATGAATCTTCCTATGATTTTGTAAATAGATACATTTATTGTGGATTGTTGATTTGTTAAATGTTATTTATAAAACAATATTTTTAAAACTACAATTAAAATATTAACTTTTTCTTGGACAGAAACACAAAATAAAGGGTGGAACTTGTGTTTCTTTTCTTTGTCTCATTGTTGTGGTTCTTAAACTCAAGAATTAACTGAGGCTTATAAAATGACTAAAATGTATTACTGTTCTATCAGTCATATTGGCTCGGATAGGGAAACATCCTTGATGCCTTCTTAAACAGTGGACAGAATCAATAAAAGACCTTATGTTGAAAAAAAGACCGTGTTTTGGCCTGTTTGTATATTCGTTACAATGCATCTTGTTTGTATAGTGTATGAGTGAACATCATTCTTAAGGTCTTTTTGATAGCAACACTAGCTACAGCAGAGTTCATAACAATTATTTCAGAGCGAGACTCCCTACAAAGAAACACTTTTTTCTTGAACTGGCTTTATCCAGTCTGTCTGGCGCGTTCCAAGTAAAAAATCTTGTGGCAGAAAATGTCCTTATTGGCATTACAATCTCAACAATCCTTTACCCTAATTTTTGAGAAAGTTGTATTTCCCTGGAGGGATCCTTTCCATAACTTTAGAAGGTAATCTGAGCCTGTCATGTCTTGGCTGGCGTAGCTCAGTATTCAGAGATCAGCCTTTAGACGGCTGCTCGTTCGATCCCTGGCTCCTCCTGGCTGAAGGTCTCCCTGAGCAAGACATCTCACTGTCACTGCCCCCGATGAGCTGGCTGCTGCCTTGCGTGGCACTGTGGACGGGTGGAAATGTTACAGTGCTTTGAGTGGCCACTGGTTAGAACAGGCCGTCCATTTGCCATGAGGATGGCAGGTCTTGCTCACAGTGTACCGGAAGATGCATCTGTGTTAGCATGATTGACAACATTACTGGAAACATTCCATGACTTGGGAGCAGCGGGGCGGCCCCTGAGTCTCCATCGCTCCTTAAGGCTTCAAAGGTTTGAGAGATTGGAAGACAAAGCAGAGCCAGGAAGAGGAATCACTAAAACAGAGGTCCCTACTGTAACAGGCTTTGGCTGAGCCTGTCCCTGCCCTGGCTGCTGTGGCTGGAGCACCTCTAGACTCAGATGCTCCTCCTTCTCCTCCTGCTGCTCCTGCTCCTCCTGCTGCTCCTGCTGCTCCTGCTCCTGCTGCTCCTGCCACCTCTACCAAGAAGAAATCCTGAGTGGACGCACCCATTTTGATTAGATCTGTTATTTATATTGCACATATACTTCTTTTGTATTTTTTTAAAATTGTATTATCTTATCTTATTTTATTATATTCTATTTTATGACGCAAAGTTGAGATCACCCGGGCTGATAATGTGCGTTGTTATCTGGTTTGTGACAATAAACTTGAACCTTGAACCTCAATCTCCATCTCTCCCTGGAGCTTCATGCATTAAAAAAAGCATGACAAGAAAACATGTTCAATATAATCAGCATTTAGTTTTAGTTTCTGTGGGGTTTTGTTCGTTGGTGTAAAATACATAGATGTGGCTAGACAGTTTAGGATCTTCTGATCTGGTGGTAGATAACTGGCTGTATTGTTCGTGCTCTCTGCTTTCTGAAACAGCAGTGTGTATGTTGATAACAATTTTTTAACATGAAAACAACTTAATGTAGATAACATAAAAACTAACTTTATTAAAACAGTTTATGAGTCCCAACTAAAATAAGCCACACTAATAATACAAATAACATATAGGCCTACAATTACAATGAGAGTACATAGAAAAATGTAGTAATAAAATACACAAAGTAGACACTGCTGTACATTCTGTAGTGTTCTCTCAACTTGTTGTGCCACGTTACACCCACTAGAGGGCCCCACCACTAAATCTTCCCGTGTTGGCCCGCTGGGTGAACAGTAGCTGGTTGTGATCAGTAGCAAGGTAAGCAAACAAGTGTCCTTTGGATACATTACAAGTTATATACCGCATGCATTTGATGTCCTAGTTCATGGCTACAACATTGTTGTTTTAAGGTAGTGAATGTAGCAGTTCTTAGGGCACAGTCATCATACAGAGACCGACAGACACACACACACACACACACACACACACACACACACACACACACTCATTCGGTAGAACAGGGAACAAGGTGAATCAACAAGGGTATTCATAATGAGTGGACAACGGAATGCAGAGTACAGTGAAACACACTCTCTGAAGGTCACAGACACGATTGCTGGCTTGAAAGACGCAACACACACACACACACACACACACACACACACACACACACACACACACACGCAAACCGAGATACGTGAGAGCTGACGCTTTATTGTCCACAGCAAGCCATGAGCGGCTCGGGTTTCTGTGTTTGCATAATGCCCATTCGTTCGCGCTTGTGAGCGATTTGGAAATAATTCACCCTGACCAGGGGGTCGGGCATTTTCACAACCTGCAGCCCACCTGTGTGCAGCTACCATGAATATACAGTATGACTTCATAGCAGTAGAAAGACAAAATACAGAAGTCATACTGTAGGAACACAATATTGTATGTAGTGAATGCGTCAACCTATTGCGGGAACGATGAGCCATCCAGCCTTCACCGCCCAGGGCGGAGGCGTGGATCCAAAGTTGACTTGCAGGACGAAAGGAGCGTGATCGACCCGAGGTAAACACCCTCAGGCCCCGCCCCCTTCGGTCACATCGAACGAACGAGTAACGAGCTGCTCAGGGTCGTTATTTTTTGCATTGCTACCTGGGGAAAACAAACCCGGCTGTTCCATAGTTTGTGTGTGTGTGTGTGTATATGTATGGGGGAGCAGTAACTATAGGGAGTGTCCTATGCAATTTCATGAGTAATGTGTGTGTCTTTAGACTCATGACAATACATGACACGTCAGGCATCTGAGAGCCTCTCTCAGGGAGGACTACTTCCTGTTTCTAGGGGACTGGGTGACTCCGATGTCCGACACACCCTCAGTGGTCACTCTATCCCCAGCTCCACAGGTGCACGCCTCTTTAGTTTGGGTGCAGCGTAGGGGAATACACGGCGTTCCCCTGCACGTTAGCAATGCTTGTCCATGCAAAAGGTAGCCAAGGACGGTGGGTGAGGTGGATGAGGAGGTTGAAACGCATGTCCTGCTCCCCCATACTTCACAGATCATTAGTATCGATGCATTGAAGTGTTGTGACCTTGGAATGTCCTGGACACCTATACCATAGAACAGACTCACCAGGATGCTGCCTTGTTTAGGCAGCATCCAGCATCCTACACACAAGCCTAGCAGCGAATCCAGTCCTGTAACGACACCAAGAATAGGTGAGCAGGACCAGGACAGGACAGCTTCCACTGAAGCCTGAGTTAACAACTTATCCAGTGGTGGGAAAAATAACTTCTCGCCAACTTATAGCTGGCATCTCAGACAAAAATTCAAGACAACCATGACTCAGTTTATGGGTATATTTAAAATAGGACAATATGCCAGTTAAGATTGTTAAAAAAAAACAACACATATATTTTGCTTTGTTTTTACGTGTACAAAGTATTAATAATTTCTCTGATAACAGACAGATAAGGGTTTCAGATGCCCAGAGTTCAGTCCGGAGTAAATAAAATAACAGGTGTGTTCAGAATGTCTTAAGAGAAACTCTGCCTGAGCCAAGCACCAGGGAGCCTGTTATAACGCTGAGCTCGTTTAGAGTCGCACACTTCCATTGGGTTTTGGATTCGTATTTCCTGTAAAACTGCAACACCACGAGGGGGTGGGCTCACCCAGCCGAGTGTCTGAGGATGTGTTGACGAGCAGGGGGCCCATGTTATGTGACTGCAGGCCAGGGCTTGAGCACAACCTGTTCGTTGGCTCAGGCCTTTGGTGGAGCCTGCGGAACGAACACAGGGTGCACTCGTTGAGACAAGCACAAAGCTTGTCTCAACGAGGGCAGTAGATAGAAGACAAAACATGAATGGTGGGAGGTGTTTGTGTTGAACAAGTGGACGGCATGCAGACTGACAGGTAGTGCCCATGGGACACGGGGAAATGTGAGAAAGCGAGGGAAAGCTTGTGTGAGGAACAGCGGCGTATGTATGCAACTTAAGTCAGTGATCCATGGACCTTAAACGCACCTCTCACTGAATTAGAGATTATTTAAAGACATACATTTTTACAGTAAATGTTGAAAAATGGCTGATGAGGTGGAAAAATCACACACAAATCACAATGTGTTGCAGTGTTCAAATGTTTTTTTTTTTTTATATCAGTGTATTGACTATGTACAATATGTATCCCAACATTGTATTAATAACCCAATCATGGCTTGGGTTATTTCACCTCATTGCCCTCGTATGCATCCTGGATTATTTCAATGTGTGAGAGATACAGAAAACAAGATTTTCTGTGCGGCGTTTAAAGCCACTCTTGAACCCCGTCACGTGTTAACCCAGTCCAAAGTGGGATGCAAAAGCACACCTGCTGGGACATGCGTTGTCCCAGCCATGAAGGGTGCGTTTACTGGTCTGTTGTCTGGCCTGCTCTAACACTAACCTGACGCTTACCTGACACTAGCAGATCTCAACCAATGTTCCCGACAACCAATAATTACAGTAAATCATTCAAATAAATACATAGTTTGAGTGACAAATCTTCACAATGGGTAAACAAGTACAAGTACAAAATCTAAAACCGACGATCAAATGCATCTTCTATTTATAAAAAAATCCCACCAGTAGTCATCAACATTTTAAACTCAAAATCAATTAGGGCTTTGTTGGGGAATATAATGTAATCCCTCCACTTAAAATGTTTAAAGTTTTCTTAAGACAAACCACTGAGGCGACAAAAAGTGGTTCTTCCAAATCAGCTGCTACTTAGTTTAGTTTGTACGTGTGGCGGCAGCAGATCCACCAGGTTGGCCTCGATAACAAGGCCGCTGAGGTTCAGCAAGGCACAGTCCCCGATCTCGTCAGGGAGGGAATCTATGCGGTTTCCTTTCAGCTCGAGCCTGACCAGCATGGTCAGGCTGGATACCCTGGGGCTCAAGGAAATCAGACGGTTGTTTCCTAGAACCAATGTCTTGAGCTTCTTACAGGAGAACAGTTCCTCTGGCAGGACCTCCAGAGAGTTGAAGGCTGCTGAGAAGAACTGGAGGCCCTGCAGGATGCCCACCTCGGGGGGTAGTGAGGTGATCTGGTTATGGGAGACGTCCAGGTGTTTGAGCTTGGTGCAGTAGAACAACCTGGAGGGAAGCTTCTGGAGCTTGTTCCAGCTGACGTCGAACGTCTCCAGGAACTGTAGCTTGCTTATGTGCTCTGGGATGTAGCTGATGCTGTTGTACCACAGGCGGAGGGTCGCCAGACGCCGGCAATGTTGTAGGCTGAGGATCTCCTCCACAGTGGTGAGCTTGTTGTCCTTCAGGTCCAACTCCTGGAGGTTCCCCAGGCTGAAGACAGCACTGGGGATGCGTTCGAGCAAGCATCCCATTAGCTCCAATGAATCCAGGTTGGTTAGCTTCTTCAGACAGCTAAAAGCTGCAATCTTGCTACCTTCATTGTAGATGCAAAGCTTCCGCAGCTGTAGGGCAACATCCCCTACACTGGTCGGGATCTTGTTGAGGTTGCTGCGAATAGTAAGGACCCTGAGAGCTTTGAGATCCCTCAGAGACTCAAGGGTAGGACTTCGGGACACCTCATTGGACAATTGGCCACTTAAATGTAGTTCTTCCAGATTCTGCAGGCTATACATCCAGGGAGGAACCTGCTCTGCATTGTCAAAAGACAGGTGTAATACCTTCAGCCGTTCCTTAAGGTAGGCCATGGCCGCTAACTGGACCTTGGTAGGGCAGTGGATGAGTGCCAGCTCCTGAAGAGCATGGAGCTTAACTATGCCAGAGGAGATGGTCACATTAGAGAGGAGCTCCAGCTTCAGTGACTCCACCTCTGGGAGCTCATAGGCCGTATCAGGGAGGCCGGGCAGCATGAACAGGTGGAGCTCCTGCCGGTCGTTGGGGTTCCTGGAGAGGCGCGCCCGCAGCTTCTTGGCGGTCCACTCGTGGTTGAGGTTGACCTGCCGGAGCCGACCCTCGCTCACCTCCGAGAGGAAGACAGCGAAGCGTTTGGCGTACAGAGCGTCATATTGGTCGCTGAGGTGCAGGAGGAAGGCAAAGTCGTTCTTCATGTCTGGTATGTCGGCAACGCCTGTCTCCAACCTGACCTGCTCAAAAGAGTACTCCTTCAGAGAACGATGCAGAAGCCAGTAGAGGGTGTAGATGCACATCGATCCATAGACCCCCACGAAGCAGATGTAGCAGTAGGCTAGCTTGGAGAAAAGATGGGCCTTGTTGTGGTTACAGCAGTAGATGTCAAAACCGGTCAGCTCAGGAGGGACCAGGCAACGCACTACAATCTCAATGTTAGGAACCAGGACCGCACTGTAGGTAATGATGAGGATAACCTGGAACACTTTGAAAGAAGTCTGTAGCACATACATGACATAGAGGAGGTCCGCTTCCTCCACGTGCGTTCTGAACTTCTTCACCATCTCAAAGAGAGCCTTGGCCTGCTCTCCTTCCTTGCGATCTAGAACCGAGGGCGTCGTCTGAGTTTCCGGGGCCTTTTTCTCCGACTTGACGGAGGACGACCGCAGCAGCCCCACCATCTCCTCCTCCGAGGCTCCAGCGGGTTTTGACATGGTGTTCCTCCGCAGAGTCACCAGCTTCTCTTCGCTCCTCTCCTCCGAGACCTCGTTCAGGGCCCTCGTGGTCCAGGGGGAGTTGAAGCACTTCCCGAGAATGGTCACAAAGAGCTCGATTTTGGACGAGGTCCCGGGAAACTTGAACCAAAAGCTGCTGACCACCATGAAGATCATCGTGTGGATGACCACCAGGTAGGGGAAGTACTTGCCGTACCAATGCACAGAGCGCTCGTAGCAGTAGTGGTTCACAAAGACATACTGGTGGATGTCCAGGTTGTTCTTACGGCCGTACACCTCGCGAATGATGGGGCTCACAGGCTTGGCCAGCGAGTGCTGCCATGTTTCGTTCTCC
Source organism: Urophycis tenuis (assembly GCA_036785325.1). Classification (NCBI taxonomy): domain Eukaryota; kingdom Metazoa; phylum Chordata; class Actinopteri; order Gadiformes; family Phycidae; genus Urophycis; species Urophycis tenuis. Next base: position 11,873,251 of record JAXIVH010000001.1, read on the forward strand.
CCGTAGGCCCGGATGTGGCTGCAGTCGATGGCCTCAGGGGTTGGGCTGCTGAGATGGCTGGGCAGGCAGGAAATCTTGTCCTGGGTGATCTGAGGAGGAAATGAACAAAAAAAAAAGAATAAAATTGAATTCAAAATGAATGAATACATTTTATACATTTTATCATGTCTATTTATTGAAGGGATTCAGGTGCATTACAGGAATGAGGACCTAAAAATGTAAATGTATATTCAATGGAAACAAATGATGAATGCGTTGTTACACTGTTCCTGATTTTGTGCAAAACTATTTTCCCATGCGTATCTCCAAGGGCTGTTTGAGAAAGGACTCAGTGACATTGATCATTCTGTTTTTCTTCAGTATAGACCAAAATGCTGAGGGGTATCCAGCGACATTCAAAGTGAGGGAGCGGAGCCTCCTCAGATTGGCCGAGGTCCAGATATATCTCCTCAGAATATATCAAATTGTCGGAAAAATGCAGAAAAGAATACCCTCATTCTTTAGCTTAACATGAGAAAGCCAGAGATTCATTTCCAGTGATGCTGGATGCCAAAGAGGTATAAGCTATCACAATCCAATGCAAACACTGTGTATTATGTTCATTTGAACTTTCCAGTTTCTTTCAGAGATACAAAACTCAATTGACTCCCTACTAGCATTCCTGATAACGGACAACCTCCTCAACTTCCTCTTTGGCTAGCGAATCACCTGTTTATTATTGCACCATCCAACACATGGATGGAGTGATGTCTACTAAGTGTGAGGTGAAGTACACGAGTTAGGCATTATTTGATAAGGAGACAAAATAAATATGTTTTATTAATAATACAAAATTGCTTTGACAGTATTCACGAAATTAACACATTTTTCCTGACCTATTTTAGACTCTGGTGCTTCCATCAGAGAGGATCCCCTGCCGTGTTCCCTTCAAGAGTCCGTCAGGGCTAGTGCAGTGGAGCTACACTGATAGCAGTGAAGCTATTACATGTTGTGCCTTCAGAAATGTGTTCCATATGAGTCCCAACCTTTTTATGACTTCCCTATGTGGCCCCTCAGCTATTGTGGTGCCATGTCACCACCGCCTAGAGAACTTCATCTCTGGAAACAAATTTATGAAAGGGGAGGCAACTCAATATGAACCTCTGAACATAATTAAATACAATGATATTGTAAAGATGGAATATGAAAAAATGTGTTCACTAACTTTATTTTATGATGTGTTAGCATTATAGTGGGTGAAGCAGGCGATAAAACGACATGCACCTTGTAATACTGGTTTTAATGGCTTGAACTTTTGTATCAACACAGGGACATCATGTGTAAGACCTTCTTCAAATGTTTATTTTTATTGTTACATGAGGAGGTGGGACTTTGTTTTCCCCAGAGTGCTACTTGAATCAAGGCTTTGATTGTTTCCAGAAACATTTCAACGGTGCTGTTTCGCCAGCCAGACGATACTTCCAGTGTTCACGGGAGGTGCGGAAGTCCTGAAGCGCGACAGAGGCAACAATCAACTTAGTTGAGTTGAGTTATTTATCTACCACATCATTGACGTCCAGTCATTCCCCTGGTGGAACACAGCCACTGCTGGGCTCTGTGCATTGTATTTCTGCACACTAAGTAGAACTACTGGCTTCTCTGACAACAATGCCGCCCCTTGTGTTATGATTCACTGTTCTCAGTAACCGGGGGGTTGCCAGGTACGAAACACATTGTCGCAGCACGCAAACAAACTGGATCCACAGAGATTGGACCAGATTCTAGCTAACAGACAAGACTCGATGTTAGAAGCTCCATGACGAGAGCCGATGTAACACATGACCACATCTTGTGAGTTGCATTTGAAAGGCGGAGACAGCTTAGACCTCAGGAGGATGTGCAGACGGATGCCATATGAGCTGGTTTATAATTTGCAACCAATAAATAAATTGCAAACGTACAGCATGAGCTGATCAACTCACGGCGTGGGACAGTGTGGGACCGGGCACCCTGACCAGGTTGGGCTGAGTCTGGGGAGACTACCTGCCCCAAGATGTTGTCATTTTGTAATGATTTGCTTTACTGGTGCTCTACTCGGGTTAATATGTGCTTGAATGAAAGTTGCTCATAAAGCTGGGATCTGAATCCTTTCTTTATAACTGGTCATTCACTGACTCCACTTACTTTATATGCAATTTCTTTGTGTGTGCTATTTACTTTCTATAGTGTATGCCTTGATGTATGTATATTTATATATATTGTTACATATTTTTATATTATATATTTATATTTATCACTCCTATATTGTTTTTCACTGTCTATTCTTTTCTTTTCCCTTTAACATTCAACTGGAGTATTTTAACGAATGCAATTTCCCTCAGGGATCATTACAGTATTTCTGTCTGTCTGTCTGAATCCGAAAGCAGTGGAACTAAGTCAAGAGTATAATGTTGTTGTTTATTCACCGCGTTTTCATCCAACTTGGAGCTCAAATAAGAAGTGCCAGAAATACTCTCTATACAAAGCATATTGATGAATATGGTGTTGTTCCTGCGGTGATAAAAGGCGATACAATCACAGATAATCATAAAATCATCATAAAAGCAAAAACGCTGTTGTCAGTGGCTTTAAGGGATATTCCATCCCATCACGCGCCCTTACCTGCAGGGTGCACCCGAAGACCCCGATCATCAGCATGGTGATACACAGGTACTCTGTGAAGACGTCCCACCAGGGCTTCAGCACCCGGAATTGTGGATTCTGTTCTGTGGCAAAATTACGGAACTCGCCCACCGGTATCATCCTGAGGTCTGCGTGGATAAAGGAGAGAAAACATGTAATTGGAGCTGAACATAGGCCTACTCAAACGGCCAGGCAGGTGTTCAGACAGGAGGGTTCTCACGGATTACTTACCGGACTCGAATATGCCGTTATTATGACAAAATAATCCAATCAAAATGTTTGTTAAAAGAAAATCGAGATTGTCTGAAAACCTGAACTCTGGGACCGTGGCCCGTTAAAAAATAAGAAATCCGGTGTTGGTTCCTGTAACTGTGAAACTGAATACACACCGCCGGCCCAACAAAGTGGAGAAACAAGTTCTACAACAACGTGCTGAGCAAAACTTCCAGGGCTGGGAATAAAGCTTTGCTTGTCATAAAAGATTTCGCATTAGAAGAAGCGTTCCACGTTTATAGTGATCCCGTATTAACAGTTAACACTGCACAGTGATGATGTTATCCTCGATGACTGAGGGAATTCAGTGCAATTTGAGAACGCATTTTTCAAAACTCTGACAATTGTGCAATAGTTTCCAGTGAGTCGAAGGCGTACATGGTTCGTCATGTCTGTAACAATAGCGCAGAGCGCGGCACCTGCGATTTCACTAGTGGCTCCAATGTACACATCACTCATCACAGTCATTCAAACTACCCAAGAAACGTGAAGAAGCGTTGGCCATGTGTTACTCACCTCACCGGGGGTCCTGGGGAGGCGGGGGGGTGGTCGACAGGTGCCCCCTTGGGGACGTAAATCCTCTGAGCTTTTCAACAAAGTTTCGCTCCCAACTTCCCGGTGGGGGGGACGCGCATGGCAGGCTGTTTTATGTTCAGCAGCAACAGCTGAGAGACCGGATCAGTCCCGGGACCACCAGTCAAGAGACGGTAACCCTCCGCCGTGGGGGAACCCGCGTCCGTCTGGTCGGCTGGAGCGCTTCAGATGGGCTGTGTTATTACCACCACGCTATTTGTCGTCATTGTCTTGAAATGGTCTTCGTACGCTGTTATTTAAAAGCCTCATTGTATCCAGCTATTTCAAACAGATGATTACTTGCAGAGCGGTGGGATGACTTACAGGTCCGCCGCCCATACGCGCAGTTCAGCGGGTGACGCGGCTCGCTGTTAAGTACACGTTTAGTTTCGCTCCGAGTCAGTCATGTTGTTTTCAGATTCTTCACCAAGTTGTTGGGACTATAATCCTGACAGCAAAACATGTTGTCTCCGGGACATTCCCCTTCTAAAGAAACGCTCGGAGTGGTTTTCTACTTGGAGCCATGGCTTATTTCCCCCCAGTGTGTTTTAGAGAGTGATCGAAAGTGATACTGCTTAGTGCTTACCTATCAGTTTCTTACCTGCGAATGAATAAGTCACAGGCGTGTCTGATACGTTTTCAATAAAGTGATACTCTGGCGTCCTCTAGTGGCAATAGACGTACGTTTCAGTTGTGGATACATCAGCAATGGATTTATGTCGGCCGTGTCATAAAAGGTGAATCAAAGCCTAGAATAAACATACTTTTATTCAACAATGTACTTTTTTTTATTACAGAGTATTGTTTGCTGAAAAATTTACAAAGCAGACATTAAATATTCTATTCGTTCATTCCAACTACTGACAGGGGGGAATAAAATCCCTTTCAAATCAAACAAAGGTTTTTACAAATGTTTAAAACCGCCATCACAGGCACCCCTGGTAGTTCTAACACATGCTAGTCAGCTGGAACTACACAGGTCTACTGCATACAAAGTTGTCAGTTTAGGTCAAGAAAAAAAATCAAAGAAGTCAGAACAAATAAATTAAAACAAAATCGCAAACTAAATTGTGTAGAAGACTGATAATCAATGTACAAAAACATTTCTTATAAACTTTTTGTAGCTTAAATTGCTGTTACAAGTTTTATTTCCCACTATTGTAATTGCAGACTATTCATCGTGTTGAGCTTCTGAGGTTTGACTCCCAAAATGTCCCTTGCACGGCCTGGCCGGGAGGCGGGCCATCTTGTAGGAACCACCACGATTGGTTGGTGGTTCATGTCGCCTGAAAAAGGTTTCCTGTGAACCAAATGCTACAGTATTCTCTCCCTACTGACTTCTAAATTAACCAAACAGCAAAACATTCATTATCTAGAATAGACCCAACAACTCCATATTGGGGAAATCATCGAGTTAGGCTCTGTTCATTTTTGCTTGATTTTTGTCCAATAATTTGCATTTGATTTAGTCTGTCACGTTATTAAATGTGTTTTAAGAGTTAGAACGTTCTTCCACCGTTTTCCACTAATCAGAATGCAGGGTCCGACTCCAGCACCCCAGGGAACAGAATCTGAAGGCTAGAGAAACCTACAGGTGTGAAAAATGGCACTTTGTGCGGTCTGGTACCAACCTAATGCTACCATTCATCCTCCATCGCTCTCCTTCTAAATAACAGACTTTATGAAATAGTTTCCTCCTCCATGTGTTTTGGTTTTTACGCACAGCTGGTTGTGAAATACAAAATGAGTCCCTGGCTGTAGGTGCAGCCCTGAGCCAGTGAATGGCCCTTAAGAGCACACAGCCCTTCTCTCCCATTCGTTAAAACAGGAGCGCCATTGGTCCAATCAAGGACTGTCTCCACACACACACACACGCACGCACGCACGCACGCACGCACGCACGCACACGCACACGCACACGCACACACACACACAAATTGGTCTGTGGCCGGTTCCCAATGGACTGCTTACGGTTAAATCAGTCGTACATACTCAAAGAACACTGTACAGAATCCTCAGCCTGTCGTCCTCAGACTGAAGGACAGCAGGCTGTTCCAGCACAACGTGATCGTTTGTTGTTTTGTTTTGTTTTTTTTGCAGGTTTTTGGTGGAGAAAGACTGAGAGGAGATGAGACCCAAGGAGGCCGGCCCCCTCACGTGTTCCTCCCCGGGAGGTCGCTGTGTCTCCGGGAGGAGGAGGAGGAGGCGGCGGAGGAGGAGGAGGAGGCCGAGGAGGAGGCTCCGTGGTGAGCGGGCGGGCCGGCGCCGCCCTCCTCCCTCTCGGCCCGCGGACACGGCTGCAGGTCCTTCTGGCAGGGCTCCATGGTGACGGCCACGCCCACCCCGCTGCGGCCCGAGGTCATGAGGGTGACCTCGGACCAGGCGTCCGTCTCGGGGTCGTAGCGCTCCACGCTGTCCAGGAACGTGTTGCCGTCGTAGCCGCCTGTAGGAGGAGAGAGGGCAGACGCCATGGCAACGGTTATTGCCCACCCCGCGCTGTTGCCGGGCTCGCGGTCTACAACGGCGCCGTGTTTGGGATGAACCCCTTGAGCAAATGTCAAGTGGTAAACAGCCGTGCGTCACGCGAGCCCCCCGCTCGGCCCCGGGCCGGCTCGCGCCTTCGGCTGGTCTGTAGGTCAATAGCGCGCGTGCGGTCGTTTCAACAGAATCATTCCTGCATGAAGTGCTTCCTTATCGCGGTCGCCTCCAAACCCTGAACAAACACGGCGGGGGAAGGAGGATTCAGAGCCTGAGCCGCAGGGCAAACACCGCGAAGGCAGTCATTTACAGGCGGAGATGCTCTCTGGGTGGGGAGGCGAGAGTCACAACTACACGTTCCCCTGATCATATTCCCAGCCCCGTGGCTCTGGACAGACCTCTGAACAGTTGCATGAGGAATGTGCCATGTAAATAAACTTGACCCACTAATAATTAATCTTAGGCACCTATCTCGGAATATTTAAACATAACCATATCCTTATCTGTGGAGAAAAGAATTACAATCTTTGTTTTGAACGCTTTGCTGATAGTTGGCCATCTTGAGTCAACTTCTTTGGAAGCAAATCAAACCAATAGGAACGACCTTTCTGACATTTCTGCACCGAAATCAAAAACAACTGTACATACTGCTGCTCTTTAAGTATAACCACCTGTGTCAGATGTGACTCCAACCACAGTCCACCTAGAGGTCCCATTATTCACAGCCCGTCTGGGTGGTGCAATAGGTTTACACCGGGATGCAAACGGAGAGCCGGACGTCAAAACAGAGGCAGCCCCGGCTGACGTGTGGTGTGCACAGTCAACGAGCCTCAAGGTGCGAGGGTCTTTAAAGCTTCGGGACTTGTAGTCAAACCTAAAGAGGGAGGCGCTGAAGCCTTTGAGAGGGTGACCGCGCAACACGTCCATCCTGGGCTGCTCGGCCATAACGCGTGTGTGTGCGTGTGTGTGTGTGCGGGTGGGGGTGCGTGTGTGTGTGCGTGAGTGCACCCACCCATGACGTAGATGCGGCCGTGGTGCGCGGTGACGCCCAGCGCGCTCCGCCGGTGCTTCATGGAGGCGGCGAGGCTCCAGCTGTCCGTCTCCACCTCGTAGCGCTCCACCGTGTTCAGCTGGTTGGTGCCGTCGTAGCCCCCCATCACGTAGATACGGTTACCCAGCGCACACACACCTGGGGGGGGGGGGAGAGAGGGAGGGAGGGAGGGAGAGAGAGAGCGAGAGCGAGAGAAAGATAGAAAGAGAGAAAGAGAGAAAGAGAGAGAAAGAGAAAGAAAGAGAGAAAGAGACAGAGAGAGACAGAGAGAGAGAGACAGAGACAGGTATAGACAGAGAGAGTGGCAGTTAGCTTCTAAGCTAGTTCCTGTCCGCAGCCCCCTGGCCCTACGGGGGGCTCCAGGCCCAGCAGGGTGAGCCTGGTTGAGGCCAGCCGGAGGGAACAGGACTCAGGTGTTAACCGCTGGCTGCACCTCGGTGAGGCCTCCTCAGCGTCGAGGGAACGGGCTCAGGCCTCCCTGTCTGTTCATCGGTGAAGCCGAGCGGATTCCGTTCGTTCACCCGAACCTTTGCTGAGCAGACATCGGTCCCTCCGCAAATCCAAGCTCACATTTGATACAAATGTGATCCAGCGGTCAGCCCACCAGCCCGCCCACACCCTCCCACCACCCTCCCCTAAGCCTACACCCTCCCACCACCCTCCCCTAAGCCTACACCCTCCCACCACCCTCCCCTAAGCCTACACCCTCCCACCACCTTCCCCAAAGCCTACACCCTCCCACCACCTTCCCCTCGGTGCCCGTGCCGGGCCTGACCTGCTCCGGACCGGACGGTGTTCATGGAGGCCATGGCGGTCCACTCGTCCCGGTCGGGGTTGTAGCACTCCGTGGAGCTGAGGCGGTGGGTGCCGTCGAAGCCCCCCACGGCGTACAGCAGCCGGTTGATAACCGTGACCCCCACCCCGATGCGCCGCGACATCATGGGCGCCACCAGCTGCCACTGGTCTCGCTCGGGGTCGTACCTGGGGACACGCACACACACACACACACACACACACAGACACAGACACAGACACAGACACACACACACACACACACACACACACACACACACACACACACACACACACACACACACACTTATTGTTAACGTTCCAGCGTCACGGTGGAATAGCCGGAGCTTCTCATGCGATTCCCCAACAATGTCATAAAACTCAGGAATTCATTTCCTGGAGCCAACCCTGACCTTTTGGATCTGGGTTCAGGCCAACCGCTGCCTGCGCCCACCGGGGACGCAACACCTGGTGTTTAGTAAAGGCGGAACCAGACTTTTAGTTAGTTGGTGTTAACCCAGCGTGGACTGGGACCCCGTTTGTTTGTTAATAAACATGTAAAAGGGGGGCATTTAGCAGACGCTTTTGTCCAAAGCGACTTACAATCAGTACATTCGTGGGGTTCGACATGTGGACAGTTGGAGGAGGAGGAGGGGGGAATCAAGGGGATCGAACCGCCGACCCTACGGTGAGTGGACGACCCGCTCTGTCCACCCGCTCTACCCACTGAGCTACTGCCGTCACAGACACGGCCTGACGGGACCCGTGTGTGTTTGGACCCAGCGAGGCGCACCGAGGTCCAACCTTTTGGAAACCAAAACAAGCCACTCTGTCCCTTGTCCCCCCTCCCCCCCCCGCGGGGGGCGGAGCCGCACTCACCTCTCCACGCTGTTGTGGTGGATGCAGCCGTGGGACCCGCCCACGGCGTAGAGCATGCCGTCGATCACGCCCACGCCGATGCGGTTGCGCGGCACGCTCATGGGCGAGCAGGGCAGCCAGCAGTTGTTCATGGGGTTGTAGCAGTCCAGCGTGTTGGAGTCCATGTTGCCGTCCGGCGCGTTGTTGCGCCCGCCCACGGCATAGAACAGCCCGCTGATGACGCAGGCCGCCAGCCCGCTGCGGGGCACCTGCAGGTCCGCCAGCCGCAGCCAGGCCCCCGTGCAGGGGTTGTACGCCTCCATCAGGCTGAGCGACTGCCGGAAGTAGCCCCCCGCCGTGTAGATGAGCTGCGGCACCTTGGGGGTGCGGCAGGAGTTGAGCTTGGTGGGCTTGTGGAGGGTGAGGTCCTGGAAGATCTGCGCCAGGTAGTCCTTGCACTGCGGGTCCCAGTCCCAGTCCAGCGACTGCAGCTGCGTCTGCAGGAAGTTGGGGGTGAGGGAGTGGCAGCGGACCGCCTGCAGCAGCGCCTGCACGTAGGGCCGGCGGTTCTCCCGGTCGTAGCGCACCCAGGCCACGCAGGCGTGGAACACCTCCGACTCGCAGCGCACGTTCAGCTCGTCCCGGCTGATGAGGGTGACCAGCTGGCAGTGGGACAGGTTGAAGAACTCCTCCTGGGTGGCCACCTGCAGACACACGGCGGCAGGGCAGAGAGGACTGAGTCACGGCCTCCAGGTGAAACACAAGTCAATGGCTCGCGATGAACCCAGTTCATCCAAATAACATAGCCACACAACAAACTTTTACAACAGGATGACACACAGGGTAACCATGCCAGGGTGTGTCGGTCATGACAGCGGTGTTACATTTTTGGGCTTTGTTCTGTTTTTCCCCATCACCTTTCAGACTATTCCACCGTATTTGACGGAAACATCCACGGTTGTCGATGTAATTCCATCCTTTCTGCAAGACCGGTTTCATGTCACTCGTGTGTGTGTGTGTGTGAGAGTCATAAAACACAGCGATGAAATGATGGAAACTAAACTTCAGCTCTGCGGCGCGCACACACACACACACACACACACACACACACACACACACACACACACACACACACACACACACACACACACACACACACACACACACACACACACACACACACACACACACACACACACACACACACACACACACACACACACACACACACACACACACAGCTGAAACAGGACAGTCACCGGGGAATCCAAACCCCTCCACAGTAGAACAACTGATACTACGGCCCCGTCGTGACACCAAACCACCAGTTTAACCATTACTCTTCTGTAACGGACACGGGATAGAGCGGCATTTTATGGTGGAGCAATCACTGAATAATGTCCTGAAGCTACTTCCTGAACAGCTAAGGATTTTGCAAGTCATTCTGCCTGGACACAGAGCAACAGACAGGGTTTAGGTTGTGGATAACGTTGAATACAGAGGTGGCTCTCAGGCAGACAGCCTTCCTACATGACATTCTTGTGAAATTGGTATTAAACACTTTATGAACGTATAAATGTACTTCATGGGTAGGCCTACACTTTCTATCTCGTAGCTCGTCCAGGTATAATAAGCAGCACAAGGTGGCATAATGAAGTCAATTTTTAGTAGCATACACGAGCAGAGTATCATGAAATAAAATGAGATACTGAAAGCGGCCTCCGTGTTGTGTTGAAGACGTGGTGTTAAACCTTAAAGCACCACGCCAGAGAGCACACAGCAGCTTACGCTGACTCACTCCACAAATACTTTACTATTGACGCATGAAAGTGTTAGGGAAATAAGAACATCGCCCATGCCCTCGAGCAAACCTTCATCAGACACTAAACTGCCAAATTAATTATACGTTGGACAACGGCGCTAACCACATCTCACAGTCAAGTGCGAACTGCGAGGCCTAAATTACACTTGTCATGTCCACGGCATATGAGCTGGGGTGGAGTTCATTAGTTTGTGCAAGTACATAATACATTTATGTACATACAATTATGACAATAATGTGGAAGGCATTTTTTAGTCCAAGCTAAATTGGCTTCCATGCATGATTAATTCCAATGGTCATAATTTATGCATACTGTGCATTGGGCAAGGTGGTGGAGGCAAGGTGGTGGAGGCAAGGCACAGGGCCTGCTTATAAACCGCCTCAACCTCCTGGGGACCTGACAGCCTCCGCCCGACCAGCATGGCCGGATGACGAACAGAGGATTTGAATGCCGAGTGAAAACGAGTTCTGCTGTGCGAGGAGAGCACCAGCGAAGACTGAAGGATGTGACCACGGTCAGGTGGATAGAGACTAAACAGCCAGGCTGCAGATACACTGTGAGGAACACCAGGAGAGCTGGGTCAAAGTGGAAAACAGCAGGTTCTTATTCTACACAGCTAAAATGGGCCAAATGTAGGCAGCATGACACTGACACTTTTCAATCAGAAGTGCTAGACTGCAACAACTCAAATTTCTGTCAATATTACTTAAATATCGACATCGATCACTCCCTGCAGAACGATGTCACAGGCGTTCCCAACACTGTGGTGCCGTTGGCTTTCTCGTGAGTCTTAAGGCTGAGTTATGGTTCCGCGTAGTGATTACGTAGTGATCAAGCAATGGCCACGCAGTTGCTTGGACGCAGTCATGAGACCGTGATGGTTCTGCGTGGGGTTTACGTGTTGAAATGAAATTTAATGCCACGGTAGAGGGACCAGAATGACCATTCTGGTCATTACATACGGATTACTAGCGAGTAAAAACAAAGTTTGCAGACATGAAGGCAAAAGTTATATATATGTTGTTGCCAATCAGTCGAAGCATTTATCACACCGTGGCGGTGTTTACGAGTTGAAACCGGAAAAGCGTAAAGGGTCCGTAAGCCCCCCAGCATTGCGTCAACGCGGAAGCATAAATTAAGAATAACCCAGCCTTTACGTGTGGAATGTCAGGTGTGCTCTGCGCACATTAAAAACATCCGAGGACACATCACGGCATTTGCAAGTGCGGTTCAGAACAGCGTTTCCCATCAGTGAACCAACCCAAAGGGCGTGCGTTCATTCAAAGCACAGCGTGTGTTTAAGAGCAGCTTAAGAGTCGCGGGCACGCCGCCTCACCTGGCTGAAGTTCAAGTAGATGTACTCCCTGGCCTTCTGGTGCAGCTCCAGGCAGCTGATCTGCTCGGCGAAGTTGGCGATGCCGATGGCGTTGCTGGGGTCCAGCTGTTGGACCAGGAAGTCACAGCAGGCCTTGACCACGCTGTCGATCTGGTACATGACGGCCGCGTTCATGATGTGGATCACGCACTTCTCCCCCACCGAGATGCTGGCAGTGTAGGCGAACTCTATCAGGCGGTCCATCACCTGGGAGCCACAGAGGAGGACGGAAAAAGGACTGAATGAACAACGCATGCGCTTCGCCGATTAGGCAATCTGCATCCGCCGTGTCTCGTTTGGCTTTGTTCAACAAAACAACAACGACTGACCTGTGGAGTGATTAAGTGACTTAAACTGATCCAAACTTAACTTTGATTATAACACATTGACATGGAAATCCAGACCTGAGAACGGAATAATAAACCCTAACTCCACTGACCATGTTGAACCCTAAACCTAATGACCATTTATCCCTGATTGAGCAACATTCCCCAACCGGTGGGCTGAGCTCAGATCAACCCCAGAGAGGCGGGGCTTGTTCACTGGGAGACGCCCGTGGTGTGGGTTTGTGCGCTCTTGAGCCGTTTAGATCGTGATACAATGGTTCAGCGGATGGGTCAGGACTCTCCTGGGACCCTCCAGCCCGGCAGGCTTCAGGTGTGTGTGGCGACGTGTTTGGTGGGCTCCACCGGGCCAGCTGTAGGAACGACCTGCTGCTTGTCTTCCCGCTGACTCTGGGTCAGCGGGACAGTGACGTCTCGAAGGGGTTTGCTTCCAGAACATTCCAAACTTAAAAAAAAAAAAAACGTTCCGAGCTGTAGCAACTTTTTAAACTTGAACACATGAACTTTAACAAACTTAGATATAAGCAAAATAAATTATTTGATTAAAAATGGATTGTCTCCCTACTTTATCTGGTAATTAAACTTTATCATACATTATAATAACATAATGACATGTATTGCAGGGGTTAAATTATCTACAAACTAAATCATTGAATTGAGGTAGTTTGGACGTGTCACGGACACCAATCTTAAATAAAGTAACATTTAACAAAATAACAAAATAACTTCCTCAAACAGACAGAAGAGAGAGAGAGTACACTATGTTCTGCATGGCGGTGTCAGGACTGTAATGACCCCGTGCGGAGAGGAGTATGCCAGAGGTAGGAGGACAGATGGGACAGATGGAAGGAAAGAGAGGCTTAAGAGAGGCTCCTCAAAGAACTGAAAGAAACATGTCATGTGAATTCTGCACAAGCCCTTAAAAAAAGCCCTTTTTTGGGGGTCAAGCAGCGAAGCTGCGAGACACCCATTGTGTTTCTATGTTTTCTTATTATTATTATTCCTCTACCATTGAAGTCTATGGCAGCCCCTAGAATGCCTTGGTAAAAAGTGCTGAAATTTGGCTGAAAGTTTTGGACCACTATACTGACCACTCACACTCATTTACGGACCTCTAAACCCAGCCGTCTAGCGCCACCAACGGGTCAAAATTTGACCGAAAATTTAACCGCTTGGTTGAAAGTTATGAAATTCAGTGCACAGATTGGGGACAGTCGCATGATCACCTTCACCAATTAACAGAACTCTATGTGCACTAGGGATGCACCGATACCACTTTTTTACAAACCGATACGATACCGATACTTTTATTTGTGTACTTGCCGATACCGAGTACCGATACCGATACTTTCTAGATTTGGTCTCTATGAAAGAATTACAATTCATTTGAAAGCAGATTTTATTTTCTCCTCTGAAGATAATGTCAAGCCTTTAGTAAGACTATACCAAATGAACAGGCTATTCCAAGCCAAAACTAAACAGAGCTTTCTGGTTTTAACAAAAAAGCCTTCAAAGACAAAATGCCATCACATTAGACAAAATGTAAATATAACCAGATAAAGCAAATAACAACCAAAATAATCACAAAAAGTGATCAGAACTATTGCTTAATAAGCACATTATCACGTTCCAGTTATCAAAAGTATCCTTCTTTCAAGTACACAAACCATGTGGCACTATTCCCATGTTTCTTCAGAAAGGCTAAACAAATCAATGAACTATGTTGTCAAATGATGTCAACGTGATCTTTCACTTTATCATACACCTTTGGCAACATCACATCGGTGATGTAGAGGCAACTGGGAATCTCATATATGGGCTCTAGCACTTTTAGAAGACGGCGAAATCCGACATTATCAACAACTGAAAGTGGCTGGTCATCGAGCGCTAACAAGTGAGTAAGTGCCTCTGTTATTTGTATTGCCCTTGAGTTGTCTTTGGACATTTTCTCTCGCTTTTGCAAGACGTCATGAGGTTGGCTGCTTCGGTCTTACACCACTAGCATTAGTGAACTCTGTGTACTAAGCACTATGGTGCATCTTAAGATGTTTTATCAGATTGCTTGTATTACAGGAAGTACTTTCCTTTCCGCCTCTCGACAGCGTAGCATTACAGATCTTACTCTGCCGGATGACGCTTTATCTTAAAATATGCCCAAATCGCCGACATGACTACTGTTACGTCTTTTCACCACCGTCTTTTTTACCATCAGTTCAATATTGGACATGCATATTTGATTGTAAGTTCATTAAAGTGCGTACAGCTTACAATGCTTACAGCTCTTTGCTGCATAACTTTCCATTCACTCACATTTTTTTGGGGCCTCTGCATTGAACACTCTAGCACCACCATCAGTTCAATATTGGACATGCGTATTTTTGTGAAACATTACCCAACAAAAACTTGGTATATTCTCAAAACCACACTAATGATTTATGATTAACCATTTACGACTAGGTGTGCAATAATAATCCACATTTTTCTGTATCAACACCAAACTTGCTACATAGACTCAAGATAGCCAGAAGTTTCAGCCCAGCTTGACCCCCTCATTGCTGCTTGCAGCTATATTTGTTCTTGCTTTTCCCCGCCCAAGTTGCTGTGGATGTTCCCCGTGAGGACGACTCTGTGTTTGTGTGTTTTAATTGGGTAAACGTGGTAGAGCATCTCAAGGAGGCCTGGAGGACCACCCTGCTCTGACTGGAAGATGGCGAGACCCGTCTGAGGGTAAAATGTCTTGAGTGTGTCTTGCTGTTTAATACACAGCGTTGGGTCCACTGGGTCAGGGCAGTGAACAAGGGCAGGGGCGGCAGTAGCTCAGTGGGTAGAGCGGGTGGACAGAGTGGGTCGTCCACCAACCGTAGGGTCGGAGGTTCGATCCCCTTGATCCCTCCCCTCTGCCAACTGTCCACATGTCGAACCCCACAAATGTACTGATTGTAAGTCGCTTTGGACAAAAGCGTTTGCTAAATGCCCCTTTTAACGTTCACCTCACGGATGGCAGGACGCGCGGCTGAGGGCATGCAGCGGAGCGCGAGGTGGGATGAACCATTTATTAGGTCCAGAGCAGTCAATGACCCTGGACTTAAGTGTGTAACTCCAAGCAGCGCAGCCTTTGATGGCTACAGGCCTGCAGAACACAAACACTCCCAACCGTAGGCCAAAACAAACCTTTACTTTACATCCTACTGCAAGGCTTACAGGATCGTATCACCGCGCAAAAACCTTTGCAATCATTGTATCGCGGCATCTCTGCTGATTCTGTTAGGGAAGTGTTAAACAGGGGACCCTTCTGGGTAGGGAATGGCAACAAGGGAAGAAGGGATAATGGAAGGAGAATTTATATGTATGAAAATAGAACTGCACGGTCAAAATAGACTCGCTGCGTTTATGCAGAGAGTGTCTCCTAGTGTTTGACCATTGGCCGATTTGCAGGCGGGCTTTGAACACCACATCTCACTCTCAGTGATCACTCAACACTACATACACTCCATGTAGCCCTGCGTCAAACTGCTTCTGCTTTTCGCGGGGGTGTGATCACACACAATTCAGTGATCACAAAGCTGTACCTATTTCATGCACAAGGGGAATTTCTTTGCGGCCAGAGCAGGAAGTAAGCATGGCACACATTGTTGTCAAAGAGGAAATAATAAATATGCATGTGATACACACACTACACTTAATCAGAGAGCTTGACCTTAGTTTGGATTCTTGGGCTTGAAACTTTGGGACGAAACGCTGTTAAGTCAGTTTGTGACTGAAAAGCATTCCAGAGTAATGGACCGTATGAAGTGCTGAGGAGTCACTCTATTAGAAATGACAGGAGCGTCTCTGTCTCACACATGTAGGCCGACAGACCAACATGACCCGCCTCAGACAGGAACACATTGGTAGGGCTTTGCGGCCCTCCTTGCAGTCCTCCTCCTTAGTACGTTTACGACCAAAATAAAAGCCAAATGTTTTCTGCGTTGTGTTTTGGGGCGTGTTCAAGAATCCCAGTGTTCAAGAATCCGATCGTCCGATCCGAACCAATGAACACATGGAATCAGAGCCGACCGATGACGCTTCAACCGCCGAAATACACTCCGACCTACCGTCCAGCGCGTTTGGACCAGCGCCCGGGGCGAGCCATGAAGCTCGCCTGGGTGCGGGTGATGAATGGGGGGTGGGGGTGAGGGGTGAGCAGCGTGTGAGACTCACCCTGGGGTGGATGCCCTCGATGGGCACCACCTCCGTGCCGCACTCCTTCAGGCCGTTGGTGAACATGGCCCGGAACACGGGCGAGGAGGACGCCAGCACCACCTTGTGGGCCACAAAGTCCACGGCGTCCAGGTCGCCGTAGCGCACGCGCAGCGTCACGTCGCACAGCTGCCGCTCCTGCCGCAGCTCGTTCATGATGGCGAAGGCGGCCGCCGTGTGGCTGCCCAGCGTGTAGCTGAAGACCCGGTGGCCGTTGCGCGTGGACGGCGTCACCAGGGCCTTGCACTCCGTCATAGAGTCGGCCATCGCCCCGTCTTCCTCCTCCTCCTCCTCCTTCTCCTCCTCCACCTCCTCCACCTCCTCCACCTCCTCCACCTCCTCCTCCTCCGGGTCCCTCGTGGTCGTCCTCGTCTAGTTGGCGCCCGCGGAATCGCCGGTCATCCTCGCCGTGCACACAGGATGTTGCGCAGTACAGAAGAAAGGAGAACGGGAGGGTTCCGGGGAACCTTGTCCTGAGGTTTTCCCTCCAATCACAGAGAGCGGCTATGGCTGGCCTCTCAGAACACCACCATGAGTCTCTGCTACAAATCACAAAAAAAACAACCCAAAAAACACTCTTGCTTCTAAACGGACAGCCAGTCAGGACCAGAAGGTCAGGGGGTCACGGCCTGCGAGATGCAGGGCTTCAAGTCACAGCAGGCAGAAAACACCAGGGGACAACGGGACCAGAGCCAAGCAGCGGTCAGCTCCTAGTTCCTTGGTCCGGGTTCGACAGTCGTCGTGGCTCGTTCCTGACCTCCAGCTCTACTCCCGCGACGGCGGCGCACAGTTCAGACGAGGGAAGGGAAGGTTCTCTGGACCGCGTGTCTTTCACGTAACTCTCCATGCTCCCCGAAGTTCATGCCTCGCAGACCACCTTGAACATGATTCCGTGCAAAGCGGTGATGAAGAAAAAAGGTCCAGACTCGCATGATTAGGCGCACATGAGTTGAAGAGCCGGGCTGATTCAACGGGCATCAGCGGTCCCACGGCAGAGGGAGATGCCCCTTGTCCGAACAGGGGAAGTGTTGTCAGCTCTGCCCGGCCAGGGAGGGAGAACCGGGGTGGGCAGTGTGCCAGAAGTGACAGGAGCAGGAGTTGTGGCCCAGGGGGGCTGAGAGTAGGGGGCTGCGTTTCTCTGGAGATGCCTTCCTAGAAGCAGTGGCACTGAGGAAACGTGTTTACAGGGAAGCCGTCAGCTGCGCTCAACAACTGAAAGACAGCAGGGAAACAGGAGAGGGAGAGAGAGTGAGAGGGGTGTTTACATGGGTTAGTGCACGTTGTTTTGATATTTTATGCATTTATGCATACAGTTTTTTCTACTTCTGCTTGCCCAGCCGTCATTTTTACGGTGTATATTTGAAGAAGGTTTATGTCAGGCAAAGCCAAAAAACTGGGGCTGACCTCTTCAGCTCTAATAACTTTAACCATTTAAAACAACATTGATTTTTCTCAAAAGTATTGACTAAATTGTGGCAGTAATTCTTTGAACAAACACTATCAGCTACATAGGCCCTAAAGCTCCCACAGTTATGGACTACAGAGGTCCAAGTGATTCCACCGAAGACCCCACTTCATGAAAGTGAGTCACCATGCCCAATAAACCCTCACTACACACAGACACACACACCCGTCTGTTGCTGCTGCTGCCTTGCCCTCTATGTGTTGCACGCACACACACACACACACACACACACACACACACACACACACACACACACACACACACACACACACACACACACACACACACACACACACACACACACACACACACACACACACACACACACACACACACACACACACACACACTTTCCTGCTGCTCACGATGACCATGCAAGCCCAGACCATCCTCCCGCCCCTCCTGTCACAACGATGACGAGGTGTTCGCTGTTGGCGCCTCGGTGAGCAGATAAGACCTGTCGGTCCGATCGCACACCGGGCTGGTGCGTGTGAGCCACTCCAAAAAGGGTACCAAGGTTTCCAAACAGCCGGCTCTTATCTGCGCTGTGACTGGTCAATACTGCAGCAGCGCACATCTGGGTTGACCTGCTGTGCTTTGTTATTTCTTTCTCTCTCTCTCTCTCTCTCTCTCTCTCTCTCTCTCTCCTTACAGGGCGACCCGTGTTTATTCTATGAAGCATGGGTTAATAATTAGCCGCCATGTTCGTGTCACACAATGTATGACATCGTCTTCTTCCGGGCACGCCGTCAAACCCACTCCTGTCACGCGTTCACGTAATCCTGCCTGGCTGGAAACATTTTGACATTCCTGCACAACTATTCCATAAATGTAACACTTGAATGCGGGGCAGCGTGGCCTTCACTGAAGAAGAACTTCTAACTATCTATGTATCTATGTATCTATCTATCTAAATAAACAAGACTGTCCTGAAGAGAAGAACTCACAGAAAATACACAATAATGCACACACACACACAGAAATCAATTAGCTCATCTCTGCGCAAACAGAGGCGGTTCAAGTCTCCCAAAACAATGAGAACATTTGATTGGTCTGCTGTGTGTGTGTGTGTGTGTGTGTGTGTGTGTGTGTGTGTGTGTGTGTGTGTGTGTGCGTGTGTGCGTGTGTGTGTGCGTTGTGTGCGTGTGTGTGCGTGTCTTGGGTTTCTTAAACGGAACCAGTCACAGTTACTCAGCAACAATTGGGCTGCAGATGTTGAGTTACACAAGACGGGACCTAGGTTATACACGGACAGCCGGGGTGATTAGACAAACAGGGGCTTGCGGTAGCATTACGTACAGCGGTCGTCTCACTGGGTCAGTGGGCACTGAATACGACAAGGTCTGAGTCACATGAAACTATCAACACACAGCAGGCCCAACTGAAGTTTCGAGACGACACTTTGCCAGCGGCAGGCGCCTCCGCTCAAGTTAAACCTAGGTATACATACATACAAACTGTATAACCCATATACAGCTGCAGGAGAGTCGGGAGATGTCTATTTAGGGCGCCATTTCTCCGTGTCTGGGTTAAATCGTTTCACGCAGCGTGTCTGAGATGTAGGCCTACGGTCTGTGTACGGCGACATGGGATCTGACTGGTCTGACTGTACTGACTGCATAGTCTGTGGGTGCCAATACCTCAGTCCCGCCTGATATTTAATGTAGATATTGCTGTGATCATATTGTGTCTCCTGTCCTGTGTGTGTGTGTGTGTGTGTGTGTGTGTGTGTGTGTGTGTGTGTGTGTGTGTGTGTGTGTGTGTGTGTGTGTGTGTGTGCGCTTTGGAAACAGCTGTCAAAACAAACAGCGCACGGTGCAAATTGCACAACAGTGGAGTTGGTTCCACCATGGCCAAACTTCATGCGTCCAAACAGCTCAACAGAACCAGTGTGTGCTTCCCATGGAGGACTTACAGTCCACGAACAAGCCGGAGAAGTGAAGCAATAACGGCACCACACGCGAACTGAAGCGAGAAGCGAGAAGAGAAAGCGAGAACGGACACTTTGAACGCGTTTAAATTTTTTTTTGGCAGGGAGCCTCCATCGGTGACTCATCGTGAACTTCACCAAACACAAGCACCCGGAAAAAAAAAAAAAACGCGAATCGTGGAACTGGGTGTACGAAAAACGGGAGCCACGAGTGAGCCCGGAGGCGGACGCAGGACGCGTCGACTCGAGCCTTCTGGCCAGTCGCTCCATCGGCGTCTCGTACAAAGGATCGCGTCCCCCCCAGAACCCCAAATTACGCAAGCTTTTGGGTTGCGGTGAGACGCGCCGGGGGAAGACGCAACTAAAGTGTAACAGGAGTGCACCCCGGAGCCGTCGTTTGGAGATAACGGGAATTAAAATCTCAAGTATTTTTTCGGAAACGTTAAGTGACAGCGAAAAACAGCTCCTGTCGTTGAGGACCACAACATACGCACACAGTTACAGAAAAGGGGGGCGCTGCAACATACGCGTCTGGCTGTAAATACACCCCCCATCCCACCGACGACCGTTGAATTAAGACGGTTAACTATGCGAATACGGAGACAAAAAAACAAACTCACGTCATGTGGATCCACCATCGCTGTGTGCGCCTCGCTGTGCGCCACCACCAGAGCTAGGAAAGCGATAACTCACCGTGACTCGGCACTGTGGGAGCCTCCCCTCGCTGTCAAAATAAGAGTGCGCACCACAACACGGCGCTCCGCCGCCGTTAAACGTAAAGGCGGTGGAGCGTTGTTAAGTGGGAGGGGCTTTTATTTGGAAAGGCAACTTTAGTCTATAGGACAATGAAAGCCAGTTCTTGGAAAGGCGAACGAGGAAATATGACGGAGTTTGAAATAAGGCGGAACGCCATGCTGGTACGACCCATAATGCAACAATAATAAGAAATAAAGCATTGTTATCAGTGCCACACCAAATGTAAGGATTCCAAGTAGGTGCATCGCAATAGTTGAACGTTATATCTCGAGATTCCTTTTAAAAAACGTGCACATTGTAATACTTGAAAATGCTGGAAATACTTGAAAAGATTGCTCTGGCTTGGCTGACAACACAGCTCGATACTTAATGCATGCAGACAGGTAGCGCCTATACCTTCCTGAAGCGATTTTAGGTTACAACCACAAGATGGCCCTATAGCTATTTAGAAAAAGAAAAAAGAAAAAAGACTACCTTGAAATCGTGCTGACTGTTACTTTCACGTCTCTTACATGCTCAAGTCAGAGCATGTAAGAGTAAGTGTTAATAAAATATATATTATACCGTTTCGCTATTGTATTCGTTAATATTATTAGGGGTCCAACGAAATCCGTAGGCACCTTATTAATATCTGTAGGAATCTTCTTCTTCTTCTTCTTCTTCTTCTTCTTCTTCTTCTTCTTCTTCTTCTTATTATTATTATTATTATTATTATTATTATTATTATTATTATTATTAATAATAATAATAATAATAATAATAATAATAATAATAATAATAATTTATTTTATTTGGCTATCTCTCAAAAACTACATTTAAAAATTGGCATGCTTGTACAATATAATTCCACGCAAGGGAATACTTGTGCATAGGAATGCACGTTATCATTGAGTTTGGTATCGAACCTCAAACCCTCCGGTTGTGGAGCATAGGCTCTACCCACTGAGCTGCCGCCCAACCGGAAAGCAATTAGCGGACTCAAACGTAACAATTGGAAAGCAAGGCTCAATAATATCTCTATGGGTGTTTATTTGCATTTTAATCGCAAATACTCCAAAAGTATAAAGTTTACAAAAATTAAAAAATACATAGCACAACCATATGGAACCTTTGTAATACAATTTGAATGAAATCTCGAGGTCGAGTCATTTAGCCTCCATGAATTGCACATTTCGGTGTGAAGAAGAGTAAATATGATGAAACGCAATATCCAGATTGTGCATTCCTATGCACAATAATAACATACATTTATTAAAAAACATGCATAACATTGTTCCCCCCACGACAGGGTACCTGAGCCAAGCCCCTTATGGTGTCCCACAGGGAACCTTATTTCAGAATTACATTTTTACTATTGCCTATTTTTCTATGACCTTATCTAATGATCGCATCCCACCCTTCCCGCATAAACCAATCGGTGTATTTTGAAGGTAACAAATGGCTTCCTGGTGTTTGGCAGCTTCTCACAGTCGTCCAGAAAGCCCCCCACCGTCAGATGACACAGCTGAAGTTTGGTTTGTGTTTTTACCGCATTTTCCTTTATACACATTGAGGTATTGTTAATAACATGACAACTTGAGGGATTTTACATCCTAGCTTGTCAGGTTGTTGTTCTCAATGGACAGCTACAAACATGCTTTATGCTCTCCCACTGTCATAGGACTTCCTGATCACAACACTTCTTTACACCATATTGTCTTTGATTAAAAAAAAAGCCAGAGACACGCCATCAGCCCGGGGACCAGAGACCATCAGCCCGGGGACCAGAGACACGCCATCAGCCCAGGGAGCAGAGACCATCAGCCCGGGGACCAGAGACCGTCAGCCCGGGGACCAGAGACCATCAGCCCGGGGACCAGAGACCATTAGCCCGGGACCAGAGACACGCCATCAGCCCGGGGACCAGAGACACCGCCGTCAGCCCGGGGAGCAGAGACCATCAGTCCGGGGACCAGAGACACCGCCATCTTCACCAAGACGCCGCCCACGGCAAGGGGCGCCGCGGGCGTCTTCACGTATGACCTGCTGGACAGCTCTGCACAGCCCCCTGAGCCCTATGACTTCAACCTCTACTCCAACTGGTGTGCTGTGGGCGTTGTCGTCAGCAGCCCCAGAGACTGTGATGAAGCCCTTTACTCTGAGATGTATCACAATGACCAGAACTCGCTTGTGAGAGGGGAAGCCAAACAGGGCAATCTTACCTACAAGCACAGAAATGTACTGGTCATAGCTTCCATGGCAAGCACTTACAAGCCGTGCTTAAGGGTGAAAGTGAGGAACATATAGTGTGCATGGGTCAAGTTGGTGAACTGCTGAATGAAAAGTCTACACTTAGGAAATATAAAACTATACTATAAATATAAACTATGGTCGTATCTGACACGGATCATAATCATACATCCACTTTCCGTCCTACTTTCCATTAAACCTGTGTCTTGATGGGTTTTTCTTCATTTATTGTTACAATTAATTAAAGATTGACCATTTAATAATCAATAAAATCCGTTTTCTTGATACTGGGGCATGGCATACCCAGTCATAGCATTTCTACCCTACTATAAATGATGTCCTGGAGAAGGTAGCTGCATCACTGTTCCAGCCGCACCTGTTTTCCATTCATCCACATGAGGCGTTCAATCAGGATTCAGGCCGCAGCACTGAGACCCCATCAGGGTGACCATGGACTTCCTGACGGCGGTGGATGCTGGTCCACCCGGCCTCCTCATCCGGCTGGATTGAAGCGCTGCGGTCGACCACAACATCCTCACCCATCTCAGGGCTCTGCTGCATGGTCCCAAACACAAAGATCTGGTTCATTCTTACTGGGAAGGTTAACCTATCAAGTGGACTTTGAAAGTTAGATGAGTAATCTGCATATTATAAATGCTCCACTACAAAGATCCATTTGAGACAAGATTGGAGGAAGGCATGGTTTCTTTTTGTATATGTCCCATGCAAACACGTATACAATTTATTCTAAGTGACCTTGAGCAAACTTCAACATGAAGTGTGTGGATGTTCTGTATAAACCCTATTGGTTGACATGGTGTGATCTCATCTATAGCATCTTAGAAGGTTCCCCTCAGAATTATTTTCCACATTTACACAAGCTGCATTGCACTGGTGACCTCCAAGGGAATATGGTGCTTGAAAAGACGAGGAACTGATTGCATGTTACCCATTCTTTCAAAAACCTGCTCAACACAAACGTGAAGAAAAACGATCCAGTGATACTGAACAACACTAAAAAAGGTAGGAGTTGGGAGATGAGAAAACTTCTGATTCAATGACAAACGTCACGTGAACAAAACTTGTGCTACATTTTGGGAGATGCACTGTACTGTAACATGCAATATAATTATCAACAGTGTTGGGAAGGATACTTTTAAAATGTATCCCATTACAGAATACACACTACAGGCCCAAAAATGTAATTTGTAACATAGTCCGTTACATTACTCAATCTGAGTATTTTATTCTGAATACTCTGATTACTTTTAATTGCATTTTATAAGTGTGTGAAGTGTGGGAATGCGGCATCAAACCCTGCTTACTAAACAGGTCTATTCTGGTGTGTTCTTCTGTTCCAACTGGCTGAATGTGTTGTGTGGCCCAAGTCTCCCTGAAAGTGCACTATATCATAATTTGCCGTAGAGGAACAGTCTATATAAGGGTATGTTTATCCAAAAGATATGACCAACAGACAAATTTACCAATTTCCCTTTTCAGTTTCTTTATTTACTACTGTTAATAGTGGGAAAATAGACAAACATAAAACATTCTGTTTCTGTACAGAATATGCTATTACATCTAACGTAACATTTTTTTACTGAGCTAAGTGTTGCCCATAAAATCACCTGAAAATAAAAATCACCAGAAGGAAACCTGCATTTTCCCATACCCTTTTCCTGATTTTACAGGATAAAATATAAACGGATGATATTAAACATTCGCAACTAATAGCAAGGTGAGGTGACCAATAAAACTACAGCAGAGGACGATCCCTGGCTAATTAAAAAATAACCTACTTAAGATGCTTCTTCAGGTTGGAGGTGGAGGAGCCTTTGGACGCTGAAAGGAGGTTGCTTGCTGGCAAGCAGAGGTTTCACTGCAGTTATATTCAGGCGCGTTTCATTTGCATTTGATCACAGCTGACAAGTTACGCGGAAACATTTTAAACTTGCGCAAAACTGCATGAACCCATGCATCAGCGCGTCACGTTTATTGAACATCTATTAATGGTCTACACCGGGGTGTCAAACTCCAATTTCACAGTGGGCCAAAATTAAAAACTGGGACGAAGTCGTGGGCCAAACTCAATATCTATTGAAAAATGTACTGCAATTGTGCATGTTTTCCCTTCTCTCCAGATAGGCTATATGATGTTGAGCCTTTTCATATGGAAACTAACTTTAGTTTTGCGTAAACATTTTATCTGGAACAAACAACGCTTAAAATGAGAAATTAAATTTGAAATAAAACACAGATCAGCCTTCTGCCTCCCACCTGTCTTGAAAGCTCCTGTTTTCCATCTTTCGTTTTAGTCTAATCGTAATTTCTTGAACCCAGAAATGTTGAGTACCCTAAAGTTTTATTGCAGAAATGTCATCTATAGGCCTAATGGATGGAATTTAACTTGGTTTCCAAAAGTTGCACTTTGGGCAATTTGCATAATTAGCATAAATATGCAATTAAGGCGAGACAGTACAGGTGAATAGGGTAAAAAAAATCAATAATAGATATCACCAGGAAACTTTCTTAGCTGATTCCTTATGTTAAGATGAGAAAAAAATGTATTGCATGTTTTTTGTATGTTAATGTTTAAATATGTAAATGAGGTCATATCTCATCAAATGTGCACTCATTTGCATACAGACAAAATCAGATTGTTTGATAAAGTCATGCTCAAAATATTTTTTCCAAGGGTACACACGTATACTTGGTGTCTGAGTTGGTAAAATCCTTTAAGGAACCTGGTCAGAAGGCAGTGCAAAATAACTATATAACAGCATGCACAAACTCACAAGAACTATGGGTGGTTGACATGACATGGCCTTTTTCTTGTCCTCAATGTCAATGACAATTAAATAATATTTTTATTTTAAAGTTCAAGTTATTATTTTCAAGTTTGTAATGTGTTTCAGAATATGATGTTTTATGTAGACATACAGGGTATTTATGCAGCTCGTCTCTCACTTTCCCACAATTTTCATCCAAACATGAAAAAGCTCATATGGTGTGACTGTCCCGAGTACTTCTTGCAAAGTTTAAAAGTGACTAAAACTAAGAAATTTCATTGCACTCTCCTCAATCAAGTACAGAATTACAACACATATATCAATTTCTTAGTTTGCTATTTTCAAAGTCTATACATTACATTTTGAATAAGCTAAGAAGAAAAAGATTTTGTCCCAAAAATGAACATCGTACTGTATACAGACTGTATATTGTGATATTTTAAGTGCCAATTGTGTGTAAACCCTTGGGGAGATGGGTTCAACATTCATTCAGGAGAGGCAGAAACCTGCTCAACAACATAGTGAACATTAACCTAGGGAGTTGTCATTTTTATTTTCTACAATATATCAAGTCTTTTACAAACTCCCACTTTAGTACCCATTCTCAGTGTCTTTTGGTGTGACACTATTTACAAAACATGCCCAGAATAAATGACTTTCTTGTTCATATCACTTCTACAGCTATGCTGTATTATGTCATGATGGTAGCATATTCTGACAAGGCCCCGTGTTGTGTTTAGTCCATAAATCCTCATATGGCGTGACACTATTTCATAGTGCGTGACAGGTTTTTCTTGTCACACCATGACTTTTTTTGTCACACAATATGATATAAACTGCATTTTTATACTCAAAAACAGATATTCACTTGATATTACATTTTTTTCTTACATTGTATAACTACACATGCCCTTTAATGTAGGTTTTGTCAATTTGAAAAGCTTTTTTTTTTTTTTAAGTTAAGCCCACCTCTAATGGTGGCTATTTGGTATGTACACCACATATTTCGAGCAAAAAGGATAAAAGGAGAGAGTGAGAGACAGAGAGCTGCACACAACCTTTTAGATTCCTAAGTGCCGGAACTTCTGAAACCACACCCAGGCCACACCCATTGCCCCACCCTGTACCCCAGAACTGTGGGAAAATAAGATCCTGTTTACACGAAGGGAAAACACAGATATTTCAACGTGGTTTGGCCTCTCATTTACACAAAAACACAGTTTTGGCAAACTCCAGTTTCGCAGTTGAAAGTAAATAGGGAAACCGGCGTTTTTGCATTGTGACATGTTGGTCTCTCCTTTGTTTCGAATATCTGATTGGCCACCAGTTTGCTCGAAGTGTTCATGTCACCCTTCCCCTGCTGTTTTTATCATTGGTGTGAACAGAATTATTTTCACAAACGAAGGAAGGGGAAATCTTTTTTGCCCCCCTGAATATCCTGATATGTATAAACGTGACAGGAGACAGTAAGGGCTGGGTGATATGGACCAAAACTCATATCCTGGTGTTTTTGGACTGAATGGCGATATATCATATTGGTATTTTAAACAAAAAGGGTTTGGTTTAATTAGTTTAATGTTTAGTTTTAACTCGCCACAAGTAATCACCGACAACCGCTTTTATTTAGACTATCAAATTAGATTACAGACTGATCTGGGGGGATCCAAGCTCACATACAGTGTTTTGGTATGTGATGAATGTATGGCACTTCGTTATCAGCTCACTGCATGTGCTGCATTATCTAAATATTTAACATTTAACCAATGTCCCGAATTTGACAAGTCCCGAGTTTTATTTACGATCGGCAGTCGTCTTGGTCTGTCTTCGCCTTAATGGGTCGATACTGCCTCCTTACCAGGTTCCTTAAAGGTTTTCACCAACTCAGCCCCCCCAAGTATACGTGTTTGCCTTGGAAAAATAATTTTGAGCCTGGCTTTATCACATCATCCAATGTTTACTGGCGGGTGGCTGATCGATATCCTGATGACGCAAACGGCGCACCTCATGGTTCCATTTCGAATGCACTTGACGCCCGTTGTTGTTGACTTTCAATTGAGACGCTATCCTTTTGAAAAGACGAGCAAGCTGATCGCATGTTACCCATACTGTCGATTATTGCAAGTTACATACTTTCAAAAACCTACACTAGACCAACTCTTAACGACTTCAAACGATCCAGGTGACTTCCGTTCAACACAAAAAGGTAGGAGTTAAGAGTTAAGGAAACTTCTCTTGACTAAATTGCAGACACTTTGACCCTGAAGTGGTCGCGTGGTCGGGAGGCCACTTGTTAAGAAAGAGAAAGACGACGCTCTGGTTTCAGGCTACAAGGAATTAGACCAGATCATGCCTGCAAGGATGTTTTTTTTATTCCTGGATGGCTGAAAATACTTGCTATTTATGAGTTTTAACTAACTGGGTACACTACCCTCAACTAATGCACGAGTGGAACGAGAAGTAACGGAATAATCTAGTCATTACGGTAATTAGTAATGCATGCCTATAAATCCGAGCACCTGTTCTAAGCATCCTTGAATTCGAGGGTTCAGTGTGTCGTCTCGAGGAAATTTCCGATCTTATTATTTATTTTCATGAATATTGGTAATGATTATTTATTATAAAAACCTTCCAGTCCTTTTGTTCCATCATTAGGAGCCCATCAACATGGATTTCCTCCCCACCTTCGTCTGCAAGCGTGCTGTTAAGAAGACTCTTGTTGAGAAGAAGACGGCTGTCCTTCCACCAATCAAGGCTCAGCAGAGACCCTGCCACCATGCTGAGGACCTGGTCAGTGTTCCTGGTGAACTGCTCCTGGAGTGTCCTCCACATTATTTCTGAATCCCGACATTCAGACAGTGTGTGTATCATGTATATACAAAGACAGTGTATATGACATATATTTGCTAATCGTTTCTTTAATAAAGTCATCGCAAATACTGGCGGTGACAATTATGTCTGACGGTGCTTTTTTGATGAAAAAAACTGAGATAAAAACGACAGTACAACACCACCTTAAAAACAAAAGTACAACACCACTGAATTATACAATCATGAAATCTCCAGTAAAAAAATCTAGGGAAAAGTAATATTTAAAAACTATTCTAGGCTGGTTCCCACAGTCACACTTTAATCAGGCAAACAGGTAAGAGGTAAGAGGACTGGCTAAATTCCAAACACTTTGACACTGAATTCGGTGGCCTCGGATTGCACTTTATTCTAGCGTCTTGTAATTGTAACACTGTTGAAAATGAGAAGAGTTAAGATAAAAAGGACACAAACATCAAACACAACCTTCCACTCCTTCTGCTGCATTATCAGGAGCCCAGCAACATGGATGCCAACAGGGTCCCCGTGCTGACCGCCAAAGGTTCTCTTCTGAACGAGAGGCTTGTTGAGAAGAACAAGCCTCTTGTTCAGAAGAAGACGGCTGTCCTTCCACCGATCAAGACCCAGCAGAGACCCCGCCGCCGTGCTGAAGACCTGGTCAGTGTTCCTGGTGAACTGGTCCAGCTTGACTGTCCAACATTATTCACACATCATTTACATTCTCATATGAGACTCAAGCTTCACTGAATACCCTCCATTTATACAGTATGTGTTTATGTATGCATACACAAAGAGTGTAAATCTGGAAATATCTTTGAGAAAATGACAGCTAATACCTGTGTTTTCCTGTATAATGATTATATTACCAATAATAAGATGAAAACGACACAAGCACAACACCATTGAATTATAAAACCATGAAATCTCCAATAAAAAAATCTAGGGAAAAGGAACATGTAAAAACTATTCTAGTCTGGTTTCCACAGTCAAACAGGTAAGAGTTAAGAGGACTGGCTAAATTCCAAACACTTAAGACACTGAATTCGGTGGCCTCATATTGCACTTTATTCTCGCGTCTTGTAATTGCAACAACGTTGAAAATGAGAAGTTAAGATTAGAAAGACACAAACATCAAACACAACCTTCCACTCCTTCTGCTGCATTATCAGGAGCCCAGCAACATGGATGCCAACAGGGTCCCTGTGCTGACTGCCATAGGTTCTCCTCTGAACGAGAGGCTTGTTGAGAAGAACAAGCCTCTTGTTCAGAAGAAGACGGTTGTCCTACCACCGATCAAGACCCAGCAGAGACCCCGCCGCCGTGCTGAAGACCTGGTCAGTGTTCCTGGTGAACTGGTCCAGTTTGAGTGTCCAACATTATTCACACATCATTTACATTATCTCATATGAGACACAAGCTTCACCGAATCCCCGCCATTTATACAGTATGTGTTTATGTATGCATACACAAAGACAGAGGACTTTTACGAACTTATTCGGAAAGACGGAAGAGACGTCGACGCAGCGGTAGCCTTAGCAACAGCTAGTTGAAGCTATCAGAAAAGTGCTCTTTTAAATAAACTCCTGGTGTACTTACAAACTTTAAAATGCCTCGTTTTGTGAGTACAGACCATATATGTACTACTACAGAAGTTGGGTAACAATCCATGCATTATTAGTAGTCATTGACGAGATGTACACACTGTACGGCACTCCAGTCCGAAGTCTTTCGGCTGATAACCCTAAACTTGATAAATATTGACCGTCGCTACAAATGCATCCGAGGGGGTATTTAGCATGACTATTGGTGTAAATTACCTCAGGGTGAATTTCACTCCGAACCATCACTTTAAGAGGACTGGCTAAATTCCAAACACTTTGACACTAAATTCGGTGGCCTCATATTGCACTTAATTCTCGCGTCTTGTAATTGCGACGTTGGAAATGAGAAGAGTTAAGATAAAAAGAACACAAACATCAAACACAACCTTCCACGCCTTCAGCTGCATTGTCAGGAGCCCAGCAACATGGATGCCAACAGGGTCCCCGTGGTGACCGCCAAAGGTTCTCCTCTGAACGAGAGGCTTGTTCAGAAGAACAAGCCTCTCGTTCAGAAGAAGACGGCTGTCCTTCCACCGATCAAGACCCAGCAGAGACCCCGCCGCCGTGCTGAAGACCTGGTCAGTGTTCCTGGTGAACTGGTCCAGTTTGACTGTCCAACATTATTCACACATCATTTACATTATCTCATATGAGACACAAGCTTCACCGAATCCCCGCCATTTATACAGTATGTGTTTATGTATGCATACACAAAGACAGTGTACATGTTAAATCTGGACATATCTTTGAGAAAATTACAGCTAATATGCCTACCTGTGTTTTCCTGTATAATGATTATATTACCGATAATAAGATGAAAACGACACAAGCACAACACCACTGAATTATACAACCATGAAATCTCCAACAAAAAAATCTAGGGAAAAGGAACATGTAAAAACTATTCTAGTCTGGTTTCCACAGTCACACTTTAATCAGGCAAACAGGTAAGAGTTAAGAGGACTGGATAAATTCCAAACACTTTGACACTAAATTCGGTGGCCTCATATTGCACTTTATTCTCAATACTTGTAATTGCGACAACGTTGGAAATGAGAAGAGTTAAGATTAAAAGGACACAAACATCAAACACAACCTTCCACTCCTTCTGCTGCATTATCAGGAGCCCAGCAACATGGATGCCAACAGGGTCCCCGTGCTGACTGCCATAGGTTCTCCTCTGAACGAGAGGCTTGTTCAGAAGAAGACGGCTGTCCTTCCACCGATCAAGACCCAGCAGAGATCCCGCCACCATGCTGAAGACCTGGTCAGTGTTCCTGGTGAACTGGTCCAGTTTGAGTGTCCAACATTATTCACATTATCTCATATGAGACACAAGCTTTAACGAATCCCCACCATTTATACAGTATGTGTTTATGTATGCATACACATAGACAGTGTAAATCTGGGCATATCTTTGAGAAAATGACAGCTAATATGCCTACCTGTGCTTTCCTGGATAATAACAAAGAGATACAAATGACAACTAAAACACTACTAAATTATTAAAAAACCTCAAAAGTATTCAAATCCTCATTCAAATTAATTCAATTCAAACATGTCAGTGATGCATCATCAATCACATCCATCGTCTTCCTCTCCTAGGGGCCGATCAAAAGACAGGACCCTCTTCCCCCGGTGGCCATAAAAACTGCGGCGGTGAAAAAGGCTCCTCTTCAGAAGGGGAAGCCCCCTGTCCTTCCCCCCATCACCGAGACCCCGCAGAAAGCCCCCCGCCCTGCTGTTGACCTGGTCAGTGGTGCCGAGTCTCTATCGCTCTGTCATCTATCTCCATGTCACATATAGGATGTTCAGTGTTCACTCAGTGTTCACCGTGTGTGTGTGTGTGTGTGGATTCCATCTTGGACCAAAAGCAACAGGGAGTGCAGCAGCAGAAGCAGAAACAGAAGCAGAAGCGGAGGTGTAATGGGAGATGCTTCTCTGCAGCAGGTAAGCACACGAGCGGAGGAAGTCTTAATCTGTCGACACTCCTCAGTGAAGGGCGTCACATTCAAGGTGCTTTAGGCAGATGGGACTGCTAGTTATTATTTGAGTGTAAGTTGCTAGAAATGGCCAGTCCTTCAGCTACTAGTGAGGGGAAATGCTTTGTGAGAATATCCGTTTTGAGATCTGCCCGTCTATGTATGACAATTTTGATTCTGGCAAATTTTTGCATCAAACAAGTTGTCTGTTTCCTGATTGGTTTTGTGAATCCATGTTGCTCTCTCCCTTTACTCCTGAATCTTGCCTATAGCACCTTTAAAACGATTTTGCCAAAGAAACGGCATTACAACCTCCAGTGCTTCATGAAGAAACAGATCCCTTTCAATCAAGCCATCACCTCAACATGCTCATTATGTCTCGTTTCTTTCCCTGCACAGATGCCTTGTCAGCTTTCAAAAAACACCTGACACTGTTTGAGCGGAGGGAAATCAAACAGTACAAAGAGGTGTGGTACCTTGGCATATCTGCAGAGAAGATCCAGGAGACATCCACCAACCACGGCTATGATGACTTCCAGGGACACTATGAGATGGTAAATACTAACGTGTATCCTCCTGAGGGATCCTACCACAAACCCTGTTTTCAGAGTAGGAGACTGTGCTTTGTTTGGTTCAGTGAGATATATTCCTATATCTCTATTCATATTAGTCCACAGATGGCTCTCTATGTAATGAATGTGGTTTTTAAATGCAGGTTGTCAAAGACCACATCGCCTACCGCTATGAGGTCCTGGAGATGATGGGTCAGGGCTCCTTCAGTAGTGTCTTCAAGTGTCAAGACCACAAAACTGAGCAGCTGGTGGCCGTGAAGGTCATTGTGAACACCGAAAGGTATCACATCACAGATCAAGCTCAATGTTACTGTACCAGCCATTAGTATCGACTAACAATATGTCATATTTTACCATACAAATTGCAATCTACAATCCATATGCAAATCCATATCATTCATAAACTATTGATGAACCTTAAACCAACCAATCATTAGGTACGCAGATATGGCGATGGCAGAGGTGGACATTCTGAAGCTGCTCCGAGAGAACGACCAGGACGACATGGCCAACATCGTCCACATGAAGGAGCATTTCTACTTCCGGGGCCACTTGTGCATCACCTTTGACCTCATGGGGTGGGTTTGGAGAAACAAAACGCTTCATATCTCGCCCACCTATATGGAAGTTGGAAAACAACAAACAATATGTTTGTCATTGATAAGATCAGTGCCCATGAAAATACAAATGCTGCTTTAAATATCTGCTGGAAGAAGGTATTCGGAGAAAGAGCCATTGACTAAAAGTACAAGCTTAACACATTCTTCTCATGTGTAACCATTCCAGAAAGAACCTGCATGAGGCGATGGAGGAGAGAGAGTTCAAAGGGATGGGCACCTCTCAGCTGAGGAGGCATGCCATCTCTCTCCTGCAGAGCCTCCGGTTCCTCAGTAGGACCGGCGTCATCCATTGTGACCTGAAACCCGTAGGAACCGCTCATCTGCTCTCACTGTGAAGTTCCCCATGTTGTACACACCAAGATAGGAGACACATTCTGGATGGACTGAATCTCCCGTTTCTGTTTTAGGGGAACATCCTCGTATCTAAAGAGGACCCTGAGGACATAAAGGTGGCCGACTTTGGGGCAAGTCGTCAGGAACATCTTAACAGTGAGTGTCTTTTAGACCCTGACAGAAAAACCCCCATCTTAAAAACGTAACTATTCTGGAGCCACCGTTCATTTGAATGATGAACCTTGTCCTGCTCCACAGCGTATCCTGTCACCCAGACAATGAACTACATGTCCCCAGAAGTCGCCCTGTGTAACCCCTACAGCAAGGCCATTGACATGTGGAGTCTGGGCTGCATCTTAGCCGAGCTGAAGGCTGGTGAGAGCCTGTTCTACGCACGTGATCATCAACAACTACTGCTGGAAATGACAAAGGTAATACATACAAATACTTTATTGATCCCAAGCTGGGGAATAATAACTACCAAGAAAGAAGAGCTTTCATGTTGAAACGCCCTACTGTCATTCTAATGGGTCGGTGTGTTCTCTGCGTGTTCTGTTGAAGCTGCTGGGTCGTCCCCCCAAGAGCATGCTGCAGTGGAAACAGTATCAGCACTTGGTCTCTGGTGAGTAGAAACCAAACTATCAACAAGTTGCCCTCACAATGAGATGATAGAATGTCCTTGGCCTCTCGGTTTGCCATGTATATCAGTAGTTGTTGTGTGACGTCACTGCAGGTCCAAGAAACAGCAGACAGAAGACCAGGAGGGTTCTGTCTTTGGCCCTGGACACGCAGGAAGAACTGTTCATTGACTTCATCCAGCGCTGTCTCGAGTAGGTGCAACTCCACCCTGAACAGAGTGTGCGATTTGACACACTCTGTAGTTGCAGTTGTTTTTTTCAAAAATAGAAAAGTAGCCATGGAGGTTTAAGCACTCGAAGCATGGTCAGTTGGTGACTATTGGCAGTAAACTATTTAGTGCATATATTGGGAGATGTCTTCCACATTCAGCGGGTTGCAGGAATGTCACTCACTGTCCTCATTGATCTTGTGATATTAAGCTACGAAGCATCAATGCGCATGACCCCGGATGAAGCCATGCAGCATCCGTGGATTCAGGAGCACTTCCAGACTCCCAGCTCCAGTGTTGAAGCTGCTGCTCAGCAGTCCGCTATCGGGGAGACAGTCAGACCATACAACGCCATGAGGACTTACAGCATATGAGCCCTCCAAGTGAGTCAGTGTTCATTGTTTTACTGTCATGACGACCAACCGTTTGGTCTCCACAATGTTTGATCCTATATTGGATCAAAGGAATTGGACATTGGAGACACAAAGCCCTGCAGTCAAAGGAGATGACAAAATGCACATTAAGTCCAATGTTGTTGCTGGGAGGAAATGTTCTGACCAACCCGAGTTTATCATCTCAATGTCAACCTTGAGACACATTAACACAAAACACAACCACAGCACCTTTCAAACCGTTGAGCTGAAAAATAGCATTGAAACCTCCAAAGCTTCATGAAGAAACTGATTCCTGTGCCTTTCAATCAGGCCATCACTTCCCGCTTTGCAACAAGACCTCAACATGCTTGTGTCTTGTATCTTTCCCTGCACACAGATGCTTGTCGGCCTCCTGGAAACACCTGACACTGTTTGATCAGGGGGGAATCAAACGGTACAAAGAGGTGTGGTACCATGGCAGAGCTGCAGAGAAGGTCCAGGAGACATCCACCAACAACCACAGCTATGATGACTTCCAGGGACAATACAAGATGGTAAATACTACTGTGTATCCTCCTGAGGGATCCTACCAAAAACCCTGTTTTCAGAGTAGGAGACTGTGCTGTTTGGTTCAATGAGATATATTCCTACATCTATATTCATCTTAGTCCACTGATGGTTCTCTATTAAATGAATGTGGTTTTTAACTGCAGGTTGTCAAAGACCACATCCCCTACCGCTATGAGGTCCTGGAGATGATGGGTCAGGGCTCCTTCAGTTGTGTCTTCAAGTGTAAAGACCACAAAACCGAGCAGCTGGTAGCCGTGAAGATCATTGTGAACACTGAAAGGTATCACATCACAGATCAAGCTCAATGGCTGGAACAATGACTGTGCCAGCCATTAGCTTCGACTAACAACATGTCATATTTTACCATACAAATTCCAATCTACAATCAATATGCCACTCTCACGTGGCATTCATAACCAATTACTATCAATGAACCTCAAACCACCCCATCATTAGGTACGCAGATAGGGCGATGGCAGAGGTGGACATTCTGGACATCGCCAACGTCGTCCACACAAAGGAGCAGCTCTCCTCCCGGGACCCTCCTCGTATCCAGAGGACCCTGAGGTCATCAAGGTGGCCGCATTTGGGGCAAGTCGCCAGGAACATCTTAACAGTGAGTGTCTTTTTACCCTGACAGAAAAAACACCCATCTTAAAATGTAAAAAGGTGACTTTCTGAATCCTCCGTTCATTTGAATGATGAACCTTGTTCTCCATCCACAGCGTATCCTGTTACCAGGACGCTGTCCTCCATGCCCCCCAGAAGTCCTCCTGAAGAACGGTCTTCAGTGTGGTGCTGTGACGCCCGGCCCCCTCCACCCGACAGCCACCATCTTGCTGACCGGCCGGCACCTCGTTGCTTTGGACAACATCAACTTCCTACGCACACTTGAAATGACCTTCCCCTGTCCGTCAAGTCAATGGACTGAAAACCCAGCTTTTTCAATGTGCTTTCAATCTCACTTAATGAAAGTATGAAATACAGACGTTTCTGAATAGTCTGGGGAGCTCAAATCTGGGCAAAATATTGGGAATAAAAATGTGGACAAACATGTGAGAAATCCTCTTTATGCGCTATCCCACACATCTCTACCACAAATACTAATTACATTTTGTGTATTTGTGTAAAATAAGAAGAATACAAAAGAAGTATATGATGAAAAGCGATATCTAGATCATGCATTCCTATGCGCAATAATTAGGGGTGCAAAGGATGGGCCAGATTCGCCGGCAGTATAATAAACATTTCCATTTCAAAACTTCAACAGGCGGCCATTTCCACAAGGAAAGTGCACACTGCATGAAACTAAAATCAAATCTATCTCGCCGTCTGAACTTCCTGAGGCCAACCTCAGTCATGTACATGTGGTCTTAACTGTGTTCGCTTGTACCAACACTGCCAGGTGTTGCCTGGGCACTTTGCTGCTTTAAACAACAGTACACACCAGCCCTAACCAGGGAGAACCTGGAAAGAGTAATACATACATTATACATTATAACTGATTATAATAGAAGAACACAATTATAAGGTGGTTGCCTCTGATTTGATATATGTTAAGACTATTATTACTTGGTTGTCTCTGATCGGTTATGTTTCAAAGAGACAATGTGGATGTCCACCCTGAGGAAGTCAAGGTGGATGTCTCTGTTAACCAGGGAGGAGAGGAAGAGGAGGTCTAAGGAGAGAGGGGTGAGGAGGAGAGGGGAAAATATAGGATTGTTTCACTAGAAAAAAATTTAGGCTAACAGAAATGAAACAGAGTAGACTGATGAGTGAAGAGGTGATTCAACTGTTCATTTTCTTCAGATACCAGCACAGCAAAAGCAAATGTGACCCAATTCACAGCCAGAGGAGAGAGAAGGCGACACCAATCCACAACAACCGAAACAGGACCAGGGTGCGCCACCCGGTGGACGTTGTGGGAACCGCTGTGGTGGCCGGCACCAGCGTGGTGGCCTGTGCGAGTCGCGCTTGTACCGCGCACGTGCCCACGTTCCCCACCTCGTCCACGGCCACCAGCTCGACCGTCTGCGCGCAGCAGGAGGCACTGAAGGTCACCAAGGTGACGTTCTCCCCGGCCGCGCCCACCTGCTCGCTGGTGTTGAGCGTTCCGTTTCCCTGGCGGACCGACACCGAGTCAACGCCGGTGCCGTTGGCCCCGTCCGACAGCTGGGCAGTGAACTGCCGCTCGGCGGAGCTACAGGGGGCGGGGCTAGAGGGACAGGTTTCTGATATAGAGATCACCTGACACACGGGGCCAGAGACATCCGTCACCTGTGGTCGGGAACGACATAATACGTTCATACATCAGTATAACAATGATATTGAATTAAAAAAGATTTGGGACTGAAATGGATCCCCATCAGAACTATTTCAGCACAACTATAAACCGTGAAAGAATAGTAATATATACATATATATTGCCAACAACACTCAGACAACAGCCAAACGACTCTTTTTCCCCAACATAAAAACAACAAAGTTTGCACATGAAGCTATAGAAGCTGAGGGCCGCTACCTTGGCAACCACAGAGAGCCTCAGCACGGCGTAGTTGGCGTCCTCGCCCATCACCGCCTCCACCGTCAGCATCACGCCGCTCCCGCTGGCCGCGGCCCCCGGCACCGCCAGCTCCACTGTGCCGTTGGCTGTGCCCCCGTCACCCAGGGTTACCTCGGCGGGCGCCCACATGGCGTAGCCGCGGTCGTTGCTGACGGCAACCGTGAAGGTGCCGGTGGCGCTGGCGTTCACCAGCCCGTCGGCGGTGGAGGCCACGGTGAAGGGGACGGAGATGGTGGAGCCCGGCTCCACCACAGTGCCGTTCGGTTGGGCCTGGAACCAGAACACACGGGTACAAGTTCAGGACCAGCCGGGCGGTCCCCTCGCCCCTTGTGTTTTTCGGCACCACCCTTGGGGCCCGCGGCGCTACACGAGGCGGGACACACCGCTGGCTAGGTTAGTGCATGAGCGGGTGGAGCCACTGAGGGTGGAGCCACTGAGGGTGGAGCCCCACACCGTCCAGGTTTTAGGGACTGGAGGTTAAACTCCATAAATAGGTAGTGGACCTATTTATGGAATTTAACTTCTAATTTATCCAAAGAAAGAAAAGGCCAAGAACTGCAACACACCACACACCGACCAGAACAGCCGCAGCAGCAGCACTAACGTACCTTGAGATCCGTGAAGGCCATCCTACAAGTGCAACACACCATGTCTGCAGCCCATGTTAAATCTGGATAACAACGCAACAACAGCAAACCCCCAACCTGAGTAAAGAACATGTGGGTCACACAAAACCATTGGTAAAAATGTCAAGTTAAAAACTATTATTGTTATTAACTATTATTATAAAGCAAGTTAAAAACTATAATTGAAGCAACAGTAAACACAACAGCAACAACATAACTGCTACAATGGCTAGAACTGATTGAGAACAAACAATTGAAAATAATGAGTCACTGGCTTTTTATCTCGCCTTGTCTCAATGACCCTCTCACCTGCAGGACCATCATTGTCATTGCCACGCCCATCATCATCCTCAACGATGTCTGGCTCAACAAGGTCCCCGTTGGCAATACAGAGACTGTGAAGGATGGCACAACATGTGACAACGTAAGGGACAAAAGTGGGGCTGATCTCCAGTGCCTTAAAGAAAATAGACCGCCACCTCGCCTTCATCAGAATGCCCTCTCAATAACATTTCTCGCCAGTGCGTGCCTTCGATTATATAGTATACGCGCAGAGTCTCGAACTGGTTCCCTGTAAGGAGTCATTATACAAATAGGCCTCGACAAACACGGATACCCACCACCCCCAAGGATGCACTGGCCCTCAGGTGGGCACAAGGCCTCAAAGTAGACCGGACTGTTCTTTAGGACCCTTGAATCATGGACAGAACCTGTGGAACCAACAAAAACATCTATGAACCTGCCCCGATGGTCACAGATGGCCTGCATCTGGACAGAATGGAAGAGCTTGCGGTTAATATAGCAGGCTCCATCTGCTGCCCGGGGCTTTACACAAATGTGGCAGCCATCTATGGCCCCCAGTGCCACACTGAAAGCTTGCGAACCAGCCAATGCCGCAAAGCCATTACCAACCTCTTCCAGGTCCTGGGGATGTACAACTACCTTCCGGAGAATGCCCACAATAGCCATACATATCCGGTGTACCATGTCACAAACCGTGGACCGTGGGATGTCAAAAGCCCTCGACACCACTAGATAGGTGGTAGCATGGGCAAGCCAATAAACAAATACTAGTACCTCTATCTCTATCGGCCAACCATGGTCCGAGTCAGACCCCAGCACTGCAATTAGGGCAGTGATGGTCTCCCGAGACAAGCGGAGATCTTGCTTG
The DNA here is from genome assembly GCA_036785325.1 of Urophycis tenuis. NCBI lineage: Eukaryota > Metazoa > Chordata > Actinopteri > Gadiformes > Phycidae > Urophycis > Urophycis tenuis. The sequence continues at coordinate 11,912,972 of JAXIVH010000001.1, forward strand.
AGGTCTCCACCATCAAAGTACAGACGAAGGATGGGCACATGTACATTAACCTGACAATACGATGTGGCATTTGCACCTTCAGCCTGTAGATAGAGACAGATAGACAAAATGATTGATAGAATAATATTGATTGATAGACACTTGGTACGTTATAATTATTTAAGCAGCCCAAATTTGTTTTGTATGTATTTTCTCATTTGTGTGTGTGGAGGGGAGGCAATTTTCAATAAAAGGGAAAAATGGACTTAAATAGTTTATTAGTAGCAAATAAGTAACAAATAACTTTTCCCTAGCCATTTTCAATCGGTCAAGAGAAGCATACTGTTACCGACCCTCACTCCAGTGATGAAAAGAAGTCGCTAGGCTAGCTATTACTGTGCTGATGAAAAATGTTTGAGGTAAAGGGGGCCGGTAAGATATAGCAGACGCTTATTCAAAGCGTCACGTAATCATGGGATGACATGTAGGTTCATTGAAAAATTATTTTAACCTGATGCAATATTTGTCTTGATCTTATTAGATCTATTTGACTAATCTTCCATTACTGTATCGAAAAGGGAATGGGTTTGGGAATGGGTTTTCGTGTCATATTGTCAGTCAGTCGTAAGGAGGCAGCTAGCTGCTAGTGGTCAAATGTAAACCAACATTATTCAGAAAACACAAAAAATGACTCACCAAATGTCCACATAGAAACATCAGAACCTGCCGGTAAGTCGCTCTCCGAGATGACAGACGACGACGCCTTCTAGCAGCGATGTCGATAGCCATTGGCGCAGAAAGAGACATTTTCAATTCACAATTCACAAAGACGACGGTAAATTATCGGAGATGACTTTTCAATTTTGGCGGCATCTGATCTGCTGCGCACAGAGGGCAAATACGTCATCTCCAAACATCCGGTGGCGTTTTCGGTGGTGTTCGGAAGCGTTCGGAGGCGTTCTACGCATAGCTGTAGAACGTACTACATTAACTGTCAAGTGGTAGACACTGAACAGCAATAGTATATACTTAGTATTCGGATGCAGCCTTTGTCTACTTTTTTGAGGAATGAACGTGAGTGTAGACTGTGTCCTCTGACCTAGCAAGCTTTAGAAGCTGTTCAGCAGACTAGCGCTACACGGACACATGGTGTTGACATGAATTGGAATAGCTAGCACTAGGCTATTCGCTGTTAGTAACGTGTAGCTAGCAGTTACATGTAGTGTTAGAAAAGCGAAGGTTGTGTATTGTAAGCTTACGCTCTCGGTCAAAACAACGTCGTAGCCTACATTGATAGCAGTATGCTTAGCCTATGCGTAGGAGTATGCACCATCGATATAGGAAGGTTTTTTTTTTTTTAGCACTAAAGGAAATATATGGCTTGGCATGCGTAGCCAATAGCTTCCCCCTAATAGTAGAGGCCAGTATGTAGGCTATTAAATGTGCTACCACATAAATGATGTTACTTAAATGCCTGTGTCCTCTAGATTTGATGGAACACACATTTGGGTATGTCAGTTGATGCCATGCACAATATGAAGCCCTCTATACTATGTTAGGGCGTATTCACACCTGCCTTGTTTGGTTCGGACCAAACCAAAAAAATCGCTGGTGCGGACCTTTTGGGCTGGTGTGAACACAAACCATCGAACTCTGGAGCGGACAAAACGGTCGGACCGAGACCCAGTCGGAGAGGTGGTCTCGGTTCGCTTCCAAACGGACCCTGGAGCGGTTCGCTTGATATGTGAATGCGACCGCGCTCGGTCCGACCCAGTTATAAAAATCACATGCCTTTTTGGACACAACAGCGTCCAAAACAGCGTGCCATTCGCGCACATAGCTCTCATTCTCAGCATCGCAGCACTTTTCCGTCGATATTGCAACATACGGAACAGCACATTGTAGAACTGACGTTGCATCAGAAGCTGGTGTTGCTCCAAATGCGCCTGAAACGTTTGCAACTGAATTAAACAAATTAACATCAGCACGAGTGCAGCGCGCTGCTGGACGTCCATTATTGTTTACTTTAACCGGCGCTTTCCCCCCTTTTTTCCCTTACCGCTTTACCCCGACCCTAGAGCGTTTTGTCCAATGATTGAACGATTTTTGCACACATGTGGGTTTGTTGACAAATTCTGGTCCACTTGCGAAAAGTGCAATGTGAACAGGAACCGCACCAAACCAAAAAAGAAACATTGTATTTTGGTCCGGACTAAATAAGCGGACAAAAGGACTTTCCTGGTGTGAATACGCCCTTAGTGAATTATTTGTACAGGTCATACATGTCACCTGCACCATTCAAGGTTAAGCTCATTATCTAAATCAAATCTCTTTCTCTAAAAATAAATAAGTATGCCCTCTCCATGTGAAATGGCATCAACTGAAACTTTCCATATCATGAAGAATACACATATACATTCTACTTAGGTGAATACGTGGACAGACTGGACAGCTGGTACATTTGGGCTTTTTGTTAGGGCTAAAACAGATTAAAGATACTAAACTTATATTTTTTCTGGAAGTCTACTGTTTATACGTTTTTGTGATTGGACTTAATATGCATTGCAACATATCCCACCTGCCTGGCTACCATGGACAGTACATTGCCATCTATTTTATTAGAAGTTCATAGAAATCCATGGAATTTTCCATGCACATGGCTATCATTTTTTTTTTTTAGAAATGCACAAGGGTGCCAAAGGCACACCTGTAAGATAATGAAACAATGTCTTAGGAAACAACCTTACACAGTGAGCGTTAGGTACAAATATACATTGGGAAGATAACTTTTTTATTTTAATAGTTGAAAAAGGCTACGTGTGCACTTAAAAAGCATCCGAGAATGAAAGCTTGTTAATTATAACAACTTCCCACCTCTACTCTCGTTTCAGCCAATCACATACAATGGTGTAAAACCACCTACTCTCGTTTAGCCAATCAGATACATACGTGTGTCTACCTGGAGAATGGTCAAGGGGTCGGTTCACGAAGACGTTCTCCTCTGCGACCACCAGGACACCTGGGCAGTCTCTCTCCCTCTCTGAAGTCGACCGTCGCTAACAATGAAACACCACAGTTATAAGCTCTACCGGAGGAACACGTTGAGCTGCGACTGAACTACGTTACTCAAAGCCCGCGATTCCCACTATAGTGACACGCCACTACGTTTACATTAGCACAGATTATAAACTAATACATGACAACAGAAAGTAACGGAAAAGTACAGAATTATATGAACTCTGCTTTGCAACATGACTTGCGTTAGCATTTAGTTACCTTCAGAACACATAGCAGGCACTTAGCATTACACGCCGTCAACAAATGAATAATATTCGTCGGTCGTTGAACTCAACCTTCATACAGTATATACAACACGTAACTAGCACTATTACCCATTAACTGTTAATGCTCACCTAACAATGAAACACCACAGTTATAAGCTCTACCGGAGGAACACGGAGGAACAAGTTCAGCTGCGACTGCAGTACGTTCCTCAAAGCCCGCGATTCCCACTAAGGGCGGGAACCAGCTGGATGTCGCCAAACTACCGTAATGGTGCTCAAACAGCACCCAAAACAAACCTGAAAGGCTTACAATAACTAACTGTAGTTACCTCCGGGTTACACCTACACTTACGGCGACGCCAGTGAAAAACATTGGATAATGGCGTGTTTTATAATAATAATAATAATAATAATAATAATAACAATAATATATTATTATTATTATTATATGTCCCTTTTAAACATTTGTACACTTTATTCTGAGCGATCTTTTGCAGCCCGTGGCTGATCGATATCCTGATGACGCAAACGGCTCACCTCATGGTTCCATTTCGAATGCACTTGACGCCCGTTGTTGTTGACTTTCAATTGAGACGCTATCCTTTTGAAAAGACGAGCAAGCTGATCGCATGTTACCCATACTGTCGATTATTGCAAGTTACATAATTTCAAAAACCTACTCTAGACCAACTCTAAACGACTTCAAACGATCCAGGTGACTTCTGTTCAACACAAAAAGGTAAGAGTTAAGAGTTGGGGAAACTTCTCGTGACTAAATTGCAGACGCTTTGACCCTGAAGTGGTCGCGTGGTCGGGAGGTGACTTGTTAAGAAAAAGAAAGACGACGCTCTGGTTTCAGGCTACAAGGAATTAGACCAGATCATGCCTGCAAGGACGTTTTTTATTCCTGGATGGCTGAAAATACTTGCTATTTATGAGTTTTAACCAACTAGGTACACTACCCTCAACTAATGCACGAGTGGAACGAGAAGTAACGGGATAAGCTAGTCATTGTGCTGAAGACCTGGTCAGTGTTCCTGGTGAACTGGTCCAGTTTGAGTGTACAACATTATTCACACATCATTTACATTATCCCATATGATACACAAGCTTTACTGACTCCCCTGCATTTATCCATGTATGCATTCACAAAGACAATGTATATGTTAGATCTTGACGTATCTTTGAGAAAATGACAGCTAATATGCCTACCTGTGCTTTCCTGTATAATGATTATATTACCGATAATAAGATGAAAACGACACAAGTACAACACATTGAATTATACAACCATGAAATCTCCAACGAAAAAATCTAGGGAAAAGGAACATGTAAAAACTATTCTAGGCTGGTTTCCACAGTCACACTTTAATCAGCCAAACAGGTAAGCGTTAAGAGGACTGGCTAAATTCCAAACACTTAGACACTAAATTCGGTGGCCTTGTATTGTACTTCATACTTGCGTATTGTAATTGTAACACTGTTGAAAATGAGAAGAGTTAAGATTAGAAAGACACAAACATCAAACACAACCTTCCACTCCTGCTGCATTATCAGGAGCCCAGCAACATGGATGCCAACAGGGTCCCCGTACTGACTGCCATAGGTTCTCCTCTGAACGAGAGGCTTGTTCAGAAGAACAAGCCTCTTGTTCAGAAGAAGACGGCTGTCCTACCACCGATCAAGACCCAGCAGAGACCCCGCCGCCTCGCTGAAGACCTGGTCAGTGTTCCTGGCTAACTGGTCCAGTTTGAGTGTCAACATTATTCACACATCATTCACATTATCTCATATGAGACACAAGCTTCACCGAATCCCCGCCATTTATACAGTATGTGTTTATGTATGCATACACAAAGACTGTGTAAATCTGGACATATCTTTGAGAAAATGACAGCTAATATGCCTACCTGTGTTTTCCTGGATAAAAACAAAGAGATAAAAATGACAACTACTAAACACTACTACTACTACACTACTAAATTATTTTAAAAAAAACTATGTAACTAAGTATTCAAACTCAACTAAGTATTCAAATCCTCATTCAAATTCATTCAATTCAAAGATGTCAGTGATGCATCATCAATCACATCCATCATCGTCTTCCTCTCCTAGGGGCCGATCAAAAGACAGGACCCTCTTCCCCCAGTGGCCATAAAAACTGCAGCGGTGAAAAAGGCTCCTCTTCAGAAGGGGAAGCCCCCTGTCCTTCCCCCCATCACCGAGACCCCGCAGAAAGCCCCCCGCCCTGCTGTTGACCTGGTCAGTGGTGCCGAGTCTCTGTCGCTCTGTCATCTATCTCCATGTCACATAGAGGATGTTCAGTGTTCACCGTGTGTGTGTGTGTATTCCATCTTGGACCAAAAGCAACAGGAAGTGCAGCAGCAGAAGCAGAAGCAGAAGCGGAAGCGGAGGTGTAATGGGAGATACTTCTCTGCAGCAGGTAAGCACACGAGCGGAGGAAGTCTTAATCTGTCGACACCCCTCAGTGTAGGGTGTCACATTCAAGGTGCTTTAGGCAGATGGGACTGCTATTTATTAGTTGAGTGTAAGTTGTTAGAAATGGCCAGTCCTTCAGCTCCTAGTGAGGGGAAATGCTTTGTGAGAATATCCATTTTGAGATCTGCCCGTCTATGTATATGGCAATTTTGATTCTGGCAAATTTTGCATCAAACAAGTTGTCTCTTTCCTGATTGGTTTGTGAATCCATGTTGCTCTCTCCCTTGACTCCTGAATCTTGCCTATAGCACCTTTAAAACCATTTTGCCAAAGAAACAGCATTACAACCTCCAGTGCTTCATGAAGAAACGGATCCCTTTCAATCAAGCCATCACCTCAACATGCTCATTGTGTCTCGTTTATTTCCCTGAACACAGATGCCTTGTCAGCCTTCAAAAAACACCTGACACTGTTTGAGCAGAGGGAAATCAAACAGTACAAAGAGGTGTGGTACCTTGGCATATCTGCAGAGAAGATCCAGGAGACATCCACCAACCACGGCTATGATGACTTCCAGGGACACTATGAGATGGTAAATACTAATGTGTATCCTCCTGAGGGATCCTACCACAAACCCTGTTTTCAGAGTAGGAGACTGTGCTTTGTTTGGTTCAGTGAGATATATTCCTATATCTCTATTCATATTAGTCCACAGATGGCTCTCTATGTAATGAATGTGGTTTTTAAATGCAGGTTGTCAAAGACCACATCGCCTACCGCTATGAGGTCGTGGAGATGATGGGTCAGGGCTCCTTCAGTAGTGTCTTCAAGTGTCAAGACCACAAAACTGAGCAGCTGGTGGCCGTGAAGGTCATTGTGAACACCGAAAGGTATCACATCACAGATCAATTTTACCATACAAATTGCAATCTACAATCCATATCATTCATAAACTATTGATGAACCTTAAACCAACCAATCATTAGGTACGCAGATATGGCGATGGCAGAGGTGGAAATTCTGAAGCTGCTCCGAGAGAACGACCAGGAAGACATGGCCAACATCGTCCACATGAAGGAGCATTTCTACTTCCGGGGCCACCTGTGCATCACCTTTGACCTCATGGGGTGGGTTTGGAGAAACAAAACGCTTCATATCTCGCCCACCTATATGGAAGTTGGAAAACAACAACAAACAATATGTTTGTCATTGATAAGATCAGTGCCCATGAAAATACAAATGCTGCTTTAAATATCTGCTGGAAGAAGGTATTCGGAGAAAGAGCTATTGACTAAAGGTACAAGCTTAATACATTCTTCTCATGTGTAACCATTCCAGAAAGAACCTGCATGAGGCGATGGAGGAGAGAGAGTTCAAAGGGATGGGCACCTCTCAGCTGAGGAGGCATGCCATCTCTCTCCTGCAGAGCCTCCGGTTCCTCAGTAGGACCGGCGTCATCCATTGTGACCTGAAACCCGTAGGAACCGCTCATCTGCTCTCACTGTGAAGTTCCCCATGTTGTACACACCAAGTTGGGAGACACATTCTGGATGGACTGAATCTCCCGTTTCTGTTTTAGGGGAACATCCTCGTATCTAAAGAGGACCCTGAGGACATAAAGGTGGCCGACTTTGGGGCAAGTCGTCAGGAACATCTTAACAGTGAGTGTCTTTTACACCCTGACAGAAAAACACCCATCTTAAAAAGGTAACTATTCAGAAGCCACCATTCATTTGAATGATGAACCTTGTCCTGCTCCACAGCGTATCCTGTCACCCAGACAATGAACTACATGTCCCCAGAAGTCGCCCTGTGTAACCCCTACAGCAAGGCCATTGACATGTGGAGTCTGGGCTGCATCTTAGCCGAGCTGAAGGCTGGCGAGAGCCTGTTCTACGCACGCGATCATCAACAACTACTGCTGGAAATGACAAAGGTAATACATACAAATACTTTATTGATCCCAAGCTGGGGAATAATAAATACCAAGAAAGAAGAGCTTTCATGTTGAAACGCCCTAATGTCATTCTAATGGGTCGGTGTGTTCTCTGCGTGTTCTGTTGAAGCTGCTGGGTCGTCCCCCCAAGGGCATGCTGCAGTGGAAACAGTATCAGCACTTGGTCTCTGGTGAGTAGAAACCAAACTATCAACAAGTTGCCCTCACAATGAGATGATAGAATGTCCTTGGCCTCTCGGTTTGCCATGTATATCAGTAGTTGTTGTGTGACGTCACTGCAGGTCCAAGAAACAGCAGACAGAAGACCAGGAGGGTTCTGTCTTTGGCCCTGGACACGCAGGAAGAACTGTTCATTGACTTCATCCAGCGCTGTCTCGAGTAGGTGCAACTCCACCCTGAACAGAGTGTGACGTTTGACACACTCTGTAGTTGCAGTTGTTTTTTTCAAAAAATACAAAAGTAGCCATGGAGGTTTAAGCACTCGAAGCATGGTCAGTTGGTGACTATTGGCAGTAAACTATTTAGCGCATATATTGGGAGATAATGTCTTCCACATTCAGCGGGTTGCAGGAATGTCACTCACTGTCCTCGTTGATCTTGTGATATTAAGCTACGAAGCATCAATGCGCATGACCCCGGATGAAGCCATGCAGCATCCGTGGATTCAGGAGCACTTCCAGACTCCCAGCTCCAGTGTTGAAGCTGCTGCTCAGCAGTCCGCTATCGGGGAGACAGTCAGACCATACAACGCCATGAGGACTTACAGCATATGAGCCCTCCAAGTGAGTCAGTGTTCATTGTTTTACTGTCATGACGACCAACCGTTTGGTCTCCACAATGTTTGATCCTATATTGGATAAAAGGAATTGGACATTGGAGACACAAAGCCCTGCAGTCAAAGGAGATGACAAAATGCAAATTAAGTCCAATGTTGTTTCTGGGAGGAAATGTTCTGACCAAGCCGAGTTTATCATCTCAATGTCAACCTTGAGACACATTAACACAAAACACAACCACAGCACCTTTCAAACCATTGATCTGAAAAATAGCATTGAAACCTCCAAAGCTTCATGAAGAAACTGATTCCTGTGCCTTTCAATCAGGCCATCACTTCCCGCTTTGCAACAAGACCTCAACATGCTTGTGTCTTGTATCTTTCCCTGCACACAGATGCCTCGTCGGCCGGGAAACACCTGACACTGTTTGATCAGGGGGGAATCAAACGGTACAAAGAGGTGTGGTACCATGGCAGAGCTGCAGAGAAGGTCCAGGAGACATCCACCAACAACCACGGTTATGATGACTTCCAGGGACAATACAAGATGGTAAATACTACTGTGTATCCTCCTGAGGGATCCTACCAAAAACCCCGTTTTCAGAGTAGGAGACTGTGCTGTTTGGTTCAATGAGATATATTCCTACATCTATATTCATCTTAGTCCACTGACGGTTCTCTATTAAATGAATGTGGTTTTTAACTGCAGGTTGTCAAAGACCACATCCCCTACCGCTATGAGGTCCTGGAGATGATGGGTCAGGGCTCCTTCAGTTGTGTCTTCAAGTGTCAAGACCACAAAACCGAGCAGCTGGTAGCCGTGAAGGTCATTGTGAACACTGAAAGGTATCACATCACAGATCAAGCTAATGGCTGGCACAATGACTGTGCCAGCCATTAGCTTCGACTAACAACATGTCATATTTTACCATACAAATTCCAATCTACAATCAATATGCCACTCCATAGCATTCAAAACCAATTACTATCAATGAACCTCAAACCAACCCATCATTAGGTACGCAGATAGGGCGATGGCAGAGGTGGACATTCTGGACATCGCCAACGTCGTCCACACAAAGGAGCAGCTCTCCTCCCGGGACCCTCCTCGTATCCAAAGAGGACCCTGAGGTCATCAAGGTGGCCGCATTTGGGGCAAGTCGCCAGGAACATCTTAACAGTGAGTGTCTTTTTACCCTGACAGAAAAAACACCCATCTTAAAATGTAAAAAGGTGACTTTCTGAATCCTCCGTTCATGTGAATGATGAACCTTGTTCTCCATCCACAGCGTATCCTGTTACCAGGACGCTGTCCTCCATGCCCCCCAGAAGTCCTCCTGAAGAACGGTCTTCAGTGTGGTGCTGTGACGCCCGGCCCCCTCCACCCGACAGCCACCATCTTGCTGACTGGCCGGCACCTCGTTGCTATGGACAACATCAACTTCCTACGCACACTTGAAATGACCTTCCCCTGTCCGTCAAGTCAATGGACTCAAAACCCAGCTTTTTCAATGTGCTTTCAATCTCACTTAATGAAAGTATGAAATACAGACGTTTCTGAATAGTCTGGGGAGCTCAAATCTGGGCCAAATATTGGGAATAAAAATGTGGACGAACGTGTGAGAAATCCTCTTTATGCGCTATCCCACACATCTCTACCACACATACTCATTAAATTAGTGTATTAGTGTAAAATAGATTGTGCATTCCATCCATCCCATCCATTGTCGTAACCGCTTATCCTCTACGAGGGTCGCGGGGGGGCTGGAGCCAATCCCAGCTGCAACGGGCGAGAGGCGGGGTACACCCTGGACAGGTCGCCAGCCTATCACAGGGCCAACATATATAGACAAACAACCATTCACACTCACATACACACCTATGGTCAATTTAGAGACACCAATTAACCTAATCCCCAACCTGCATGTTTTTGGTCTGTGGGAGGAAGCCGGAGTACCCGGAGAGAACCCACGCAAGCACGGGGAGAACATGCAAATTCCACACAGAAAGGTCCCGGGTCCCAGGTGGATCCGAACCCAGAACCCTCTTGCTGTGAAGCGACAGTGCTAACCACTGCACCACCCTGCCGCTGATTGTGCATTCCTCATCACAATAATTAGGCGTGCAAAGGATGGGCCAGATTCGCCGGCAGTATAATAAACATTTCCATTTAAAAACTTCAACAGGCGGCCATTTCCACAAGGAAAGTGCTTACTGCATGAAACTAAAATCAAATCTATCTCGCCGTCTGAACTTCCTGAGGCCAACCTCAGTCATGTACATGTGGTCTTCACTGTGTTCGCTTGTACCAACACTGCCAGGTGTTGCCTGGGCACTTTGCTGCTTTAAACAACAGTACACACCAGCCCTAACCAGGGAGAACCTGGAAAGAGTAATACATACATTATACATTTTAACTGATTATAATATAGGAACACAATTATAAGGTGGTTGCCTCTGATTTGATATATGTTAAGACTATTATTACTTGGTTGTCTCTGATCAGTTATGTTTCAAAGAGACAATGTGGATGTCCACCCTGAGGAAGTCAAGGTGGATGTCTCTGTTAACCAGGGAGGAGAGGAAGAGGAGGTCTAAGGAGAGAGGGGTGAGGAGGAGAGGGGAAATTATAGGATTGTTTCACTAGAAAAAAGTATAGGCTAACAGAAATGAAACAGAGAGTAGACTGATGAGTGAAGAGGTGATTCAACTGTTCATTTTCTTCAGATACCAGCACAGCAAAAGCAAATGTGACCCAATTCACAGCTAGAGGAGAGAGACGGCGACACCAATACACAACAACCGAAACAGGACCAGGGTGCGCCACCCGGTGGACGTTGTGGGAACCGCTGTGGTGGCCGGCACCAGCGTGGTGGCCTGTGTGAGTCGCGCTTGTACCGCGCACGTGCCCACGTTCCCCACCTCGTCCACGGCCACCAGCTCGACCGTCTGCGCGCAGCAGGAGGCACTGAAGGTCACCAAGGTGACGTTCTCCCCGGCCGCGCCCACCTGCTCGCTGGTGTTGAGCGTTCCGTTTCCCTGGCGGACCGACACCGAGTCAACTGTGGTCGGGAACGACATAATACGTTCATACATCAGTATAACAATGATATTGAATTAAAAAAGATTTGGGACTGAAATGGATCCCCATCAGAACTATTTCAGCACAACTATAAACCGTGAAAGAATAGTAATATATACATATATATTGCCAACAACACTCAGACAACAGCCAAACGACTCTTTTTCCCCAACATAAAAACAACAAAGTTTGCACATGAAGCTATAGAAGCTGAGGGCCGCTACCTTGGCAACCACAGAGAGCCTCAGCACGGCGTAGTTGGCGTCCTCGCCCATCACCGCCTCCACCGTCAGCGTCACGCCGCTCCCGCTGGCCGCGGCCCCCGGCACCGCCAGCTCCACTGTGCCGTTGGCTGTGCCCCCGTCGCCCAGGGTTACCTCGGCGGGCGCCGACATGGCGTAGCCGCGGTCGTTGCTGACGGCAACCGTGAAGGTGCCGGTGGCGCTGGCGTTCACCAGCCCGTCGGCGGTGGAGGCCACGGTGAAGGGAACAGAGGTGGAGCCCGGCTCCACCGCGGTGCCGTTGGGTTGGGCCTGGAACCAGAACACACGGGGACAAGTTCAGGACCAGCCGGGCGGTCCCCTCGCCCCTTGTGTTTTTCGGCACCACCCTTGGGGCCCGCGGCACTACACAAGGCGGGACACACCGCTGGCTAGGTTAGTGCATGAGCGGGTGGAGCCACTGAGGGTGGAGCCCCAACACCGTCCAGGTTTTAGGGACTGGTGTTTAAATTCCATAAATAGGTAGCAGACCTATTTATGGAATTTAACTTCTAATTTATCCAAAGAAAGAAAAGGCCAAGAACTGCAACACACCACACACCGACCAGAACAGCCGCAGCAGCAGCACCAACGTACCTTGAGATCCGTGAAGGCCATCCTACAAGTGCAACACACCATGTCTGCAGCCCATGTTAAACCTGGATAACAACGCAACAACAGCAAACCCCCGACCTGAGTAAAGAACATGTGGGTCACACAAAACCATTGGTAAAAATGTCAAGTTAAAAACTATTATTGTTATTAACTATTATTATAAAGCAAGTTAAAAACTATAATTGAAGCAACAGTAAACACAACAGCAACAACATAACTGCTCCAATGGCTAGAACTGATTGAGAACAAACAATTGAAAATAATGAGTCACTGGCTTTTTATCTTACAGATAGTCATGCCCATGAGGTGTTGCCACACGAGGCCCAGGAGCAACGGCAGCAGCAGCAGCCAGGATCGCCCGTGCATCCTACCCCTCACCTTGTCTCAATGACCCTCTCACCTGCAGGATCATCACCGTCATTGCCACGCCCATCATCATCCTCAACGATGTCTGGCTCAACAAGGTCCCCGTTGGCAATACAGAGACTGTGAAGGATGGCACAACATGTGACAACGTAAGGGACAAAAGTGGGGCTGATCTCCAGTGCCTTAAAGAAAATAGGCCGCCACCTCGCCTTCATCAGAATGCCCTCTCATTAACATTTCTCGCCAGTGCGTGCCTTCGATTATATAGTATACGCGCAGAGTCTCGAACTGGTTCCCTGTAAGGGGTCATTATACAAATAGGCCTCGACAAACACGGATACCCACCATCCCCAAGGATGCACCGGCCCTCAGGTGGGTACAAGGCCTCAAAGTACACCGGACTGTTCTTTAGCACCCTTGAATCATGGACAGAACCTGTGGAAACAACAAAAACATCTATGAACCTGCCCCGATGGTCACAGATGGCCTGCATCTGGACAGAATGGAAGAGCTTGCGGTTAAAATAGCAGGCTCCATCTGCTGCCCGGGGCTTTACACAAATGTGTCAGCCATCTATGGCCCCCAGTGCCACACTGAAAGCTTGCGAACCAGCCAATGCCGCAAAGCCATTACCAACCTCTTCCAGGTCCTGGGGATGTACAACTACCTTCCGGAGAGTGCCCACAATAGCCATACATATCCGGTGTACCATGTCACAAACCGTGGACCGTGGGATGTGAAAAGCCCTCGACACCACTAGATAGGTGGTAGCATGGGCAAGCCAATAAACAAATACTAGTACCTCTATCTCTATCGGCCAACCATGGTCCGAGTCAGACCCCAGCACTGCAATTAGGGCAGTGATGGTCTCCCGAGACAAGCGGAGATCTCGCTTGAGGTCTCCACCATCAAAGTACAGACGAAGGATGGGCACATGTAGATTAACCTGACAATACGATGTGGCATTTGCACCTTCAGCCTGTAGATAGAGACAGATAGACAAAATGATTGATAGAATAATATTGATTGATAGACACTTGGTACGTTATAATTATTTAAGCAGCCCAAATTTGTTTTGTATGTATTTTCTCATTTGTGTGTGTGGAGGGGAGGCAATTTTCAATAAAAGGAAATAGTTTATTTCACGGAGTAACAAATAACTTTTCCCTAGCCATTTTCAATCGGTCAAGAGAAGCATACTGTTACCGACCCTCACTCCAGTGATGAAAAGAAGTCGCTAGGCTAGCTATTACTGTGCTGATGAAAAATGTTTGAGGTAAAGGGGGCCGGTAAGATATAGCAGACGCTTATTCAAAGCGTCACGTAATCATGGGATGACATGTAGGTTCATTGAAAAATTATTTTAACCTGATGCAATATTTGTCTTGATCTTATTAGATCTATTTGACTAATCTTCCATTACTGTATCGATAAGGGAATGGGTTTGGGAATGGGTTTTCGTGTCATATTGTCAGTCAGTCGTAAGGAGGCAGCTAGCTGCTAGTGGTCAAATGTAAACCAACATTATTCAGAAAACACAAAAAATGACTCACCAAATGTCCACATAGAAACATCAGAACCTGCCGGTAAGTCGCTCTCCGAGATGACAGACGACGACGCCTTCTAGCAGCGATGTCGATAGCCATTGGCGCAGAAAGAGACATTTTTAATTCACAATTCACAAAGACGACGGTAAATTATCGGAGATGACTTTTCAATTTTGGCGGCATCTGATCTGCTGCGCACAGAGGGGAAATACGTCATCTCCAAACATCCGGTGGCGTTTTCGGTGGTGTTCAGAAGCGTTCGGAGGCGTTCTACGCATAGCTGTAGAACGTACTACATTAACGGTCAAGTGGTAGACACTGAACAGCAATAGTATATACTTAGTATTCGGATGCAGCCTTTGTCTACTTTTTTGAGGAATGAACGTGAGTGTAGACTGTGTCCTCTGACCTAGCAAGCTTTAGAAGCTGTTCAGCAGACTAGCACTACACGGACACATGGTGTTGACATGAATTGGAATAGCTAGCACTAGGCTATTCGCTGTTAGTAACGTGTAGCTAGCAGTTACATGTAGTGTTAGAAAAGCGAAGGTTGTGTATTGTAAGCTTACGCTCTCAGTCAAAACGTCGTAGCCTACATTGATAGCAGTATGCGTAGCCTATGCGTAGGAGTATGCACCATCGATATAGGAAGGTTTTTTTTTTTTTTTAGCACTAAAGGAAATATATGGCTTGGCATGCGTAGCCAATAGCTTCCCCCTAATAGTAGAGGCCAGTATGTAGGCTATTAAATGTGTTACCACATAAGTGATGTTACTTAAATGCCTGTGTCCTCTAGATTTGATTGAACACACATTTGGGTATGTCAGTTGATGCCATGCACAATATGAAGCCCTCTATACTATGTTAGGGCGTATTCACACCTGCCTTGTTTGGTTCGGACCAAACCAAAAAAATCGCTGGTGCGGACCTTTTGGGCTGGTGTGAACACAAACCATCGAACTCTGGAGCGGACAAAACAGTCGGACCGAGACCCAGTCGGAGAGGTGGTCTCGGTTCGGTTCCAAACGGAACCTGGAGCGGTTCGCTTGATATGTGAATGTGACCGCGCTCGGTCCGACCCAGTTATAAAAATCACATGCCTTTTTGGACACAACAGCGTCCAAAACAGCGTGCCATTCGCACACATAGCTCTCATTCTCAGCATCGCAGCACTTTTCCGTCGATATTGCAACATACGGAACAGCACATTGTAGAACTGACGTTGCATCAGAAGCTGGTGTTGCTCCAAATGCGCCTGAAACGTTTGCAACTGAATTAAACAAATTAACATCAGCACGAGTGCAGCGCGCTGCTGGACGTCCATTATTGTTTACTTTAACCGGCGCTTTCCCCCCTTTTTTCCCTTACCGCTTTACCCCGACCCCAGAGCTTTTTGTCCAATGATTGAACGATTTTTGCACACATGTGGGTTTGTTGACAAATTCTGGTCCACTTGCGAAAATTGCAATGTGAACAGGAACCGCACCAAACCAAAAAAGAAACATTGTATTTTGGTCTGGACTAAATAAGCGGACAAAAGGACTTTCCTGGTGTGAATACGCCCTTAGTGAATTATTTTTACAGGTCATACATGTCACCTGCACCATTCAAGGTTAAGCTCATTATCTAAATCAAATCTCTTTCTCTAAAAATAAATAAGTATGCCCTCTCCATGTGAAATGGCATCAACTGAAACTTTCCATATCATGAAGAATACACATATACATTCTACTTAGGTGAATATGTGGACAGACTGGACAGCTGGTACATTTGGGCTTTTTGTTAGGGCTAAAACAGATTAAAGATACTAAACTTATATTTTTTCTGGAAGTCTACTGTTTATACGTTTTTGTGATTGGACTTAATATGCATCGCAACATATCCCACCTGCCTGGCTACCATGGACAGTACATTGCCATCTATTTTATTAGAAGTTCATAGAAATCCATGGAATTTTCCATGCACATGGCTATCATTTTTTTGAAATGCACAAGGGTGCCAGAGGGACACCTGTAAGCAGTGGTGTAGTCTACGTGATACGCAGGTATACGCCGTATACCCACTGGAAAAAGTCAGTGATTTGCGTATACTCAGTGGTTTAGTCTGCGTGATACGCCAATAATATACGGGCTATACTGCCTAGATTTTTCCCCCCTATATTATTTGATGCGCGAGCACACGTAACAACGTTGCCTGTGACGACCATGGATGTATAAAGAGAACGGTGACGACAACAGCGACAAATCTATTTCGCGGGCAATCTCAGAGCGACTATCTGGCACGAAGAAAGACAACGGGGAGATCATGAAAAGAAAACACCTACAGACAACACTTTTCCAGTGTTTTAAGAAGCGTGTCGAACCCACGGCCGCTTCAGCTGAACAGGTTGGAGATGCTGTAACGCCGGAGGAGACGGAGCCTGAGCCTGAGCCTGAGCTTGAGCCCGACGCTCCCGTTATGCCAACCGGTAAGTGAAATTAGCATGGTAGTGGATTGTTGGTATATTGTAGCGTCCCTCCGTACATTTACTACCATCAGATGGTTTCTCCATGCTTTATTCATGAACAACCAGGCTACTGTGAGCCGTGACCGACACCAAGACAAGTAGTAGACGAATTTCTGTCATAGTCATGAGCTGACCAACTTTTAGCTCGGCTCTCTCATTTGCCGGCCGGTTTACACACAGTTCTCAGCTGAGCCAACAACTCATTGTCATGGGAACGACAATGATTGACAGGCTTCCCCTGTGTATGTCACGTTCATGAACATCAGGGAAATCACAGAACTATGAACGGTTAACGTATACAATATCAATAAGAAAGAGGTGTGTGTAGGTGTGTGTGTGGTCATAAACAGAACATAACATTTATATCTCCTTGTTTCAGATGATGAGACAGATGAGAGTCCCTGGCCGGCGTTGTGGAGTGAGAGTCAGGCTAGGGAATTTAAGATCAGGCATCCCTGGTTAGAGTGGAGGGACAGAAAGTTAGGTAAATGTCAGGATATGCAATGAGGATCTTAACAAGTGATTTTATTAATTTCAATAATTAGATAAATGCAAGTTAATTCATGGCCATGTTTGAAGTGCATAACTTAATATTTTAATATACCATTAACTATGGTAATGTTAGTTATGAGTAGTTAGATGTCAGTTAGCTATTGCAAGAGTAGAATATTTTTTAACTTTTGTCTATATTTCTTGCATGCTTTAGCCATGATGTGAATATTGTTAACAGTTCATTTAATACTTTTGAGTAATTTTTAGCCTGCTTCTGCAGATGTTGTTGCTAATGTAAATACAAAACTTTTATGATGACTCTAATTTTTCATGGTTTTGTTTACTTCCAGGTTGTGCTGTTTGCAGCTCCACAAAATCAACTGGCATCCTCACTGAGGAAAGGGTTTCTGTATCTGAGGAGTGGGCATTCTTTAGGATCCAGTCCTTAAACCCAAACAGATCAACATCATTAACTGCTTTGAGGAACAAGATTCGACGACATGAGATGTCCAGGGCTCACAAAATATCTCAGGAGCTCACTGAAAAGGGTGGACAGGATGTGTTGGGGAATTTGGTGCGAGCTGTGTCAGAGACTGTGTTGAGTGAGACAGATGCTGTTTTCAGAACAGCATACTATCTTGCTAAGATGAATCGACCTTTCTCTGATCATGACAGTCTTATTGAGCTTCAGGGCAAAAATGGTGTCAACATGGGCACTAGTCTGCACTCCAGGTACAGTTCCACAAAAATTGTGGAGCACATTTCAAAAGAGATGAAGAATAAAATAGTTCAAAGTATTGTTATGTCTTCAAGCAAGTTGTCTGTCCTCATTGATGAGGCCACATCTCTTAGCCACAAATCAGCCATGATTGTGCACCTGAAAGCCTCAGTAGATGGAGCTAAACCTGAATTTGTGTTCCTGGAGCTGGTTGAGCTAGAGAGCCAAAGGGCAGAGAATATAGAAAAAGCTCTCCTGAACTGTTTGGACACTGCAGGCTTCAGTGACGAGTGGCTTCAAAAGAACTGGGTCTCATTTGTTTCAGATGGAGCCAGTGTTATGTTAGGGAAGAACTCTGGTGTGGCAACAAGGCTGACTGCAAGGTACCCTAACCTGTTCACATGGCACTGCATGAACCACCGTTTGGAACTCGCTGTATCTGATGCTGTGGATGAGGTCCAGGCAGTCAACCACTTCAAAGTGTTCATTGAGAAGATCCACAGTCTCTACAGTGAGTCTAATAAAAATTCACGGGAACTTCTGGAAGCAGCTCAAGAAGTGGGCTCACAAGTCCTGAGGATTGGCAGAGTTTTAAGTACACGATGGGTGGCCAGCAGCTTCCGTTCTGTAAAGGCTGTGTGGAGGTCATATGAAGCACTAAACAGACACTTTGAAAATGCAGCAGGTGACCAAACAAGAAACAGCAAAGAAAGACAAACTTATAGAGGCCTGGCACGTCGAATGCAGAGCAATGAATTTTTGTGTGACCTTGGACTTATGTATGATGCACTGTTTGAGCTTGCAAACTTGTCTCAGCAACTCCAGGCCCATTCAGTCACACTCTTGAGAGCAGAGCAGCTTCTGAAGCGCACCATCAGAGTGCTGTCATCATTCAAAGACACCCAAGGGGAGAAAACAGAGGAAGCACTAACAGCGCAAGCTTTGGGACATTTTGGATCTGTCCCCCTGGAGTCAAATGGAAAGCTCACACCGATCAATGCAAAACAGTTCCTACAGAGTCTGATCAACAACCTGGAGAAGCGCCTCTCATTTGAGGGTGAAATGCTTAACGATCTCAGCGTTCTTGACACAGGCAACTGGCCATCAACACCTGGCATACGGCATGGTGAGGCACAAGTAAAAAGGCTGTGCAGGCGGTTCAACCTTTGTGAAGATCAAGCAGTCAATGGTATGAGAGATTTCCTGGAGCACCCACACAGTGAGCCTGAAAGCCTAACACCACTCCTACGCTGCATGCAGACTATCCCTTGCAGCACTGCTGAATGTGAAAGGGGCTTCAGTCTAATGAACAATATTTGCACAGATAAGAGATCTACACTGTTATTGTCAAATGTAAGTAATTTGATGATGATCAGCATCAATGGGCCACCTGTATCACTTTTTGAGCCAAGAAAGTATGTCACAACATGGCTGAAAAACCATCGCTCTGCCACAGAAACAAGGAGGCAATGCACACCTCAGTTGCCTGAGTACAAACATATTTGGAATGTTTTGTAGGCTACCAGGCTGTCCACCCTCACCTTGCAGTGACTTAGTCACCCTGCTTCTATGCTCTTTCCCCCACCACAGTGACACTGCTTAGCTCTCTCTGAGTGTCCCATCCTTTTTTTCAGGACTTGTGGACTAACACAGTGAATCCAGTGTAAATATGTAAATACTGTCTTTTGAACCTCAGTTTATTCAAAATGATATGTTCATTGCAACTACTACTGATAAGCCTAAGTTATTACGTTACTGTTAAGTATTGTGTTGTATACAATGCTAACATAGTGAATCCAGTGTAAATACTTTTTGCCTTTTTCAACCTCCATTTTTTAGGGGAAGTTTATTTGTCAATTAATTGGTTTTTATCTTGTTTGAAGCCAATTTGATGTTTCCTTGGTCATTTAATAATAATTGTAATCATTTATTCAAAATGATATGTTAATATTGTGTTGCATACAATACTAAGACAATGAATCCAGTTTGGGTACTCTTTGTCTTTTTCAACCTCCATTAATTGAGGTGAAGTATATTTGTTAATTGGTTTTGTATTATTTGAAGCCACTTTGAGGTGTTTTTTTTTGTTAATTTAAAGATAATAATTTATTCATTGACTGATGAAAGTATTGTGTTGCATACAATAAATTAACACACGAAAAAGAGTAAGAATGACTTTTTTGAATCCCAAGAGGACATCATATGTCTGTCTGCCCATTTGCAGAATGATTAGAAAGCCTGGTGGCTGCAGGTATGAAGAATTTTCCATTTCTCTCTGTCCTGCAGT
The DNA here is from genome assembly GCA_036785325.1 of Urophycis tenuis. Taxonomy (NCBI): domain Eukaryota; kingdom Metazoa; phylum Chordata; class Actinopteri; order Gadiformes; family Phycidae; genus Urophycis; species Urophycis tenuis. Next base: position 11,933,279 of record JAXIVH010000001.1, read on the forward strand.
GAGGAGAGAGGAGCTGTTTCTTTGGTCCATCATGGTGTTATGAAGTTCAGAATGACCTAACATCTTTCGTGTGCATCTCTCCACCACCTCCCAGTGTGTCCAACCAATCACAGAGCCAGCTTTCCTAATTGATTTGTCCATCTCATTGCATCCTTGTGGCTCATGCTGCCTCCTAACATGTTGATAACATACCCAGTCTTTCAGAATGCATAAATAAACATCTGAATCTGAATCACATTCACTAATGCATAGCCTACACAGTATACGGTACATCTTGTTGAGAGCATTCTGTAACACTGGGTATGTTATCAACATGTTAGGAGGCAGCATGAGCCACAAGGTCGGGATGGTGCTTATGAGGTGTTGCTCTAAGATGTCTGTTGTTGTAAAATGTGTTGTTCTGGGGCGGGTGAGTTAGAGTATAGACAGTATACCCACTGCAAAAAACTAGACTACACCACTGCCTGTAAGATAATGAAACAATGTCTTAGGAAACAACCTTACACAGTGAGCGTTAGGTACAAATATACATTGGGAAGATAACATTTTTATTTTAATAGTTGAAAAAGGCTACGTGTGCACTTAAAAAGCATCCGAGAATGAAAGCTTGTTAATTATAACAACTTCCCACCTCTACTCTCGTTTCAGCCAATCAGATACAATGGTGTAAAACCACCTACTCTCGTTTAGCCAATCAGATACGTACGTGTGTCTACCTGGAGAATGGTCAAGGGGTCGGTTCACGAAGACGTTCTCCTCTGTGACCACCAGGACATCTCGGCAGTCTCTCTCTCCCTCTCTGAAGTCGACCGTCGCTAACAATGAAACACCACAGTTATAAGCTCTACCGGAGGAACACGTTGAGCTGCGACTGAACTACGTTACTCAAAGCCCGCGATTCCCACTATAGTAACACGTCACTACGTTTACATTAGCATAGATTATGAACTAATACATGACAACAGAAAGTAACGGAAAAGTACAGAATTATATGAACTCTGCTTTGCAACATGACTTGCGTTAGCATTTAGTTACCTTCAGAACACATAGCAGGCACTTAGCATTACACGCCGTCAACAAATGATTAATATTCGTCGGTCGTTTAACTCAACCTTCATACAGTATATACAACACGTCACTAGCACTATTACCCATTAACTGTTAATGCTCACCTAACAATGAAACACCACAGTTATAAGCTCTACCGGAGGAACACGGAGGAACACGTTCAACTGCGACTGCAGTACGTTCCTCAAAGCCCACGATTCCCACTAAGGGCGGGAACCAGCTGGATGTCGCCAAACTACCGTAATGGCGCTTAAAGAGCACCCGAAACAAACCTGAAAGGCTTACAATAACTAACTCCGGGTTACACCTACACTTACGGCGACGCCAGTGAAAAACACTGCATATTGGCGTGTTTTATAATAATAATAATCATAATAATAATAATAATAATCATAATAATAATAATAATAATAACAATAATAAAAACAATAATAATATATTATTATTATTATTATTATTATTATTATATGTCCCTTTTAAACATTTGTACACTTTATTCTGAGCGATCTTTTGCAGCCCGTGGCTGATCGATATCCTGATGACGCAAACGGCGCACCTCATGGTTCCATTTCGAATGCACTTGACGCCCGTTGTTGTTGACTTTCAATTGAGACGCTATCCTTTTGAAAAGACGAGCAAGCTGATCGCATGTTACCCATACTGTCGATTATTGCAAGTTACATAATTTCAAAAACCTACTCTAGACCAACTCTAAACGACTTCAAACGATCCAGGTGACTTCTGTTCAACACAAAAAGGTAAGCGTTAAGAGTTGGGGAAACTCGTGACTAAATTGCAGACGCTTTGACCCTGAAGTGGTCGCGTGGTCGGGAGGTGACTTGTTAAGAAAGAGAAAGACGACGCTCTGGTTTCAGGCTACAAGGAATTAGACCAGATCATGCCTGCAAGGACGTTTTTTATTCCTGGATGGCTGAAAATACTTGCTATTTATGAGTTTTAACCTATTTATATACAGTCTATGGTTTTAACCAACTACGTACACTACCCTCAACTAATGCACGAGTGGAACGAGAAGTAACGGGATAAGCTAGTCATTACGGTAATTAGTAATGCATACCTATAAATCCGAGCATCCTTGAATTCGAGGGTTCAGTGTGTCGTCTCGAGGAAATATCCAATCTTAATATTTATTTTCATGAATATTGGTAATGATTATTAAAAACCTTCCAGTCCTTTTGTTCCATCATTAGGAGCCCATCAACATGGATTTCCTCCCCACCTTCGTCTCCAAGCGTGCTGTTAAGAAGAAGACTCTTGTTGAGAAGAAGACGGCTGTCCTTCCACCAATCAAGGCTCAGCAGAGACCCTGCCACCATGCTGAGGACCTGGTCAGTGTTCCTGGTGAACTGCTCCTGGAGTGTCCTCCACATTATCTTCATTATTTCTGAATCCCGACATTCATACAGTGTGTGTATCATGTATATACAAAGACAGTGTATATGACATATCTTCGCTAATCGTTTCTTTAATAAAGTCATCACAAATACTGGCGGTGACAATTATGTCTGCCGGTGCTTTTTTGGTGAAAAAAACGAAGATAAAAACAACACAAGTACAACACCACTGAATTATACAATCATGAAATCTCCAATAAAAAATCTAGGGAAAAGTAATATTGAAACTTTGACACTAAATTCGGTGGCCTCGTATTGCACTTTATACTCGTGTCTTGTAGTTGTAACACTCTTGAAAATGAGAAGAGTTAAGATAAGAAAGACACAAACATCAAACACAACCTTCCACGCCTTCTGCTGCATTATCAGGAGCCCAGCAACATGGATGCCAACAGGGTCCCCGTGCTGACTGCCATAGGTTCTCCTCTGAACGAGAGGCTTGTTGAGAAGAACAAGCCTCTTGTTCAGAAGAAGACGGCTGTCCTACCATCGATCAAGACCCAGCAGAGACCCCGCCGCTGTGCTGAAGACCTGGTCAGTGTTCCTGGTGAACTGGTCCAGTTTGAGTGTCCAACATTATTCACACATCATTTACATTATCCCATATGATACACAAGCTTTACTGACTCCCCTGCATTTATCCATGTATGCATTCACAAAGACAATGTATATGTTAGATCTTGACGTATCTTTGAGAAAATGACAGCTAATATGCTTTCCTGTGTTTTCCTGTATAATGATTATATAACCGATAATAAGATGAAAACGAAACAAGTACAACACATTGAATTATACAACCATGAAATCTCCAACGAAAAAATCTAGGGAAAAGGAACATGTAAAAACTATTTTAGGCTGGTTTCCACAGTCACACTTTAATCAGGCAAACAGGTAAGAGGTAAGAGGACTGGCTAAATTCCAAACACTTAGACACTAAATTCGGTGGCCTTGTATTGTACTTCATACTTGCGTATTGTAATTGTAACACTTTTGAAAATGAGAAGAGTTAAGATTAGAAAGACACAAACATCAAACACAACCTTCCACGCCTTCTGCTGCATTATCAGGAGCCCAGCAACATGGATGCCAACAGGGTCCCCGTGCTGACTGCCATAGGTTCTCCTCTGAACGAGAGGCTTGTTGAGAAGAACAAGCCTCTTGTTCAGAAGAAGACGGCTGTCCTTCCACCGATCAAGACCCAGCAGAGACCCCGCCGCCGTGCTGAAGACCTGGTCAGTGTTCCTGGTGAACTGGTCCAGTTTGAGTGTCCAACATTATTCACACATCATTTACATTATCCCATATGATACACCAGCTTTACTGAATCCCCTGCATTTATCCATGTATGCATTCACAAAGACAATGTATATGTTAGATCTTGACGTATCTTTGAGAAAATGACAGCTAATATGCCTACCTGTGCTTTCCTGTATAATGATTATATTACCGATAATAAGATGAAAACGACACAAGTACAACACCACTGAATTATACAACCATGAAATCTCCAATGAAAAAATCTAGGGAAAAGGAACATGTAAAAACTATTCTAGGCTGGTTTCCACAGTCACACTTTAATCAGGCAAACAGGTAAGCGTTAAGAGGACTGGCTAAATTCCAAACACTTAGACACTAAATTCGGTGGCCTTGTATTGTACTTCATACTTGCGTATTGTAATTGTAACACTGTTGAAAATGAGAAGAGTTAAGATTAGAAAGACACAAATATCAAACACAACCTTCCACGCCTTCTGCTGCATTATCAGGAGCCCAGCAACATGGATGCCAACAGGGTCCCCGTGCTGACTGCCATAGGTTCTCCTCTGAACGAGAGGCTTGTTCAGAAGAACAAGCCTCTTGTTCAGAAGAAGACGGCTGTCCTACCACCGATCAAGACCCAGCAGAGACCCCGCCGCCGTGCTGAAGACCTGGTCAGTGTTCCTGGTGAACTGGTCCAGTTTGAGTGTCCAACATTATTCACACATCATTTACATTATCCCATATGATACACCAGCTTTACTGAATCCCCTGCATTTATCCATGTATGCATTCACAAAGACAATGTATATGTTAGATCTTGACGTATCTTTGAGAAAATGACAGCTAATATGCCTACCTGTGCTTTCCTGTATAATGATTATATTACCGATAATAAGATGAAAACGACACAAGTACAACACCACTGAATTATACAACCATGAAATCTCCAACGAAAAAAACTAGGGAAAAGGAAAATGTAAAAACTATTTTAGGCTGGTTTCCACAGTCACACTTTAATCAGGCAAACAGGTAAGCGTTAAGAGGACTGGCTAAATTCCAAACACTTAGACACTAAATTCGGTGGCCTTGTATTGTACTTCATACTTGCGTATTGTAATTGTAACACTGTTGAAAATTAGAAGAGTTAAGATTAGAAAGACACAAACATCAAACACAACCTTCCAATCCTGCTGCATTATCAGGAGCCCAGCAACATGGATGCCAACAAGGTCCCCGTGCTGACTGCCATAGGTTCTCCTCTGAACGAGAGGCTTGTTCAGAAGAACAAGCCTCTTGTTCAGAAGAAGACGGCTGTCCTACCACCGATCAAGACCCAGCAGAGACCCCGCCGCCGTGCTGAAGACCTGGTCAGTGTTCCTGGCTAACTGGTCCAGTTTGAGTGTCAACATTATTCACACATCATTCACATTATCTCATATGAGACACAAGCTTCACCAAATCCCCGCCATTTATACAGTATGTGTTTATGTATGCATACACAAAGACTGTGTAAATCTGGACATATCTTTGAGAAAATGACAGCTAATATGCCTACCTGTGTTTTCCTGGATAAAAACAAAGAGATAAAAATGACAACTACTAAACACTACTACTACTACACTACTAAATTATTTAAAAAAAAACTATGTAACTAAGTATTCAAACTCAACTAAGTATTCAAATCCTCATTCAAATTCATTCAATTCAAAGATGTCAGTGATGCATCATCAATCACATCCATCATCTTTTTCCTCTCCCAGGGGCCGATCGAAAGACAGGACCCTCTTCCCCCGGTGGCCATAAAAACTGCAGCGGTGAAAAAGGCTCCTCTTCAGAAGGAGAAGCCCCCTGTCCTTCCCCCCATCACAGAGACCCCGCAGAAAGCCCCCCGCCCTGCTGTTGACCTGGTCAGTGGTGCCGAGTCTCTATCTCCATGTCACATAGAGGATGTTCAGTGTTCACTCAGTGTTCACCGTGTGTGTGTGTGTGTGTATTCCATCTTGGACCAAAAGCAACAGGAAGTGCAGCAGCAGAAGCAGAAGCAGAAGCGGAAGCGGAGGTGTAATGGGAGATACTTCTCTGCAGCAGGTAAGCACACGAGCGGAGGAAGTCTTAATCTGTCGACACCCCTCAGTGTAGGGTGTCACATTCAAGGTGCTTTAGGCAGATGGGACTGCTATTTATTAGTTGAGTGTAAGTTGTTAGAAATGGCCAGTCCTTCAGCTCCTAGTGAGGGGAAATGCTTTGTGAGAATATCAATTTTGAGATCTGCCCGTCTATGTATATGGCAATTTTGATTCTGGCAAATTTTGCATCAAACAAGTTGTCTCTTTCCTGATTGGTTTGTGAATCCATGTTGCTCTCTCCCTTTACTCCTGAAACTTGCCTATAGCACCTTTAAAACCATTTTGCCAAAGAAACAGCATTACAACCTCCAGTGCTTCATGAAGAAACGGATCCCTTTCAATCAAGCCAACACCGCAACATGCTCATTGTGTCTCGTTTATTTCCCTGAACACAGATGCCTTGTCAGCCTTCAAAAAACACCTGACACTGTTTGAGCAGAGGGAAATCAAACAGTACAAAGAGGTGTGGTACCTTGGCATATCTGCAGAGAAGATCCAGGAGACATCCACCAACCACGGCTATGATGACTTCCAGGGACACTATGAGATGGTAAATACTAACGTGTATCTTCCTGAGGGATCCTACCACAAACCCTGTTTTCAGAGTAGGAGACTGTGCTTTGTTTGGTTCAGTGAGATATATTCCTATATCTCTATTCATATTAGTCCACAGATGGTTCTCTATGTAATGAATGTGGTTTTTAAATGCAGGTTGTCAAAGACCACATCGCCTACCGCTATGAGGTCCTGGAGATGATGGGTCAGGGCTCCTTCAGTAGTGTCTTCAAGTGTCAAGACCACAAAACTGAGCAGCTGGTGGCCGTGAAGGTCATTGTGAACACCGAAAGGTATCACATCACAGATCAATTTTACCATACAAATTGCAATCTACAATCCATATGCCAATCCATATCATTCATAAACTATTGATGAACCTTAAACCAACCAATCATTAGGTACGCAGATATGGCGATGGCAGAGGTGGACATTCTGAAGCTGCTCCGAGAGAACGACCAGGAAGACATGGCCAACATCGTCCACATGAAGGAGCATTTCTACTTCCGGGGCCACCTGTGCATCACCTTTGACCTCATGGGGTGGGTTTGGAGAAACAAAATGCTTCATATCTCGCCCACCTATATGGAAGTTGGAAAACAACAACAAACAATATGTTTGTCATTGATAAGATCAGTGCCCATGAAAATACAAATGCTGCTTTAAATATCTGCTTGAAGAAGGTATTCGGAGAAAGAGCCATTGACTAAAAGTACAAGCTTAATACATTCTTCTCATGTGTAACCATTCCAGAAAGAACCTGCATGAGGCGATGGAGGAGAGAGAGTTCAAAGGGATGGGCACCTCTCAGCTGAGGAGGCATGCCATCTCTCTCCTGCAGAGCCTCCGGTTCCTCAGTAGGACCGGCGTCATCCATTGTGACCTGAAACCCGTAGGAACCGCTCATCTGCTCTCACTGTGAAGTTCCCCATGTTGTACACACCAAGTTGGGAGACACATTCTGGATGGACTGAATCTCCCGTTTCTGTTTTAGGGGAACATCCTCGTATCCAAAGAGGACCCTGAGGACATAAAGGTGGCCGACTTTGGGGCAAGTCGTCAGGAACATCTTAACAGTGAGTGTCTTTTACACCCTGACAGAAAAACACCCATCTTAAAAAGGTAACTATTCAGAAGCCACCATTCATTTGAATGATAAACCTTGTCCTGCTCCACAGCGTATCCTGTCACCCAGACAATGAACTACATGTCCCCAGAAGTCGCCCTGTGTAACCCCTACAGCAAGGCCATTGACATGTGGAGTCTGGGCTGCATCTTAGCCGAGCTGAAGGCTGGCGAGAGCCTGTTCTACGCACGCGATCATCAACAACTACTGCTGGAAATGACAAAGGTAATACATACAAATACTTTATTGATCCCAAGCTGGGGAATAATAACTACCAAGAAAGAAGAGCTTTCATGTTGAAACGCCCTACTGTCATTCTAATGGGTCGGTGTATTCTCTGCGTGTTCTGTTGAAGCTGCTGGGTCGTCCCCCCAAGAGCATGCTGCAGTGGAAACAGTATCAGCACTTGGTCTCTGGTGAGTAGAAACCAAACTATCAACAAGTTGCCCTCACAATGAGATGATAGAATGTCCTTGGCCTCTCGGTTTGCCATGTATATCAGTAGTTGTTGTGTGACGTCACTGCAGGTCCAAGAAACAGCAGACAGAAGAGCAGGAGGGTTCTGTCTTTGGCCCTGGACACGCAGGAAGAACTGTTCATTGACTTCATCCAGCGCTGTCTCGAGTAGGTGCAACTCCACCCTGAACAGAGTGTGCGATTTGACACACTCTGTAGTTGCAGTTGTTTTTTTCAAAAATAGAAAAGTAGCCATGGAGGTTTAAGCACTCGAAGCATGGTCAGTTGGTGACTATTGGCAGTAAACTATTTAGTGCATATATTGGGAGATAATGTCTTCCACATTCAGCGGGTTGCAGGAATGTCACTCACTGTCCTCATTGATCTTGTGATATTAAGCTACGAAGCATCAATGCGCATGACCCCGGATGAAGCCATGCAGCATCCGTGGATTCAGGAGCACTTCCAGACTCCCAGCTCCAGTGTTGAAGCTGCTGCTCAGCAGTCCGCTATCGGGGAGACAGTCAGACCATACAACGCCATGAGGACTTACAGCATATGAGCCCTCCAAGTGAGTCAGTGTTCATTGTTTTACTGTCATGACGACCAACCGTTTGGTCTCCACAATGTTTGATCCTATATTGGATAAAAGGAATTGGACATTGGAGACACAAAGCCCTGCAGTCAAAGGAGATGACAAAATGCACATTAAGTCCAATGTTGTTGCTGGGAGGAAATGTTCTGACCAACCCGAGTTTATCATCTCAATGTCAACCTTGAGACACATTAACACAAAACACAACCACAGCACCTTTCAAACCGTTGAGCTGAAAAATAGCATTGAAACCTCCAAAGCTTCATGAAGAAACTGATTCCTGTGCCTTTCAATCAGGCCATCACTTCCCGCTTTGCAACAAGACCTCAACATGCTTGTGTCTTGTATCTTTCCCTGCACACAGATGCCTCGTCGGCCGGGAAACACCTGACACTGTTTGATCAGGGGGGAATCAAACGGTACAAAGAGGTGTGGTACCATGGCAGAGCTGCAGAGAAGGTCCAGGAGACATCCACCAACAACCACAGCTATGATGACTTCCAGGGACAATACAAGATGGTAAATACTAATGTGTATCCTCCTGAGGGATCCTACCAAAAACCCCGTTTTCAGAGTAGGAGACTGTGCTGTTTGGTTCAATGAGATATATTCCTACATCTATATTCATCTTAGTCCACTGATGGTTCTCTATTAAATGAATGTGGTTTTTAACTGCAGGTTGTCAAAGACCACATCCCCTACCGCTATGAGGTCCTGGAGATGATGGGTCAGGGCTCCTTCTGTTGTGTCTTCAAGTGTCAAGACCACAAAACCGAGCAGCTGGTAGCCGTGAAGGTCATTGTGAACACCAAAAGGTATCACATCACAGATCAAGCTCAATGGCTGGCACAATGACTGTGCCAGCCATTAGGTTCGACTAACAACATGTCATATTTTACCATACAAATTCCAATCTACAATCAATATGCCACTCCATAGCATTCATAACCAATTACTATCAATGAACCTCAAACCACCCCCATCATTAGGTACGCAGATAGGGCGATGGCAGAGGTGGACATTCTGGACATCGCCAACGTCGTCCACACAAAGGAGCAGCTCTCCTCCCGGGACCCTCCTCACATCCAAAGAGGACCCTGAGGTCATCAAGGTGGCCGCATTTGGGGCAAGTCACCAGGAACATCTTAACAGTGAGTGTCTTTTTACCCTGACAGAAAAAACACCCATCTTAAAATGTAAAAAGGTGACTTTCGGAATCCTCCGTTCATTTGAATGATGAACCTTGTTCTCCATCCACAGCGTATCCTGTTACCAGGACGCTGTCCTCCATGCCCCCCAGAAGTCCTCCTGAAGAACGGTCTTCAGTGTGGTGCTGTGACGCCCGGCCCCCTCCACCTGACAGCCACCATCTTGCTGACCGGCCGGCACCTCGTTGCTATGGACAACATCAACTTCCTACACTTGAAATGACCTTCCCCTGTCCGTCAAGTCAATGGACTGAAAACACAGCTTTTTCAATGTGCTTTCAATCTCACTTAATGAAAGTATGAAATACAGACGTTTCTGAATAGTCTGGGGAGCTCAAATCTGGGCCAAATATTGGGAATAAAAATGTGGACGAACGTGTGAGAAATCCTCTTTATGCGCTATCCCACACATCTCTACCACAAATACTAATTACATTTTGTGTATTTGTGTAAAATAAGAAGAATACAAAAGAAGTATATGATGAAAAGCGATATCTAGATCATGCATTCTTATGCGCAATAATTAGGGGTGCAAAGGATGGGCCAGATTTGCCGGCAGTATAATAAACATTTCCATTTAAAAACTTCAACAGGCGGCCATTTCCACAAGGAAAGTGCATACTGCATGAAACTAAAATCAAATCTATCTCGCCGTCTGAACTTCCTGAGGCCAACCTCAGTCATGTACATGTGGTCTTCACTGTGTTCGCTTGTACCAACACTGCCAGGTGTTGCCTGGGCACTTTGCTGCTTTAAACAACAGTACACACCAGCCCTAACCAGGGAGAACCTGGAAAGAGTAATACATACATTATACATTTTAACTGATTATAATAGAACACAATTATAAGGTGGTTGCCTCTGATTTGATATATGTTAAGACTATTATTACTTGGTTGTCTCTGATCGGTTATGTTTCAAAGAGACAATGTGGATGTCCACCCTGAGGAAGTCGAGGAGGAGAGGGGAAATGATCGGATTGTTTCACTAGAAAAAAGTATAGGCTAACAGAAATGAAACAGAGAGTAGACTGATGAGTGAAGAGGTGATTCAACTGTTCATTTTCTTCAGATACCAGCACAGCAAAAGCAATGAGACCCAATTCACAGCCAGAGGAGAGAGACGGCGACACCAATCCACAACAACCGAAACAGGACCAGGGTGCGCCACCCGGTGGACGTTGTGGGAACCGCTGTGGTGGCCGGCACCAGCGTGGTGGCCTGTGTGAGTCGCGCTTGTACCGCACACGTGCCCACGTTCCCCACCTCGTCCACGGCCACCAGCTCGACCGTCTGCGCGCAGCAGGAGGCACTTAAGGTCACCAAGGTGACGTTCTCCCCGGCCGCGCCCACCTGCTCGCTGGTGTTGAGCGTTCCGTTTCCCTGGCGGACCGACACCGAGTCAACTGTGGTCGGGAACGACATAATACGTTCATACATCAGTATAACAATGATATTGAATTAAAAAAGATTTGGGACTGAAATGGATCCCCATCAGAACTATTTCAGCACAACTATAAACCGTGAAAGAATAGTAATATATACATATATATTGCCAACAACACTCAGACAACAGCCAAACGACTCTTTTTCCCCAACATAAAAACAACAAAGTTTGCACATGAAGCTATAGAAGCTGAGGGCCGCTACCTTGGCAACCACAGAGAGCCTCAGCACGGCGTAGTTGGCGTCCTCGCCCATCACCGCCTCCACCGTCAGCGTCACGCCGCTCCCGCTGGCCGCGGCCCCCGGCACCGCCAGCTCCACTGTGCCGTTGGCTGCGCCCCCGTCGCCCAGGGTTACCTCGGCGGGCGCCGACATGGCGTAGCCGCGGTCGTTGCTGACGGCAACCGTGAAGGTGCCGGTGGCGCTGGCGTTCACCAGCCCGTCGGCGGTGGAGGCCACGGTGAAGGGGACGGAGATGGTGGAGCCCGGCTCCACCGCGGTGCCGTTGGGTTGGGCCTGGAACCAGAACACACGGGTGCTGATCATAGCAGCCCACTGCTCCTATGTATAATAGGATGGGTCAAATGCAGAGAACGAATTTCGTTCCCATGTCACATGGGAATGACAAATAAAGACCACAAGGTCCCAATAATAATAAAGTTCAGGACCAGCCGGGCGGTCCCCTCGCCCCTTGTGTTTTTCGGCACCACCCTTGGGGCCCGCGGCGCTACACGAGGCGGGACACACCGCTGGCTAGGTTAGTGCATGAGCGGGTGGAGCCACTGAGGGTGGAGCCCAACACCGTCCAGGTTTTAGGGACTGGAGGTTAAACTCCATAAATAGGTAGTGGACCTATTTATGGAATTTAACTTCTAATTTATCCAAAGAAAGAAAAGGCCAAGAACTGCAACACACCACACACCGACCAGAACAGCCGCAGCAGCAGCACTAACGTACCTTGAGATCCGTGAAGGCCATCCTACAAGTGCAACACACCATGTCTGCAGCCCATGTTAAATCTGGATAACAACGCAACAACAGCAAACCCCCAACCTGAGTAAAGAACATGTGGGTCACACAAAACCATTGGTAAAAATGTCAAGTTAAAAACTATTATTGTTATTAACTATTATTATAAAGCAAGTTAAAAACTATAATTGAAGCAACAGTAAACACAACAGCAACAACATAACTGCTACAATGGCTAGAACTGATTGAGAACTGGCTTTTTATCTCGCCTTGTCTCAATGACCCTCTCACCTGCAGGACCATCATTGTCATTGCCACGCCCATCATCATCCTCAACGATGTCTGGCTCAACAAGGTCCCCGTTGGCAATACAGAGACTGTGAAGGATGGCACAACATGTGACAACGTAAGGGACAAAAGTGGGGCTGATCTCCAGTGCCTTAAAGAAAATAGGCCGCCACCTCGCCTTCATCAGAATGCCCTCTCAATAACATTTCTCGCCAGTGCGTGCCTTCGATTATATAGTATACGCGCAGAGTCTCGAACTGGTTCCCTGTAAGGGGTCATTATACAAATAGGCCTCGACAAACACGGATACCCACCACCCCCAAGGATGCACCGGCCCTCAGGTGGGCACAAGGCCTCAAAGTAGACCGGACTGTTCTTTAGCACCCTTGAATCATGGACAGAACCTGTGGAACCAACAAAAACATCTATGAACCTGCCCCGATGGTCACAGATGGCCTGCATCTGGACAGAATGGAAGAGCTTGCAGTTAAAATAGCAGGCTCCATCTGCTGCCCGGGGCTTTACACAAATGTGGCAGCCATCTATGGCCCCCAGTGCCACACTGAAAGCTTGCGAACCAGCCAATGCCGCAAAGCCATTACCAACCTCTTCCAGGTCCTGGGGATGTACAACTACCTTCCGGAGAATGCCCACAATAGCCATACATATCCGGTGTACCATGTCACAAACCGTGGACCGTGGGATGTCAAAAGCCCTCGACACCACTAGATAGGTGGTAGCATGGGCAAGCCAATAAACAAATACTAGTACCTCTATCTCTATCGGCCAACCATGGTCCGAGTCAGACCCCAGCACTGCAATTAGGGCTGTGATGGTCTCCCGAGACAAGCGGAGATCTCGCTTGAGGTCTCCACCATCAAAGTACAGACGAAGGATGGGCACATGTACATTGACCTGACAATAAGATGTGGGATTTGCACCTTCAGCCTGTAGATAGAGACAGATAGACAAAATGATTGATAGAATAATATTGATTGATAGACACTTGGTACGTTATGATAATTATTTAAGCAGCCCAAATTTGTTTTGTATGTATTTTCTCATTTGTGTGTGTGGAGGGGAGGCAATTTTCAATAAAAGGAAAAAATGGACTTAAATCGTTTATTTCACGGAGTAACAAATAACTTTTCCCCAGCCATTTTCAATCGGTCAAGAGAAGCATACTGTTACCGACCCTCACTCCAGTGATGAAAAGAAGTCGCTAGGCTAGCTATTACTGTGCTGATGAAAAATGTTTGAGGTAAAGGGGGCCGGTAAGATATAGCAGACGCTTATTCAAAGCGTCACATAATCATGGGATGACATGTAGGTTCATTGAAAAGTTATTTTAACCTGATGCAATATTTGTCTTGATCTTATTAGATCTATTTGACTAATCTTCCATTACTGTATCGATAAGGGAATGGGTTTGGGAATGGGTTTTCGTGTCATATTGTCAGTCAGTCGTAAGGAGGCAGCTAGCTGCTAGTGGTCAAATGTAAACCAACATTATTCAGAAAACACAAAAAATGACTCACCAAATGTCCACATAGAAACATCAGAACCTGCCGGTAAGTCGCTCTCCGAGATGACAGACGACGACGCCTTCTGGCAGCGATGTCGATAGCCATTGGCGCAGAAAGAGACATTTTTAATTCACAATTCACAAAGACGACGGTAAATTATCGGAGATGACTTTTCAATTTTGGCGGCATCTGATCTGCTGCGCACAGAGGGGAAATACGTCATCTCCAAACATCCGGTGGCGTTTTCGGTGGTGTTCGGAAGCGTTCGGAGGCGTTCTACGCATAGCTGTAGAACGTACTACATTAACGGTCAAGTGGTAGACACTGAACAGCAATAGTATATACTTAGTATTCGGATGCAGCCTTTGTCTACTTTTTTGAGGAATGAACGTGAGTGTAGACTGTGTCCTCTGACCTAGCAAGCTTTAGAAGCTGTTCAGCAGACTAGCGCTACACAGACACATGGTGTTGACATGAATTGGAATAGCTAGCACTAGGCTATTCGCTGTTAGTAACGTGTAGCTAGCAGTTACATGTAGTGTTAGAAAAGCGAAGGTTGTGTATTGTAAGCTTACGCTCTCGGTCAAAACAACGTCGTAGCCTACATTGATAGCAGTATGCGTAGCCTATGCGTAGGAGTATGCACCATCGATATAGGAAGGTTTTTTTTTTTTTTTTAGCACTAAAGGAAATATATGGCTTGGCATGCGTAGCCAATAGCTTCCCCCTAATAGTAGAGGCCAGTATGTAGGCTATTAAATGTGTTACCACATAAGTGATGTTACTTAAATGCCTGTGTCCTCTAGATTTGATTGAACACACATTTGGGTATGTCAGTTGATGCCATGCACAATATGAAGCCCTCTATACTATGTTAGGGCGTATTCACACCTGCCTTGTTTGGTTCGGACCAAACCAAAAAAATCGCTGGTGCGGACCTTTTGGGCTGGTGTGAACACAAACCATCGAACTCTGGAGCGGACAAAACAGTCGGACCGAGACCCAGTCGGAGAGGTGGTCTCGGTTCGCTTCCAAACGGAACCTGGAGCGGTTCGCTTGATATGTGAATGTGACCGCGCTCGGTCCGACCCAGTTATAAAAATCACATGCCTTTTTGGACACAACAGCATCCAAAACAGCGTGCCATTCGCACACATAGCTCTCATTCTCAGCATCGCAGCACTTTTCCGTCGATATTGCAACATACGGAACAGCACATTGTAGAACTGACGTTGCATCAGAAGCTGGTGTTGCTCCAAATGCGCCTGAAACGTTTGCAAGTGAAATAAACAAATTAACATCAGCACGAGTGCAGCGCGCTGCTGGACGTCCATTATTGTTTACTTTAACCGGCACTTTCCCCCCTTTTCCCTTACCGCTTTACCCCGACCCCAGAGCTTTTTGTCCAATGATTGAACGATTTTTGCACACATATGGGTTTGTTGACAAATTCTGGTCCACTTGCGAAAAGTGCAATGTGAACAGGAACCGCACCAAACCAAAAAAGAAACATTGTATTTTGGTCTGGACTAAATAAGCGGACAAAAGGACTTTCCTGGTGTGAATACGCCCTTAGTGAATTATTTGTACAGGTCATACATGTCACCTGCACCATTCAAGGTTAAGCTCATTATCTAAATCAAATCTCTTTCTCTAAAAATAAATAAGTATGCCCTCTCCATGTGAAATGGCATCAACTGAAACTTTCCATATCATGAAGATACTAAACTTATATGTTTTCTGGAAGTCTACTGTTTATACGTTTTTGTGATTGGACTTAATATGCATTGCAACATATCCCACCTGCCTGGCTACCATGGACAGTACATTGCCATCTATTTTATTAGAAGTTCATAGAAATCCATGGAATTTTCCATGCACATGGCAAGCATTTTTTTTTTAGAAATGCACAAGGGTGCCAGAGGGACACCTGTAAGATAATGAAACAATGTCTTAGGAAACAACCTTACACAGTGAGCGTTAGGTACAAATATACATTGGGAAGATAACATTTATATTTTAATAGTTGAAAAAGGCTACGTGTGCACTTAAAAAGCATCCGAGAATGAAAGTAGAACGAGCTTGTCGAGACATCCCACTTCCCACCTCATTTCATAAATCCGCATACTCTCGTTTCAGCCAATCAGATACAATGGTGTAAAACCACCTACTCTCGTTTAGCCAATCAGATACGTACGTGTGTCTACCTGGAGAATGGTCAAGGGGTCGGTTCACGAAGACGTTCTCCTCTGCGACCACCAGGACACCTGGGCAGTCTCTCTCCCTCTCTGAAGTCGACCGTCGCTAACAATGAAACACCAGTTATAAGCTCTACCGGAGGAACACGTTGAGCTGCGACTGAACTACGTTACTCAAAGCCCGCGATTCCCACTAAAACGTCACTACGTTCACATTAGCACAGATTATGAACTAATACATGACAACAGAAAGTAACGGAAAAGTACAGAATTATATGAACCTCTGCTTTGCAACATGACTTGCGTTAGCATTTAGTTACCTTCAGAACACATAGCAGGCACTTAGCATTACACGCCGTCAACAAATGAATAATATTCGTCGGTCGTTGAACTCAACCTTCATACAGTATATACAACATGTCACTAGCACTATTACCCATTAACTGTTAATGCTCACCTAACAATGAAACACCACAGTTAAATGCTCTACCGGAGGAACACGGAGGCACACGTTCAGCTGCGACTGCAGTACGTTCCTCAAAGCCCGCGATTCCCACTAAGGGCGGGAACCAGCTGGATGTCGCCAAACTACCGTAATGGTGCTTAAAGAGCACCCAAAACAAACCTGAAAGGCTTACAATAACTAACTGTAGTTACCTCCGGGTTACACCTACACTTACGGCGACGCCAGTGAAAAACATTGGATAATGGCGTGTTTTATAATAATAATAATAATAATAATAATAATAATAATAATAATAATAATAATATATTATTATTATTATTATTATTATATGTCCCTTTTAAACATTTGTACACTTTATTCTGAGCGATCTTTTGCAGCCCGTGGCTGATCGATATCCTGATGACGCAAACGGCGCACCTCATGGTTCCCTTTCGAATGCACTTGACGCCCGTTGTTGTTGACTTTCAATTGAGACGCTATCCTTTTGAAAAGACGAGCAAGCTGATCGCATGTTACCCATACTGTCGATTATTGCAAGTTACATACTTTCAAAAACCTACTCTAGACCAACTCTAAACGACTTCAAACGATCCAGGTGACTTCTGTTCAACACAAAAAGGTAAGAGTTAAGAGTTGGGGAAACTTCTCGTGACTAATTTGCAGACGCTTTGACCCTGAAGTGGTCGCGTGGTCGGGAGGCGACTTGTTAAGAAAGAGAAAGACGACGCTCTGGTTTCAGGCTACAAGGAATTAGACCAGATCATGCCTGCAAGGACGTTTTTTATTCCTGGATGGCTGAAAATGCTTGCTATTTATGAGTTTTAACCAACTAGGTACACTACCCTCCTCAACTAATGCACGAGTGGAACGAGAAGTAACGGGATAAGCTAGTCATTACGGTAATTAGTAATGCATACCTATAAATCCGAGCACCTGTTTTAAGCATCCTTGAATTCGAGGGTTCAGTGTGTCGTCTAGAGTAAATTTCTGATCTTAATATTTATTTTCATGAATATTGGTAATGATTATTTATTATAAAAAACCTTCCAGTCCTTTTGTTCCATCATTAGGGGCCCATCAACATGGATTTCCTCCCCACTTTCGTCTGCAAGCGTGCTGTTAAGAAGAAGACTCTTGTTGAGAAGAAGACGGCTGTCCTTCCACCAATCAAGGCTCAGCAGAGACCCTGCCACCATGCTGAGGACCTGGTCAGTGTTCCTGGTGAACTGCTCCTGGAGTGTCCTCCACATTATTTTCATTATTTCTGAATCCCGACATTCATACAGTGTGTGTATCATGTATACACAAAGACATTGTATATGACATATCTTTGCTAATCGTTTCTTTAATAAAGTCATCACAAATACTGGCGGTGACAATTATGTCTGCCGGTGCTTTTTTGGTGAAAAAAACGAAGATAAAAACAACACAAGTACAACACCACTGAATTATACAATCATGAAATCTCCAATAAAAAATCTAGGGAAAAGTAATATTTAAACTTTGACACTAAATTCGGTGGCCTCGTATTGCACTTTATACTCGTGTCTTGTAGTTGTAACACTCTTGAAAATGAGAAGAGTTAAGATTAGAAAGACACAAACATCAAACACAACCTTCCACGCCTTCTGCTGCATTATCAGGAGCCCAGCAACATGGATGCCAACAGGGTCCCCGTGCTGACTGCCATAGGTTCTCCTCTGAACGAGAGGCTTGTTCAGAAGAACAAGCCTTTTGTTCAGAAGAAGACGGCTGTCCTACCACCGATCAAGACCCAGCAGAGACCCCGCCGCCGTGCTGAAGACCTGGTCAGTGTTCCTGGTGAACTGGTCCAGTTTGAGTGTCCAACATTATTCACACATCATTTACATTATCCCATATGAAGCTTTACTGACTCCCCTGCATTTATCCATGTATGCATTCACAAAGACAATGTATATGTTAGATCTTGACGTATCTTTGAGAAAATGACAGCTAATATGCCTACCTGTGCTTTCCTGTATAATGATTATATTACCGATAATAAGATGAAAACGACACAAGTACAACACCACTGAATTATACAACCATGAAATCTCCAATGAAAAAATCTAGGGAAAAGGAACATGTAAAAACTATTTTTGGCTGGTTTCCACATTCACACTTTAATCAGGCAAACAGGTAAGCGTTAAGAGGACTGGCTAAATTCCAAACACTTAGACACTAAATTCGGTGGCCTTGTATTGTACTTCATACTTGCGTATTGTAATTGTAACACTGTTGAAAATGAGAAGAGTTAAGATTAGAAAGACACAAACATCAAACACAACCTTCCACTCCTGCTGCATTATCAGGAGCCCAGCAACATGGATGTCAACAGGGTCCCCGTGCTGACTGCCATAGGTTCTCCTCTGAACGAGAGGCTTGTTCAGAAGAACAAGCCTCTTGTTCAGAAGAAGACGGCTGTCCTACCATCGATCAAGACCCAGCAGAGACCCCGCCGCCGTGCTGAAGACCTGGTCAGTGTTCCTGATGAACTGGTCCAGTTTGAGTGTCCAACATTATTCACACATCATTTACATTATCCCATATGATACACCAGCTTTACTGAATCCCCTGCATTTATCCATGTATGCATTCACAAAGACAATGTATATGTTAGATCTTGACGTATCTTTGAGAAAATGACAGCTAATATGCCTACCTGTGTTTTCCTGTATAATGATTATATAACCGATAATAAGATGAAAACGAAACAAGTACAACACATTGAATTATACAACCATGAAATCTCCAACGAGAAAAACTAGGGAAAAGGAACATGTAAAAACTATTCTAGTCTGGTTTCCACAGTGACACTTTAATCAGGCAAACAGGTAAGAGTTAAGAGGACTGGCTAAATTCCAAACACTTTGACACTGAATTCGGTGGCCTCGGATTGCACTTTATTCTAGCGTTTTGTAATTGTAACACTGTTGAAAATGAGAAGAGTTAAGATTAGAAAGACACAAACATCAAACACAACCTTCCACTCCTGCTGCATTATCAGGAGCCCAGCAACATGGATGCCAACAGGGTCCCCGTGCTGACTGCCATAGGTTCTCCTCTGAACGAGAGGCTTGTTGAGAAGAACAAGCCTCTTGTTCAGAAGAAGACGGCTGTCCTACCATCGATCAAGACCCAGCAGAGACCCCGCCGCCGTGCTGAAGACCTGGTCAGTGTTCCTGGCTAACTGGTCCAGTTTGAGTGTCAACATTATTCACACATCATTCACATTATCTCATATGAGACACAAGCTTCACCGAATCCCCGCCATTTATACAGTATGTGTTTATGTATGCATACACAAAGACTGTGTAAATCTGGACATATCTTTGAGAAAATGACAGCTAATATGCCTACCTGTGTTTTCCTGGATAAAAACAAAGAGATAAAAATGACAACTACTAAACACTACTACTACTACACTACTAAATTATTTATAAAAAAAACTATGTAACTAAGTATTCAAACTCAACTAAGTATTCAAATCCTCATTCAAATTCATTCAATTCAAAGATGTCAGTAATGCATTATCAATCACATCCATCATCTTTTTCCTCTCCCAGGGGCCGATCGAAAGACAGGACCCTCTTCCCCCAGTGGCCATAAAAACTGCAGCGGTGAAAAAGGCTCCTCTTCAGAAGGAGAAGCCCCCTGTCCTTCCCCCCATCACCGAGACCCCGCAGAAAGCCCCCCGCCCTGCTGTTGACCTGGTCAGTGGTGCCGAGTCTCTGTCGCTCTGTCATCTATCTCCATGTCACATAGAGGATGTTCAGTGTTCACTCAGTGTTCACCGTGTGTGTGTGTGTGTATTCCATCTTGGACCAAAAGCAACAGGAAGTGCAGCAGCAGAAGCAGAAGCAGAAGCGGAAGCGGAGGTGTAATGGGAGATACTTCTCTGCAGCAGGTAAGCACACGAGCGGAGGAAGTCTTAATCTGTCGACACCCCTCAGTGTAGGGTGTCACATTCAAGGTGCTTTAGGCAGATGGGACTGCTATTTATTAGTTGAGTGTAAGTTGTTAGAAATGGCCAGTCCTTCAGCTCCTAGTGAGGGGAAATGCTTTGTGAGAATATCCATTTTGAGATCTGCCCGTCTATGTATATGGCAATTTTGATTCTGGCAAATTTTGCATCAAACAAGTTGTCTCTTTCCTGATTGGTTTGTGAATCCATGTTGCTCTCTCCCTTGACTCCTGAATCTTGCCTATAGCACCTTTAAAACCATTTTGCCAAAGAAACAGCATTACAACCTCCAGTGCTTCATGAAGAAACGGATCCCTTTCAATCAAGCCATCACCTCAACATGCTCATTCTGTCTCGTTTATTTCCCTGAACACAGATGCCTTGTCAGCCTTCAAAAAACACCTGACACTGTTTGAGCGGAGGGAAATCAAACAGTACAAAGAGGTGTGGTACCTTGGCATATCTGCAGAGAAGATCCAGGAGACATCCACCAACCACGGCTATGATGACTTCCAGGGACACTATGAGATGGTAAATACTAACGTGTATCTTCCTGAGGGATCCTACCACAAACCCTGTTTTCAGAGTAGGAGACTGCTTTGTTTGGTTCATTCCTATATCTCTATTCATATTAGTCCACAGATGGTTCTCTATGTAATGAATGTGGTTTTTAAATGCAGGTTGTCAAAGACCACATCGCCTACCGCTATGAGGTCGTGGAGATGATGGGTCAGGGCTCCTTCAGTAGTGTCTTCAAGTGTCAAGACCACAAAACTGAGCAGCTGGTGGCCGTGAAGGTCATTGTGAACACCGAAAGGTATCACATCACAGATCAATTTTACCATACAAATTGCAATCTACAATCCATATGCCAATCCATATCATTCATAAACTATTGATGAACCTTAAACCAACCAATCATTAGGTACGCAGATATGGCGATGGCAGAGGTGGACATTCTGAAGCTGCTCCGAGAGAACGACCAGGAAGACATGGCCAACATCGTCCACATGAAGGAGCATTTCTACTTCCGGGGCCACCTGTGCATCACCTTTGACCTCATGGGGTGGGTTTGGAGAAACAAAACGCTTCATATCTCGCCCACCTATATGGAAGTTGGAAAACAACAACAAACAATATGTTTGTCATTGATAAGATCAGTGCCCATGAAAATACAAATGCTGCTTTAAATATCTGCTGGAAGAAGGTATTCGGAGAAAGAGCTATTGACTAAAGGTACAAGCTTAATACATTCTTCTCATGTGTAACCATTCCAGAAAGAACCTGCATGAGGCGATGGAGGAGAGAGAGTTCAAAGGGATGGGCACCTCTCAGCTGAGGAGGCATGCCATCTCTCTCCTGCAGAGCCTCCGGTTCCTCAGTAGGACCGGCGTCATCCATTGTGACCTGAAACCCGTAGGAACCGCTCATCTGCTCTCACTGTGAAGTTCCCCATGTTGTACACACCAAGTTAGGAGACACATTCTGGATGGACTGAATCTCCCGTTTCTGTTTTAGGGGAACATCCTCGTATCCAAAGAGGACCCTGAGGACATAAAGGTGGCCGACTTTGGGGCAAGTCGTCAGGAACATCTTAACAGTGAGTGTCTTTTACACCCTGACAGAAAAACCCCCATCTTAAAAAGGTAACTATTCAGAAGCCACCATTCATTTGAATGATGAACCTTGTCCTGCTCCACAGCGTATCCTGTCACCCAGACAATGAACTACATGTCCCCAGAAGTCGCCCTGTGTAACCCCTACAGCAAGGCCATTGACATGTGGAGTCTGGGCTGCATCTTAGCCGAGCTGAAGGCTGGCGAGAGCCTGTTCTACGCACGCGATCATCAACAACTACTGCTGGAAATGACAAAGGTAATACATACAAATACTTTATTGATCCCAAGCTGGGGAATAATAACTACCAAGAAAGAAGAGCTTTCATGTTGAAACGCCCTACTGTCATTCTAATGGGTCGGTGTGTTCTCTGCGTCTTCTGTTGAAGCTGCTGGGTCGTCCCCCCAAGAGCATGCTGCAGTGGAAACAGTATCAGCACTTGGTCTCTGGTGAGTAGAAACCAAACTATCAACAAGTTGCCCTCACAATGAGATGAGAGAATGTCCTTGGCCTCTCGGTTTGCCATGTATATCAGTAGTTGTTGTGTGACGTCACTGCAGGTCCAAGAAACAGCAGACAGAAGACCAGGAGGGTTCTGTCTTTGGCCCTGGACACGCAGGAAGAACTGTTCATTGACTTCATCCAGCGCTGTCTCGAGTAGGTGCAACTCCACCCTGAACAGAGTGTGACGTTTGACACGGTCCCCATTTGGAACGGTGCCGTGCAGAGTTGTTTTTACAAAAATGCAAAAGTAGCCTCGGAAGTTTAAGCACTCGAAGCATGGTCAGGTGGTGACCAGTTGCTGTAAACTATTTAGCGCATATATTGGGAGATAATGTCTTCCACATTCAGCGGGTTGCAGGAATGTCACTCACTGTGCTCGTTGATCTTGTGATATTAAGCTACGAAGCGGCAATGCGCATGACCCCGGATGAAGCCATGCAGCATCCGTGGATTCAGGAGCACTTCCAGACTCCCAGCTCCAGTGTTGAAGCTGCTGCTCAGCAGTCCGCTATCGGGGAGACAGTCAGACCATACAACGCCATGAGGACTTACAGCATATGAGCCCTCCAAGTGAGTCAGTGTTCATTGTTTTACTGTCATGACGACCAACCGTTTGGTCTCCACAATGTTTGATCCTATATTGGATAAAAGGAATTGGAGACACAAAGCCCTGCAGTCAAAGGAGATGACAAAATGCACATTAAGTCCAATGTTGTTGCTGGGAGGAAATGTTCTGACCAACCCGAGTTTATCATCTCAATGTCAACCTTGAGACACATTAACACAAAACACAACCACAGCACCTTTCAAACCATTGATCTGAAAAATAGCATTGAAACCTCCAAAGCTTCATGAAGAAACTGATTCCTGTGCCTTTCAATCAGGCCATCACTTCCCGCTTTGCAACAAGACCTCAACATGCTTGTGTCTTGTATCTTTCCCTGCACACAGATGCTTGTCGGCCTCCTGGAAACACCTGACACTGTTTGATCAGGGGGGAATCAAACGGTACAAAGAGGTGTGGTACCATGGCAGAGCTGCAGAGAAGGTCCAGGAGACATCCACCAACAACCACAGCTATGATGACTTCCAGGGACAATACAAGATGGTAAATACTACTGTGTATCCTCCTGAGGGATCCTACCAAAAACCCAGTTTTCAGAGTAGGAGACTGTGCTGTTTGGTTCAATGAGATATATTCCTACATCTATATTCATCTTAGTCCACTGATGGTTCTCTATTAAATGAATGTGGTTTTTAACTGCAGGTTGTCAAAGACCACATCCCCTACCGCTATGAGGTCCTGGAGATGATGGGTCAGGGCTCCTTCAGTTGTGTCTTCAAGTGTCAAGACCACAAAACCGAGCAGCTGGTAGCCGTGAAGGTCATTGTGAACACCAAAAGGTATCACATCACAGATCAAGCTCAATGGCTGGCACAATGACTGTGCCAGCCATTAGCTTCGACTAACAACATGTCATATTTTACCATACAAATTCCAATCTACAATCAATATGCCACTCCATAGCATTCATAACCAATTACTATCAATGAACCTCAAACCACCCCATCATTAGGTACGCAGATAGGGCGATGGCAGAGGTGGACATTCTGGACATCGCCAACGTCGTCCACACAAAGGAGCAGCTCTCCTCCCGGGACCCTCCTCGTATCCAAAGAGGACCCTGAGGTCATCAAGGTGGCCGCATTTGGGGCAAGTCGCCAGGAACATCTTAACAGTGAGTGTCTTTTTACCCTGACAGAAAAAACACCCATCTTAAAATGTAAAAAGGTGACTTTCGGAATCCTCCGTTCATTTGAATGATGAACCTTGTTCTCCATCCACAGCGTATCCTGTTACCAGGACGCTGTCCTCCATGCCCCCCAGAAGTCCTCCTGAAGAACGGTCTTCAGTGTGGTGCTGTGACGCCCGGCCCCCTCCACCTGACAGCCACCATCTTGCTGACCGGCCGGCACCTCGTTGCTATGGACAACATCAACTTCCTACGCACACTTGAAATGACCTTCCCCTGTCCGTCAAGTCAATGGACTGAAAACCCAGCTTTTTCAATGTGCTTTCAATCTCACTTAATGAAAGTATGAAATACAGACGTTTCTGAATAGTCTGGGGAGCTCAAATCTGGGCCAAATATTGGGAATAAAAATGTGGACGAACGTGTGAGAAATCCTCTTTATGCGCTATCCCACACATCTCTACCACACATACTCATTAAATTAGTGTATTAGTGTAAAATAGATTGTGCATTCCATCCATCCCATCCATTGTCGTAACCGCTTATCCTCTACGAGGGTCGCGGGGGGGCTGGAGCCAATCCCAGCTGCAACGGGCGAGAGGCGGGGTACACCCTGGACAGGTCGCCAGCCTATCCCAGGGCCAACATATATAGACAAACAACCATTCACTCACATACACACCTATGGTCAATTTAGAGACACCAATTAACCTAATCCCCAATCTGCATGTTTTTGGTCTGTGGGAGGAAGCCGGAGTACCCGGAGAGAACCCACGCAAGCACGGGGAGAACATGCAAACTCCACACAGAAAGGTCCCGGGTCCCAGGTGGATTCGAACCCAGAACCCTCTTGCTGTGAGGCAACAGTGCTAACCACTGCACCACCCTGCCGCCGATTGTGCATTCCTCATCACAATAATTAGGGGTGCAAAGGATGGGCCAGATTTGCCGGCAGTATAATAAACATTTCCATTTAAAAACTTCAACAGGCGGCCATTTCCACAAGGAAAGTGCATACTGCATGAAACTAAAATAGAATCTATCTCGCCGTCTGAACTTCCTGAGGCCAACCTCAGTCATGTACATGTGGTCTTCACTGTGTTCGCTTGTACCAACACTGCCAGGTGTTGCCTGGGCACTTTGCTGCTTTAAACAACAGTACACACCAGCCCTAACCAGGGAGAACCTGGAAAGAGTAATACATACATTATACATTATAACTGATTATAATAGAAGAACACAATTATAAGGTGGTTGCCTCTGATTTGATATATGTTAAGACCGATCGGTTATGTTTCAAAGAGACAATGTGGATGTCCACCTTGAGGAAGTCAAGATGGATGTCTCTGTTAACCAGGGAGGAGAGGAAGAGGAGGTCTAAGGAGAGAGGGGTGAGGAGGAGAGGGGAAATTATAGGATTGTTTCACTAGAAAAAAGTATAGGCTAACAGAAATGAAACAGAGAGTAGACTGATGAGTGAAGAGGTGATTCAACTGTTCATTTTCTTCAGATGCCAGCACAGCAAAAGCAATGTGACCCAATTCACAGCCAGAGGAGAGAGACGGCGACACCAATCCACAACAACCGAAACAGGACCAGGGTGCGCCACCCGGTGGACGTTGTGGGAACCGCTCTGGTGGCCGGCACCAGCGTGGTGGCCTGTGTGAGTCGCGCTTGTATCGCGCACTTGCCCACGTTCCCCACCTCATCCATGGCCACCAGCTCGACCGTCTGCGCGCAGCAGGAGGCACTGAAGGTCACCAAGGTGACGTTCTCCCCGGCCGCGCCCACCTGCTCGCTGGTGTTGAGCGTTCCGTTTCCCTGGCGGACCGACACCGAGTCAACTGTGGTCGGGAACGACATAATACATTCATACATCAGTATAACAATGATATTGAATTAAAAAAGATTTGGGACTGAAATGGATCCCCATCAGAACTATTTCAGCAAAACTATAAACCGTGAAAGAATAGTAATATATACATATATATTGCCAACAACACTCAGACAACAGCCAAACGACTCTTTTTCCCCAACATAAAAACAACAAAGTTTGCACATGAAGCTATAGAAGCTGAGGGCCGCTACCTTGGCAACAACAGAGAGCCTCAGCACGGTGTAGTTGGCGTCCTCGCCCATCACCGCCTCCACCATCAGCGTCACGCCGCTCCCGCTGGCCACGGCCCCCGGCACCGCCAGCTCCACTGTGCCGTTGGCTGTGCCCCCGTCGCCCAGGGTTACCTCGGCGGGCGCCGACATGGCGTAGCCGCGGTCGTTGCTGACGGCAACCGTGAAGGTGCCGGTGGCGCTGGCGTTCACCAGCCCGTCGGCGGTGGAGGCCACGGTGAAGGGGACGGAGAGGGTGGAGCCCGGCTCCACCGCGGTGCCGTTGGGTTGGGCCTGGACCAGAACACACGGGTACAAGTTCAGGACCAGCCGGGCGGTCCCCTCGCCCCTTGTGTTTTTCTGCACCACCCTTGGGGCCCGCGGCGCTACACAAGGCGGGACACACCGCTGGCTATGTTAGTGCATGAGCGGGTGGAGCCACTGAGGGTGGAGCCCAACACCGTCCAGGTTTTAGGGACTGGAGGTTAAATTCCATAAATAGGTAGTAGACTATTTAGTAGACTATAGTAGACCTATTTATGGAATTTAACTTCTAATTTATCCAAAGAAAGAAAAGGCCAAGAACTGCAACACACCACACACCGACCAGAACAGCCGCAGCAGCAGCACCAACGTACCTCGAGATCCGTGAAGGCCATCCTACAAGTGCAACACACCATGTCTGCAGCCCATGTTAAACCTGGATAACAACGCAACAACAGCAAACCCCCGACCTGAGTAAAGAACATGTGGGTCACACAAAACCATTGGTAAAAATGTCAAGTTAAAAACTATTATTGTTATTAACTATTATTATAAAGCAAGTTAAAAACTATAATTGAAGCAACAGTAAACACAACAGCAACAACATAACTGCTCCAATGGCTAGAACTGATTGAGAACAAACAATTGAAAATAATGAGTCACTGGCTTTTTATCTTACAGATAGTCATGCCCATGAGGTGTTGCCACACGAGGCCCAGGAGCAACGGCAGCAGCAGCAGCCAGGATCGCCCGTGCATCCTACCCCTCACCTTGTCTCAATGACCCTCTCACCTGCAGGACCATCATTGTCATTGCCACGCCCATCATCATCCTCAACGATGTCTGGCTCAACAAGGTCCCCGTTGGCAATACAGAGACTGTGAAGGATGGCACAACATGTGACAACGTAAGGGACAAAAGTGGGGCTGATCTCCAGTGCCTTAAAGAAAATAGGCCGCCACCTCGCCTTCATCAGAATGCCCTCTCAATAACATTTCTCGCCAGTGCGTGCCTTCGATTATATAGTATACGCGCAGAGTCTCGAACTGGTTCCCTGTAAGGGGTCATTATACAAATAGGCCTCGACAAACACGGATACCCACCACCCCCAAGGATGCACCGGCCCTCAGGTGGGCACAAGGCCTCAAAGTAGACCGGACTGTTCTTTAGCACCCTTGAATCATGGACAGAACCTGTGGAACCAACAAAAACATCTATGAACCTGCCCCGATGGTCACAGATGGCCTGCATCTGGACAGAATGGAAGAGCTTGCGGTTAATATAGCAGGCTCCATCTGCTGCCCGGGGCTTTACACAAATGTGGCAGCCATCTATGGCCCCCAGTGCCACACTGAAAGCTTGCGAACCAGCCAATGCCGCAAAGCCATTACCAACCTCTTCCAGGTCCTGGGGATGTACAACTACCTTCCGGAGAATGCCCACAATAGCCATACATATCCGGCGTACCATGTCACAAACCGTGGACCGTGGGATGTCAAAAGCCCTCGACACCACTAGATAGGTGGTAGCATGGGCAAGCCAATAAACAAATACTAGTACCTCTATCTCTATCGGCCAACCATGGTCCGAGTCAGACCCCAGCACTGCAATTAGGGCTGTGATGGTCTCCCGAGACAAGCGGAGATCTCGCTTGAGGTCTCCACCATCAAAGTACAGACGAAGGATGGGCACATGTACATTGACCTGACAATAAGATGTGGGATTTGCACCTTCAGCCTGTAGATAGAGACAGATAGACAAAATGATTGATAGAATAATATTGATTGATAGACACTTGGTACGTTATGATAATTATTTAAGCAGCCCAAATTTGTTTTGTATGTATTTTCTCATTTGTGTGTGTGGAGGGGAGGCAATTTTCAATAAAAGGAAAAAATGGACTTAAATCGTTTATTTCACGGAGTAACAAATAACTTTTCCCTAGCCATTTTCAATCGGTCAAGAGAAGCATACTGTTACCGACCCTCACTCCAGTGATGAAAAGAAGTCGCTAGGCTAGCTATTACTGTGCTGATGAAAAATGTTTGAGGTAAAGGGGGCCGTTAAGATATAGCAGACGCTTATTCAAAGCGTCACGTAATCATGGGATGACATGTAGGTTCATTGAAAAGTTATTTTAACCTGATGCAATATTTGTCTTGATCTTATTAGATCTATTTGACTAATCTTCCATTACTGTATCGATAAGGGAATGGGTTTGGGAATGGGTTTTCGTGTCATATTGTCAGTCAGTCGTAAGGAGGCAGCTAGCTGCTAGTGGTCAAATGTAAACCAACATTATTCAGAAAACACAAAAAATGACTCACCAAATGTCCACATAGAAACATCAGAACCTGCCGGTAAGTCGCTCTCCGAGATGACAGACGACGACGCCTTCTAGCAGCGATGTCGATAGCCATTGGCGCAGAAAGAGACATTTTTAATTCACAATTCACAAAGACGACGGTAAATTATCGGAGATGACTTTTCAATTTTGGCGGCATCTGATCTGCTGCGCACAGAGGGGAAATACGTCATCTCCAAACATCCGGTGGCGTTTTCGGTGGTGTTCGGAAGCGTTCGGAGGCGTTCTACGCATAGCTGTAGAACGTACTACATTAACGGTCAAGTGGTAGACACTGATCAGCAATAGTATATACTTAGTATTCGGATGCAGCCTTTGTCTACTTTTTTGAGGAATGAACGAGTGTAGACTGTGTCCTCTGACCTGTCCTCTGTCCTCTGACCTAGCAAGCTTTAGAAGCTGTTCAGCAGACTAGCGCTACACGGACACATGGTGTTGACATGAATTGGAATAGCTAGCACTAGGCTATTCGCTGTTAGTAACGTGTAGCTAGCAGTTACATGTAGTGTTAGAAAAGCGAAGGTTGTGTATTGTAAGCTTACGCTCTCAGTCAAAACGTCGTAGCCTACATTGATAGCAGTATGCGTAGCCTATGCGTAGGAGTATGCACCATCGATATAGGAAGGTTTTTTTTTTTTTTTAGCACTAAAGGAAATATATGGCTTGGCATGCGTAGCCAATAGCTTCCCCCTAATAGTAGAGGCCAGTATGTAGGCTATTAAATGTGTTACCACATAAGTGATGTTACTTAAATGCCTGTGTCCTCTAGATTTGATTGAACACACATTTGGGTATGTCAGTTGATGCCATGCACAATATGAAGCCCTCTATACTATGTTAGGGCGTATTCACACCTGCCTTGTTTGGTTCGGACCAAACCAAAAAAATCGCTGGTGCGGACCTTTTGGGCTGGTGTGAACACAAACCATCGAACTCTGGAGCGGACAAAACAGTCGGACCGAGACCCAGTCGGAGAGGTGGTCTCGGTTCGCTTCCAAACGGAACCTGGAGCGGTTCGCTTGATATGTGAATGTGACCGCGCTCGGTCCGACCCAGTTATAAAAATCACATGCCTTTTTGGACACAACAGCATCCAAAACAGCGTGCCATTCGCACACATAGCTCTCATTCTCAGCATCGCAGCACTTTTCCGTCGATATTGCAACATACGGAACAGCACATTGTAGAACTGACGTTGCATCAGAAGCTGGTGTTGCTCCAAATGCGCCTGAAACGTTTGCAACTGAAATAAACAAATTAACATCAGCACGAGTGCAGCGCGCTGCTGGACGTCCATTATTGTTTACTTTAACCGGCGCTTTCCCCCCTTTTCCCTTACCGCTTTACCCCGACCCCAGAGCTTTTTGTCCAATGATTGAACGATTTTTGCACACATATGGGTTTGTTGACAAATTCTGGTCCACTTGCGAAAAGTGCAATGTGAACAGGAACCGCACCAAACCAAAAAAGAAACATTGTATTTTGGTCTGGACTAAATAAGCGGACAAAAGGACTTTCCTGGTGTGAATACGCCCTTAGTGAATTATTTGTACAGGTCATACATGTCACCTGCACCATTCAAGGTTAAGCTCATTATCTAAATCAAATCTCTTTCTCTAAAAATAAATAAGTATGCCCTCTCCATGTGAAATGGCATCAACTGAAACTTTCCATATCATGAAGAATACACATATACATTCTACTTAGGTGAATATGTGGACAGACTGGACAGCTGGTACATTTGGGCTTTTTGTTAGGGCTAAAACAGATTAAAGATACTAAACTTATATTTTTTCTGGAAGTCTACTGTTTATACGTTTTTGTGATTGGACTTAATATGCATCGCAACATATCCCACCTGCCTGGCTACCATGGACAGTACATTGCCATCTATTTTATTAGAAGTTCATAGAAATCCATGGAATTTTCCATGCACATGGCAAGCATAATTTTAGAAATGCACAAGGGTGCCAGAGGGACACCTGTAAGATAATGAAACAATGTCTTAGGAAACAACCTTACACAGTGAGCGTTAGGTACAAATATACATTGGGAAGATAACACTTTTATTTTAATAGTTGAAAAAGGCTACGTGTGCACTTAAAAAGCATCCGAGAATGAAAGCTTGTCGAGACATGTTAATTATAACAACTTCCCACCTATACTCTCGTTTCAGCCAATCAGATACAATGGTGTAAAACCACCTACTCTCGTTTAGCCAATCAGATACGTACGTGTGTCTACCTGGAGAATGGTCAAGGGGTCGGTTCACGAAGATGTTCTCCTCTGCGACCACCAGGACACCTGGGCAGTCTCTCTCCCTCTCTGAAGTCGACCGTCGCTAACAATGAAACACCACAGTTATAAGCTCTACCGGAGGAACACGTTGAGCTGCGACTGAACTACGTTACTCAAAGCCCGCGATTCCCACTAAAACGTCACTACGTTTACATTAGCACAGATTATGAACTAATACATGACAACAGAAAGTAACGGAAAAGTACAGAATTATATGAACTCTTTGCAACATGCTTTGCGTTAGCATTTAGTTACCTTCAGAACACATAGCAGGCACTTAGCATTACACGCCGTCAACAAATGAATAATATTCGTCGGTCGTTGAACTCAACCTTCATACAGTATATACAACACGTCACTAGCACTATTACCCATTAACTGTTAATGCTCACCTAACAATGAAACACCACAGTTATAAGCTCTACCGGAGGAACACGGAGGAACAAGTTCAGCTGCGACTGCAGTACGTTCCTCAAAGCCCGCGATTCCCACTAAGGGCGGGAACCAGCTGGATGTCGCCAAACTACCGTAATGGTGCTTAAAGAGCACCCAAAACAAACCTGAAAGGCTTACAATAACTAACTGTAGTTACCTCCGGGTTACACCTACACTTACGGCGACGCCAGTGAAAAACATTGGATAATGGCGTGTTTTATAATAATAATAATAATAATAATAATAATAATAATAACAATAATAATAATATATTATTATTATTATTATATGTCCCTTTTAAACATTTGTACACTTTATTCTGAGCGATCTTTTGCAGCCCGTGGCTGATCGATATCCTGATGACGCAAACGGCTCACCTCATGGTTCCATTTCGAATGCACTTGACGCCCGTTGTTGTTGACTTTCAATTGAGACGCTATCCTTTTGAAAAGACGAGCAAGCTGATCGCATGTTACCCATACTGTCGATTATTGCAAGTTACATAATTTCAAAAACCTACTCTAGACCAACTCTAAACGACTTCAAACGATCCAGGTGACTTCTGTTCAACACAAAAAGGTAAGAGTTAAGAGTTGGGGAAACTTCTCGTGACTAAATTGCAACCCTGAAGTGGTCGCGTGGTCGGGAGGTGACTTGTTAAGAAAAAGAAAGACGACGCTCTGGTTTCAGGCTACAAGGAATTAGACCAGATCATGCCTGCAAGGACGTTTTTTATTCCTGGATGGCTGAAAATACTTGCTATTTATGAGTTTTAACCAACTAGGTACACTACCCTCAACTAATGCACGAGTGGAACGAGAAGTTACGGGATAAGCTAGTCATTGCGGGAATTAGTAATGCATACCTATAAATCCGAGCACCTGTTTTAAGCATCCTTGAATTCGAGGGTTCAGTGTGTCGTCTAGAGTAAATTTCTGATCTTAATATTTATTTTCATGAATATTGGTAATGATTATTTATTATAAAAACCTTCCAGTCCTTTTGTTCCATCATTAGGAGCCCATCAACATGGATTTCCTCCCCACCTTCGTCTCCAAGCGTGCTGTTAAGAAGAAGACTCTTGTTGAGAAGAAGACGGCTGTCCTTCCACCAATCAAGGCTCAGCAGAGACCCTGCCACCATGCTGAGGACCTGGTCAGTGTTCCTGGTGAACTGCTCCTGGAGTGTCCTCCACATTATTTTCATTATTTCTGAATCCCGACATTCAGACAGTGTGTGTATCATGTATATACAAAGACAGTGTATATGACGTATCTTTGCTAATCGTTTCTTTAATAAAGTCATCGCAAATACTGGCGGTGACAATTATGTCTGACGGTGCTTTTTTGATGAAAAAAACTGAGATAAAAACGACAGTACAACACCACCTTAAAAACAAAAGTACAACACCACTGAATTATACAATCATGAAATCTCCAGTAAAAAAATCTAGGGAAAAGTAATATTTAAAAACTATTCTAGGCTGGTTCCCACAGTCACACTTTAATCAGGCAAACAGGTAAGAGGTAAGAGGACTGGCTAAATTCCAAACACTTTGACACTGAATTCGGTGGCCTCGGATTGCACTTTATTCTAGCGTCTTGTAATTGTAACACTGTTGAAAATGAGAAGAGTTAAGATAAAAAGGACACAAACATCAAACACAACCTTCCACTCCTTCTGCTGCATTATCAGGAGCCCAGCAACATGGATGCCAACAAGGTCCCCGTGCTGACTGCCAAAGGTTCTCTTCTGAACGAGAGGCTTGTTGAGAAGAACAAGCCTCTTGTTCAGAAGAAGACGGCTGTCCTTCCACCGATCAAGACCCAGCAGAGACCCCGCCGCCGTGCTGAAGACCTGGTCAGTGTTCCTGGTGAACTGGTCCAGCTTGACTGTCCAACATTATTCACACATCATTTACATTCTCATATGAGACTCAAGCTTCACTGAATACCCGCCATTTATACAGTATGTGTTTATGTATGCATACACAAAGAGTGTAAATCTGGAAATATCTTTGAGAAAATGACAGCTAATACCTGTGTTTTCCTGTATAATGATTATATTACCAATAATAAGATGAAAACGACACAAGCACAACACCATTGAATTATAAAACCATGAAATCTCCAATAAAAAAATCTAGGGAAAAGGAACATGTAAAAACTATTCTAGTCTGGTTTCCACAGTCAAACAGGTAAGAGTTAAGAGGACTGGCTAAATTCCAAACACTTGAGACACTGAATTCGGTGGCCTCATATTGCACTTTATTCTCGCGTCTTGTAATTGCAACAACGTTGAAAATGAGAAGTTAAGATTAGAAGGACACAAACATCAAACACAACCTTCCACTCCTTCTGCTGCATTATCAGGAGCCCAGCAACATGGATGCCAACAGGGTCCCCGTGCTGACTGCCATAGGTTCTCCTCTGAACGAGAGGCTTGTTGAGAAGAACAAGCCTCTTGTTCAGAAGAAGACGGTTGTCCTACCACCGATCAAGACCCAGCAGAGACCCCGCCGCCGTGCTGAAGACCTGGTCAGTGTTCCTGGCTAACTGGTCCAGTTTGAATGTCCAACATTATTCACACATCATTTACATTATCTCATATGAGACACAAGCTTCACCGAATCCCCGCCATTTATACAGTATGTGTTTATGTATGCATACACAAAGACAGAGGACTTTTACGAACTTATTCGGAAAGACGGAAGAGACGTCGACGCAGCGGTAGCCTTAGCAACAGCTAGTTGAAGCTATCAGAAAAGTGCTCTTTTAAATAAACTCCTGGTGTACTTACAAACTTTAAAATGCCTCGTTTTGTGAGTACAGACCATATATGTACTACTACAGAAGTTGGGTAACAATCCATGCATTATTAGTAGTCATTGACGAGATGTACACACTGTACGGCACTCCAGTCCGAAGTCTTTCGGCTGATAACCCTAAACTTGATAAATATTGACCGTCGCTACAAATGCATCCGAGGGGGTATTTAGCATGACTATTGGTGTAAATTACCTCAGGGTGAATTTCACTCCGAACCATCACTTTAAGAGGACTGGCTAAATTCCAAACACTTTGACACTAAATTCGGTGGCCTCATATTGCACTTAATTCTCGCGTCTTGTAATTGCGACGTTGGAAATGAGAAGAGTTAAGATAAAAAGAACACAAACATCAAACACAACCTTCCACGCCTTCTGCTGCATTGTCAGGAGCCCAGCAACATGGATGCCAACAGGGTCCCCGTGCTGACCGCCAAAGGTTCTCCTCTGAACGAGAGGCTTGTTGAGAAGAACAAGCCTCTTGTTCAGAAGAAGACGGCTGTCCTTCCACCGATCAAGACCCAGCAGAGACCCCGCCGCCGTGCTGAAGACCTGGTCAGTGTTCCTGGTGAACTGGTCCAGTTTGACTGTCGAACATTATTCACACATCATTTACATTATCTCATATGAGACACAAGCTTCACCGAATCCCCGCCATTTATACAGTATGTGTTTATGTATGCATACACAAAGACAGTGTACATGTTAAATCTGGACATATCTTTGAGAAAATTACAGCTAATATGCCTACCTGTGTTTTCCTGTATAATGATTATATTACCGATAATAAGATGAAAACGACACAAGCACAACACCACTGAATTATACAACCATGAAATCTCCAACAAAAAAATCTAGGGAAAAGGAACATGTAAAAACTATTCTAGTCTGGTTTCCACAGTCACTTTAATCAGGCAAACAGGTAAGAGTTAAGAGGACTGGATAAATTCCAAACACTTTGACACTAAATTCGGTGGCCTCATATTGCACTTTATTCTCAATACTTGTAATTGCGACAACGTTGGAAATGAGAAGAGTTAAGATTAAAAGGACACAAACATCAAACACAACCTTCCACTCCTGCTGCATTATCAGGAGCCCAGCAACATGGATGCCAACAGGGTCCCCGTGCTGACTGCCATAGGTTCTCCTCTGAACGAGAGGCTTGTTCAGAAGAAGACGGCTGTCCTTCCACCGATCAAGACCCAGCAGAGACCCCGCCACCATGCTGAAGACCTGGTCAGTGTTCCTGGTGAACTGGTCCAGTTTGAGTGTCCAACATTATTCACATTATCTCATATGAGACACAAGCTTTAACGAATCCCCACCATTTATACAGTATGTGTTTATGTATGCATACACATAGACAGTGTAAATCTGGGCATATCTTTGAGAAAATGACAGCTAATATGCCTACCTGTGCTTTCCTGGATAATAACAAAGAGATACAAATGACAACTAAAACACTACTAAATTATTAAAAAACCTCAAAAGTATTCAAATCCTCATTCAAATTAATTCAATTCAAACATGTCAGTGATGCATCATCAATCACATCCATCGTCTTCCTCTCTTAGGGGCCGATCAAAAGACAGGACCCTCTTCCCCCGGTGGCCATAAAAACTGCGGCGGTGAAAAAGGCTCCTCTTCAGAAGGGGAAGCCCCCTGTCCTTCCCCCCATCCCCGAGACCCCGCAGAAAGCCCCCCGCCCTGCTGTTGACCTGGTCAGTGGTGCCGAGTCTCTATCGCTCTGTCATCTATCTCCATGTCACATATAGGATGTTCAGTGTTCACTCAGTGTTCACCGTGTGTGTGTGTGTGTGTGGATTCCATCTTGGACCAAAAGCAACAGGGAGTGCAGCAGCAGAAGCAGAAGCAGAAACAGAAGCAGAAGCGGAGGTGTAATGGGAGATGCTTCTCTGCAGCAGGTAAGCACACGAGCGGAGGAAGTCTTAATCTGTCGACACTCCTCAGTGAAGGGCGTCACATTCAAGGTGCTTTAGGCAGATGGGACTGCTAGTTATTATTTGAGTGTAAGTTGTTAGAAATGGCCAGTCCTTCAGCTACTAGTGAGGGGAAATGCTTTGTGAGAATATCCGTTTTGAGATCTGCCCGTCTATGTATGACAATTTTGATTCTGGCAAATTTTTGCATCAAACAAGTTGTCTGTTTCCTGATTGGTTTTGTGAATCCATGTTGCTCTCTCCCTTTACTCCTGAATCTTGCCTATAGCACCTTTAAAACGATTTTGCCAAAGAAACGGCATTACAACCTCCAGTGCTTCATGAAGAAACAGATCCCTTTCAATCAAGCCATCACCTCAACATGCTCATTATGTCTCGTTTCTTTCCCTGCAGATGCCTTGTCAGCTTTCAAAAAACACCTGACACTGTTTGAGCGGAGGGAAATCAAACAGTACAAAGAGGTGTGGTACCTTGGCATGTCTGCAGAGAAGGTCCAGAAGACATCCACCAGCCACGGCTATGATGACTTCCAGGGACACTACGAGATGGTAAATACTAATGTGTATCCTCCTGAGGGATCCTACCACAAACCCTGTTTTCAGAGTAGGAGACTGTGCTTTGTTTGGTTCAGTGAGATATATTCCTATATCTCTATTCATATTAGTCCACAGATGGCTCTCTATGTAATGAATGTGGTTTTTAAATGCAGGTTGTCAAAGACCACATCGCCTACCGCTATGAGGTCCTGGAGATGATGGGTCAGGGCTCCTTCAGTAGTGTCTTCAAGTGTCAAGACCACAAAACTGAGCAGCTGGTGGCCGTGAAGGTCATTGTGAACACCGAAAGGTATCACATCACAGATCAAGCTCAATGTTACTGTGCCAGCCATTAGTATCGACTAACAACATGTCATATTTTACCATACAAATTGCAATCTACAATCCATATCATTCATAAACTATTGATGAACCTTAAACCAACCAATCATTAGGTATGCAGATATGGCGATGGCAGAGGTGGACATTCTGAAGCTGCTCCGAGAGAACGACCAGGACGACATGGCCAACATCGTCCACATGAAGGAGCATTTCTACTTCCGGGGCCACCTGTGCATCACCTTTGACCTCATGGGGTGGGTTTGGAGAAACAAAACGCTTCATATCTCGCCCACCTATATGGAAGTTGGAAAACAACAACAAACAATATGTTTGTCATTGATAAGATCAGTGCCCATGAAAATACAAATGCTGCTTTAAATATCTGCTGGAAGAAGGTATTCGGAGAAAGAGCCATTGACTAAAAGTACAAGCTTAACACATTCTTCTCATGTGTAACCATTCCAGAAAGAACCTGCATGAGGCGATGGAGGAGAGAGAGTTCAAAGGGATGGGCACCTCTCAGCTGAGGAGGCATGCCATCTCTCTCCTGCAGAGCCTCCGGTTCCTCAGTAGGACCGGCGTCATCCATTGTGACCTGAAACCCGTAGGAACCGCTCATCTGCTCTCACTGTGAAGTTCCCCATGTTGTACACACCAAGATAGGAGACACATTCTGGATGGACTGAATCTCCCGTTTCTGTTTTAGGGGAACATCCTCGTATCTAAAGAGGACCCTGAGGACATAAAGGTGGCCGACTTTGGGGCAAGTCGTCAGGAACATCTTAACAGTGAGTGTCTTTTACACCCTGACAGAAAAACCCCCATCTTAAAAACGTAACTATTCTGGAGCCACCGTTCATTTGAATGATGAACCTTGTCCTGCTCCACAGCGTATCCTGTCACCCAGACAATGAACTACATGTCCCCAGAAGTCGCCCTGTGTAACCCCTACAGCAAGGCCATTGACATGTGGAGTCTGGGCTGCATCTTAGCCGAGCTGAAGGCTGGTGAGAGCCTGTTCTACGCACGTGATCATCAACAACTACTGCTGGAAATGACAAAGGTAATACATACAAATACTTTATTGATCCCAAGCTGGGGAATAATAACTACCAAGAAAGAAGAGCTTTCATGTTGAAACGCCCTACTGTCATTCTAATGGGTCGGTGTGTTCTCTGCGTGTTCTGTTGAAGCTGCTGGGTCGTCCCCCCAAGAGCATGCTGCAGTGGAAACAGTATCAGCACTTGGTCTCTGGTGAGTAGAAACCAAACTATCAACAAGTTGCCCTCACAATGAGATGATAGAATGTCCTTGGCCTCTCGGTTTGCCATGTATATCAGTAGTTGTTGTGTGACGTCACTGCAGGTCCAAGAAACAGCAGACAGAAGACCAGGAGGGTTCTGTCTTTGGCCCTGGACACGCAGGAAGAACTGTTCATTGACTTCATCCAGCGCTGTCTCGAGTAGGTGCAACTCCACCCTGAACAGAGTGTGCGATTTGACACACTCTGTAGTTGCAGTTGTTTTTTTCAAAAATAGAAAAGTAGCCATGGAGGTTTAAGCACTCGAAGCATGGTCAGTTGGTGACTATTGGCAGTAAACTATTTAGTGCATATATTGGGAGATAATGTCTTCCACATTCAGCGGGTTGCAGGAATGTCACTCACTGTGCTCGTTGATCTTGTGATATTAAGCTACGAAGCGGCAATGCGCATGACCCCGGATGAAGCCATGCAGCATCCGTGGATTCAGGAGCACTTCCAGACTCCCAGCTCCAGTGTTGAAGCTGCTGCTCAGCAGTCCGCTATCGGGGAGACAGTCAGACCATACAACGCCATGAGGACTTACAGCATATGAGCCCTCCAAGTGAGTCAGTGTTCATTGTTTTACTGTCATGACGACCAACCGTTTGGTCTCCACAATGTTTGATCCGATATTGGATAAAAGGAATTGGACATTGGAGACACAAAGCCCTGCAGTCAAAGGAGATGACAAAATGCACATTAAGTCCAATGTTGTTGCTGGGAGGAAATGTTCTGACCAACCCGAGTTTATCATCTCAATGTCAACCTTGAGACACATTAACACAAAACACAACCACAGCACCTTTCAAACCATTGATCTGAAAAATAGCATTGAAACCTCCAAAGCTTCATGAAGAAACTGATTCCTGTGCCTTTCAATCAGGCGATCACTTCCCGCTTTGCAACAAGACCTCAACATGCTTGTGTCTTGTATCTTTCCCTGCACACAGATGCTTGTCGGCCTCCTGGAAACACCTGACACTGTTTGATCAGGGGGGAATCAAACGGTACAAAGAGGTGTGGTACCATGGCAGAGCTGCAGAGAAGGTCCAGGAGACATCCACCAACAACCACGGCTATGATGACTTCCAGGGACAATACAAGATGGTAAATACTACTGTGTATCCTCCTGAGGGATCCTACCAAAAACCCAGTTTTCAGAGTGGGAGACTGTGCTGTTTGGTTCAATAGATATATTCCTACATCTATATTCATCTTAGTCCACTGACGGTTCTCTATTAAATGAATGTGGTTTTTAACTGCAGGTTGTCAAAGACCACATCCCCTACCGCTATGAGGTCCTGGAGATGATGGGTCAGGGCTCCTTCAGTTGTGTCTTCAAGTGTAAAGACCACAAAACTGAGCAGCTGGTAGCCGTGCAGATCATTGTGAACACTGAAAGGTATCACATCACAGATCAAGCTAATGGCTGGCACAATGACTGTGCCAGCCATTAGTTTCGACTAACATGTCATATTTTACCATACAAATTCCAATCTACAATCAATATGCCACTCCATAGCATTCAAAACCAATTACTATCAATGAACCTCAAACCACCCCATCATTAGGTACACAGATAGGGCGATGGCAGAGGTGGACATTCTGGACATCGCCAACGTCGTCCACACAAAGGAGCAGCTCTCCTCCCGGGACCCTCCTCGTATCCAGAGGACCCTGAGGTCATCAAGGTGGCCGCATTTGGGGCAAGTCGCCAGGAACATCTTAACAGTGAGTGTCTTTTTACCCTTACAGAAAAAACACCCATCTTAAAATGTAAAAAGGTGACTTTCTGAATCCTCCGTTCATTTGAATGATGAACCTTGTTCTCCATCCACAGCGTATCCTGTTACCAGGACGCTGTCCTCCATGCCCCCCAGAAGTCCTCCTGAAGAACGGTCTTCAGTGTGGTGCTGTGACGCCCGGCCCCCTCCACCTGACAGCCACCATCTTGCTGACCGGCCGGCACCTCGTTGCTATGGACAACATCAACTTCCTACACTTGAAATGACCTTCCCCTGTCCGTCAAGTCAATGGACTGAAAACCCAGCTTTTTCAATGTGCTGACGTTTCTGAATAGTCTGGGGAGCTCAAATCTGGGCCAAATATTGGGAATAAAAATGTGGACGAACGTGTGAGAAATCCTCTTTATGCGCTATCCCACACATCTCTACCACAAATACTAATTACATTTTGTGTATTTGTGTAAAATAAGAAGAATACAAAAGAAGTATATGATGAAAAGCGATATCTAGATCATGCATTCCTATGCGCAATAATTAGGGGTGCAAAGGATGGGCCAGATTCGCCGGCAGTATAATAAACATTTCCATTTAAAAACTTCAACAGGCGGCCATTTCCACAAGGAAAGTGCACACTGCATGAAACTAAAATCAAATCTATCTCGCCGTCTGAACTTCCTGAGGCCAACCTCAGTCATGTACATGTGGTCTTCACTGTGTTCGCTTGTACCAACACTGCCAGGTGTTGCCTGGGCACTTTGCTGCTTTAAACAACAGTACACACCAGCCCTAACCAGGGAGAACCTGGAAAGAGTAATACATACATTATACATTTTAACTGATTATAATAGAAGAACACAATTATAAGGTGGTTGCCTCTGATTTGATAT
Source organism: Urophycis tenuis (assembly GCA_036785325.1). Classification (NCBI taxonomy): domain Eukaryota; kingdom Metazoa; phylum Chordata; class Actinopteri; order Gadiformes; family Phycidae; genus Urophycis; species Urophycis tenuis. The sequence continues at coordinate 11,974,912 of JAXIVH010000001.1, forward strand.
ATGTTAAGACTATTATTACTTGGTTGTCTCTGATCGGTTATGTTTCAAAGAGACAATGTGGATGTCCACCCTGAGGAAGTCGAGGAGGAGAGGGGAAATGATCGGATTGTTTCACTAGAAAAAAGTATAGGCTAACAGAAATGAAACAGAGAGAGTAGAGAGAGAGAGAGAGACTGATGAGTGAAGTGATTCAACTGTTTATTTATTTTCGTCAGATGCCAGCACAGCAAAAGCAATGTGACCCGTATGAACAGTTCACACACACGTGAACCCAATTCACAGCCAGAGGAGAGAGACGGCGACACCAATCCACAACAACCGAAACAGGACCAGGGTGCGCCACCCGGTGGACGTTGTGGGAACCGCTGTGGTGGCCGGCACCAGCGTGGTGGCCTGTGTGAGTCGCGCTTGTACCGCGCATGTGCCCACGTTCCCCACCTCGTCCACGGCCACCAGCTCGACCGTCTGCGCGCAGCAGGAGGCACTGAAGGTCACCAAGGTGACGTTCTCCCCGGCCGCGCCCACCTGCTCGCTGGTGTTGAGCGTTCCGTTTCCCTGGCGGACCGACACCGAGTCAACGCCGGTGCCGTTGGCCCCGTCCGACAGCTGGGCAGTGAACTGCCACTCGGCGGAGCTACAGGGGGCGGGGCTAGAGGGACAGGTTTCTGATATAGAGATCACCTGACACACGGGGCCAGAGACATCCGTCACCTGTGGTCGGGAACGACATAATACGTTCATACATCAGTATAACAATGATATTGAATTAAAAAAGATTTGGGACTGAAATGGATCCCCATCAGAACTATTTCAGCACAACTATAAACCGTGAAAGAATAGTAATATATATAGATATATTGCCAACAACACTCAACAACGAGTGTTGTTGCTCTTTTTCCCCAACATAAAAACAACAAAGTTTGCACATGAAGCTATAGAAGCTGAGGGCCGCTACCTTGGCAACCACAGAGAGCCTCAGCACGGCGTAGTTGGCGTCCTCGCCCATCACCGCCTCCACCGTCAGCGTCACGCCGCTCCCGCTGGCCGCGGCCCCCGGCACCGCCAGCTCCACTGTGCCGTTGGCTGTGCCCCCGTCGCCCAGGGTTACCTCGGCGGGCGCCCACATGGCGTAGCCGCGGTCGTTGCTGACGGCAACCGTGAAGGTGCCGGTGGCGCTGGCGTTCACCAGCCCGTCGGCGGTGGAGGCCACGGTGAAGGGAACGGAGATGGTGGAGCCCGGCTCCACCGCGGTGCCGTTGGGTTGGGCCTGGAACCAGAACACACGGGTACAAGTTCAGGACCAGCCGGGCGGTCCCCTCGCCCCTTGTGTTTTTCGGCACCACCCTTGGGGCCCGCGGCGCTACACAAGGCGGGACACACCGCTGGCTAGGTTAGTGCATGAGCGGGTGGAGCCACTGAGGGTGGAGCCCCAACACCGTCCAGGTTTTAGGGACTGGTGTTTAAATTCCATAAATAGGTAGCAGACCTATTTATGGAATTTAACTTCTAATTTATCCAAAGAAAGAAAAGGCCAAGAACTGCAACACACCACACACCGACCAGAACAGCCGCAGCAGCAGCACCAACGTACCTTGAGATCCGTGAAGGCCATCCTACTAGTGCAACACACCATGTCTGCAGCCCATGTTAAACCTGGATAACAACGCAACAACAGCAAACCCCCGACCTGAGTAAAGAACATGTGGGTCACACAAAACCATTGGTAAAAATGTCAAGTTAAAAACTATTATCGTTATTAACTATTATTATAAAGCAAGTTAAAAACTATAATTGAAGCAACAGTAAACACAACAGCAACAACATAACTGCTCCAATGGCTAGAACTGATTGAGAACAAACAATTGAAAATAATGAGTCACTGGCTTTTTATCTTACAGATAGTCATGCCCATGAGGTGTTGCCACACGAGGCCCAGCAGCAACGGCAGCCAGGATCGCCCGTGCATCCTCCCCTCGCCTTGTCTCAATGACCCTCTCACCTGCAGGATCATCACCGTCATTGCCACGCCCATCATCATCCTCAACGATGTCTGGCTCAACAAGGTCCCCGTTGGCAATACAGAGACTGTGAAGGATGGCACAACATGTGACAACGTAAGGGACAAAAGTGGGGCTGATCTCCAGTGCCATCCATCCATCCATTTCTGCCGCTTATCCGGGGTCGGGTCGCGGGGGCAGCAGCCTGAGGAGGGAAGCCCAGACTTCCCTCTCCCCAGCCACTTCGTCCAGCTCTTCCGGGGGGATCCCGAGGCGTTCCCAGGCCAGCCGAGAGACATAGTCCCTCCAGCGTGTCCTGGGTCTTCCCCGTGGCCTCCTCCCGGAGGGACGTGCCCGGAACACCTCCCCAGGGAGGCGTCCAGGAGGCATCCTCACTAGATGCCCGAGCCACCGCAACTGGCTCCTCTCGATGCGGAGGAGCAGCGGTTCTACTCTGAGCCCCTCCCGGATGACCGAGCTTCTCACCCTATCTCTAAGGGAGAGCCCGGACACCCTGCGGAGGAAACTCATTTCGGCCGCTTGTATTCGCGATCTCGTTCTTTCGGTCACTACCCACAGCTCGTGACCATAGGTGAGGGTAGGAACGTAGATTGACCGGTAAATCGAGAGCTTCGCCTTTCGGCTCAGCTCCTTCTTCACCATGACGGACCGGTGCAGAGCCCGCATCACTGCCGACGCCGCACCGATCCGTCGGTCAATCTCCCGCTCCATCCTCCCCTCACTCGCGAACAAGACCCCGAGATACTTGAACTCCTCCACTTGAGGCAGAATCTCCTCCCCGACCCGGAGAGTGCACTCCACCCTTTTCCGGCCGAGAACCATGGCCTCAGATTTGGAGGTGCTGATCCTCATCCCAGCCGCTTCACATTCGGCTGCGAACCGCTCCAGTGAGAACTGAAGGTCACGGCCCGATGAAGCCAACAGGACAAGATCATCTGCGAAAAGCAGTGACGCAATCCTGAGGCCACCGAACCGTAACCCCTCAACGCCCTGGCTGCGCCTAGAAATTCTGTCCATAAAATTTGTGAACAGAATCGGTGACAAAGGGCAGCCCTGGCGGAGGCCAACCCTCACCGGAAACAGGCTCGACTTACTGCCGGCAATGCGGACCAAGCTCTGGCACCGGGAGTACAGGGACCCGATGGCCCGTAACAGCGGGCCCGGTACCCCATACTCCCGGAGCACCCCCCACAGGGCTCCCCGAGGGACACGGTCGAACGCCTTCTCCAAGTCCACAAAGCACATGTAGACTGGTTGGGCGAACTCCCATGCACCCTCGAGCACCGCGCCAAGGGTATAGAGCTGGTCCACAGTTCCACGGCCGGAACGAAAACCACATTGCTCCTCCTGAATCCGAGGTTCGACTATCCTACGGACCCTCCTCTCCAGGACCCCCGAATAGACCTTACCGGGGAGGCTGAGGAGTGTGATCCCCCTGTAGTTGGAGCACACCCTCCGGTCCCCCTTTTTGAAGAGGGGAACCACAACCGCGGTCTGCCAATCCAGAGGCACTGCCCCCGATGTCCACGCGATGCTGCAGAGACGTGTCAACCAAGACAGCCCCACAGCATCCAGGGCCTTTAGGAACTCAGGGTGGATCTCGTCCACCCCCGGGGCCTTGCCACCGAGGAGCTTTTTAACCACCTCGGCGACCTCGGCCCCGGAGATAGGAGAGTCCCCCCCCGAGTCCCCAGACCCTGCTTCCTCAGTGGAAGGCGTGTTGGTGGGATTGAGGAGGTCTTCAAAGTATTCCCCCCACCGATTCACAACGTCCCGAGTCGAGGTCAGCAGCGCCCCGTCTCTCCCATACACGGTGTTGACAGAGCACTGCTTCCCCCTCCTGAGACGCCGGATGGTGGTCCAGAACCTCCTCGAAGCCGTTCGGAAGTCCTTCTCCATGGCCTCACCAAACTCCTCCCACACCCGAGTTTTTGCCTCCGCAACCGCCGACGCCGCGCCCCGCTTGGCCCGCCGGTACCCATCAGCTGCCTCAGGAGTCCCACGGGCCAAAAAGGCCCGGTAGGACTCCTTCTTCAGCTTGACGGCATCCCTTACCGCTGGGTGATCTCCAGTGCCTTAAAAAAAATAGGCCGCCACCTCGCCTTCATCAGAATGCCCTCTCATTAACATTTCTCGCCAGTGCGTGCCTTCGATTATATAGTATACGCGCAGAGTCTCGAACTGGTTCCCTGTAAGGGGTCATTATACAAATAGGCCTCGACAAACACGGATACCCACCATCCCCAAGGATGCACCGGCCCTCAGGTGGGTACAAGGCCTCAAAGTACACCGGACTGTTCTTTAGCACCCTTGAATCATGGACAGAACCTGTGGAAACAACAAAAACATCTATGAACCTGCCCCGATGGTCACAGATGGCCTGCATCTGGACAGAATGGAAGAGCTTGCGGTTAAAATAGCAGGCTCCATCTGCTGCCCGGGGCTTTACACAAATGTGTCAGCCATCTATGGCCCCCAGTGCCACACTGAAAGCTTGCGAACCAGCCAATGCCGCAAAGACATTACCAACCTCTTCCAGGTCCTGGGGATGTACAACTACCTTCCGGAGAGTGCCCACAATAGCCATACATATCCGGTGTACCATGTCACAAACCGTGGACCGTGGGATGTCAAAAGCCCTCGACACCACTAGATAGGTGGTAGCATGGGCAAGCCAATAAACAAATACTAGTACCTCTATCTCTATCGGCCAACCATGGTCCGAGTCAGACCCCAGCACTGCAATTAGGGCAGTGATGGTCTCCCGAGACAAGCGGAGATCTCGCTTGAGGTCTCCACCATCAAAGTACAGACGAAGGATGGGCACATGTAGATTAACCTGACAATACGATGTGGCATTTGCACCTTCAGCCTGTAGATAGAGACAGATAGACAAAATGATTGATAGAATAATATTGATTGATAGACACTTGGTACGTTATAATTATTTAAGCAGCCCAAATTTGTTTTGTATGTATTTTCTCATTTGTGTGTGTGGAGGGGAGGCAATTTTCAATAAAAGGAAATAGTTTATTTCACGGAGTAACAAATAACTTTTCCCTAGCCATTTTCAATCGGTCAAGAGAAGCATACTGTTACCGACCCTCACTCCAGTGATGAAAAGAAGTCGCTAGGCTAGCTATTACTGTGCTGATGAAAAATGTTTGAGGTAAAGGGGGCCGGTAAGATATAGCAGACGCTTATTCAAAGCGTCACGTAATCATGGGATGACATGTAGGTTCATTGAAAAATTATTTTAACCTGATGCAATATTTGTCTTGATCTTATTAGATCTATTTGACTAATCTTCCATTACTGTATCGATAAGGGAATGGGTTTGGGAATGGGTTTTCGTGTCATATTTTCAGTCAGTCGTAAGGAGGCAGCTAGCTGCTAGTGGTCAAATGTAAACCAACATTATTCAGAAAACACAAAAAATGACTCACCAAATGTCCACATAGAAACATCAGAACCTGCCGGTAAGTCGCTCTCCGAGATGACAGACGACGACGCCTTCTAGCAGCGATGTCGATAGCCATTGGCGCAGAAAGAGACATTTTTAATTCACAATTCACAAAAACGACGGTAAATTATCGGAGATGACTTTTCAATTTTGGCGGCATCTGATCTGCTGCGCACAGAGGGGAAATACGTCATCTCCAAACATCCGGTGGCGTTTTCGGTGGTGTTCAGAAGCGTTCGGAGGCGTTCTACGCATAGCTGTAGAACGTACTACATTAACGGTCAAGTGGTAGACACTGAACAGCAATAGTATATACTTAGTATTCGGATGCAGCCTTTGTCTACTTTTTTGAGGAATGAACGTGAGTGTAGACTGTGTCCTCTGACCTAGCAAGCTTTAGAAGCTGTTCAGCAGACTAGCGCTACACGGACACATGGTGTTGACATGAATTGGAATAGCTAGCACTAGGCTATTCGCTGTTAGTAACGTGTAGCTAGTGTATTGTAAGCTTACGCTCTCGGTCAAAACAACGTCGTAGCCTACATTGATAGCAGTATGCGTAGCCTATGCGTAGGAGTATGCACCATCGATATAGGAAGGGTTTTTTTTTTTTAGCACTAAAGGAAATATATGGCTTGGCATGCGTAGCCAATAGCTTCCCCCTAATAGTAGAGGCCAGTATGTAGGCTATTAAATGTGTTACCACATAAATGATGTTACTTACAACTGTAAATGCCTGTGTCCTCTAGATTTGATTGAACACACATTTGGGTATGTCAGTTGATGCCATGCACAATATGAAGCCCTCTATACTATGTTAGGGCGTATTCACACCTGCCTTGTTTGGTTCGGACCAAACCAAAAAAATCACTGGTGCGGACCTTTTGGGCTGGTGTGAACACAAACCATCGAACTCTGGAGCGGACAAAACAGTCGGACCGAGACCCAGTCGGAGAGGTGGTCTCGGTTCGCTTCCAAACGGACCCTGTAGCGGTTCGCTTGATATGTGAATGCGACCGCGCTCGGTCCGACCCAGTTATAAAAATCACATGCCTTTTTGGACACAACAGCGTCCAAAACAGCGTGCCATTCGCGCACATAGCTCTCATTCTCAGCATCGCAGCACTTTTCTGTGGATATTACAACATACGGAACAGCACATTGATTGGACTTAATATGCATTGCAACATATCCCACCTGCCTGGCTACCATGGACAGTACATTGCCATCTATTTTATTAGAAGTTCATAGAAATCCATGGAATTTTCCATGCACATGGCTATCATTTTTTTTTTTTTGAAATGCACAAGGGTGCCAGAGGGACACCTGTAAGATAATGAAACAATGTCTTAGGAAACAACCTTACACAGTGAGCGTTAGGTACAAATATACATTGGGAAGATAACATTTTTATTTTAATAGTTGAAAAAGGCTACGTGTGCACTTAAAAAGCATACGAGAATGAAAGCTTGTCGAGACATGTTAATTATAACAACTTCCCACCTCTACTCTCGTTTCAGCCAATCAGATACAATGGTGTAAAACCACCTACTCTCGTTTAGCCAATCAGATACGTACGTGTGTCTACCTGGAGAATGGTCAAGGGGTCGGTTCACGAAGACGTTCTCCTCTGCGACCACCAGGACACCTCGGCAGTCTCTCTCCCTCTCTGAAGTCGACCGTCGCTAACAATGAAACACCACAGTTATAAGCTCTACCGGAGGAACACGTTGAGCTGCGACTGAACTACGTTACTCAAAGCCCGCGATTCCCACTATAGTAACACGTCACTACGTTTACATTAGCATAGATTATGAACTAATACATGACAACAGAAAGTAACGGAAAAGTACAGAATTATATGAACTCTTTGCAACATGCTTTGCAACATGACTTGCGTTAGCATTTAGTTACCTTCAGAACACATAGCAGGCACTTAGCATTACACGCCGTCAACAAATGAATAATATTCGTCGGTCGTTGAACTCAACCTTCATACAGTATATACAACACGTCACTAGCACTATTACCCATTAACTGTTAATGCTCACTTAACAATGAAACACCACAGTTATAAGCTCTACCGGAGGAACACGTTCAGATGCGACTGCAGTACGTTCCTCAAAGCCCGCGATTCCCACTAAGGGCGGGAACGAGCTGGATGTCGCCAAACTACCGTAATTGTGCTTAAAGAGCACCCAAAACAAACCTGAAAGGCTTACAATAACTAACTGTAGTTACCTCCGGGTTACACCTACACTTACGGCGACGCCAGTGAAAAACATTGGATAATGGCGTGTTTTATAATAATAATAATAATAATAATAATAATAATAATAATATATTATTACACCTGGGACCCGGGACCTTTCTGTGTGGAGTTTGCATGTCCTCCCCGTGCTTGCGTGGGTTCTCTCCGGGTACTCCGGCTTCCTCCCACAGACCAAAAACATGCAGGTTGGGGATTAGGTTAATTGGTGTCTCTAAATTGACCATAGGTGTGTATGTGAGTGTGAATGGTTGTTCGTCTATATATGTTAGCCCTGTGATAGGCTGGCGACCTGTCCAGGGTGTACCCTGCCTCTCGCCCGTTGCAGCTGGGATTGGCTCCAGCCCCCCCGCGACCCTCGTAGAGGATAAGCGGTTTCGATAATGGATGGATGGATGGAATATATTATTATTATTATTATTATTATTATTATTATTATTATATGTCCCTTTTAAACATTTGTACACTTTATTCTGAGCGATCTTTTGCAGCCCGTGGCTGATCGATATCCTGATGACGCAAACGGCGCACCTCATGGTTCCATTTCGAATGCACTTGACGCCCGTTGTTGTTGACTTTCAATTGAGACGCTATCCTTTTGAAAAGACGAGCAAGCTGATCGCATGTTACCCATACTGTCGATTATTGCAAGTTACATAATTTCAAAAACCTACTCTAGACCAACTCTAAACGACTTCAAACGATCCAGGTGATTTCTGTTCAACACAAAAAGGTAAGAGTTGAGAGTTGGGGAAACTTCTCGTGACTAAATTGCAGACGCTTTGACCCTGAAGTGGTCGCGTGGTCGGGAGGTGACTTGTTAAGAAAGAGAAAGACGACGCTCTGGTTTCAGGCTACAAGGAATTAGACCAGATCATGCCTGCAGGGACATTTTTTATTCCTGGATGGCTGAAAATGCTTGCTATTTATGAGTTTTAACCAACTAGGTACACTACCCTCCTCAACTAATGCACGAGTGGAACGAGAAGTAACGGGATAAGCTAGTCATTGTGGGAATTAGTAATGCATACCTATAAATCCGAGCACCTGTTTTAAGCATCCTTGAATTCGAGGGTTCAGTGTGTCGTCTAGAGTAAATTTCTGATCTTAATATTTATTTTCATGAATATTGGTAATGATTATTTATTATAAAAACCTTCCAGTCCTTTTGTTCCATCATTAGGAGCCCATCAACATGGATTTCCTCCCCACCTTCGTCTCCAAGCGTGCTGTTAAGAAGAAGACTCTTGTTGAGAAGAAGACGGCTGTCCTTCCACCAATCAAGGCTCAGCAGAGACCCTGCCACCATGCTGAGGACCTGGTCAGTGTTCCTGGTGAACTGCTCCTGGAGTGTCCTCCACATTATTTTCATTATTTCTGAATCCCGACATTCATACAGTGTGTGTATCATGTATACACAAAGACAGTGTATATGACATATCTTTGCTAATCGTTTCTTTAATAAAGTCATGACAAATACTGGCGGTGACAATTATGTCTGCCGGTGCTTTTTTGGTGAAAAAAACGAAGATAAGTACAACACCACTGAATTATACAATCATGAAATCTCCAATAAAAAATCTAGGGAAAAGTAATATTTAAACTTTGACACTAAATTCGGTGGCATCGTATTGCACTTTATACTCGTGTCTTGTAGTTGTAACTCTCTTGAAAATGAGAAGAGTTAAGATAAGAAAGACACAAACATCAAACACAACCTTCCACGCCTTCTGCTGCATTATCAGGAGCCCAGCAACATGGATGCCAACAGGGTCCCCGTGCTGACTGCCATAGGTTCTCCTCTGAACGAGAGGCTTGTTGAGAAGAACAAGCCTCTTGTTCAGAAGAAGACGGCTGTCCTACCACCGATCAAGACCCAGCAGAGACCCCGCCGCCGTGCTGAAGACCTGGTCAGTGTTCCTGGTGAACTGGTCCAGTTTGAGTGTCCAACATTATTCACACATCATTTACATTATCCCATATGATACACAAGCTTTACTGACTCCCCTGCATTTATCCATGTATGCATTCACAAAGACAATGTATATGTTAGATCTTGACGTATCTTTGAGAAAATGACAGCTAATATGCTTTCCTGTGTTTTCCTGTATAATGATTATATAACCGATAATAAGATGAAAACGAAACAAGTACAACACATTGAATTATACAACCATGAAATCTCCAACGAAAAAATCTAGGGAAAAGGAACATGTAAAAACTATTTTAGGCTGGTTTTTACAGTCACACTTTAATCAGGCAAACAGGTAAGAGGTAAGAGGACTGGCTAAATTCCAAACACTTAGACACTAAATTCGGTGGCCTTGTATTGTACTTCATACTTGCGTATTGTAATTGTAACACTGTTGAAAATGAGAAGAGTTAAGATTAGAAAGACACAAACATCAAACACAACCTTCCACTCCTGCTGCATTATCAGGAGCCCAGCAACATGGATGCCAACAGGGTCCCCGTGCTGACCGCCATAGGTTCTCCTCTGAACGAGAGGCTTGTTGAGAAGAACAAGCCTCTTGTTCAGAAGAAGACGGCTGTCCTTCCACCGATCAAGACCCAGCAGAGACCCCGCCGCCGTGCTGAAGACCTGGTCAGTGTTCCTGGTGAACTGGTCCAGTTTGAGTGTCCAACATTATTCACACATCATTTACATTATCCCATATGATACACAAGCTTTATTGACTCCCCTGCATTTATCCATGTATGCATTCACAAAGACAATGTATATGTTAGATCTTGACGTATCTTTGAGAAAATGACAGCTAATATGCCTACCTGTGCTTTCCTGTATAATGATTATATTACCGATAATAAGATGAAAACGACACAAGTACAACACCACTGAATTATACAACCATGAAATCTCCAATGAAAAAATCTAGGGAAAAGGAACATGTAAAAACTATTTTTGGCTGGTTTCCACAGTCACACTTTAATCAGGCAAACAGGTAAGCGTTAAGAGGACTGGCTAAATTCCAAACACTTTGACACTGAATTCGGTGGCCTCGGATTGCACTTTATTCTAGCGTTTTGTAATTGTAACACTCTTGAAAATGAGAAGAGTTAAGATTAGAAAGACACAAACATCAAACACAACCTTCCACTCCTGCTGCATTATCAGGAGCCCAGCAACATGGATGCCAACAGGGTCCCCGTGCTGACTGCCATAGGTTCTCCTCTGAACGAGAGGCTTGTTCAGAAGAACAAGCCTTTTGTTCAGAAGAAGACGGCTGTCCTACCACCGATCAAGACCCAGCAGAGACCCCGCCGCCGTGCTGAAGACCTGGTCAGTGTTCCTGGTGAACTGGTCCAGTTTGAGTGTCCAACATTATTCACACATCATTTACATTATCCCATATGATACACCAGCTTTACTGAATCCCCTGCATTTATCCATGTATGCATTCACAAAGACAATGTATATGTTAGATCTTGACGTATCTTTGAGAAAATGACAGCTAATATGCCTACCTGTGCTTTCCTGTATAATGATTATATTACCGATAATAAGATGAAAACGACACAAGTACAACACCACTGAATTATACAACCATGAAATCTCCAACGAAAAAAACTAGGGAAAAGGAACATGTAAAAACTATTTTAGGCTGGTTTCCACAGTCACACTTTAATCAGGCAAACAGGTAAGCGTTAAGAGGACTGGCTAAATTCCAAACACTTAGACACTAAGTTCGGTGGCCTTGTATTGTACTTCATACTTGCGTATTGTAATTGTAACACTGTTGAAAATGAGAAGAGTTAAGATTAGAAAGACACAAACATCAAACACAACCTTCCACTCCTGCTGCATTATCAGGAGCCCAGCAACATGGATGCCAACAGGGTCCCCGTGCTGACCGCCATAGGTTCTCCTCTGAACGAGAGGCTTGTTCAGAAGAACAAGCCTCTTGTTCAGAAGAAGAAGACGGCTGTCCTACCACCGATCAAGACCCAGCAGAGACCCCGCCGCCGTGCTGAAGACCTGGTCAGTGTTCCTGGCTAACTGGTCCAGTTTGAGTGTCAACATTATTCACACATCATTCACATTATCTCATATGAGACACAAGCTTCACCGAATCCCCGCCATTTATACAGTATGTGTTTATGTATGCATACACAAAGACTGTGTAAATCTGGACATATCTTTGAGAAAATGACAGCTAATATGCCTACCTGTGTTTTCCTGGATAAAAACAAAGAGATAAAAATGACAACTACTAAACACTACTACTACTACACTACAAAATTATTTAAAAAAAACTATGTAACTAAGTATTCAAACTCAACTAAGTATTCAAATCCTCATTCAAATTCATTCAATTCAAAGATGTCAGTGATGCATCATCAATCACATCCATCATCTTTTTCCTCTCCCAGGGGCCGATCGAAAGACAGGACCCTCTTCCCCCGGTGGCCATAAAAACTGCAGCGGTGAAAAAGGCTCCTCTTCAGAAGGAGAAGCCCCCTGCCCTTCCCCCCATCACCGAGACCCCGCAGAAAGCCCCCCGCCCTGCTGTTGACCTGGTCAGTGGTGCCGAGTCTCTGACGCTCTGTCATCTATCTCCATGTCACATAGAGGATGTTCAGTGTTCACTCAGTGTTCACCGTGTGTGTGTGTGTGTGTGTATTCCATCTTGGACCAAAAGCAACAGGAAGTGCAGCAGCAGAAGCAGAAGCAGAAGCGGAAGCGGAGGTGTAATGGGAGATACTTCTCTGCAGCAGGTAAGCACACGAGCGGAGGAAGTCTTAATCTGTCGACACCCCTCAGTGTAGGGTGTCACATTCAAGGTGCTTTAGGCAGATGGGACTGCTATTTATTAGTTGAGTGTAAGTTGTTAGAAATGGCCAGTCCTTCAGCTCCTAGTGAGGGGAAATGCTTTGTGAGAATATCCATTTTGAGATCTGCCCGTCTATGTATATGGCAATTTTGATTCTGGCAAATTTTGCATCAAACAAGTTGTCTCTTTCCTGATTGGTTTGTGAATCCATGTTGCTCTCTCCCTTGACTCCTGAATCTTGCCTATAGCACCTTTAAAACCATTTTGCCAAAGAAACAGCATTACAACCTCCAGTGCTTCATGAAGAAACGGATCCCTTTCAATCAAGCCATCACCTCAACATGCTCATTGTGTCTCGTTTATTTCCCTGAACACAGATGCCTTGTCAGCCTTCAAAAAACACCTGACACTGTTTGAGCAGAGGGAAATCAAACAGTACAAAGAGGTGTGGTACCTTGGCATATCTGCAGAGAAGATCCAGGAGACATCCACCAACCACGGCTATGATGACTTCCAGGGACACTATGAGATTGAATTGAATTGAATTGAATTGAATTGAATTTATTAGGGTAACCCCATTGAGATGGACCATCTCGTTTTCAAGGGGGACCCTGGACAGATAAATACAAAAAACACATAACAATACAAAACAAAATAGACATACATAAACAAACATATTACAAACTTCTTGCTCACACATTCCCACACACAACTCCTACCCACATAACTCTAACATACAGAATTATATTTAGAATAGCCAAAATAAATAAATACAATAAATTAGAAACAGGAGCAGTTTGTTTTGAGATGTGAGTGTACAGATGTCATGAAAAAATGAAAAAAAGTAATAGAACGCAATGAAGGAGGGAGGTCATTCCAGTCTGATGGAGCTTTATATTTAAATGACCTTTTACCAACCTCCTTCAAAACTCTAGGAACAAAGAAAAAAGGAGAGTTCATATGTCTAAGAGAATATGATGAGTTATAAGGGATCATTAGTTCTTTTAAATATGGAGGACAAGGAAAATAAACACATTTAAAAAGGAAGTGAAGCCAGTGAGAGTGTCGCCTAGATTTGGGTTGTAGCCAATTGAGGGAGTCAAACATAAAACAATGATGTGTTCTGAAAGGGCATCTCAAAATAAATCTACATAGTGAGTTAAATAATACAGTCAGGGGTTTGAGATGAGAATCTGAAGTGTTTTGATATATAATGTCTGCATAATCAACAAGTGGTAGGATCAGTTGTGAGATTAACCTTTTTCTAACATGGAATGTAAAACAATTAATAGATCGATAAAGTGAGGCCAGACAACCATATGCTTTTTTAACAGTATAATCAATGTGGTGTTTAAAAGTGAATTCAGGATCAATCCAAAGTCCCAGATATTTAAATTTGTCAACTTTGTCAACAGGCGAACCATCAGAAAAATAAATATGAAAATCACCTAAATGAGATTTGCGGTAACGTGTACTAAAAATCATACTGCATGATTTCTTTTTGTTCAATATAAGTTTGTTCTTACAAAACCAGTCTTGAACTATGTCAAAATCCAGCTGTAGAGAGTTCTGTATTTGTGGGGTGTCAGAGTTTGAGGTGTATATGACAGTGTCATCTGCATATAAATGAGTATGACAATTTGTACAGATACTTGACAAATCATTAATAAAAATAGAGAAAAGAAGAGGACCCAATGTGGACCCTTGAGGTACACCCTTATCAATGATCAAAAAATCTGATTGATGACCTTGAAAAACAACACATTGACGACGATCATGAAGATAAGCATTAAACCAAAGTAAAGCATTTCGATCAAGACCAATAGCAAAAAGTTTATCAAGAAGTAGATAGTGATCAACAAGATCAAAGGCTTTAGATAAGTCAATGAAGATTGCACCAGTATATTGACCTTTGTCGAAGGAAGTGAACACATCATTAGTAAATTTCAACAAAGCTGTGGTGGTGGAAAAATTAGGCCTGAAGCCAGACTGAAAAGGTGATAGAATATTAAAAAAATTCAAATATTGTGAAAGTTGATGAAAAATAATTTTCTCAAAAATTTTTGCGATTGTACAAATAATAGAGATGGGACGATAATTATTTGCATCAGATGGATCACCTCCTTTGAAAAGGGGGGTGACTTTAGCACATTTCCAAATCTTGGGAATGGAACAGGTAGACAAAGACAAGTTAAATAGGTCAGCCAGAGGATACATCAAGACACGAGCAGCAAGTTTGATAAATTTCACTTCAAGACCATCAGGACCAGCACTAGTATTAACTTTCAGTTGCTGTAAAGCAAGAAAAACGTCATTGGGCAAGACTCTTTTGAAGGAAAATGAGTGCTCTAAGATGGGACTATAGGAGGGGCTGGCAGTCCAATAGGAGTCGAACTGATAGGAATTACAGATGGAAGAGAAATGATTATTAAAAGCGTGAGAAATAAGTAATGAATCAGAGATCGACTCATTATTAAATTGAATCTGATTTAAAACTTTTTTGTTATTTCTGTTAAGAACAAGATTCAAACGATTCCAGAACTGTCTGGGGTTATGAAAATTTTGAGACAAGCTGTCTTTAAAGTAATTAGACTTTGCATTCCTAGTTTTAGTAGTACATACATTTCTCAGTGATCTGTAAGTGTCCCAGTCAGTAGGGTCTCTGGATGCACGATATCTAGCCCATGCTTGGTCCCTCTGTTTAAAAAGATTAATAAGTTCAGTACTTATCCAAGGCAAGTGTCTTCCTTTGACTCTGACAGTTTTCATTGGGGCATGTTTATCAATAACTTTGTTTACTTCAGAAGAAAAGAAATTCAACGCATCCTCAACATAGGGAATTAACTGAAATCTATCCCAGTTAATGGAAATCAAATCGTAAATGAAGCTGTCTTCATTAATATTCTTACTTTGTCTAAATGTAATACATTTTGGAGGAGAACGAGGAACCTTTATTTTCCAAACACAAAATATAATAGAATGATCACTTAAGCAGTCTGACATTACACCAGATTTGACTATTCTGCCAGGATTAGAGACAAGGATCCAGTCAAGCAGAGAGGAGGATCTATAATCAACTCTTGTAGGTTCATTAATGAGCTGTGTAAGGTGTACACTATCAAATAAGTTTCTGTCCTTGAAAGAGGAACGATCAAGCCAGTTACAATTAAAGTCCCCAAGAAGAATTAGTTCATTGTGCCGCCCTAAAGAGTTAATAGTAGATAAAATACACATAGTAGAGTCAGCAGGAGCTGAGGGAGGCCTGTAGATGTTGCCAATAGTTAGCTGTTTGTTTTCATGGAAAATTATACTAACAAAAAGACATTCAAAATTAATTGGCTCAACAGTGGGGTTAATTTGGACAGAGACTAGATTTGCTGCAACGTAAGTAGCCACACCACCACCTCTTGTGGCCCTATCAGCTCTATATAACACAAAATTGTCAATATTAATTTCATCATCAGTGATGTTTTCATGAAGCCATGTCTCAGAAATGGTAATAATTTTAGGTTTATAAAGAGTAACCCAGACTCTTAGTAAATCAATTTTTGAGACAAGACTCCGAATATTAAGATGAATAATCTTTAGACCCTTTAAATCAATTATGTCTTAAAGTCAAAATACAGACAGTGGGAAGAGATAATGTGAAGAGAGTGAGGAGCAAGACACAAAAACACACGCACACACACAGACACACAGACACACAGACACACACACACACACACACACACACACTGCAACAACACCATAGATAGTCCAAAAAACAAAAACAGACTCAGATTGCGGTATTAAGTCAGTAGAAATAAGAAAGGGCCCTATTTAATTCAGAAAAACAAAAATAAAAATAAAAATAATACGGCCAACATTAAATATCATGAAAATTATAATCATACAGCCTCAGGGGAGATAGAAAACGCAATAAGCGGAAGATTTAAGGCTATTTATACCTCCAAAAGGCAATAATATTGAGAAGGCATCAGAAAGTTGACAGTTTTCAGCAGAAGCAATTTGTGACAGCATCACGACAGTGTCCGCAGAAACCCCGTAACAATGACGTCACGGGCGGAGCAATTTACGGCAAACAAAAAATAGGAGTTCACACACCAGCAATTGACAGTAATTCAATGGCAAAAAATTGTGTGGAGAAATCAAGAAAGGATGTTTGCAGTCCAAAATTGGACATTAACTGCCCACATAGCAGAATGAGTTACTCACAGAGCTGTCATGGAGAAGCACTGAAGGAATCACTTAAGAAACTCTCTGCATCTTCGGCACTTTTGAAGAACTTCGGCTTTCCATCAACAATCACTCTTAACTTGCAGGGATACTGTAAGGAGTACCTGATGTCAGCAACACGAAGTTTCTTTTTGACAGTGTCAAACTCGCGGCGCTTTTTGATCAAAGCAGCGCTGAAGTCGGGATAGATATGAATTCGAGCTCCCGAGAAGGTGAGCTCTCCTTTCTCCCGTGAAAGGCGAAGGATCCTCACTTTTTCCTGGAAATGTAAAAACTTCACCAGGATGGGCCGAGGAGAGGGTCGTGAGCTGGAGCCGGAGCCGAAGCCAGCGGAGCCGCCGGAGCTGGAGATGAAGGTGGGGGAGCGGTGCGCCCTCTCAATAATGGGCGCAGCAGAGAAATTCTCTTTGTCCAAAAGTTGAGGAATAAGTTGATTCATGAACACCAGCATATCCTTGCCCTCGCTTTGCTCCGGGACATTAAGGAAACGAAGATTAGAGGAGCGACTCCTGTTCTCAGCTTCATCAACTTTATCCTTCAGGTAGGCATTTTCCTTCTCCAGTGTTGACACACGTTGGGTCAAATCCTCGATGTTATCCTGATTTGAGCTCGCTCTTTGTTCAAGCTCAGCCACTTGGTCACCCAGTATAGATAAAGATCCTTGTATTTTGTCGAGACCACGGTGAATTAACTCAATTTTAGTGTCAAAGTGGGTCATCAGTTCACCTTTGTTGCGCTCGATGGCGTCCCAGATTGTTTGCAGGGATACTTCAGTGTCAGCCATTGCAGAGAAAAAGTGCCTAAATTCAACAATTTTAGGTTCACAGGTTAACCAACCCTTTCTGGATGAGTATAGGAGTAGATCAGCCGCTTAAATTAGGTAGAATCAGACCATTTGATGAGGCAATCTGAGACCAGCCACAGACGTTCAAGCCACAGCAGCCATATTGCACACACAATGTGTGTGTGTGTGTATTCCATCTTGGACCAAAAGCAACAGGAAGTGCAGCAGCAGAAGCAGAAGCAGAAGCGGAAGCGGAGGTGTAATGGGAGATACTTCTCTGCAGCAGGTAAGCACACGAGCGGAGGAAGTCTTAATCTGTCGACACCCCTCAGTGTAGGGTGTCACATTCAAGGTGCTTTAGGCAGATGGGACTGCTATTTATTAGTTGAGTGTAAGTTGTTAGAAATGGCCAGTCCTTCAGCTCCTAGTGAGGGGAAATGCTTTGTGAGAATATCCATTTTGAGATCTGCCCGTCTATGTATATG
The DNA here is from genome assembly GCA_036785325.1 of Urophycis tenuis. Taxonomy (NCBI): domain Eukaryota; kingdom Metazoa; phylum Chordata; class Actinopteri; order Gadiformes; family Phycidae; genus Urophycis; species Urophycis tenuis. The sequence continues at coordinate 11,992,960 of JAXIVH010000001.1, forward strand.
GCAATTTTGATTCTGGCAAATTTTGCATCAAACAAGTTGTCTCTTTCCTGATTGGTTTGTGAATCCATGTTGCTCTCTCCCTTAACTCCTGAGTCTTGCCTATAGCACCTTTAAAACCATTTTGCCAAAGAAACAGCATTACAACCTCCAGTGCTTCATGAAGAAACGGATCCCTTTCAATCAAGCCAACACCGCAACATGCTCATTGTGTCTCGTTTATTTCCCTGAACACAGATGCCTTGTCAGCCTTCAAAAAACACCTGACACTGTTTGAGCAGAGGGAAATCAAACAGTACAAAGAGGTGTGGTACCTTGGCATATCTGCAGAGAAGATCCAGGAGACATCCACCAACCACGGCTATGATGACTTCCAGGGACACTATGAGATGGTAAATACTAACGTGTATCTTCCTGAGGGATCCTACCACAAACCCTGTTTTCAGAGTAGGAGACTGCTTTGTTTGGTTCAGTGAGATATATTCCTATATCTCTATTCATATTAGTCCACAGATGGTTCTCTATGTAATGAATGTGGTTTTTAAATGCAGGTTGTCAAAGACCACATCGCCTACCGCTATGAGGTCGTGGAGATGATGGGTCAGGGCTCCTTCAGTAGTGTCTTCAAGTGTCAAGACCACAAAACTGAGCAGCTGGTGGCCGTGAAGGTCATTGTGAACACCGAAAGGTATCACATCACAGATCAATTTTACCATACAAATTGCAATCTACAATCCATATGCCAATCCATATCATTCATAAACTATTGATGAACCTTAAACCAACCAATCATTAGGTACGCAGATATGGCGATGGCAGAGGTGGACATTCTGAAGCTGCTCCGAGAGAATGACCAGGAAGACATGGCCAACATCGTCCACATGAAGGAGCATTTCTACTTCCGGGGCCACCTGTGCATCACCTTTGACCTCATGGGGTGGGTTTGGAGAAACAAAACGCTTCATATCTCGCCCACCTATATGGAAGTTGGAAAACAACAACAAACAATATGTTTGTCATTGATAAGATCAGTGCCCATGAAAATACAAATGCTGCTTTAAATATCTGCTGGAAGAAGGTATTCGGAGAAAGAGCTATTGACTAAAGGTACAAGCTTAATACATTCTTCTCATGTGTAACCATTCCAGAAAGAACCTGCATGAGGCGATGGAGGAGAGAGAGTTCAAAGGGATGGGCACCTCTCAGCTGAGGAGGCATGCCATCTCTCTCCTGCAGAGCCTCCGGTTCCTCAGTAGGACCGGCGTCATCCATTGTGACCTGAAACCCGTAGGAACCGCTCATCTGCTCTCACTGTGAAGTTCCCCATGTTGTACACACCAAGTTGGGAGACACATTCTGGATGGACTGAATCTCCCGTTTCTGTTTTAGGGGAACATCCTCGTATCCAAAGAGGACCCTGAGGACATAAAGGTGGCCGACTTTGGGGCAAGTCGTCAGGAACATCTTAACAGTGAGTGTCTTTTACACCCTGACAGAAAAACACCCATCTTAAAAAGGTAACTATTCAGAAGCCACCATTCATTTAAATGATAAACCTTGTCCTGCTCCACAGCGTATCCTGTCACCCAGACAATGAACTATATGTCCCCAGAAGTCGCCCTGTGTAACCCCTTCAGCAAGGCCATTGACATGTGGAGTCTGGGCTGCATCTTAGCCGAGCTGAAGGCTGGTGAGAGCCTGTTCTACGCATGCGATCATCAACAACTACTGCTGGAAATGACAAAGGTAATACATACAAATACTTTATTGATCCCAAGCTGGGGAATAATAACTACCAAGAAAGAAGAGCTTTCATGTTGAAACGCCCTACTGTCATTCTAATGGGTCGGTGTGTTCTCTGCGTGTTCTGTTGAAGCTGCTGGGTCGTCCCCCCAAGAGCATGCTGCAGTGGAAACAGTATCAGCACTTGGTCTCTGGTGAGTAGAAACCAAACTATCAACAAGTTGCCCTCACAATGAGATGATAGAATGTCCTTGGCCTCTCGGTTTGCCATGTATATCAGTAGTTGTTGTGTGACGTCACTGCAGGTCCAAGAAACAGCAGACAGAAGACCAGGAGGGTTCTGTCTTTGGCCCTGGACACGCAGGAAGAACTGTTCATTGACTTCATCCAGCGCTGTCTCGAGTAGGTGCAACTCCACCCTGAACAGAGTGTGACGTTTGACACGGTCCCCATTTGGAACGGTGCCGTGCAGAGTTGTTTTTACAAAAATGCAAAAGTAGCCTCGGAAGTTTAAGCACTCGAAGCATGGTCAGGTGGTGACCAGTTGCTGTAAACTATTTAGCGCATATATTGGGAGATAATGTCTTCCACATTCAGCGGGTTGCAGGAATGTCACTCACTGTGCTCGTTGATCTTGTGATATTAAGCTACGAAGCGGCAATGCGCATGACCCCGGATGAAGCCATGCAGCATCCGTGGATTCAGGAGCACTTCCAGACTCCCAGCTCCAGTGTTGAAGCTGCTGCTCAGCAGTCCGCTATCGGGGAGACAGTCAGACCATACAACGCCATGAGGACTTACAGCATATGAGCCCTCCAAGTGAGTCAGTGTTCATTGTTTTACTGTCATGACGACCAACCGTTTGGTCTCCACAATGTTTGATCCTATATTGGATAAAAGGAATTGGAGACACAAAGCCCTGCAGTCAAAGGAGATGACAAAATGCACATTAAGTCCAATGTTGTTGCTGGGAGGAAATGTTCTGACCAACCCGAGTTTATCATCTCAATGTCAACCTTGAGACACATTAACACAAAACACAACCACAGCACCTTTCAAACCATTGATCTGAAAAATAGCATTGAAACCTCCAAAGCTTCATGAAGAAACTGATTCCTGTGCCTTTCAATCAGGCCATCACTTCCCGCTTTGCAACAAGACCTCAACATGCTTGTGTCTTGTATCTTTCCCTGCACACAGATGCTTGTCGGCCTCCTGGAAACACCTGACACTGTTTGATCAGGGGGGAATCAAACGGTACAAAGAGGTGTGGTACCATGGCAGAGCTGCAGAGAAGGTCCAGGAGACATCCACCAACAACCACGGCTATGATGACTTCCAGGGACAATACAAGATGGTAAATACTAATGTGTATCCTCCTGAGGGATCCTACCAAAAACCCCGTTTTCAGAGTAGGAGACTGTGCTGTTTGGTTCAATGAGATATATTCCTACATCTATATTCATCTTAGTCCACTGATGGTTCTCTATTAAATGAATGTGGTTTTTAACTGCAGGTTGTCAAAGACCACATCCCCTACCGCTATGAGGTCCTGGAGATGATGGGTCAGGGCTCCTTCAGTTGTGTCTCCAAGTGTAAAGACCACAAAACTGAGCAGCTGGTAGCCGTGAAGATCATTGTGAACACTGAAAGGTATCACATCACAGATCAAGCTCAATGGCTGGCACAATGACTGTGCCAGCCATTAGCTTCGACTAACATGTCATATTTTACCATACAAATTCCAATCTACAATCAATATGCCACTCCATAGCATTCATAACCAATTACTATCAATGAACCTCAAACCACCCCATCATTAGGTACGCAGATAGGGCGATGGCAGAGGTGGACATTCTGGACATCGCCAACGTCGTCCACACAAAGGAGCAGCTCTCCTCCCGGGACCCTCCTCGTATCCAGAGGACCCTGAGGTCATCAAGGTGGCCGCATTTGGGGCAAGTCGCCAGGAACATCTTAACAGTGAGTGTCTTTTTACCCTGACAGAAAAAACACCCATCTTAAAATGTAAAAATGTGACTTTCTGAATCCTCCGTTCATTTGAATGATGAACCTTGTTCTCCATCCACAGCGTATCCTGTTACCAGGACGCTGTCCTCCATGCCCCCCAGAAGTCCTCCTGAAGAACGGTCTTCAGTGTGGTGCTGTGACGCCCGGCCCCCTCCACCTGACAGCCACCATCTTGCTGACCGGCCGGCACCTCGTTGCTATGGACAACATCAACTTCCTACGCACACTTGAAATGACCTTCCCCTGTCCGTCAAGTCAATGGACTGAAAACCCAGCTTTTTCAATGTGCTTTCAATCTCACTTAATGAAAGTATGAAATACAGACGTTTCTGAATAGTCTGGGGAGCTCAAATCTTGGCCAAATATTGGGAATAAAAATGTGGATGAACGTGTGAGAAATCCTCTTTATGCGCTATCCCACACATCTCTACCACACATACTCATTAAATTAGTGTATTAGTGTAAAATAGATTGTGCATTCCATCCATCCCATCCATTGTCGTAACCGCTTATCCTCTACGAGGGTCGCGGGGGGGCTGGAGCCAATCCCAGCTGCAACGGGCGAGAGGCGGGGTACACCCTGGACAGGTCGCCAGCCTATCCCAGGGCCAACATATATAGACAAACAACCATTCACTCACATACACACCTATGGTCAATTTAGAGACACCAATTAACCTAATCCCCAATCTGCATGTTTTTGGTCTGTGGGAGGAAGCCGGAGTACCCGGAGAGAACCCACGCAAGCACGGGGAGAACATGCAAACTCCACACAGAAAGGTCCCGGGTCCCAGGTGGATCCGAACCCAGAACCCTCTTGCTGTGAGGCGACAGTGCTAACCACTGCACCATCCTGGCGCCGATTGTGCATTCCTCATCACAATAATTAGGGGTGCAAAGGATGGGCCAGATTCGCCGGCAGTATAATAAACATTTCCATTTAAAAACTTCAACAGGCGGCCATTTCCACAAGGAAAGTGCACACTGCATGAAACTAAAATCAAATCTATCTCGCCGTCTGAACTTCCTGAGGCCAACCTCAGTCATGTACATGTGGTCTTCACTGTGTTCGCTTTTACCAACACTGCCAGGTGTTGCCTGGGCACTTTGCTGCTTTAAACAACAGTACACACCAGCCCTAACCAGGGAGAACCTGGAAAGAGTAATACATACATTATACATTTTAACTGATTATAATAGAAGAACACAATTATAAGGTGGTTGCCTCTGATTTGATATATGTTAAGACTATTATTACTTGGTTGTCTCTGATCGGTTATGTTTCAAAGAGACAATGTGGATGTCCACCCTGAGGAAGTCAAGGTGGATGTCTCTGTTAACCAGGGAGGAGAGGAAGAGGAGGTCTAAGGAGAGAGGGGTGAGGAGGAGAGGGGAAATTATAGGATTGTTTCACTAGAAAAAAGTATAGGCTAACAGAAATGAAACAGAGAGTAGACTGATGAGTGAAGAGGTGATTCAACTGTTCATTTTCTTCAGATACCAGCACAGCAAAAGCAAATGTGACCCAATTCACAGCCAGAGGAGAGAGACGGCGACACAAATCCACAACAACCGAAACAGGACCAGGGTGCGCCACCCGGTGGACGTTGTGGGAACCGCTGTGGTGGCCTGTGTGAGTCGCGCTTGTACCGCGCATGTGCCCACGTTCCCCACCTCGTCCACGGCCACCAGCTCGACCGTCTGCGCGCAGCAGGAGGCACTGAAGGTCACCAAGGTGACGTTCTCCCCGGCCGCGCCCACTTGCTCGCTGGTGTTGAGCGTTCCGTTTCCCTGGCGGACCGACACCGAGTCAACGCCGGTGCCGTTGGCCCCGTCCGACAGCTGGGCAGTGAACTGCCACTCGGCGGAGCTACAGGGGGCGGGGCTAGAGGGACAGGTTTCTGATATAGAGATCACCTGACACACGGGGCCAGAGACATCCGTCACCTGTGGTCGGGAACGACATAATACGTTCATACATCAGTATAACAATGATATTGAATTAAAAAAGATTTGGGACTGAAATGGATCCCCATCAGAACTATTTCAGCACAACTATAAACCGTGAAAGAATAGTAATATATACATATATATTGCCAACAACACTCAGACAACAGCCAAACGACTCTTTTTCCCCAACATAAAAACAACAAAGTTTGCACATGAAGCTATAGAAGCTGAGGGCCGCTACCTTGGCAACCACAGAGAGCCTCAGCACGGCGTAGTTGGCGTCCTCGCCCATCACGCCTCCACCGTCAGCGTCACGCCGCTCCCGCTGGCCGCGGCCCCCGGCACCGCCAGCTCCACTGTGCCGTTGGCTGTGCCCCTGTCGCCCAGGGTTACCTCGGCGGGCGCCGACATGGCGTAGCCGCGGTCGTTGCTGACGGCAACCGTGAAGGTGCCGGTGGCGCTGGCGTTCACCAGCCCGCCGGCGGTGGAGGCCACGGTGAAGGGGACGGAGATGGTGGAGCCCGGCTCCACCGCGGTGCCGTTGGGTTGGGCCTGGAACCAGAACACACGGGTACAAGTTCAGGACCAGCCGGGCGGTCCCCTCGCCCCTTGTGTTTTTCGGCACCACCCTTGGGGCCCGCGGCGCTACACGAGGCGGGACACACCGCTGGCTATGTTAGTGCATGAGCGGGTGGAGCCACTGAGGGTGGAGCCACTGAGGGTGGAGCCCCAACACCGTCCAGGTTTTAGGGACTGGAGGTTAAATTCCATAAATAGGTAGTAGACCTATTTATGGAATTTAACTTCTAATTTATCCAAAGAAAGAAAAGGCCAAGAACTGCAACACACCACACACCGACCAGAACAGCCGCAGCAGCAGCACTAACGTACCTTGAGATCCGTGAAGGCCATCCTACAAGTGCAACACACCATGTCTGCAGCCCATGTTAAACCTGGATAACAACGCAACAACAGCAAACCCCCGACCTGAGTAAAGAACATGTGGGTCACACAAAACCATTGGTAAAAATGTCAAGTTAAAAACTATTATTGTTATTAACTATTATTATAAAGCAAGTTAAAAACTATAATTGAAGCAACAGTAAACACAACAGCAACAACATAACTGCTCCAATGGCTAGAACTGATTTAGAACAAACAATTGAAAATAATGAGTCACTGGCTTTTTATCTTACAGATAGTCATGCCCATGAGGTGTTGCCACACGAGGCCCAGCAGCAACGGCAGCAGCAGCAGCCAGGATCGCCCGTGCATCCTCCCCTCGCCTTGTCTCAATGACCCTCTCACCTGCAGGACCATCATTGTCATTGCCACGCCCATCATCATCCTCAATGATGTCTGGCTCAACAAGGTCCCCGTTGGCAATACAGAGACTGTGAAGGATGGCACAACATGTGACAACGTGAGGGACAAAAGTGGGGCTGATCTCCAGTGCCTTAAAGAAAATAGGCCGCCACCTCGCCTTCATCAGAATGCCCTCTCAATAACATTTCTCGCCAGTGCGTGCCTTCGATTATATAGTATACGCGCAGAGTCTCGAACTGGTTCCCTGTAAGGGGTCATTATACAAATAGGCCTCGACAAACACGGATACCCACCACCCCCAAGGATGCACCGGCCCTCAGGTGGGCACAAGGCCTCAAAGTAGACCGGACTGTTCTTTAGCACCCTTGAATCATGGACAGAACCTGTGGAACCAACAAAAACATCTATGAACCTGCCCCGATGGTCACAGATGGCCTGCATCTGGACAGAATGGAAGAGCTTGCGGTTAAAATAGCAGGCTCCACCTGCTGCCCGGGGCTTTACACAAATGTGGCAGCCATCTATGGCCCCCAGTGCCACACTGAAAGCTTGCGAACCAGCCAATGCCGCAAAGCCATTACCAACCTCTTCCAGGTCCTGGGGATGTACAACTACCTTCCGGAGAATGCCCACAATAGCCATACATATCCGGCGTACCATGTCACAAACCGTGGACCGTGGGATGTCAAAAGCCCTCGACACCACTAGATAGGTGGTAGCATGGGCAAGCCAATAAACAAATACTAGTACCTCTATCTCTATCGGCCAACCATGGTCCGAGTCAGACCCCAGCACTGCAATTAGGGCAGTGATGGTCTCCCGAGACAAGCGGAGATCTCGCTTGAGGTCTCCACCTTCAAAGTACAGACGAAGGATGGGCACATGTAGATTAACCTGACAATACGACGTGGCATTTGCACCTTCAGCCTGTAGATAGAGACAGATAGACAAAATGATTGATAGAATAATATTGATTGATAGACACTTGGTACGTTATAATTATTTAAGCAGCCCAAATTTGTTTTGTATGTATTTTCTCATTTGTGTGTGTGGAGGGGAGGCAATCTTCAATAAAAGGGAAAAATGGACTTAAATAGTTTATTTCACGGAGTAACAAATAACTTTTCCCTAGCCATTTTCAATCGGTCAAGAGAAGCATACTGTTACCGACCCTCACTCCAGTGATGAAAAGAAGTCGCTAGGCTAGCTATTACTGTGCTGATGAAAAATGTTTGAGGTAAAGGGGGCCGGTAAGATATAGCAGACGCTTATTCAAAGCGTCACGTAATCATGGGATGACATGTAGGTTCATTGAAAAATTATTTTAACCTGATGCAATATTTGTCTTGATCTTATTAGATCTATTTGACTAATCTTCCATTACTGTATCGATAAGGGAATGGGTTTGGGAATGGGTTTTCGTGTCATATTGTCAGTCAGTCGTAAGGAGGCAGCTAGCTGCTAGTGGTCAAATGTAAACCAACATTATTCAGAAAACACAAAAAATGACTCACCAAATGTCCACATAGAAACATCAGAACCTGCCGGTAAGTCGCTCTCCAAGATGACAGACGACGACGCCTTCTAGCAGCGATGTCGATAGCCATTGGCGCAGAAAGAGACATTTTTAATTCACAATTCACAAAGACGACGGTAAACTATCGGAGATGACTTTTCAATTTTGGCGGCATCTGATCTGCTGCGCACAGAGGGGAAATACGTCATCTCCAAACATCCGGTGGCGTTTTCGGTGGTGTATGGAAGCGTTCGGAGGCGTTCTACGCATAGCTGTAGAACGTACTACATTAACGGTCAAGTGGTAGACACTGAACAGCAATCGTATATACTTAGTATTCGGATGCAGCCTTTGTCTACTTTTTTGAGGAATGAACGTGAGTGTAGACTGTGTCCTCTGACCTAGCAAGCTTTAGAAGCTGTTCAGCAGACTAGCGCTACACGGACACATGGGCTGTGTCTCAATCCACGTACTTCCACAAGTACACTTCCGTAAGTGCACTGTGTGCACTATGTACTTACTGATGTAGTGCGTGAATTCCGTCTAAGAAGTACAGTCTCAAATGAAGCACTCCCGTTTTGCACTTACCGGAAATGACGATACAAGCGTTCGTTCCCGTATTAGCATTCACGTATAAGCATATCAGCACAAACCGTTCACAATCGCTAATGACATCTGTCATACATCTGTCTAACAATAAAATGGTAATACATAACGAAAAATAACCACTTTTCGATTGATGTGTAACGTTATATCTTACATTTAAAAGGAGTGGTCTGGGCCAACGGTCCACAGGTGTCGTCCGCAATCTTTATCAGATTGTTTTGGAAAGTGCTGGCGTTCCCTCCCCTTCCGTTACGTAGACAAAATGGCGACCATTGAGGGTGGAAAGTGTCCAGCGTAGTACACTCAGCTTTTTGACCGTTATGAGTGCACCATCCGGGTACTAGTAGTGTACTGCGTCTTGCCGCAATTACCAGTGTGAATGCACTATGTACTCAAAAAGGGAAGTTTAAGTGCGCAAGTACGTGGATTGGGACACAGTCATGGTGTTGACATGAATTGGAATAGCTAGCACTAGGCTATTCGCTGTTAGTAACGTGTAGCTAGCAGTTACATGTAGTGTTAGAAAAGCGAAGGTTGTGTATTGTAAGCTTACGCTCTCAGTCAAAACGTCGTAGCCTACATTGATAGCAGTATGCGTAGCCTATGCGTAGGAGTATGCACCATCGATATAGGAAGGTTTTTTTTTTTTTTAGCACTAAAGGAAATATATGGCTTGGCATGCGTAGCCAATAGCTTCCCCCTAATAGTAGAGGCCAGTATGTAGGCTATTAAATGTGTTACCACATAAGTGATGTTACTTAAATGCCTGTGTCCTCTAGATTTGATTGAACACACATTTGGGTATGTCAGTTGATGCCATGCACAATATGAAGCCCTCTATACTATGTTAGGGCGTATTCACACCTGCCTTGTTTGGTTCGGACCAAACCAAAAAAATCGCTGGTGCGGACCTTTTGGGCTGGTGTGAACACAAACCATCGAACTCTGGAGCGGACAAAACAGTCGGACCGAGACCCAGTCGGAGAGGTGGTCTCGGTTCGCTTCCAAACGGAACCTGGAGCGGTTCGCTTGATATGTGAATGTGACCACGCTCGGTCCGACCCAGTTATAAAAATCACATGCCTTTTTGGACACAACAGCATCCAAAACAGCGTGCCATTCGCACACATAGCTCTCATTCTCAGCATCGCAGCACTTTTCCATCGATATTGCAACATACGGAACAGCACATTGTAGAACTGACGTTGCATCAGAAGCTGGTGTTGCTCCAAATGCGCCTGAAACGTTTGCAACTGAAATAAACAAATTAACATCAGCACGAGTGCAGCGCGCTGCTGGACGTCCATTATTGTTTACTTTAACCGGCACTTTCCCCCCTTTTCCCTTACCGCTTTACCCCGACCCCAGAGCTTTTTGTCCAATGATTGAACGATTTTTGCACACATATGGGTTTGTTGACAAATTCTGGTCCACTTGCGAAAAGTGCAATGTGAACAGGAACCGCACCAAACCAAAAAAGAAACATTGTATTTTGGTCTGGACTAAATAAGCGGACAAAAGGACTTTCCTGGTGTGAATACGCCCTTAGTGAATTATTTGTACAGGTCATACATGTCACCTGCACCATTCAAGGTTAAGCTCATTATCTAAATCAAATCTCTTTCTCTAAAAATAAATAAGTATGCCCTCTCCATGTGAAATGGCATCAGCTGAAACTTTCCATATCATGAAGAATACACATATACATTCTACTTAGGTGAATACGTGGACAGACTGGACAGCTGGTACATTTGGGCTTTTTGTTAGGGCTAAAACAGATTAAAAATACTAAACTTATATTTTTTCTGGAAGTCTACTGTTTATACGTTTTTGTGATTGGACTTAATATGCATCGCAACATATCCCACCTGCCTGGCTACCATGGACAGTACATTGCCATCTATTTTATTAGAAGTTCATAGAAATCCATGGAATTTTCCATGCACATGGCAAGCATCATTTTTTTAGAAATGCACAAGGGTGCCAGAGGGACACCTGTAAGATAATGAAACAATGTCTTAGGAAACAACCTTACACAGTGAGCGTTAGGTACAAATATACATTGGGAAGATAACATTTTTATTTTAATAGTTGAAAAAGGCTACGTGTGCACTTAAACAGCATCCGAGAATGAAAGCTTGTCGAGACATGTTAATTATAACAACTTCCCACCTCTACTCTCGTTTCAGCCAATCAGATACAATGGTGTAAAACCACCTACTCTCGTTTAGCCAATCAGATACGTACGTGTGTCTACCTGGAGAATGGTCAAGGGGTCGGTTCACGAAGACGTTCTCCTCTGCGACCACCAGGACACCTCGGCAGTCTCTCTCCCTCTCTGAAGTCGACCGTCGCTAACAATGAAACACCACAGTTATAAGCTCTACCGGAGGAACACGTTGAGCTGCGACTGAACTACGTTACTCAAAGCCCGCGATTCCCACTATAGTAACACGTCACTACGTTTACATTAGCATAGATTATGAACTAATACATGACAACAGAAAGTAACGGAAAAGTACAGAATTATATGAACTCTGCTTTGCAACATGACTTGCGTTAGCATTTAGTTACCTTCAGAACACATAGCAGGCACTTAGCATTACACGCCGTCAACAAATGAATAATATTCGTCGGTCGTTGAACTCAACCTTCATACAGTATATACAACACGTCACTAGCACTATTACCCATTAACTGTTAATGCTCACCTAACAATGAAACACCACAGTTATAAGCTCTACCGGAGGAACACGGAGGAACAAGTTCAGCTGCGACTGCAGTACGTTCCTCAAAGCCCGCGATTCCCACTAAGGGCGGGAACCAGCTGGATGTCGCCAAACTACCGTAATGGTGCTTAAAGAGCACCCAAAACAAACCTGAAAGGCTTACAATAACTAACTGTAGTTACCTCCGGGTTACACCTACACTTACGGCGACGCCAGTGAAAAACATTTGATAATGGCGTGTTTTATAATAATAATAATAATAATAATAATAATAATAACAATAATAATATATTATTATTATTATATGTCCCTTTTAAACATTTGTACACTTTATTCTGAGCGATCTTTTGCAGCCCGTGGCTGATCGATATCCTGATGACGCAAACGGCGCACCTCATGGTTCCATTTCGAATGCACTTTACGCCCGTTGTTGTTGACTTTCAATTGAGACGCTATCCTTTTGAAAAGACGAGCAAGCTGATCGCATGTTACCCATACTGTCGATTATTGCAAGTTACATAATTTCAAAAACCTACTCTAGACCAACTCTAAACGACTTCAAACGATCCAGGTGATTTCTGTTCAACACAAAAAGGTAAGAGTTAAGAGTTGGGGAAACTTATCGTGACTAATTTGCAGACGCTTTGACCCTGAAGTGGTCGCGTGGTCGGGAGGTGACTTGTTAAGAAAAAGAAAGACGACGCTCTGGTTTCAGGCTACAAGGAATTAGACCAGATCATGCCTGCAAGGACATTTTTTATTCCTGGATGGCTGAAAATGCTTGCTATTTATGAGTTTTAACCAACTAGGTACACTACCCGGCTCCTCAACTAATGCACGAGTGGAACGAGAAGTAACGGGATAAGCTAGTCATTACGGTAATTAGTAATGCATACCTATAAATCCGAGCACCTGTTTTAAGCATCCTTGAATTCGAGGGTTCAGTGTGTCGTCTAGAGTAAATTTCTGATCTTAATATTTATTTTCATGAATATTGGTAATGATTATTTATTATAAAAACCTTCCAGTCCTTTTGTTCCATCATTAGGAGCCCATCAACATGGATTTCCTCCCCACCTTCGTCTCCAAGCGTGCTGTTAAGAAGAAGATTCTTGTTGAGAAGAAGACGGCTGTCCTTCCACCAATCAAGGCTCAGCAGAGACCCTGCCACCATGCTGAGGACCTGGTCAGTGTTCCTGGTGAACTGCTCCTGGAGTGTCCTCCACATTATTTTCATTATTTCTGAATCCCGACATTCATACAGTGTGTGTATCATGTATATACAAAGACAGTGTATATGACATATCTTTGCTAATCGTTTCTTTAATAAAGTCATCACAAATACTGGCGGTGACAATTATGTCTGCCGGTGCTTTTTTGGTGAAAAAAACGAAGATAAAAACAACACAAGTACAACACCACTGAATTATACAATCATGAAATCTCCAATAAAAAATCTAGGGAAAAGTAATATTTAAACTTTGACACTAAATTCGGTGGCCTCGTATTGCACTTTATACTCGTGTCTTGTAGTTGTAACACTCTTGAAAATGAGAAGAGTTAAGATAAGAAAGACACAAACATCAAACACAACCTTCCACTCCTTCTGCTGCATTATCAGGAGCCCAGCAACATGGATGCCAACAGGGTCCCCGTGCTGACTGCCATAGGTTCTCCTCTGAACGAGAGGCTTGTTGAGAAGAACAAGCCTCTGTCCTTCCACCGATCAAGACCCAGCAGAGACCCCGCCGCCGTGCTGAAGACCTGGTCAGTGTTCCTGGTGAACTGGTCCAGTTTGAGTGTCCAACATTATTCACACATCATTTACATTATCCCATATGATACACAAGCTTTACTGACTCCCCTGCATTTATCCATGTATGCATTCACAAAGACAATGTATATGTTAGATCTTGACGTATCTTTGAGAAAATGACAGCTAATATGCTTTCCTGTGTTTTCCTGTATAATGATTATATAACCGATAATAAGATGAAAACGAAACAAGTACAACACATTGAATTATACAACCATGAAATCTCCAATGAAAAAATCTAGGGAAAAGGAACATGTAAAAACTATTTTAGGCTGGTTTCCACAGTCACACTTTAATCAGGCAAACAGGTAAGAGGTAAGAGGACTGGCTAAATTCCAAACACTTAGACACTAAATTCGGTGGCCTTGTATTGTACTTCATACTTGCGTATTGTAATTGTAACACTGTTGAAAATGAGAAGAGTTAAGATTAGAAAGACACAAACATCAAACACAACCTTCCACGCCTTCTGCTGCATTATCAGGAGCCCAGCAACATGGATGCCAACAGGGTCCCCGTGCTGACTGCCATAGGTTCTCCTCTGAACGAGAGGCTTGTTCAGAAGAACAAGCCTTTTGTTCAGAAGAAGACGGCTGTCCTTCCACCGATCAAGACCCAGCAGAGACCCCGCCGCCATGCTGAAGACCTGGTCAGTGTTCCTGGCTAACTGGTCCAGTTTGAGTGTCAACATTATTCACACATCATTCACATTATCTCATATGAGACACAAGCTTCACCGAATCCCCGCCATTTATACAGTATGTGTTTATGTATGCATACACAAAGACTGTGTAAATCTGGACATATCTTTGAGAAAATGACAGCTAATATGCCTACCTGTGTTTTCCTGGATAAAAACAAAGAGATAAAAATGACAACTACTAAACACTACTACTACTACACTACTAAATTATTTAAAAAAAAACTATGTAACTAAGTATTCAAACTCAACTAAGTATTCAAATCCTCATTCAAATTCATTCAATTCAAAGATGTCAGTGATGCATCATCAATCACATCCATCATCTTTTTCCTCTCCCAGGGGCCGATCGAAAGACAGGACCCTCTTCCCCCGGTGGCCATAAAAACTGCAGCGGTGAAAAAGGCTCCTCTTCAGAAGGAGAAGCCCCCTGTCCTTCCCCCCATCACCGAGACCCCGCAGAAAGCCCCCCGCCCTGCTGTTGACCTGGTCAGTGGTGCCGAGTCTCTATCTCCATGTCACATAGAGGATGTTCAGTGTTCACTCAGTGTTCACTGTGTGTGTGTGTGTGTGTTTATTCCATCTTGGACCAAAAGAAACAGGAAGTGCAGCAGCAGAAGCAGAAGCAGAAGCGGAAGCGGAGGTGTAATGGGAGATACTTCTCTGCAGCAGGTAAGCACACGAGCGGAGGAAGTCTTAATCTGTCGACACCCCTCAGTGTAGGGTGTCACATTCAAGGTGCTTTAGGCAGATGGGACTGCTATTTATTAGTTGAGTGTAAGT
This sequence comes from Urophycis tenuis, assembly GCA_036785325.1. Classification (NCBI taxonomy): domain Eukaryota; kingdom Metazoa; phylum Chordata; class Actinopteri; order Gadiformes; family Phycidae; genus Urophycis; species Urophycis tenuis. Next base: position 12,008,157 of record JAXIVH010000001.1, read on the forward strand.
TGTTAGAAATGGTCAGTCCTTCAGCTCCTAGTGAGGGGAAATGCTTTGTGAGAATATCCATTTTGAGATCTGCCCGTCTATGTATATGGCAATTTTGATTCTGGCAAATTTTGCATCAAACAAGTTGTCTCTTTCCTGATTGGTTTGTGAATCCATGTTGCTCTCTCCCTTGACTCCTGAATCTTGCCTATAGCACCTTTAAAACCATTTTGCCAAAGAAACAGCATTACAACCTCCAGTGCTTCATGAAGAAACGGATCCCTTTCAATCAAGCCATCACCTCAACATGCTCATTGTGTCTCGTTTATTTCCCTGAACACAGATGCCTTGTCAGCCTTCAAAAAACACCTGACACTGTTTGAGCAGAGGGAAATCAAACAGTACAAAGAGGTGTGGTACCTTGGCATATCTGCAGAGAAGATCCAGGAGACATCCACCAACCACGGCTATGATGACTTCCAGGGACACTATGAGATGGTAAATACTAACGTGTATCTTCCTGAGGGATCCTACCACAAACCCTGTTTTCAGAGTAGGAGACTGCTTTGTTTGGTTCAGTGAGATATATTCCTATATCTCTATTCACATTAGTCCACAGATGGTTCTCTATGTATGAATGTATGAATGAATGTGGTTTTTAAATGCAGGTTGTCAAAGACCACATCGCCTACCGCTATGAGGTCATGGAGATGATGGGTCAGGGCTCCTTCAGTAGTGTCTTCAAGTGTCAAGACCACAAAACTGAGCAGCTGGTGGCCGTGAAGGTCATTGTGAACACCGAAAGGTATCACATCACAGATCAATTTTACCATACAAATTGCAATCTACAATCCATATGCCAATCCATATCATTCATAAACTATTGATGAACCTTAAACCAACCAATCATTAGGTACGCAGATATGGCGATGGCAGAGGTGGACATTCTGAAGCTGCTCCGAGAGAACGACCAGGAAGACATGGCCAACATCGTCCACATGAAGGAGCATTTCTACTTCCGGGGCCACCTGTGCATCACCTTTGACCTCATGGGGTGGGTTTGGAGAAACAAAACGCTTCATATCTCGCCCACCTATATGGAAGTTGGAAAACAACAACAAACAATATGTTTGTCATTGATAAGATCAGTGCCCATGAAAATACAAATGCTGCTTTAAATATCTGCTGGAAGAAGGTATTCGGAGAAAGAGCTATTGACTAAAGGTACAAGCTTAATACATTCTTCTCATGTGTAACCATTCCAGAAAGAACCTGCATGAGGCGATGGAGGAGAGAGAGTTCAAAGGGATGGGCACCTCTCAGCTGAGGAGGCATGCCATCTCTCTCCTGCAGAGCCTCCGGTTCCTCAGTAGGACCGGCGTCATCCATTGTGACCTGAAACCCGTAGGAACCGCTCATCTGCTCTCACTGTGAAGTTCCCCATGTTGTACACACCAAGTTGGGAGACACATTCTGGATGGACTGAATCTCCCGTTTCTGTTTTAGGGGAACATCCTCGTATCCAAAGAGGACCCTGAGGACATAAAGGTGGCCGACTTTGGGGCAAGTCGTCAGGAACATCTTAACAGTGAGTGTCTTTTACACCCTGACAGAAAAACACCCATCTTAAAAAGGTAACTATTCAGAAGCCACCATTCATTTGAATGATAAACCTTGTCCTGCTCCACAGCGTATCCTGTCACCCAGACAATGAACTACATGTCCCCAGAAGTCGCCCTGTGTAACCCCTACAGCAAGGCCATTGACATGTGGAGTCTGGGCTGCATCTTAGCCGAGCTGAAGGCTGGCGAGAGCCTGTTCTACGCACGCGATCATCAACAACTACTGCTGGAAATGACAAAGGTAATACATACAAATACTTTATTGATCCCAAGCTGGGGAATAATAACTACCAAGAAAGAAGAGCTTTCATGTTGAAACGCCCTACTGTCATTCTAATGGGTCGGTGTGTTCTCTGCGTGTTCTGTTGAAGCTGCTGGGTCGTCCCCCCAAGAGCATGCTGCAGTGGAAACAGTATCAGCACTTGGTCTCTGGTGAGTAGAAACCAAACTATCAACAAGTTGCCCTAATGAGATGAGAGAATGTCCTTGGCCTCTCGGTTTGCCATGTATATCAGTAGTTGTTGTGTGACGTCACTGCAGGTCCAAGAAACAGCAGACAGAAGACCAGGAGGGTTCTGTCTTTGGCCCTGGACACGCAGGAAGAACTGTTCATTGACTTCATCCAGCGCTGTCTCGAGTAGGTGCAACTCCACCCTGAACAGAGTGTGACGTTTGACACGGTCCCCATTTGGAACGGTGCCGTGCAGAGTTGTTTTTACAAAAATGCAAAAGTAGCCTCGGAAGTTTAAGCACTCGAAGCATGGTCAGGTGGTGACCAGTTGCTGTAAACTATTTAGCGCATATATTGGGAGATAATGTCTTCCACATTCAGCGGGTTGCAGGAATGTCACTCACTGTGCTCGTTGATCTTGTGATATTAAGCTACGAAGCGGCAATGCGCATGACCCCGGATGAAGCCATGCAGCATCCGTGGATTCAGGAGCACTTCCAGACTCCCAGCTCCAGTGTTGAAGCTGCTGCTCAGCAGTCCGCTATCGGGGAGACAGTCAGACCATACAACGCCATGAGGACTTACAGCATATGAGCCCTCCAAGTGAGTCAGTGTTCATTGTTTTACTGTCATGACGACCAACCGTTTGGTCTCCACAATGTTTGATCCTATATTGGATAAAAGGAATTGGAGACACAAAGCCCTGCAGTCAAAGGAGATGACAAAATGCACATTAAGTCCAATGTTGTTGCTGGGAGGAAATGTTCTGACCAACCCGAGTTTATCATCTCAATGTCAACCTTGAGACACATTAACACAAAACACAACCACAGCACCTTTCAAACCATTGATCTGAAAAATAGCATTGAAACCTCCAAAGCTTCATGAAGAAAATGATTCCTGTGCCTTTCAATCAGGCCATCACTTCCCGCTTTGCAACAAGACCTCAACATGCTTGTGTCTTGTATCTTTCCCTGCACACAGATGCTTGTCGGCCTCCTGGAAACACCTGACACTGTTTGATCAGGGGGGAATCAAACGGTACAAAGAGGTGTGGTACCATGGCAGAGCTGCAGAGAAGGTCCAGGAGACATCCACCAACAACCACGGTTATGATAACTTCCAGGGACAATACAAGATGGTAAATACTAATGTGTATCCTCCTGTGCTGTTTGGTTCAATGAGATATATTCCTACATCTATATTCATCTTAGTCCACTGATGGTTCTCTATTAAATGAATGTGGTTTTTAACTGCAGGTTGTCAAAGACCACATCCCCTACCGCTATGAGGTCCTGGAGATGATGGGTCAGGGCTCCTTCAGTTGTGTCTTCAAGTGTCAAGACCACAAAACCGAGCAGCTGGTAGCCGTGAAGATCATTGTGAACACTGAAAGGTATCACATCACAGATCAAGCTAAATGGCCATTAGCTTCAACTAACATGTCATATTTTACCATACAAATTCCAATCTACAATCAATATGCCACTCCATAGCATTCAAAACCAATTACTATCAATGAACCTCAAACCACCCCATCATTAGGTACACAGATAGGGCGATGGCAGAGGTGGACATTCTGGACATCGCCAACGTCGTCCACACAAAGGAGCAGCTCTCCTCCCGGGACCCTCCTCGTATCCAAAGAGGACCCTGAGGTCATCAAGGTGGCCGCATTTGGGGCAAGTCGCCAGGAACATCTTAACAGTGAGTGTCTTTTTACCCTGACAGAAAAAACACCCATCTTAAAATGTAAAAAGGTGACTTTCTGAATCCTCCGTTCATTTGAATGATGAACCTTGTTCTCCATCCACAGCGTATCCTGTTACCAGGACGCTGTCCTCCATGCCCCCCAGAAGTCCTCCTGAAGAACGGTCTTCAGTGTGGTGCTGTGACGCCCGGCCCCCTCCACCCGACAGCCACCATCTTGCTGACCGGCCGGCACCTCGTTGCTTTGGACAACATCAACTTCCTACGCACACTTGAAATGACCTTCCCCTGTCCGTCAAGTCAATGGACTGAAAACCCAGCTTTTTCAATGTGCTTTCAATCTCACTTAATGAAAGTATGAAATACAGACGTTTCTGAATAGTCTGGGGAGCTTAAATCTGGGCCAAATATTGGGAATAAAAATGTGGATGAACGTGTGAGAAATCCTCTTTATGCGCTATCCCACACATCTCTACCACACATACTCATTAAATTAGTGTATTAGTGTAAAATAGATTGTGCATTCCATCCATCCCATCCATTGTCGTAACCGCTTATCCTCTACGAGGGTCGCGGGGGGGCTGGAGCCAATCCCAGCTGCAACGGGCGAGAGGCGGGGTACACCCTGGACAGGTCGCCAGCCTATCCCAGGGCCAACATATATAGACAAACAACCATTCACACTCACATACACACCTATGGTCAATTTAGAGACACCAATTAACCTAATCCCCAATCTGCATGTTTTTGGTCTGTGGGAGGAAGCCGGAGTACCCGGAGAGAACCCACGCAAGCACGGGGAGAACATGCAAACTCCACACAGAAAGGTCCCGGGTCCCAGGTGGATTCGAACCCAGAACCCTCTTGCTGTGAGGCAACAGTGCTAACCACTGCACCACCCTGCCGCCGATTGTGCATTCCTCATCACAATAATTAGGGGTGCAAAGGATGGGCCAGATTTGCCGGCAGTATAATAAACATTTCCATTTCAAAACTTCAACAGGCGGCCATTTCCACAAGGAAAGTGCATACTGCATGAAACTAAAATCAAATCTATCTCGCCGTCTGAACTTCCTGAGGCCAACCTCAGTCATGTACATGTGGTCTTCACTGTGTTCGCTTGTACCAACACTGCCAGGTGTTGCCTGGGCACTTTGCTGCTTTAAACAACAGTACACACCAGCCCTAACCAGGGAGAACCTGGAAAGAGTAATACATACATTATACATTTTAACTGATTATAATAGAACACAATTATAAGGTGGTTGCCTCTGGTTTGATATATGTTAAGACTATTATTACTTGGTTGTCTCTGATCGGTTATGTTTCAAAGAGACAATGTGGATGTCCACCCTGAGGAAGTCAAGGTGGATGTCTCTGTTAACCAGGGAGGAGAGGAAGAGGAGGTCTAAGGAGAGAGGGGTGAGGAGGAGAGGGGAAAATATAGGATTGTTTCACTAGAAAAAAATTTAGGCTAACAGAAATGAAACAGAGTAGACTGATGAGTGAAGAGGTGATTCAACTGTTCATTTTCTTCAGATACCAGCACAGCAAAAGCAAATGTGACCCAATTCACAGCCAGAGGAGAGAGAAGGCGACACCAATCCACAACAACCGAAACAGGACCAGGGTGCGCCACCCGGTGGACGTTGTGGGAACCGCTGTGGTGGCCGGCACCAGCGTGGTGGCCTGTGCGAGTCGCGCTTGTACCGCGCACGTGCCCACGTTCCCCACCTCGTCCACGGCCACCAGCTCGACCGTCTGCGCGCAGCAGGAGGCACTGAAGGTCACCAAGGTGACGTTCTCCCCGGCCGCGCCCACCTGCTCGCTGGTGTTGAGCGTTCCGTTTCCCTGGCGGACCGACACCGAGTCAACGCCGGTGCCGTTGGCCCCGTCCGACAGCTGGGCAGTGAACTGCCACTCGGCGGAGCTACAGGGGGCGGGGCTAGAGGGACAGGTTTCTGATATAGAGATCACCTGACACACGGGGCCAGAGACATCCGTCACCTGTGGTCGGGAACGACATAATACGTTCATACATCAGTATAACAATGATATTGAATTAAAAAAGATTTGGGACTGAAATGGATCCCCATCAGAACTATTTCAGCACAACTATAAACCGTGAAAGAATAGTAATATATACATATATATTGCCAACAACACTCAGACAACAGCCAAACGACTCTTTTTCCCCAACATAAAAACAACAAAGTTTGCACATGAAGCTATAGAAGCTGAGGGCCGCTACCTTGGCAACCACAGAGAGCCTCAGCACGGCGTAGTTGGCGTCCTCGCCCATCACCGCCTCCACCGTCAGCATCACGCCGCTCCCGCTGGCCGCGGCCCCCGGCACCGCCAGCTCCACTGTGCCGTTGGCTGTGCCCCCGTCACCCAGGGTTACCTCGGCGGGCGCCCACATGGCGTAGCCGCGGTCGTTGCTGACGGCAACCGTGAAGGTGCCGGTGGCGCTGGCGTTCACCAGCCCGTCGGCGGTGGAGGCCACGGTGAAGGGGACGGAGATGGTGGAGCCCGGCTCCACCACAGTGCCGTTGGGTTGGGCCTGGAACCAGAACACACGGGTACAAGTTCAGGACCAGCCGGGCGGTCCCCTCGCCCCTTGTGTTTTTCGGCACCACCCTTGGGGCCCGTGGCGCTACACGAGGCGGGACACACCGCTGGCTAGGTTAGTGCATGAGCGGGTGGAGCCACTGAGGGTGGAGCCACTGAGGGTGGAGCCCCACACCGTCCAGGTTTTAGGGACTGGAGGTTAAACTCCATAAATAGGTAGTGGACCTATTTATGGAATTTAACTTCTAATTTATCCAAAGAAAGAAAAGGCCAAGAACTGCAACACACCACACACCGACCAGAACAGCCGCAGCAGCAGCACTAACGTACCTTGAGATCCGTGAAGGCCATCCTACAAGTGCAACACACCATGTCTGCAGCCCATGTTAAATCTGGATAACAACGCAACAACAGCAAACCCCCAACCTGAGTAAAGAACATGTGGGTCACACAAAACCATTGGTAAAAATGTCAAGTTAAAAACTATTATTGTTATTAACTATTATTATAAAGCAAGTTAAAAACTATAATTGAAGCAACAGTAAACACAACAGCAACAACATAACTGCTACAATGGCTAGAACTGATTGAGAACAAACAATTGAAAATAATGAGTCACTGGCTTTTTATCTCGCCTTGTCTCAATGACCCTCTCACCTGCAGGACCATCATTGTCATTGCCACGCCCATCATCATCCTCAACGATGTCTGGCTCAACAAGGTCCCCGTTGGCAATACAGAGACTGTGAAGGATGGCACAACATGTGACAACGTAAGGGACAAAAGTGGGGCTGATCTCCAGTGCCTTAAAGAAAATAGACCGCCACCTCGCCTTCATCAGAATGCCCTCTCAATAACATTTCTCGCCAGTGCGTGCCTTCGATTATATAGTATACGCGCAGAGTCTCGAACTGGTTCCCTGTAAGGAGTCATTATACAAATAGGCCTCGACAAACACGGATACCCACCACCCCCAAGGATGCACTGGCCCTCAGGTGGGCACAAGGCCTCAAAGTAGACCGGACTGTTCTTTAGGACCCTTGAATCATGGACAGAACCTGTGGAACCAACAAAAACATCTATGAACCTGCCCCGATGGTCACAGATGGCCTGCATCTGGACAGAATGGAAGAGCTTGCGGTTAATATAGCAGGCTCCATCTGCTGCCCGGGGCTTTACACAAATGTGGCAGCCATCTATGGCCCCCAGTGCCACACTGAAAGCTTGCGAACCAGCCAATGCCGCAAAGCCATTACCAACCTCTTCCAGGTCCTGGGGATGTACAACTACCTTCCGGAGAATGCCCACAATAGCCATACATATCCGGTGTACCATGTCACAAACCGTGGACCGTGGGATGTCAAAAGCCCTCGACACCACTAGATAGGTGGTAGCATGGGCAAGCCAATAAACAAATACTAGTACCTCTATCTCTATCGGCCAACCATGGTCCGAGTCAGACCCCAGCACTGCAATTAGGGCAGTGATGGTCTCCCGAGAGAAGCGGAGATCTTGCTTGAGGTCTCCACCATCAAAGTACAGACGAAGGATGGGCACATGTACATTAACCTGACAATACGATGTGGCATTTGCACCTTCAGCCTGTAGATAGAGACAGATAGACAAAATGATTGATAGAATAATATTGATTGATAGACACTTGGTACGTTATAATTATTTAAGCAGCCCAAATTTGTTTTGTATGTATTTTCTCATTTGTGTGTGTGGAGGGGAGGCAATTTTCAATAAAAGGGAAAAATGGACTTAAATAGTTTATTAGTAGCAAATAAGTAACAAATAACTTTTCCCTAGCCATTTTCAATCGGTCAAGAGAAGCATACTGTTACCGACCCTCACTCCAGTGATGAAAAGAAGTCGCTAGGCTAGCTATTACTGTGCTGATGAAAAATGTTTGAGGTAAAGGGGGCCGGTAAGATATAGCAGACGCTTATTCAAAGCGTCACGTAATCATGGGATGACATGAAGGTTCATTGAAAAATTATTTTAACCTGATGCAATATTTGTCTTGATCTTATTAGATCTATTTGACTAATCTTCCATTACTGTATCGATAAGGGAATGGGTTTGGGAATGGGTTTTCGTGTCATATTTTCAGTCAGTCGTAAGGAGGCAGCTAGCTGCTAGTGGTCAAATGTAAACCAACATTATTCAGAAAACACAAAAAATGACTCACCAAATGTCCACATAGAAACATCAGAACCTGCCGGTAAGTCGCTCTCCGAGATGACAGACGACGACGCCTTCTAGCAGCGATGTCGATAGCCATTGGCGCAGAAAGAGACATTTTTAATTCACAATTCACAAAGACGACGGTAAATTATCGGAGATGACTTTTCAATTTTGGCGGCATCTGATCTGCTGCGCACAGAGGGGAAATACGTCATCTCCAAACATCCGGTGGCGTTTTCGGTGGTGTTCGGAAGCGTTCGGAGGCGTTCTATGCATAGCTTTAGAACGTACTACATTAACGGTCAAGTGGTAGACACTGAACAGCAATAGTATATACTTAGTATTCGGATGCAGCCTTTGTCTACTTTTTTGAGGAATGAACGTGAGTGTAGACTGTGTCCTCTGACCTAGCAAGCTTTAGAAGCTGTTCAGCAGACTAGCGCTACACGGACACATGGTGTTGACATGAATTGGAATAGCTAGCACTAGGCTATTCGCTGTTAGTAACGTGTAGCTAGCAGTTACATGTAGTGTTAGATAAGCGAAGGTTGTGTATTGCAAGCGTACGCTCTCGGTCAAAACAACGTCGTAGCCTACATTGATAGCAGTATGCGTAGCCTATGCGTAGGAGTATGCACCATCGATATAGGAAGGATTTTTTTTTTAGCACTAAAGGAAATATATGGCTTGGCATGCGTAGCCAATAGCTTCCCCCTAATAGTAGAGGCCAGTATGTAGGCTATTAAATGTGTTACCACATAAATGATGTTACTTAAATGCCTGTGTCCTCTAGATTTGATTGAACACACATTTGGGTATGTCAGTTGATGCCATGCACAATATGAAGCCCTCTATACTATGTTAAGGCGTATTCACACCTGCCTTGTTTTGTTCGGACCAAACCAAAAAAATCGCTGGTGCGGACCTTTTGGGCTGGTGTGAACACAAACCATCGAACTCTGGAGCGGACAAAACGGTCGGACCGAGACCCAGTCGGAGAGGTGGTCTCGGTTCGCTTCCAAACGGACCCTGGAGCGGTTCGCTTGATATGTGAATGCGACCGCACTCGGTCCGACCCAGTTATAAAAATCACATGCCTTTTTGGACACAACAGCGTCCAAAACAGCGTGCCATTCGCGCACATAGCTCTCATTCTCAGCATCGCAGCACTTTTCCGTGGATATTGCAACATACGGAACAGCACATTGTAGAACTGACGTTGCATCAGAAGCTGGTGTTGCTCCAAATGCGCCTGAAACGTTTGCAACTGAATTAAACAAATTAACATCAGCACGAGTGCAGCGTGCTGCTGGACGTCCATTATTGTTTACTTTAACCGGCGCTTTCCCCCCTTTTTTCCCTTACCGCTTTACCCCGACCCCAGAGCTTTTTGTCCAATGATTGAACGATTTTTGCACACATGTGGGTTTGTTGACAAATTCTGGTCCACTTTGCAAAAAGTGCAATGTGAACAGGAACCGCACCAAACCAAAAAAGAAACATTGTATTTTGGTCCGGACTAAATAAGCGGACAAAAGGACTTTCCTGGTGTGAATACGCCCTTAGTGAATTATTTGTACAGGTCATACATGTCACCTGCACCATTCAAGGTTAAGCTCATTATCTAAATCAAATCTCTTTCTCTAAAAATAAATAAGTATGCCCTCTCCATGTGAAATGGCATCAACTGAAACTTTCCATATCATGAAGAATACATATACATTCTACTTAGGTGAATACGTGGACAGACTGGACAGCTGGTACATTTGGGCTTTTTGTTAGGGCTAAAACAGATTAAAGATACTAAACTTATATTTTTTCTGGAAGTGTACTGTTTATACGTTTTTGTGATTGGACTTAATATGCATCGCAACATATCCCACCTGCCTGGCTACCATGGACAGTACATTGCCATCTATTTTATTAGAAGTTCATAGAAATCCATGGAATTTTCCATGCACATGGCAAGCATCATTTTTTTAGAAATGCACAAGGGTGCCAAAGGCACAACTGTAAGATAATGAAACAATGTCTTAGGAAACAACCTTACACAGTGAGCGTTAGGTACAAACAGTGTTTCCCACACATTGACGAGACTTTGGCGCACCGCCATAGTCTCATTTCGGCCGCCATAGTTTCAATATCCTCCCGGACCAGAGCTAGTGAGCAGAGCTGAGCGGTGCGAATATTCCGCTCCTCTCTCAGATGGCTGTTCTGTCGGCCGCTCTTCGCTCTAAATCGCGTTCGACCGCTCCGCTCATTTTCGCTCCCCGCTCCACTTAAAAATCATGCCGCTCCACTGAAATCGCTCCACGCTCGCTCCAATTTAAATGAGGGAGAAATAATCTACTACGAATTGCCACCTTAAACAGAAAACGTACATCCTAAAGAACTAAGAGCAACGGCAATATATTTCAGTCATAGAACATTTATTTTAATAGATAGACAAATGCAACAAGAAGACACACGTTTGGATTTGGGCATGCCTCAGACTCGTGGTGTGAGCGGTATCGGAGCGAAACTGGAGCGGAACAGAGCGGCCGCTCCGGCGTCTAAATAAAAAAAGCGCTCCGCTCACTAGCTCTGGCGGACTCATTTGACCAAGGCAAATAAACTTCACTAGCAGCTCAATAATATGCCTACACAGGTGGGCTGCAGCGTTTAATATAAGGGGAAATCCTCGCGGCTGGATTGGCTCCCCAACGTTCGGTTCCCCCCCCCCATCGCCATGGCAAGGCGTCCTCGCGACCCCCCCCCCCCCCCAGCTGTGCGCTTGACAGTTCACTAGTAGTAGAAAGGCTCAGCACTGTGTTTTAGTCATTTTTGTATGAATGCTTTCTGAAAACTCCTCAACCCTATTTAGTATGACACATTGTATCATCAACATTCATATCAGTACCAGCAGTTTGTAAGTAATTTGTCAGTAATTGATGTCATCAATTGGTTACTGACCAATTTATGAATTGATGTCATAAATTGGTTCTCAAAATTCACCAGATTGATGCATTTAAATGAAATCTACTGATTTTTTTCTCCCGGGGGGGCATGCCCCCGAACCCCCCTAGAGGATCGCGAGCCCCCCACCATAGTCTACAAAAATCCTGTGGGAAACACTGGGTACAAATATACATTGGGAAGATAACACTTTTGTTTTAATAGTTGAAAAAGGCTACGTGTGCACTTAAAAAGCATCCGAGAATGAAAGTAGAACGAGCTTGTCGAGACATGTTAATTATAACAACTTCCCACCTCATTTCATAAATCCGCATACTCTCGTTTCAGCCAATCAGATACAATGGTGTAAAACCACCTACTCTCGTTTAGCCAATCAGATACGTACGTGTGTCTACCTGGAGAATGGTCAAGGGGTCGGTTCACGAAGACGTTCTCCTCTGCGACCACCATAGTCGGTGGGCCGAGCTTCGATATTGTGAATTTCGTAAATTCCCATCGGGTGTGTACGATTTTTTTTACTGATGACATTTAAAAAAATCACCTCAGCACTACAGACATTGTTTCCAACTTTGTTTCGCGCACATTAGACGTAAAAACCATTCAAAGTGGTCACATTTTTAAACTGGCAAATTCACAAGACTGCTACAGAAATCCGCTGCGTTCCCTTGACAACAGGAAGTAAACAACGAGGGGTGACGCTTGTGTGCCGCTCTCTTGAATGAATGAATGAATGCATTTTTGCCATAAACTTCTAAAATTGACTGTTTGTAATACTTTTGTGTATACGAATTTGCAACAGCGCTACCATAGGATAACGGACTGTAGTCTTGCTGATGTGGAACACCTTTCTGCTGCAGATTATGGACTTCCAACTTCAGAGGTATCGATAGAAAGATGTTGGTAGCATTTTGTCTAATTTTGTCTACACAGATGACTATCTACAGACACGTGTGTATGCTAGTATACTACTGAAAATGAAGTGCTGCATGCATGTAGCTCCAACTGCAAATAGCCCTGTAACTCTTTTTTCCCAGACAAGTTGGGCAAAATTTGTACAATGTGCACATTCATGGGTGAACCTGCAAACCATGCAGAGTATAATTGCTGAAAATGCCATAGTGGGCATATAAGCTGAATTTGGATAACATCCAAGATGTGCCAGCTAATGTTGGATACCACCGAGAGTGCTACATGCTCTTCACCAACAAAGAGCATATTGCAAGAGCACTCAAGAGGAGAGAAAAGGCAGCTCAAGACAGTGAAGGTTTGTATTAATATATTCTAATTCTCTATGAGAAGAAGAAGAAGAAGAAGAAGAAGAATTACTGATTTGATCCCGTGAGGGAAATTTGGTCTTCTGCATTTAACCCAATCGTGAATTAGTGACACACTCAGAACACAGTGATGGTGAAGCACACAGTGAGGTGAAGCACACACTTAAACCCGATGCAGTGAGCTGCCTGCAACAGCGGCGCTCGGGGAGCAGTGAGGGGTTAGGTGCCTTGCTCAAGGGCACTTCAGCCATGAGGATCTGGTTTCTACAAGTAGAACTAGAAATCAATGATGAACTGCCAGTCATGAAATGTATGTATACCCCTGTGGTCAGCACCCTGGCGAGAGTGTAGCATATGTGTAAAATATTGTAGGTTTTTTGTTATAAGTGTCCCAATGTGTTTCCTGGACTAAAGCAAGATAAACAGCATCTACCCTCTGTTTTCACCTTTATTGAGAGACATAGTATGAAATAGAGTACTCCCCAAAAGGGTAAGGTATACAGTATGTGAGTGGAGCAGAGCGGAGCGCTCTAGAATCTTTGGTGATAACTGAGAAAGAGATGAAACTCTCACTTGCACAGTACACACTATGTACATAGAGTACATAGCAAAGTTCTTAAAAGAGAGAGAAACCACATGCTTCTACACCACCACTGTTCAAGTGTGTATTGGTGCGTTATGCATCTGATTCATAATTTCAAGCAGCACTTCCCTGTCACATCAGCAACACACGTAACGGCATACTACTGCTGAGAGGGATTTTCATTTTTTACCACAATAACATGCAATATGTACCACAAGTAGTGGGGAGTATGCATTCACATTGCAGACAGCATGTACTGTATATTGATACAAGGGTGCAATGTTACAAGCCATATTATGAATATACAGTGGACAACACAGGGAAGGCACACAAAAAGCAGTGCAATTTGTAGGATTAGTTCATAGCAGATTCAGGAATAGAAACAGTGTGTACCAGCATGAAAGTGTAAAGTGCTAGTGAATCTGTGTGACATAATCAGCTGCCCTTAGGTTATCTGGGTGTGAGGTGCTGCAGTAACAGGTGGGTTCAGACGGGGAAGGAAAATGGAGTTCAGGGAGAATGGGAGAGGCAAGGTATTCATGAGGCAGCTAGATTCAGTTATTCAGTCTGAAATGTTCTGCAACTGAGGCTGTGAAGCTCTTTCACTGATGCAAGGGGCAGAAGAGGCCATGGGAGGGGTCCTGCACAATACTGATGGCATTGCAAATGGCCTGAGTAGTGCAAGCAGCAGAGATGCTCTTCGTTGACAGTTCCCTCTCTACAGTCAGCATGTGGTCAAGGGGATCTCAATGGTGAAGGCTGAGAGGGTGGGTGTTGGGGAAGTGAGCCTGAAGTCACCATCACTTCTTGGGTCTTGATGTCCTTCCCATGTACTGTGTGTGTTGTCTAGATACAGAAAAGGTTGAAGTAAGATAAAGACTGGAGTTCGATAATGACCAGGTTGCCAGACAGACATTACACAGAATTATGCCTGTGAGAACATCACATTAGAGTACACTTTTGCATCTTCACATTTGAACAGAGAAGTGCTTGCCACTGTTCACACATTTGGACAGAGAAGTTTGGAATTTAACAGGGGAAAGATACACAGATTCAACATAAGATTATAGTAAAATAAATACTAGCTAGTTGTTGATCAAATAATACACACCAAATCCTAGTGTAAAGACAACATATCTCTTGTTGTAACAGAACATTCTTACTGATTTTGGATATCTTGTTCATTTGGATTTACAGACTGAATACATTTTTTAATATTCAATAGCAAGACATTACATGGATTCTTTTAAACCAAAACAGTAGTGTGTTGTTAAGAAGCTTATGGCTATAGTTCGCCATGGCTATTGTTCTCACAAACAAAATACAGTATTTTCATGGAAAAGTATATGACTTGCTGTCTTTATATGCTACAAACATAACAAGCAATATTCACATGTCGAAGTGTCAATGTAAAACAAATCTTACCTGGTCTAACGGAGATACACGCACTCGTTTCTCCCTTCCTCCAACTGGATGTTTACTTCCTGGCTTTGGAGTGACGCCGGTTAAACGAATAACGTGATTGGTTAACTCAATTCAACAACGTCACAACACAAGCTGTGATTGGAGCTCAACCAAAGCTCAACCCACCACAATTTTGTGATCGTCTCTCGAAATTATCTCTAAATTACATGTAAATGTGCAACAATTCACGGTGGAAACAATCAGTAAAGTGTTCATGAATTATTTAAACAGTCGATTTTAAAATATGAGCTACACACCTTGGGGGAATATCTAAACTCAAAAACTAAGCGAGATAGAGGGACTCGGCCCACTGCCTACCAGGACACCTGGGCAGTCTCTCTCTCCCTCTCTGAAGTCGACCGTCGCTAACAATGAAACACCACAGTTATAAGCTCTACCGGAGGAACACGTTGAGCTGCGACTGAACTACGTTACTCAAAGCCCGCGATTCCCACTATAGTAACACGTCACTACGTTTACATTAGCATAGATTATGAACTAATACATGACAACAGAAAGTAACGGAAAAGTACAGAATTATATGAACTCTTTGCAACATGCTTTGCGTTAGCATTTAGTTACCTTCAGAACACATAGCAGGCACTTAGCATTACACGCCGTCAACAAATGAATAATATTCGTCGGTCGTTGAACTCAACCTTCATACAGTATATACAACACGTCACTAGCACTATTACCCATTAACTGTTAATGCTCACCTAACAATGAAACACCGCAGTTATAAGCTCTACCGGAGGAACACGGAGGAACACGTTCAGCTGCGACTGCAGTACGTTCCTCAAAGCCCGCGATTCCCACTAAGGGCGGGAACCAGCTGGATGTCGCCAAACTACCGTAATGTTGCTTAAAGAGCACCCAAAACAAACCTGAAAGGCTTACAATAACTAACTCCGGGTTACACCTACACTTACGGCGACGCCAGTGAAAAACATTGGATATTGGCGTGTTTTATAATAATAATAATAATAATAATAATAATAATAACAATAATAAAAACAATAATAATATATTATTATTATTATTATATGTCCCTTTTAAACATTTGTACACTTTATTCTGAGCGATATTTTGCAGCTCGTGGCTGATCGATATCCTGATGACGCAAACGGCGCACCTCATGGTTCCATTTCGAATGCACTTGACGCCCGTTGTTGTTGACTTTCAATTGAGACGCTATCCTTTTGAAAAGACGAGCAAGCTGATCGCATGTTACCCATACTGTCGATTATTGCAAGTTACATAATTTCAAAAACCTACTCTAGACCAACTCTAAACAACTTCAAACGATCCAGGTGACTTCTGTTCAACACAAAAAGGTAAGCGTTAAGAGTTGGGGAAACTCGTGACTAAATTGCAGACGCTTTAACCCTGAAGTGGTCGCGTGGTCGGGAGGTGACTTGTTAAGAAAGAGAAAGACGACGCTCTGGTTTCAGGCTACAAGGAATTAGACCAGATCATGCCTGCAAGGACGTTTTTTATTCCTGGATGGCTGAAAATACTTGCTATTTATGAGTTTTAACCTATTTATATACAGTCTATGGTTTTAACCAACTAGGTACACTACCCTCAACTAATGCACGAGTGGAACGAGAAGTAACGGGATAAGCTAGTCATTACGGTAATTAGTAATGCATACCTATAAATCCGAGCATCCTTGAATTCGAGGGTTCAGTGTGTCGTCTCGAGGAAATTTCCGATCTTAATATTTATTTTCATGAATATTGGTAATGATTATTTATTATAAAAACCTTCCAGTCCTTTTGTTCCATCATTAGGAGCCCATCAACATGGATTTCCTCCCCACCTTCGTCTCCAAGCGTGCTGTTAAGAAGAAGACTCTTGTTGAGAAGAAGACGGCTGTCCTTCCACCAGTCAAGGCTCAGCAGAGACCCTGCCACCATGCTGAGGACCTGGTCAGTGTTCCTGGTGAACTGCTCCTGGAGTGTCCTCCACATTATCTTCATTATTTCTGAATCCCGACATTCATACAGTGTGTGTATCATGTATATACAAAGACAGTGTATATGACATATCTTTGCTAATCGTTTCTTTAATAAAGTCATCACAAATACTGGCGGTGACAATTATGTCTGCCGGTGCTTTTTTGGTGAAAAAAACGAAGATAAGTACAACACCACTGAATTATACAATCATGAAATCTCCAATAAAAAATCTAGGGAAAAGTAATATTTAAACTTTGACACTAAATTCGGTGGCCTCGTATTGCACTTTATACTCGTGTCTTGTAGTTGTAACTCTCTTGAAAATGAGAAGAGTTAAGATAAGAAAGACACAAACATCAAACACAACCTTCCACGCCTTCTGCTGCATTATCAGGAGCCCAGCAACATGGATGCCAACAGGGTCCCCGTGCTGACTGCCATAGGTTCTCCTCTGAACGAGAGGCTTGTTGAGAAGAACAAGCCTCTTGTTCAGAAGAAGACGGCTGTCCTACCACCGATCAAGACCCAGCAGAGACCCCGCCGCTGTGCTGAAGACCTGGTCAGTGTTCCTGGTGAACTGGTCCAGTTTGAGTGTCCAACATTATTCACACATCATTTACATTATCCCATATGATACACAAGCTTTACTGACTCCCCTGCATTTATCCATGTATGCATTCACAAAGACAATGTATATGTTAGATCTTGACGTATCTTTGAGAAAATGACAGCTAATATGCTTTCCTGTGTTTTCCTGTATAATGATTATATAACCGATAATAAGATGAAAACGAAACAAGTACAACACATTGAATTATACAACCATGAAATCTCCAACGAAAAAATCTAGGGAAAAGGAACATGTAAAAACTATTTTAGGCTGGTTTTTACAGTCACACTTTAATCAGGCAAACAGGTAAGAGGTAAGAGGACTGGCTAAATTCCAAACACTTAGACACTAAATTCGGTGGCCTTGTATTGTACTTCATACTTGTGTATTGTAATTGTAACACTGTTGAAAATGAGAAGAGTTAAGATTAGAAAGACACAAACATCAAACACAACCTTCCACGCCTTCTGCTGCATTATCAGGAGCCCAGCAACATGGATGCCAACAGGGTCCCCGTGCTGACTGCCATAGGTTCTCCTCTGAACGAGAGGCTTGTTGAGAAGAACAAGCCTTTTGTTCAGAAGAAGACGGCTGTCCTTCCACCGATCAAGACCCAGCAGAGACCCCGCCGCCGTGCTGAAGACCTGGTCAGTGTTCCTGGTGAACTGGTCCAGTTTGAGTGTCCAACATTATTCACACATCATTTACATTATCCCATATGATACACAAGCTTTATTGACTCCCCTGCATTTATCCATGTATGCATTCACAAAGACAATGTATATGTTAGATCTTGACGTATCTTTGAGAAAATGACAGCTAATATGCCTACCTGTGCTTTCCTGTATAATGATTATATTACCGATAATAAGATGAAAACGACACAAGTACAACACCACTGAATTATACAACCATGAAATCTCCAATGAAAAAATCTAGGGAAAAGGAACATGTAAAACTATTTTTGGCTGGTTTCCACAGTCACACTTTAATCAGGCAAACAGGTAAGCGTTAAGAGGACTGGCTAAATTCCAAACACTTTGACACTGAATTCGGTGGCCTCGGATTGCACTTTATTCTAGCGTTTTGTAATTGTAACACTCTTGAAAATGAGAAGAGTTAAGATTAGAAAGACACAAACATCAAACACAACCTTCCACTCCTGCTGCATTATCAGGAGCCCAGCAACATGGATGCCAACAGGGTCCCCGTGCTGACTGCCATAGGTTCTCCTCTGAACGAGAGGCTTGTTCAGAAGAACAAGCCTTTTGTTCAGAAGAAGACGGCTGTCCTACCACCGATCAAGACCCAGCAGAGACCCCGCCGCCGTGCTGAAGACCTGGTCAGTGTTCCTGGTGAACTGGTCCAGTTTGACTGTCCAACATTATTCACACATCATTTACATTATCCCATATGATACACCAGCTTTACTGAATCCCCTGCATTTATCCATGTATGCATTCACAAAGACAATGTATATGTTAGATCTTGACGTATCTTTGAGAAAATGACAGCTAATATGCCTACCTGTGCTTTCCTGTATAATGATTATATTACCGATAATAAGATTAAAACGACACAAGTACAACACCACTGAATTATACAACCATGAAATCTCCAACGAAAAAAACTAGGGAAAAGGAACATGTAAAAACTATTTTAGGCTGGTTTCCACAGTCACACTTTAATCAGGCAAACAGGTAAGCGTTAAGAGGACTGGCTAAATTCCAAACACTTAGACACTAAATTCGGTGGCCTTGTATTGTACTTCATACTTGCGTATTGTAATTGTAACACTGTTGAAAATGAGAAGAGTTAAGATTAGAAAGACACAAACATCAAACACAACCTTCCACTCCTGCTGCATTATCAGGAGCCCAGCAACATGGATGCCAACAGGGTCCCCGTGCTGACTGCCATAGGTTCTCCTCTGAACGAGAGGCTTGTTCAGAAGAACAAGCCTCTTGTTCAGAAGAAGAAGACGGCTGTCCTACCACCGATCAAGACCCAGCAGAGACCCCGCCGCCATGCTGAAGACCTGGTCAGTGTTCCTGGCTAACTGGTCCAGTTTGAGTGTCAACATTATTCACACATCATTCACATTATCTCATATGAGACACAAGCTTCACCGAATCCCCGCCATTTATACAGTATGTGTTTATGTATGCATACACAAAGACTGTGTAAATCTGGACATATCTTTGAGAAAATGACAGCTAATATGCCTACCTGTGTTTTCCTGGATAAAAACAAAGAGATAAAAATGACAACTACTAAACACTACTACTACTACACTACTAAATTATTTAAAAAAAAAACTATGTAACTAAGTATTCAAACTCAACTAAGTATTCAAATCCTCATTCAAATTCATTCAATTCAAAGATGTCAGTGATGCATTATCAATCACATCCATCATCTTTTTCCTCTCCCAGGGGCCGATCGAAAGACAGGACCCTCTTCCCCCGGTGGCCATAAAAACTGCAGCGGTGAAAAAGGCTCCTCTTCAGAAGGAGAAGCCCCCTGTCCTTCCCCCCATCACCGAGACCCCGCAGAAAGCCCCCCGCCCTGCTGTTGACCTGGTCAGTGGTGCCGAGTCTCTGTCGCTCTGTCATCTATCTCCATGTCACATAGAGGATGTTCAGTGTTCACTCAGTGTTCACCGTGTGTGTGTGTGTGTGTGTGTGTGTATTCCATCTTGAACCCAAAGCAACAGGAAGTGCAGCAGCAGAAGCAGAAGCAGAAGCGGAAGCGGAGGTGTAATGGGAGATACTTCTCTGCAGCAGGTAAGCACACGAGCGGAGGAAGTCTTGATCTGTCGACACCCCTCAGTGTAGGGTGTCACATTCAAGGTGCTTTAGGCAGATGGGACTGCTATTTATTAGTTGAGTGTAAGTTGTTAGAAATGGCCAGTCCTTCAGCTCCTAGTGAGGGGAAATGCTTTGTGAGAATATCCGTTTTGAGATCTGCCCGTCTATGTATATGGCAATTTTGATTCTGGCAAATTTAGCATCAAACAGGTTGTCTCTTTCCTGATTGGTTTGTGAATCCAAGTTGCTCTCTCTCTTTACTCCTGAATCTTGCCTATAGCACCTTTAAAACCATTTTGCCAAAGAAACAGCATTACAACCTCCAGTGCTTCATGAAGAAACGGATCCCTTTCAATCAAGCCATCACCTCAACATGCTCATTGTGTCTCGTTTATTTCCCTGCACACAGATGCCTTGTCAGCCTTCAAAAAACACCTGACACTGTTTGAGCAGAGGGAAATCAAACAGTACAAAGAGGTGTGGTACCTTGGCATATCTGCAGAGAAGATCCAGGAGACATCCACCAACCACGGCTATGATGACTTCCAGGGACACTATGAGATGGTAAATACTAACGTGTATCCTCCTGAGGGATCCTACCACAAACCCTGTTTTCAGAGTAGGAGACTGTGCTTTGTTTGGTTCAGTGAGATATATTCCTATATCTCTATTCATATTAGTCCACAGATGGCTCTCTATGTAATGAATGTGGTTTTTAAATGCAGGTTGTCAAAGACCACATCGCCTACCGCTATGAGGTCGTGGAGATGATGGGTCAGGGCTCCTTCAGTAGTGTCTTCAAGTGTCAAGACCACAAAACTGAGCAGCTGGTGGCCGTGAAGGTCATTGTGAACACCGAAAGGTATCACATCACAGATCAATTTTACCATACAAATTGCAATCTACAATCCATATGCCAATCCATATCATTCATAAACTATTGATGAACCTTAAACCAACCAATCATTAGGTACGCAGATATGGCGATGGCAGAGGTGGACATTCTGAAGCTGCTCCGAGAGAACGACCAGGAAGACATGGCCAACATCGTCCACATGAAGGAGCATTTCTACTTCCGGGGCCACCTGTGCATCACCTTTGACCTCATGGGGTGGGTTTGGAGAAACAAAACGCTTCATATCTCGCCCACCTATATGGAAGTTGGAAAACAACAACAAACAATATGTTTGTCATTGATAAGATCAGTGCCCATGAAAATACAAATGCTGCTTTAAATATCTGCTGGAAGAAGGTATTCGGAGAAAGAGCTATTGACTAAAGGTACAAGCTTAATACTCTTCTCATGTGTAACCATTCCAGAAAGAACCTGCATGAGGCGATGGAGGAGAGAGAGTTCAAAGGGATGGGCACCTCTCAGCTGAGGAGGCATGCCATCTCTCTCCTGCAGAGCCTCCGGTTCCTCAGTAGGACCGGCGTCATCCATTGTGACCTGAAACCCGTAGGAACCGCTCATCTGCTCTCACTGTGAAGTTCCCCATGTTGTACACACCAAGTTAGGAGACACATTCTGGATGGACTGAATCTCCCGTTTCTGTTTTAGGGGAACATCCTCGTATCCAAAGAGGACCCTGAGGACATAAAGGTGGCTGACTTTGGGGCAAGTCGTCAGGAACATCTTAACAGTGAGTGTCTTTTACACCCTGACAGAAAAACACCCATCTTAAAAAGGTAACTATTCAGAAGCCACCGTTCATTTGAATGATGAACCTTGTCCTGCTCCACAGCGTATCCTGTCACCCAGACAATGAACTACATGTCCCCAGAAGTCGCCCTGTGTAACCCCTACAGCAAGGCCATTGACATGTGGAGTCTGGGCTGCATCTTAGCCGAGCTGAAGGCTGGCGAGAGCCTGTTCTACGCACGCGATCATCAACAACTACTGCTGGAAATGACAAAGGTAATACATACAAATACTTTATTGATCCCAAGCTGGGGAATAATAACTACCAAGAAAGAAGAGCTTTCATGTTGAAACGCCCTACTGTCATTCTAATGGGTCGGTGTGTTCTCTGCGTGTTCTGTTGAAGCTGCTGGGTCGTCCCCCCAAGAGCATGCTGCAGTGGAAACAGTATCAGCACTTGGTCTCTGGTGAGTAGAAACCAAACTATCAACAAGTTGCCCTCACAATGAGATGAGAGAATGTCCTTGGCCTCTCGGTTTGCCATGTATATCAGTAGTTGTTGTGTGACGTCACTGCAGGTCCAAGAAACAGCAGACAGAAGACCAGGAGGGTTCTGTCTTTGGCCCTGGACACGCAGGAAGAACTGTTCATTGACTTCATCCAGCGCTGTCTCGAGTAGGTGCAACTCCACCCTGAACCGAGTGTGACGTTTGACACGGTCCCCATTTGGAACGGTGCCGTGCAGAGTTGTTTTTACAAAAATGCAAAAGTAGCCTCGGAAGTTTAAGCACTCGAAGCATGGTCAGGTGGTGACCAGTTGCTGTAAACTATTTAGCGCATATATTGGGAGATAATGTCTTCCACATTCAGCGGGTTGCAGGAATGTCACTCACTGTGCTCGTTGATCTTGTGATATTAAGCTACGAAGCGGCAATGCGCATGACCCCGGATGAAGCCATGCAGCATCCGTGGATTCAGGAGCACTTCCAGACTCCCAGCTCCAGTGTTGAAGCTGCTGCTCAGCAGTCCGCTATCGGGGAGACAGTCAGACCATACAACGCCATGAGGACTTACAGCATATGAGCCCTCCAAGTGAGTCAGTGTTCATTGTTTTACTGTCATGACGACCAACCGTTTGGTCTCCACAATGTTTGATCCTATATTGGATAAAAGGAATTGGAGACACAAAGCCCTGCAGTCAAAGGAGATGACAAAATGCACATTAAGTCCAATGTTGTTGCTGGGAGGAAATGTTCTGACCAACCCGAGTTTATCATCTCAATGTCAACCTTGAGACACATTAACACAAAACACAACCACAGCACCTTTCAAACCATTGATCTGAAAAATAGCATTGAAACCTCCAAAGCTTCATGAAGAAACTGATTCCTGTGCCTTTCAATCAGGCCATCACTTCCCGCTTTGCAACAAGACCTCAACATGCTTGTGTCTTGTATCTTTCCCTGCACACAGATCCTTGTCGGCCTCCTGGAAACACCTGACACTGTTTGATCAGGGGGGAATCAAACGGTACAAAGAGGTGTGTTACCATGGCAGAGCTGCAGAGAAGGTCCAGGAGACATCCACCAACAACCACGGTTATGATGACTTCCAGGGACAATACAAGATGGTAAATACTAATGTGTATCCTCCTGAGGGATCCTACCAAAAAACCCGTTTTCAGCGTAGGAGACTGTGCTGTTTGGTTCAATGAGATATATTCCTACATCTATATTCATCTTAGTCCACTGATGGTTCTCTATTAAATGAATGTGGTTTTTAACTGCAGGTTGTCAAAGACCACATCCCCTACCGCTATGAGGTCCTGGAGATGATCGGTCAGGGCTCCTTCAGTTGTGTCTTCAAGTGTCAAGACCAAAAAACCGAGCAGCTGGTAGCCGTGAAGTTCATTGTGAACACTGAAAGGTATCACATCACAGATCAAGCTAATGGCTGGCACAATGACTGTGCCAGCCATTAGCTTCGACTAACATGTCATATTTTACCATACAAATTCCAATCTACAATCAATATGCCACTCCATAGCATTCAAAACCAATTACTATCAATGAACCTCAAACCACCCCATCATTAGGTACACAGATAGGGCGATGGCAGAGGTGGACATTCTGGACATCGCCAACGTCGTCCACACAAAGGAGCAGCTCTCCTCCCGGGACCCTCCTCGTATCCAGAGGACCCTGAGGTCATCAAGGTGGCCGCATTTGGGGCAAGTCGCCAGGAACATCTTAACAGTGAGTGTCTTTTTACCCTGACAGAAAAAACACCCATCTTAAAATGTAAAAAGGTGACTTTCTGAATCCTCCGTTCATTTGAATGATGAACCTTGTTCTCCATCCACAGCGTATCCTGTTACCAGGACGCTGTCCTCCATGTCCCCCAGAAGTCCTCCTGAAGAACGGTCTTCAGTGTGGTGCTGTGACGCCCGGCCCCCTCCACCCGACAGCCACCATCTTGCTGACCGGCCGGCACCTCGTTGCTATGGACAACATCAACTTCCTACACTTGAAATGACCTTCCCCTGTCCGTCAAGTCAATGGACTGAAAACCCAGCTTTTTCAATGTGCTTTCAATCTCACTTAATGAAAGTATGAAATACAGACGTTTCTGAATAGTCTGGGGAGCTCAAATCTGGGCCAAATATTGGGAATAAAAATGTGGACGAACGTGTGAGAAATCCTCTTTATGCGCTATCCCACACATCTCTACCACAAATACTAATTACATTTTGTGTATTTGTGTAAAATAAGAAGAATACAAAAGAAGTATATGATGAAAAGCGATATCTAGATCATGCATTCCTATGCGCAATAATTAGGGGTGCAAAGGATGGGCCAGATTCGCCGGCAGTATAATAAACATTTCCATTTAAAAACTTCAACAGGCGGCCATTTCCACAAGGAAAGTGCACACTGCATGAAACTAAAATCAAATCTATCTCGCCGTCTGAACTTCCTGAGGCCAACCTCAGTCATGTACATGTGGTCTTCACTGTGTTCGCTTGTACCAACACTGCCAGGTGTTGCCTGGGCACTTTGCTGCTTTAAACAACAGTACACACCAGCCCTAACCAGGGAGAACCTGGAAAGAGTAATACATACATTATACATTTTAACTGATTATAATAGAAGAACACAATTATAAGGTGGTTGCCTCTGATTTGATATATGTTAAGACTATTATTACTTGGTTGTCTCTGATCGGTTATGTTTCAAAGAGACAATGTGGATGTCCACCCTGAGGAAGTCGAGGAGGAGAGGGGAAATGATCGGATTGTTTCACAAGAAAAAGTATAGGCTAACAGAAATGAAACAGAGAGAGTAGAGAGAGAGAGAGACTGATGAGTGAAGGGATTCAACTGTTTATTTATTTTCGTCAGATGCCAGCACAGCAAAAGCAATGTGACCCGTATGAACAGTTCACACACACGTGAACCCAATTCACAGCCAGAGGAGAGAGACGGCGACACCAATCCACAACAACCGAAACAGGACCAGGGTGCGCCACCCGGTGGACGTTGTGGGAACCGCTGTGGTGGCCGGCACCAGCGTGGTGGCCTGTGTGAGTCGCGCTTGTACCGCGCATGTGCCCACGTTCCCCACCTCGTCCACGGCCACCAGCTCGACCGTCTGCGCGCAGCAGGAGGCACTGAAAGTCACCAAGGTGACGTTCTCCCCGGCCGCGCCCACCTGCTCGCTGGTGTTGAGCGTTCCGTTTCCCTGGCGGACCGACACCGAGTCAACGCCAGTGCCGTTGGCCCCGTCCGACAGCTGGGCAGTGAACTGCCACTCGGCGGAGCTACAGGGGGCGGGGCTAGAGGGACAGGTTTCTGATATAGAGATCACCTGACACACGGGGCCAGAGACATCCGTCACCTGTGGTCGGGAACGACATAATACGTTCATACATCAGTATAACAATGATATTGAATTAAAAAAGATTTGGGACTGAAATGGATCCCCATCAGAACTATTTCAGCACAACTATAAACCGTGAAAGAATAGTAATATATACATATACTGTATATTGCCAACAACACTCAGACAACAGCCAAACGACTCTTTTTCCCCAACATAAAAACAACAAAGTTTGCACATGAAGCTATAGAAGCTGAGGGCCGCTACCTTGGCAACCACAGAGAGCCTCAGCACGGCGTAGTTGGCGTCCTCGCCCATCACCGCCTCCACCGTCAGCGTCACGCCGCTCCCGCTGGCCGCGGCCCCCGGCACCGCCAGCTCCACTGTGCCGTTGGCTGTGCCCCCGTCGCCCAGGGTTACCTCGGCGGGCGCCGACATGGCGTAGCCGCGGTCGTTGCTGACGGCAACCGTGAAGGTGCCGGTGGCACTGGCGTTCACCAGCCCGTCGGCGGTGGAGGCCACGGTGAAGGGGATGGAGATGGTGGAGCCCGGCTCCACCGCGGTGCCGTTGGGTTGGGCCTGGAACCAGAACACACGGGTACAAGTTCAGGACCAGCCGGGCGGTCCCCTCGCCCCTTATGTTTTTCTGCACCACCCTTGGGGCCCGCGGCGCTACACAAGGCGGGACACACCGCTGGCTAGGTTAGTGCATGAGCGGGTGGAGCCACTGAGGGTGGAGCCACTGAGGGTGGAGCCCCCACACCGTCCAGGTTTTAGGGACTGGAGGTTAGATGGGGCTGGTCAGGACCAGGGAGGAGAAGGAGGAGGAGGAGGAGGAGGAGGAGGAGCTCTCACAGAGATGGAGATGCTGGAGGTCCTGAACTGGGTGGGGGCCTGGCGTTGGAAGGTGCCAGGGGTAGCCGTGGACCTGGAGGTGTCACTAGTGCTCTCTTCACCTGTCAGACGCACCACAAACTCCCCCTCTGGCACGCTGGGGAAGGTAACCAGGAAGTTCCCGCTGCCCAGCTCCTGTGGAGGCCAGGAACCAGAACACGGCTGCATCATCTCTCAGCGGTTTGAGGCGACTTCTGAAAACCCATCTTTTTAGACCGGCCTTTTTAGACATCTCGGTCCCTATCAGTTTTTCGTTGGATTTGTTCCGTTTCTCATCGTGCTGTGATTTCATTTTAACTTGTTTTTTACATTGTTTAAGCCATGGCGTCCACATACATGGACATCACATTTTGGGTTGTCTATTATATGAAAATTAAGACTGTGTGTCTTAATTTGGTGTGGACATACATTTTCTGAAAAAATATGTTTAGTTTCCATACCCAATAAGGCCAAATAGCAAAGAGAATTTAAAAATGCTTCCAAGCAAGAGCTTGGGTTTTAGGAGGTAAGGAGGTCTTAGGAGGTTAAGTTCTGTATAAACAAAGCTGTGCTTACTTACTCAGGGAAACACAGCTCTTGGAGATCTACTTATATTTGCAGCAAATGACTTTTTTTGGTTAATTTTGACCCCTGACAGTGACCCCGATGTGGGTCACTGTATGAAACATTTTACCACTCCCTCTGAAGCCAGAGGTGGAAGAAAGAGTGCATGAATGTTTTTTACACAAGCTGGTGTCCCTGAGTTGGGAAGTTTGGATTCTTCACCTTACCTGAACCGATCCGTTGACCTGCCGTGACCCCGAGCTTTCAGCCAAAGTCACTTCCCTTAGCTTTGTCTTCTCACTTCCTGTCACTGTCACCAGTAGGCTAGCATTTCCTCCTGCGGGAGAAAAGAGACTCAGTGGATGGGCTCAATCTGAAGCTACAATGGAACATTGACGGAAAAAACAACTATAACAGCTATTGGGATACAGACATACCAACCAACCAGTCAGAAACACCAACCAGTCATACCAACCAACCAGTCAGAAAGACCAACCAGTTACACCAACCAACCAGTCAGAAACACCAACCAGTTACACCAACCAACCAGTCAGAAAGACCAACCAGTTATACCAACCAACCAGTCAGAAACACCAACCAGTTACACCAACCAACCAGTCAGAAAGACCAACCAGTCATACCAACCAACCAGTCAGAAAGACCAACCAGTCAGAAAGACCAACCAACCAGTCAGAAAGACCAACCAGTTATACCAACCAACCAGTCAGAAAGACCAACCAGTCAGGAACACCAACCAGTCAGGAACCAGTTAGAGCGTACACAGGGTTCTACCTGTTAGCGGGCGGCCCTCCTTCAGGCTGTAGCCGCGGTGGCCACCCTCATGTTCTTCGATCAGGTTATAGATGAAGTTCAGTGAACTTTGACCTGGAACAGACCCGGCCCGATTCAGACCACTGCTTTTATAGTTGGACATGTCCAACTGAATGTCTTAAAAGAGCTTTCTACCAACCAACCAAGGTAACGTGGAGTACTAGTACGTCCTCATCACTGATTGGTTGAAAATGTATGGTGCAGTTTCATTGGTTGGCCAAACAGTGCCGTGCATTGTTGGCTTGAAATTCCTACCAGTAACTTTGATTGCGTAGGGGTCATTGGAGTTAACAGATATTTCCCATAATCCCGTCTGGTTGTCGATGCTGAGGCTGAAACGTCTCAGGTTCCCGACCGTGGAGAAGGTTCCCAGTGGACCGCTGGCCAGGCTGGAGTCCTGAGACCCACCTGCTCAGAAGATACACACGGTGTATAGCACAGAGCTGTGGGGGTGCTCAGTAAATGTACACAGTGGTCCTGTGTACATTTACTCAAGCACTGTGGTCAAGTAAAAACAGTACAGTGATTTTATTTTACTTTAAAAGGAGAGCCAAACACCTATCCACAAGTTGTAAAAATAGCTTTCAGGTTTTCGTTCATTCTGTAACAAAACCCCTGTAGCTCAGGTTCAATAAGAGGACAGGTGTGCTGCATGAATGCTTAATCAGCAGGCAATGGAATGCATTTAACGTCTATAGATGGAGTTAACAGTCCCAATGTAGTCCTGCTCTAACAAGACTACGTTACTTAGTTATTAGCCACTAGCTATATTTACACTGTGCATTACTATATACACACTTTTCAGTGATACTGCCAATCCAAATGGATCATCAACAAGATGCGCGATTTTATAGCAAAAACATCCTCTCCACCCTCTCCATATCTCTGAATCTCCCCTCGGGGATCTCAATTGTTTTAAATAATTTTTTTTTAGGGCATTTAGCAGACGCTTTTGTCCAACGCGACAATCAGTACATATGTCATACATTTGTGGGGTTCGACATGTGGACAGTTGGAGGTGGGGATCGAACCGCCAACCCTCCGGTTAGTGGACAGCCAGCTCTACCCACTGAGCTACTGCCACCAGATCTGGGATTATGAAGTCAGTAATATTAAATGTGGGGTACCTGAGGGGCTTGTGAGGTTAAAGGTCAGGGAAGGGCTTCCTGTGATGTAGGCAGTCAGGTTCCTCATGGATCCGTCCACCTGGAAGCTGAAGGTGTCTGGCTTCCCTGGCTTCCTGGCAGCCTGGAGCAGCGTGACCTGCCAGGGTGAGAACAGCACAGTTCACAATACAATTCAGCACCAAGCAGGAACTTTAAGGTGCAGTGCTAGTCAGCTAGCTGCCACAAACCATGCTGCAATACAGTGTGTTCAGACATCTCTGTCCCACTGGTTTAACGTGTTTAAACTGTTTGTACCACAGGATGTGTTGGTTGTGGTTTTGTTCGTGCAGCAGGTTGCTAGGTTACGGTCTTACCAAAGCGGGGGCCGAGGAGTCCTCTATGACGCTAGTGGCCAGGGTCAGGTCGGACTTGGAGACCTCTATGGCCTGTCCTCCAGAGGCCTGAGCCAGCTCCCGGTACAGCTGGGCGTCTGATTGGCTCATAGTACGCGGAGTCCCGCCTTGACCCTGGCGACGGCGCCGTCGACTGGCCAGCACATCTGTCAACATGAAGGTCACCTGGAGGTGGGAACAATAAGAGAACGTACGGTCTGGAGTCTGGAGGCCGTCTGTGGCACTTTCCCCTGCCTCCACAGATGCCCCCCAACCCCAACCCTGAGAGATGGACCAGGCGGGCAGAGAGACAGACAGACAGACTCACCACAGACAGGCAGACTCACCACAGACAGGCAGACTCACCACAGACAGGCAGACTCACCACAGTCTTGGAGCTCTCTATGAGGGCGGTGACGGCACCCTTCAGGTGTGCGTCTTTGGCGGGAGCATCAGTGAAGACGAAGATCTCGGAGGAGGAGGGAGCGGCCGTCAGGGCCAGCTGGTCCCGGGAGACCAAACACAGACCCACACGCATTAGAACAAGGTCGCCGTGCTTCACATGAGGCCGGGCTCTCACCATCAAAGATGACAGGGAAATGCACGATGGAACATTGAAGTCATGGAAAGAAGCCATGAGGAGCGTGGGGTGAACAGCCAAACAGGCCCATCGCCACGCGTCAGGACACTGTTTTTCGGTGACTCTGTATTATACGGGCCGCTGCCGAGAATTCAGTGCCAGCAAGAGTAACCTGCTGTAATCTTTTTAATATTGGAAACAATTGCCAGTGTTTGCTTCCATTATCAGTAGGAATGCGCCGAGATTACCTATCTTGGCTGACACAGATTTCATTAACAGTGGTTTTAAAACATATATACGCATATGAGCGTTGGACAATTTAATTTTTTAAATAATAAAAAAATTCAGTCACATAATTTTCAAGGCATCTATCAACACATTTCGACCAATGTTCATGTTGGTCTGATGTCAACATCCCTCAAAATGAGACACTTTTCCTACTTCTGTCTCTTATGGCTTTAGTGTTTCGACTCAAAGCCAGAAGGTTCGGGGGTTCGAACGCCAAAGTCTGCAGCCTGCCTTTAGGCCTGTAGGCCTGAATAGCTCTGATGTTGTGAAAGGAAACAGAGCCCCACCTGCAGACCGGACAGGCAGAGCTCTGGGATATCTCCTCCTCCAGACGCTGTCAGGCTGTTGATGCTGTCCTTAAAAACGTCAGCGTCGGTTGTGATGAGCAACGGGCCAAAACCTGGACACGACCAAAGAGGCACAAAGGTGAATGAATATCGCTCTCAGTAAGACAGACAACCAGGTGGACAGACAGAGAGACAGACAGGAAGGCAGACATCCAGACAGGAAGACAGACAGAGAGACAGATAGGAAGGCAGATGTCCAGACAGGAAGACAAGCAGAGAGACAGATAGGAAGGCAGATGTCCAGACAGGAAGACAGGCAGACAGAGATGCGGACACCCAGACGGAGACCTGGATCGTTGAAGGGCACCAGGATGTAGGCTGAGGGTTCTTCCTGTGTTCCTCTCTTGCTGTCGATGATGGAGAAGGACACTCGCTTGGCCTCGGCGATGTCATCACTCATGCTCCCTGTGGTGTCGATGACGAAGCACAGCACAGAGGCCTGGGACAGGCCCAACAA
Organism: Urophycis tenuis; assembly: GCA_036785325.1. NCBI lineage: Eukaryota > Metazoa > Chordata > Actinopteri > Gadiformes > Phycidae > Urophycis > Urophycis tenuis. The sequence goes on from JAXIVH010000001.1 coordinate 12,039,298, forward strand.
CCTGGACCGGACCAGAGCAGGGGAGCATGAAGGTGGCGACCTCAAGGGATCACCCCCGGTTCAGACCAAAACCGCCGGGTCGGTGCAAAGCATTGCGTTGTTTAAGGCACATCCATTAGGCGGCGAGCTAGATAGGCCTACCGTGCACCCCCCCCACCTCCCAACCAAACCATATTTTTTTGAAAGGTCTGGATGTGTAGAATATGAATCTGAATGTTAACATTGAAAATTTTGGGATGCACTACCTGTTTTAGCCCTGTGAATAGGGAAACCCTAAAAACCGATCATAAGCGATTCTAACACATCAAGATGGCCCTAGTCAATCAGAACAGCTTTTAAGTGACCTATTACACACTCAAACTTCACATATGAAGACTTAGGTCAAATATCTACCATGCTGCTCATTGGTAGGTGTCTTAAATGAACATAGGTAAAGCCTTATATTGATATAATGAGCCCATTTCATGTATAGGCCACTACCTAGATACGCCTATTATGCACCCCCTCTCCTAACAAAATCATGTTTTTTTGAAAGGTCTGAGTCTGTAGAATATGAATATGAATGTTACCGTTGACATTGTTTGGATACTCTACGTGTTTTAGCCCTGTGAATAGGGAAACCCTAAAAAACGATTTTAACACAATGAGATTGTCCTAGTCAATCAGAACAGCTTGTAGGTGACCTATTACACACTCAAACTTCACATATGCACACACAATAACTATATACATAACCGTTAAACAGCATGCAAAAGAACTACAGCATGCACACAGATACACATAAACACACAATAACTATATACAACACACACACACACACACACACACACTCTCTCTCTCTCTCTCTCTCACACACACACACACACAGACATATACACACAATAACTACACAAGAACTACATACAACATGGAAAAGAACTACAGCATGCAAACCCCCCCCCCCCCCCCCCCCCCCCACACACACACACACATATACAAATCCAAAAGAACTATATGCAGCATGCACACAGACACAAATACACACACAATAACTATTTTCAATCCTGGTCTGACTCAGAGATGTCATCATCTGGTAAGTATTGCTCATCTGTTAGGCTATCATCATCTGACTCCTCTTCTTCATTTCTGCCACTCACAGATTCAACAATATCTACCAGTTGCTGTGGTAGAACACATCCCTCATACCACAGAGGCTCGATCTTCTGGTCAACCAGTGTCCAGCCGTGCCCATCACAAGCATCAGGGATGTCAGGGTTGGCAATATGGGCTGCCTTCCATATACCAACCTGGTAGTTGACCCTCCTGATGTGCTGTTCCATACTCCTCCCACATGGAGGAAGTGTAGCCAGGTCCACATTGCTTGAGTGGGCGAGATGCTTGTCATCTTTAGAGCACAGCTCACTCATTCGCAAAAAACGCAACTCATCAACACTTCGGACTCATGGTCTACTAAACAATGCACAGGTGAACTCATTGAGGTGATCAACGAGATCCCTCGGTACAACCCATGTATCTCCCAGTCTGGCAAGAGTTTCTCCAAACTTTGGCATCCTAGAGAGGGTTTTCAAGGGCCTGACTTTGCCTAACCCCTTGAATGCGCTAGTGGTATCACAACCACTGAAGGCATGAAGTGCCATTAGTGCTGTCAAATGCTGCTGAGAGTAGCTATGCCGATGATTTCCTTGTCAATTACTCGAGATACAGCACCAAATGCCTCACCGTGAGCTTCTACTACGTTTGTAGTTGGATTTGTTTATCCTTGTGTTCTGTGCTTGCACTTCTCCATTTTTCAGAATTTTGTGTATATTGAACTCTACATGACTTATGGTATTTAGCCTCTGTAGCAAATAGATCCTTTCCTCTAATTCTGCGAAGCAAATTTTCATCAAATTTTTGTTCTGCAACTTTGAGTACTGTTCTCCACCCATCACACTCAAACTCGCTTAACCCTTCGGTTGTCCACATCCCTTTAATTTTGACCTTCTTCCGTACAATTGAGTTGCAGAATATACAGTCAGGTGTAAAGAGTATTTTGTCACCAGTTGAGGCCCTCTGACTTTGCCTTGAACTTGCTGCTAGTAGCTCAGGCTTCTGGTCAAGTCTTTTGAGATTCATGGTGAATCTTTGGTAGCATTCTCTGTGATATCCATCACCTTCTGTAATGGTGTCTGGTATAAGTTCACAGGTTGCAGTCATTCTGTGAGCAGATTCCAGTGGTTCAGCTAATCTCTTGTCACGTATTTCTTTCATTCTGGCTAATCTTGCATCAGAATCTGTGTTTGCCCATAATTCCACAAGTGGTCCATATACAAGACCAGGGACATGCACAATGCATCTGGACTTTGGTTTTGTCCCATGACATCCCCTATGACTGGTTGAAGGACCTGCAGTCACTTCGCCCAATGACTCATGTCTTGACTCAGACATAATTGAGCAGTTCAACTATGTTGAAGAAAGCAACTAGATAACCGACTAGATAATCTTTGAGTGTGAGATGTGTGTGTGTGTGTGTGTGTCTATATGTATCTATCTATCTATCTATCTATCTATCTATCTATCTATCTATCTATCTATCTATCTATCTATCTATCTATCTATCTGTCTTTCCAAATGTCAAATGTAAAATGTAAAAATAAATGAAAACAAATATTTAAAGTAACTATAGTGTCGTAAGAGGGGTCAATTATATTAAATTGTCAACTAAAACATCGAACATCGAGCAATTCAGTTAAACACATTTCTTGCTGTATAGGCGGAGGATGCAGACTCGGAGGATCTGTCTGTGTGAGTAAAAACAGTCTTTCAGATCAGTTTTTATATACCTGTCTGACACAGGTGGAATGGGTCACCTAAAAGCTGTTCTGATTGACTAGGACAATCTTGATGTCTTAAAATCGCTAAAAATCGGTTTTTAGGGTTTCTCTATTCACAGGGCTAAAACACCAAGTGTATCCAAAAAAATGTCAATGTTAACATTCATATGCATATCCTACAGACTCAGACCTTTTAAAAAAACATGATTTTGTTAGGAGAGGGGGTTGGGGGTGCATGATAGACGTATCTAGGTAGTGGCCTATACATGAAATGGGCCCATTATATCAATATAAGGCCTTACATATGTTAATTTTAGACACCTACCAATAATCAGCATGGTAGGTGTTTGACCTAAGTCTTCATATGTGAAGTTTGAGTGTGTAATAGGGTCTCCTATTCACAGGGCTAAAACAGGTAGTGCATCCCAAAATTTTCAATGTTAACATTCAGATTCATATTCTACACATCCAGACCTTTCAAAAAAATATGGTTTTGTTGGGAGGTGGGGGGGGGGGGGGTGCACGGTAGGCCTATCTAGCTCGCCGCCTACATGTTATAGGTCACTAGGAATGTTTCCTATGTACGTCTTCACAGGCTACAGTCCACTAGGTCCGTACCGCAGGAAGTTCTTGTCTCCGACCGCCAACCGGATGTCCTCCAGCAGCTCCACGGTCGCGTTGACGGCCAGGCCAGCGGCCTGCGGGTGCAGGGCCCCATGGCTGGCGCCGAGGTCATCCTTGTTGATCCCGCCTACCGGGTCCTGCCTGCTGGTCTTGTCAAACGCCCCGCCGTGGCTGCATTTACCTGGGGGGGGGGGGGGGTCAGACGTTACCGTGTGGGATCGTTCTGATTGGTTCAAAACGTGTTCCGGTTCTATTTAGTTTAGTGGTTGGTTACCTGCTGGCTTGGCTGAGGAGAACAGGTTGAAGTAGCCAGACGTGAGGAGCCCCTGTTGTAGAAGATCTGGCAGGAGGTTGTTGGTGCAATCCCCGTCGGTACAGTTCCGACAGGTTGGGACGCTCAGGCCTGGGGTGCGTTCAGAGGAATGAACTTTGAGCGGAGCTGAACCAAGGACATCCATCTATCACGAGTCAAACGGCTCAAGCATGGGTTTTGTTGGGAGACAGAATAACAACTCTTCGTAAAGCCTTTGTAGCTGTAGTGCATTGCAACCCTACATGTGTTTGTTAGTTTGGTCAGACTGAAAACAGCTTGGCTTGTTTTTTGCCATGTTCAACATGTGTACGATCCCCTACATGTCCGCTTCCGTACTTGTTGACCAAATGTGATGTCATCTCACCACCTGGATGGGAAATAAAAGCTTTTCGAACACTAGCTGTTGCATCAGGAGGGCAACCTACCTGCCAGGTTGTCCAGCTGTTGGTCTGGCCTGATCAGGGCGCTGTAGGGGGCTTTGTTCCCCAGCTCTACCCAGTTACTGTGGCTGTAGAAGTCCTGGTTAAAGAAGGAAAGTTCACAGATGGACACGCTATCTGGGCGGCTTTCCCAGCAAAACATGCTCATCACACTTCCAATCAACATCGCATCCTACCTCCAACCATTCCTGTCCCTCCAGCCAACGCCTCCTTACCTTCATCCAACTCCTCCTTACCACAACCCATCCCCTCCTCCCCTCCATACACCCCTCCCTCCTCCCCTCCATAACCCCACCCCTCCCTCCACCCACCTGAAGTGTGTGACAGACGCGACCCAGGTTGAGTCTTCCAGCCACAAAGTTCTCCAGCTTCACGCTGGCCTTCACTGCAGACACGCCTAGGAAGAAGGAGGGGCAAAGCGAGAGCTGTTTCCTACCACGCTGTTCATTGTTATTCTGTGGCCAATACACCTTACAGCGGGTTGCAGGGAAATCATTCATTATGTTTTGTGATAGCAGAAAGTAGTATGGATTAATTGCCCTTGGAGATGGAGGCAGTGCAGTGTTTCAGTACATCCAGAGGAACATGTTTCTCAAAGCACTCAGTGCTCAGCTGTGCTCAGCTGCTCTGATATTGGAGGAGAGCAGCGTTATCAAATTAGATTTTGAAAAGTAGGAACAATTTAAGAAAGGTCTTGGGTTCTAGACTGCATTCCTTATCGTACAAGAACACGATGCTCACGGGCAGTGTAGTCACAAGTAGATGTTATGGCACAAAGCACATATTCCAAGCAGTCAAGGTCAAGCTTGTTCAGAGTTCACCTGAACCCTGCATAACTCTTCCCTCATGCTCTTATTTGTTGTACGTCTTGGCACTTTAATCGCTCTCTGTAACCTGGCACTTAGTCAGAGATGTTGTATACCAGCAATGGTTAATCTAGCAATTGAAATGCTTGAAACTTGTTCTGGTGACTCTCTTACTGTATTAGCAGCAATAAAATGTTTCACCTTCTTATGACAAATGTACTCTTTCTAAGTCGCTTTGGATAAAAGCGTCTGCTAAATGCCCTAAATGTAAATGTCGAGTTAAACATTTACATGTATTGGTTGTAACCAATACATGATGAAATGATCCCTGCCCTATTAAATGATCCCTGCCCTATTAAATGGGGTCTAACATGGGGGCGATCAGCCAGCCCCCGCGGCCCTGCGGACTCGTCTGACCCCCTCCTCAGGCCCTCCTGCCTCCCATACCCGCTGTGATGACGTCACGTCCTTCCGGGATGGTCTCGTCGTCAAAGTGGAGCCTCTCGCTCAGCGCCTGCACCACGTCCACGCCGGCGTTGCTCAGGTAGATGTTGGTGAGGGACGTCTGGAACCTGAGGGAGGAGAGCAGCGCGGAGGCGCCGGTGGAGCCGGTGGAGCACGCTCGCTGCACCTTAGACACCGTCAGGCTGTCGTCAATCTGAGGAGAGAGGAACGCTCGGTGAGAAGCATCGGGGAAAGGACAAACAGAGGAGAGGTAAAATGACTAAAACGACTGTCTACAGTTTATATCTAGAGTATATATACATACAGCAGTGTTTCCCCTATATGCATTCAGCGCCACTGCAAAAAAAAAAAAAAAAAAAAAAAAGCACTTTTTTTTTTAGATATGTATACTGTCTAGTTTTACCCCTATGCTGTTTACTTCATGTCGTTAGTGAACGAGTCCACTGTGCTTGGAGTAACGTCACATTCATTAGACCATTGGTTCCCAAACGGTGTGCCGTGAGGCAAGTCCAGGTGTGCCGTGGGATTTTGTGACAACCATACAGGGCCGGCCCGAGGCATAAGCGAACTAAACGGCCGCTTGGGGCCCCTTGGCCACCAGGGGGCCCCCCCCAAAAAAAAAAAAAAAAATTTGTTTTTTTTGTTTTTAGTTTTCAGGAATAATTGTCATTGTTGAGCCCTTGTTGTTATTATTCTTAATTTTTAGCATTCAATTTTGACTGTTTTAAGAAGTAAACCACACTTAAGCGTTTCACTTCAAATATGAGAGTTAAGAATAAATGTGTGATTTCAGTACCCTCTAAGGTTAAAAAGACACTAGTTTGGGGTAAATAACTACTATATTAATACAAGGGTGAATTACTATCTTAATGGGGCCCCTGATCAAATATAGAATGTGTTATGTCTTAATGGGGCTCTTTATTCATACAAAATGGGTTATGGGTTGATGTCTGAATGGGGCCCCTCAGGTTGATATGTGATGTGATATATCTGAAAGCCCTCTAAATCATGAAATTCTGCTTATGACACAATGTCTGTGTCAAACCCTGAATGTATGTAATCAATTATGGACTTAACTTTGAATCCAAAATATAGGCCAGGCCTTTAAAGTAGGCTTATGGTTTGGGGGCAGCTAAACCCAGTGCTGTATCTGTTCGCCTGTGCAGGCCCTGCAAGTCAGGTTATAGGCTATGAATCTGAACAAATTAAGGTATTGTCCATCTCAGGGGCGGAGCGGGGGGGTGGCTTTCGGGGCTGAAGCCCCGAATCTCACTTCAAAAGCCCCGGATCTTTTTTGAGCTTTTGAAGTTATGACAACAGTTATTGTTTCTTTCCATTAAATAGTATTGTCTTGAGCAGGCCCTGCAACTGAAAATATAGGCTATGAATTAGAAGGGATTTAGGATTTGCCAGTGTCCAGCAGGTCACCCTAAAAGGGACTAGAATGCAGGAAATCGCATCTTAGAAATTAAAATTTTTCTGGGGGAGAACCCCCAGACCCCCCTCTGGACTAAACCCCGGATGTACACAAAGTCTGGCTCCACCCCTGGCCCATCTCCAGCTGGCCATCCCTAAAATTAACCAGAATACAGGAAATCACATCTACTAAAATCACATTCTGGTGACTCCACAGTGGTGGGACAGGGGCCCCAAAAGGTTTTAATCAAATTCTGCTTAGGGCCCCCAAAAGGCTGGGGCCGGCCCTGCAACACACAATAACACAAAATAAACATTTTTTAATTTAGTTTATCAGTAGGCTACTTTGTATGGACTCATCGTCTCAATTTTCATTGTCATCGCGATGTGAGCGTTCATGATAAACACATCGCAAAAGCTGGTCTGTATGCGATAAGTTCGCCACGCACACTCGGGCCATCCTTATCCTTAAAGATTGTGGTTTGCTGTAACCCGACCCACCCTGTCAATTTAGGACCCACCCAAATATTTATTTTTCCCTTTTAGTCCGCCCGACTTGCCGGTTGTATACTTGCGTTAAGACCGACCGTTGTTTTTTTAACTCTTCAAATAACTAATGCAACTACAATAAAACCCTATTAATAATATTTTAGAAAGTATCGCGAATATAAATTGCCTACATACACACGTAGGCTACGTTCTTTCTTTTACATTCGCTTCATTTAATCAATGGTTCGCGCTTGTCTGTTATGATGGCTGCGGCTGCAGTAAAGAAAATGTTCGCAGTCACCGTTCAAAGTTATAGAAGGCTAAATTTTAGCAATTAGTCACGAGAGGGTGTGGATTATGGAAAAATATAAATAATAATAATATAATAATATAATAATATAATAATAAAAACATTAAAAAAAAAAAAATATATATATATATATATATATATATGAATGTAAAAACTGGCCAATGTAATTTAATTGAGAGATGTAAACCTAACCAAATGCTTTTCATTCAGAAAAAAATACAGCCCCCCCCCCTGTTTATTCAGCCCCGCCCTGCTCTCCCAGGAGTGAAGTCCACCCACCGTCAGGCCGAAGTCTCGGCCCTCCGCGGAGGCCAGAGCCCGACACGCCTCCGCCGCCTGGCGGAGCAGCGCCCTCTGCGTGATGTCCAGGTGAGTGGAGGAGTTTCCGCCCAGCGAGAAGAGGGGCTGGAAGCCCAGCACCGGGTGCCACGGGAGGCAGGAGAGGAGCAGCAGGGGCAGGAGGAGGAGGAGCGAGGAGGCCATGACGGAGGAGGAACTCCCGGGAGCGACGATCAGGCTGACGGGGGGCAGCTGGGTCTCAGCAGAGCGGGCGTGACGAGGGGCAGAGTGGCCGCACCTGTGGAGGGAGGAGGAGACGAGCACAGTGACGTCCTCCGGGTCACACGCAGACTGGGAGCAGTGGGAGAAGCCAAAGAACCAAACATGGGGGGAAAATAAAAGATAGTAAAAAAAAAACACACGTCTAATTGATTTGGGAATATTATAAATTGTATTGGCATGTGTTTTTTTCCATCATCAAACAGGTGTTCAGGATGAGGATTTCTCTCCCTGCACGAATGGACATTGACAATCCAAAACAAAATGATGACCAGTTTCAAATATACATGTATATCACTGTCCTCTGTGTAGAAGTACAGAACATAACCCGATAATCCTATTTATTGATTACTTTATGTTAATTAACACACTTTTTATTAGTGGTTTTTCTTGTATGTAGTGGGGCGGCAGTAGCTCAATGGGTAGAGCGGGTGGACAGAGTGGGTCGTCCACTCCCCTTGATCCCCCTCCTCCAACTGTCCACATATCGAACCCCACAAATGTACAGATTTTAAGTCGCTTTGGACCCAAGCGTCTGCTAAATGCCCCCTTTACCCTTTATGTTAAGTCCAAAGCTTGATCCCACCAGTACCACCATATAAGTGCGGGTTATGAAGCTTAAAGCTGAAGTCCTACGAGGACTCATCTAAACTTACCTTGAAGTGTTTCTTCTGGGAACGCAGATCCAGGTGAGTGCTGAGTGGTGCAGTCGAAACTATTATGTTTTGTTAAGTGGCGTCTCTGAGGATCAGACCAACCCAGACCTGCCAGACAACGAAAATATGAAAGGTGGAGCATGCTCAGGTGATTTTGTGTGGACAGTATTGAACGAAAGAAAGAAAGAGAGAGAGAGAGAGAGAGAGAGAGGGGGAATGCGAGAGACAATGACGTGTGTGTTTGCAAGTGCGAGTGCAGGTATGATAGTGATTGATAAGCAGAACCGCACCAACAACCAGCCCTGTGTCTTTATATTCCTAATTCTACCTATTCTTAAGTCAATGTATTCATATCTTAACATTACATTAAAAAACAATGTTCATATATGAATACATTATATTCATTCATTAACATGTTTTTTAGAATGTTAACATAATTACTTCTATATCTTTAATAATCAACATCAATTATTTTAAACGTACACGTAATTGATGCGTTGTATTCCCGTTTATATGCCATATGTCCACAACATGTTTCTATCATGTCTGTCATTGTGTCTTCCTAGAGCCGTCGACCACTGTTGAAAACAAAATATATACATTGCATTACAGCATTCTTTTATTTAACTGATTTACACACATTGTGCTCTGCTCCGCTCTGCGTGGGAGGGCCAGGGGGAGGGGGGGGTGAGGCACACGGAGGGAACGCCACCTCAGGAGGGGGAGGGGGGGGGGGGGGGCACACGGAGGGAACGCCACCTCAGGAGGGGGGGGGGGGGGGGGGGGGGGGGGGTGAGGCACACGGAGGGAACGCCACCTTAGGAGGGGGGGGGGGGTGAGGCACAGGGAGGGAACGCCACCTTAGGAGGGGGAGGGGGGGGGGTGAGGCACACGGAGGGAACGCCACCTTAGGAGGGGGAGGGGGGGGGGGGGGGGGTGAGGCTTTAAGCCGACGGTGGGTGGAAGGGAAGTGAGGTATTTGATAAGGAAATGGTGCATAATGGGAGCGGATGAGAGAGAAAGGGAGACAGAGAGAGAGAGGGAGGGAGAGCTAAACCACACAAGCACATGCCTGTGCAGTGAGACAGCTGAGTTTGCAAAGGAGAGAGAAAGGATTTGAGGAAGTTCCACAAAAATATGAAATGCTGCGTGAAGCAGTAAATCCAAACAACAGTGACATTTTGTACATGTCCTGGGGCGAGACTCCCCAGGAGCAGGGAGCAGAACCAGATCACTAGTCACAGCAGACTGTATCTCGTCTCAGCGAGGGGGAGCTAAATGTTGTAGGTCAGGGTCAAGGAGTTTACATTTACATTTACATTTAGGGCGTTGAGCAGACGCTTTTGTCCAAAGCGACTTACAATAAGTACATTTGTCAGAAGGTGAAACACGTCATGCATTGTACAGTAAGAAAGTCACCAGAACAAGTTTCAAGCATTCTAATTGCTAGATTAACCATTGCTAGTATACAACATCTCTGGCCTAAGATGCTAAGTTCTAAGTTACAAAGAGCAATTATAAATGTATCACCAGGCTGATCAAGGTGATCAGCTTTGACCAGCTTTGGTTTTGACTCGGCCGAAATGACTGATTCAAAAGACACAGCGAATGACTCTGTCCATTTGCTGTGTTTTTTCTTAATTATATCAAGAAGAAGGGCATTTAGCAGATGCTTTTGTCCAAAGCGACTTACAATCAGTACATTTGTGGGGTTCGAAATGAGGACAGTCAACCACCACCAAAGTTAGTGGTCGACCCGCTCTACCCACTGAGCTATGCCGGCCCATATTGCCATTTGTGATATGGGGGGCAGTCTGAATATTTGCCCTTCCCATGCCTAGCTTCAGCCACAGAATCTTAGCTGACATCAGTTAGATGCCAAGACTTGCCAACGGTATAATTTGGGAATGTCATCACCGGGCTGAATCGACAATTGGTCACATGTTGCTAGCACGTATGTATCATCATCATCTCACATTGTCTCACAGACACACACACACACACACACACACACACACACACACACACACACACACACACACACACACACACACACATTTTGGTCCATACCTGAGAAACATTCCATGTGCATCGAAGTGTAGCATGATGAACGTCTGAAGTATGTACTGTATGTCAGCCTGCAGTGTGGTGAAGACCCCACCCTGTAGTCACTATGAACTCCTACCATGACTCAGAGGCTCAGATTAATCAGCCGATTTCGTTATCTGTTACTTTTATCCAAAGTGACTTACAATGAACTCAACTGAATGTCATTATGGAGCAGGTAGCAGGACATGTCATTAAGGAGCAGGTAGGGGGACATGTCATTAAGGAGCAGGTAGGGGGACATGAAATCAAGGAGCAGGTAGGGGGACATGTCATTAAGGAGCAGGTAGGGGGACATGTCATTAAGGAGCAGGTAGGGGGACATGAAATCAAGGAGCAGGTAGGGGGACATGTCATTAAGGAGCAGGTAGGGGGACATGTCATTAAGGAGCAGGTAGGGGGACATGCCATTGAGGAGTAGGTACAGGGACATGTAATTCAGGTGCAGGTAGGGGGACATGTCATTGAGGAGTAGGTACAGGGACATGTCATTCAGGTGCAGGTAGGGGTACATGTCATTAAGGGGCAGGTAGAAGAACACATGCAAGATAATATTTTATCTCTAGGCTAGACTCAAAATCAAATAAAATCCCCTGTTGATTTTGCCTGAAAGTCAATTTCTAAAAAATCTAGACTCACATTGTTGCCATTTAGTGTTCACTTGGGATGGTGTGAAAAGGCATTCTTAAAAGTACATTCATTTGGCCTCAAACGTTTCTCAATGGCCTTTTTTCAATCTTGAGAAGTTTTTTTTCATGTCAGTCCTTAAATATCTAATTGAGTACAATTTCATCAAAGTAACAGTAACATTACTGTTACTTGTGACAGTGCTGTTGGTAACAGTAACAGTTCTGTTTGTAATAGTAACAGTGCTGTTTGTAATAGTAACAGTGCTGTTTGTAACAGTAACAGAATTTTTGTCACAACTAATCCTCACTGTGATCCAGACCGAGACCTCGTTAACACATTGCCATGGTTATTTTGAATCATAGCAATCAGACCAACCAATCACAGTGTGCTATGTGAGCCCCTTTCAGCTGTCAGTCTGAACATTCCCTTGGATGCACACCTTTTGTCCTCTGGACTGCCTGGCAGGCGTCCGGTCAAGAGGAACCTGTTCGGGACAGTGTGGTTGACGTTCACAGCTCTGTGTATTGCAACAACACAAGGAGGACTGGTTTTATCATCTCCTCCCTCACTTTAAGAACAATAGGAAGTAGTGGAGAGTAAAGGTTGGGGACAAAAGTGCATTGGACTTTGTAACCACCCTTCGATCAAGAACCGATCGTACCAAGCTGAATCATCAAATTCCAGGTTGTGATTGGTTCAACCGATTCATTTGCAGACTAGAGCAGTGAAAAATCGACCTTGGTGAGAGTAAAATTAATGTTGCAAAACCAAAATTGCGGTGTGTGCACAGTCCCGTTCAGCGTCATGATTTGTCATTCTTTTATTGACCAAAAAACAACCGCAAATCGCATTCAGTGTCAAAGGACCTTTACCTTCAGGGCCAGGGGGCTGTTGTTTTAAACAGTTTTAAAACTTCAACCTTTTCTTTTGATTTTTTCTTCTCTGAAAAGCTCTTGACACAACATGATTTAGAAAATGTAAGTAGCGATAGTAATACGAGCATTGGAAAGATCACAATGTATGAATATATTCATTTGTTTTTGGTGCTGTTTTGAAGCTGTCTCTCAACAAATGTGGTTGAAAAGAGAACTGACTCGGCCCTGAGTAAGCCTGTAAGCGCTGTGTCGCAACAGCCTGGTGTCCGGTGGAGGAGGGCCGCTCACCAAACCAGCCTCTTTGGTTTGGGTCAGCTCACCAGTCACGCTCAGCATCCAGGGAAACCTGCGGAGGAAACTGTTTCCTCGGCATGTTGATTACAACATGTTGGTTTTTAAAGTTGGTATTGATTTGAATATATCTATATTTCTAATTATATATATTTACATATTGTGAAATATCAAAATCCATGATGAAGATGCGTACATGGTAACTGTGGTAACTCTGAATACAGTGCTGTTGTCTAGTGTAATATTTTTGACACCTTGAATGCAATGAAATGAAAGGTTTCGATGCGTTGATGAATTTATGCACTGTGCTAATAACTTTAACTGTGTGTGAAACTGTGTGTCCCAGATGATCAAATATGCTGTATAATATGATAATAATACATAAAATATAAACAACAACAACAACAACAACAACAACAATAATAATAATGATAATAAAACATGCCATGCTTTGTAAAAATCTCATGCACACTTCCTCTCTTCACATAAACAGAGTAGACTGCTTCAGGAGTTCAGAAATGTATCACATGTTGTGTTATCTTAATTGAACCCAGAGTGATGTTCCTCTCAGGAGGCACACCAGCTTCTTCATCCATTATTTGGGGGGGCAGGAGGGTGCAGGCCGCTGTATTTCATTTTTGAAAATACACATCACACAAAATAAATGGGAATTTCCCAGCATGGGATTAATAAAGTATTTCTATTCTATTCTAAACATGAACACCACTCATAGAAAAGTGCTGACAAATGTAATTGAGTTGTACAAGAGAGACAAAAAAAAAAGACGATCCATGACAGGACCACCGGGAAGTGAAAATAAAAGCTTCTACTTTTTGGTCTGCTGCCTCACACGACGTCCTGACGAGGACAGACAACACAAGGTAGGTTATAACCTCATTTTAAACCAGGGGACTTATAGAGACAAAATGGGTACATTAACATTTAACATTAATGTTAGTATTGATTGATTTTGTCTTTTAAAGAAGGAGTTGCAGGATTGTTGCTGTTGGTGAGTACGTAGAACTTGTGTTGTAGCTTTTCTGTTGGTAGAGCTAACTCATCCAGTTTGTAGTCACTCTCTGCTGTTGTTGCTATTGGTGTTGTTGTTGTTGTTGTTGTTGAATAGGAATACAAGAGCCCTCTCAAGCTTTAAACAAGTCAGCCTCTGATGACCGGCAAACTAAGACCGGTCGAACAAAGACAAAGGGAGTCGCTCGAGGAAGCCCTATAGCCCTCTGCTAACCCCAAACCTTGTGTATTGCATTGTGTATTGTAGCCATGTGTGTAACCCCTATCCCAGTCAGGACATCTACCTGACACAGACGCCGTCCACGATCCCATACTCGACGCTGCACCCCTTCCAACCTGCTCTACCCATCTCTCTCTGTCTGCACTGACCTTGAAGTGATGGGCGGCCTCTGGAACTGCCAATCGGCGGTCAAGAAGGCAGACTCCATCTCGGCCTATGCCTGCCTCCAGACCCTCCACTTCCTGGCCCTAACAGAAACCTGGATCACCCCAGACAACATGGCCACTCCGGCTGCTCTCTCTACCGCCTACTCCTTCTCACAGACTCCGAGACCCTCAGGGCGAGGAGGGGGGACTGGACTCCTCATCTCACCCAAGTGGTCCTACCGGGTGCTTCCCCTGGAACACCTGACCAGATCAGCATTTGAACTCCACACTGTTGCTATCACCATCCCCATCAAGCTCTACATTGCTGTCATCTACCGTCCTCCGGGTCCCTTCCATGACTTCTTCGACGAGATGGATGCCCTCCTCAGCTGCTTTCCTGAAGACGGTACTCCACTGGTTGTCCTGGGCGACTTCAACATCCAACCAGAGAAGTTACAATCATCACTCTCCTTCTCCTCCTACCCACAGAGCCGGGCACCAACTTGACCTTGTCTTCACAAGGTCCTGCAGTACCCGCGCACTCTCAGTTACCCCGCTCCCTGTGTCTGACCATCATTTTGTTGCTTTCTCTCTCCCTTTGAAGTCCCCCTCCTCTGTTCCTCCTACCACCCACGCTGTCACCACCCACAGGAACATGAAAACCCTCTCTCCCTCCACTCTCTCCTCTGTTGTTCTCTCATCACTACGCCGTCCAGAGCAATTCTCACTGCTCTCTGCTGAGGAAGCCTCCTCTACCCTGCTGTCTTCCCTCTCATCCTCTTTTGTCTCCCTCTGTCCCCTCCTGACGGTGACTGAATCCCTTCGTGCCATCAAAGCCTCTTCCCTCTCGTCGGTGCTTGTTCTCCTCGACCTCTCTGTGGCGTTCCACACCGTGAACCACCAGACCCTCCTCGCCACCCTCGCTGAACTCAGCATTACTGACACTGCACTAGCCTGGTTCACATCTTACCTTATGGATCGCACTTATCAGGTCACATGGAACGGCTCCCTGTCCAAACCCCGCTCACTGTAATAACATCATACAGCTTCTCCTATCACTGTTATGCGGACGACACTCAACTGTTCCTCTCCTTCCCCCCCCCTCAGACACTCTGATTGCAACACGCATCTCAGAATGCTTGGCAGACATCAGCTCTTGGACAACTGCACATCAACTCAAGCTCAATCTCTCTCAGACTGAGCTTCTCTTCAAACCGGGGAAAGACTGCCCTCACAGGGACCTGCTGGTCTCGGTCGAGGGCATCACAGTATCTGCCTCACCGACTGCAAGGAACCTGGCCGTAATAGTCGACAACCAACTGTTCTGCACTGCAAACATCACTGCAGTGACCCGCTCTTGTAGATTTGTTCTCTACAACATCCACAGGATCCGGCCTTTCCTCACGAGGGAAGCGACACAGCTTCTGACCCAAGCACATGTCTTATCTTCCGGAAGAAACTCAAGACCCACTTGTGCAGAGTTCACCTGAACCCTGCATAACCCTACTCCCTAATGCTCTTTTTATGTACGTCTTGGCACTTCAATCGCTCTTTGTTGGATTGGTTAATCTAGCAATTGAAATGCTTGAAACTTGTTCTGGTGACTTTCTTACTGTATTAGCAGCAATGAAATGTTTCCCCTTCTTCTGACAAATACTCTTTGTAAGTCGCTTTGGATAAAAGCGTCTGCTAAATGTAAATTATTGGTACATTATTAGAGAATGCATGAATAAATCTTAACACCATTAACTTAGTTCACATGACCACCATTAGTCATTTTTACTAGGCCATTATTTAACCATTCATAACATGCTGGTTGATATTATATCTGATATATCAGATCACTATTTTATGGTATTTTTACAATTCCACTGCATTTTTGTATTTTATTTATTTTTGGTATTTTATTTTTGGTAATGTTTATGTACCCTGGCTGCTACGGCAACCCAATTTCCCTTCTGGGATTATTAAAGTCTCTCTGTCTATGGTTGATGCTTATTACAGGATTTACCGTAATAAATCCTTGTTGTTGAGTGTTAGCCATCGAATAAACAGCCTGTTAGGCTCCAAAAGCTATTGTATGCACTGTTTATCAAGTGTGGACATGGATGTAATATAATGAAATATACTATCTTTATTGTCCAACTTTCCAAAATCAAAGTTTAGTTTGTGTTTATTTGTGCAGATGAAGTCTCTCCTCATAGCCGCGATGCTGACAGTGTGCTCTGCAGCAACTGAAGGTGAGTTTATCTGAGTAGTTAACCTTGCTGCTAGTTAGCTGTAGCACAGGTAGACGTTCACAGACAGTAGGTGCGTGGCACTGCACCTACTGTGAGTCTGAGGTGCACAACGAGAACACGACTCATTCAGCTGAGAGTTCAATCTAGAACACTCCGTGTCGCACAACGCACGACATTGGTGTATGTCGTGTTTTACCCTCAACCATCATGTTACGTTGTTGCTCAAGGGGTTCTTCAAAATAGAGCCGCATTTGGAACCTGATCGCACGTTTTTTCTTTTCAGATCTCTCGGGAAAAATGTTTGTCTTTCCAAAGGACAGCGTTACGGACTACGTGCAGCTGATCTCCACCAAAGAGGACATGAAAGCCGCCACCGTCTGCGTCAGGTAGTCTGACGGCACTGGTCCCATGAGAATAAAAATCCTAATGTTTTATCAGACATGTCAAATACATTATATATTGTATACATTTTTAGATTTGAGTGTCGTTATATGTTGACATGTTTGTATACGAGTGCGGGCCTGTTAGGCCGTTCTGAAAAACCACACTTATGAGCAGTCGCTCATCCAGCACCCCCTGCCCACCGACGCCAAAACCGTCCTCAAATATTGTATTTCCCCCCTGAGAATAAAACAAATGTCCTCCATTTTGGTTTGGCAACGTGACGTACGGCTAGTTCCTTCATTTTGCGGTCGTCATGTCGACAAGCGACCCGGCCTGTGGTTGGGCCCGGAGAACAGGCCGGCCCATTCGGAGCGGGCGGCCGGCCTGGCCTCCGGTGTTCCCTCTGAGCAGCGCGCCCGCCAGACGTGAGGTCCCGCCCAGGACGTCGAAGGACGCGCATACGTACAAAAGAGCCCTCTTCAGTGAGATAGCGGCTGGTACATGAACGTGTCTCGTTTGCTCTCCTCTGAAGGTCCTTCACAGACCTCAGCAGAAGCCACAGCCTCTTCTCCCTGTCCACTCCCTCCTTTCCCAATGGCTTGCTGATTTTTAAGGAGGACCAGGCGGACCGGCTGCAAATAAACGTGAGGAACACGGCTACGACCATGGTCAAGCAAGACTACAAGCTGAACGTCTGGCAGTCCGTCTGTCTCACTTGGGACGGGAAGACGGGGGTGGTGCAGCTTTGGCTGGACGGCAAGCCTAGCGCCACAAAGTACTGTTCTGAAGGCATCATTAGCTCCACCAACCTGGTCATGATAGGACAGGTAAATTAGTCTTTGTTTATGTATCAGACGGTCATGTACAAATCCAGGGTGATGTTCACTTAAATGGCTCCCCCCCCCCCCCCCCCCCCACAGGAGCAGGACTCCCATGGTGGCAGGTTCGACCTCCAGCAGTCTTTCGTCGGCATGATGACGGACGTTAACATGTGGAACTTCGTCCTCTCGCCCTGCGAGCTCAAGCGCTACGTGGAAGACCTGAACTACACGCCGGGCAATGTGATCAACTGGAGGGCCCTGCAGTACGTGGTCAATGGGAAAACATTTCTGGTTGAGAAACCCGGCCCGTGTTCATGTCTAGTGAAAACCAGGATGCCCAATATGTCCAGCCAGGTCTGCCAGGGCTGAGTGGGTATCAGCAGGAACGTGTCGGCAATCGAGGTCAGATATATTCTCGATGACATTGTAATGATGTGAATAAAGGTGTGACTCATGTTCTTCTCCCTGCTTTATGTTCCTTTCTGCCTCCCCATCCTGTAAAACGTGATGTCAAACTGTACTCAGTAATCAGAGGGGGCTGTGTTCACAAGAGAGCCTTTCAAAGAGAATCGGGTGAAGATATAAAAGAAAATCCTCCATCACGGACTGGTGAGCTGGACGAGTGAAAATGCTGTTGTTTTTAAGCCAGGTCGTGTTGAGAAATATTTAGCATTCCCACTGGCCAAGGAGTCTTGTTATATGTGGGAGAGGATAAGTATCTTTGCGTGGGGGGCGCCTAAAAATGTGTGTAGCCAGCACAACCTTGTGTTTTTCCTTTTCCCCCCATTTATAATGATGGAGCCTGCTTATCGTTCCCTCACTTTGACGCTGATGTCACATACATTACAAAACATACATTGACTCGATGACACGGACAATGCCATAGTGTTATATCATGTCTTTAATGGTGACTTTGCATCACATTGTATCATTGTAGTAGCGTGATTGGAGAACACAAACTCGGCCAGGAGTAGTAAACTGTAACAAAAAAGTTAACTATAAGTATAAAAGTTTCAAATCAATACGGTGTAGACTGTAAACTGTCGAAATGCTCTTAATGAAATCCCCTTCTGAAAGCTCTAAAGACTCTCTCTCTTTTCCACCCTCCCACATTCATGTGCCTTTGTAAGCGTTTCCTTCCTTACAACACAGTTGAGTGATAAAGGGTGCTCCAGGGAGGGGAAGGTACTCCAGCACAGGGAAATCAAAACAAGGGGGCGGAGCTCGCTGAGGAGACACCACACATGGTCTGACTCCAACAAACATCTAAAGCACTAAAGCCAAAGGGAAATATCCAGATAGTGTTATGTTCCTATATCGTTATCTATTCCCAAATCATCTCGCAGTCTCTGAGTTCAGAACAAGCTCTCCTTCGTTTGAAGTGTTACCCCATTCGGCATGTTGTTGTCCATCTGGTATACATTCGGTGTATTCCCCAATCCAAGCGTGTTTGAAGACTATCTCCCAGCGGCAAGATACACCATCAGGTACCCCACCAGGTACACCGCCCATGAGCAGCCCCGCACCTGGGCGGAGGAACCTGTGACGTAGCTGCGAGGAAAGAGGAGAAAAATATGTGAAACGTTAAGAATAGAAATGACATTATCTAGGCACTAAATCAATCACGGTATCGATTTGAACTCTAGTGAAATAAAAAGTTTAAGTCGAGAGAAGTGCCACTCTAATAAATGAAAGATGCCGTGGGTAAGAATCAAGAGCTATCAATTTTTTTGGTCAGAAATGCCATCAGCATTGGTGCATGAATATGTTCTGGTTGACCGGGCCTCTGCGTGAGACCTTAAGGGTTTAGATGGCCCCCAAGCAGGGGCGAGTCTCACCGTGGGTCTACGGGGCAGTTGGATGAACTGTTAAAACCGGAATGATTCAGCGTGATGAGAGTGTACGTGACGTCATCTTCAGATACCTGACGTACGTCCTCCACCTTAAACACTTCACTAGGAAACAGGAGTCTCTTGTCTATCATGTTTTCCAGAGACCCACACATCGACTCCATATTGAGCACAAGGCAGGACGAGATGTTGAACAGAACCCCTCCATCCAGGTCAGGTTCCTCCAGCAGCTCTTTCACGTCCGACTCAGCCAACAGGAATTTCCCGAGCCTCACTGTCTCGCCCTTCCGCGCTGAGTATTTCCTTTTGGGAACACTGTACACGGTGCTGCACGCGGTCTTGTTGCCCAGGTGCAAGTTCACGGAGTCTGTGAGCAGGAAATGGAGGGAGCGGAATGGGAAGCTGTCGTTGCCACCCATGGTTTCCACGGCGTTGTTGAACGTTTCCCTGAAACGTGTTTCGTGCACGAAGGCACTCAGCGCCTTTCCGTGCTCCTGCTGGCCTCCAGAAGCCTGGAAGGAGCAACGTAATTCGGCTGCCCAGGCCTTGTTGAACTCTTGGCTGGAGGCCAGCTCCTTCGTCAGCTTGTCAGACAATATCTGCTTCAGCATCTCATCGCGGCAACTCAAGTATCTATCGTCCACTGACTTTAGGGCCATGTTCATTTCTATTGCGCCGTTTACCTGTGATAAATAAACACGTTCAGATTTGATTACATTGCACAACTTGGGACGAACGTGAGAAAATGTGATACTAGGGCGATACTATGCGTATTTATATGAAACGATAGGTGGTTAGTAAAGGAGGGCTTTAAACACTTACTGTTCCATGAAGAGCTGCAACAAGAAGGAGCACAAGAAGCGTGTGTCTGTCCCACAACATGGTCCCAGGGCTTCTGTTCTCCATTCCACTACATGCAGAGAAGAAAAAGGACAGAAGACAATCTCAGCCGTGAGGGGTGAAGAGCAACAGGAGTGAGCCTACCTCTTATTGAGGAACAGGGGCTCTATGTCACTCTGGCAGGGACACACAGCTGACAGAGTGTTGCGGCCGTCCAGGATAGCCTATGGTCCATTTTGCCGTGCACTTATAACATGATAACAACATGACATGACAGAATGGTGAAAGAAGCGTATACCTTTCGGGCTGAAGCCTGTAGCGCGTCGTTGTGGCGGCTCGAGAGATGAGGGGAGAAAGGCAAACAACTTGATCCAGGACTTGGACAGGATATTTCATGGCTACGCCCACAATATGCTCCCTCTGGACCTCTAAACTAATTGCTCATAGGCTGGCTGAAGAGCTGGCAGCAACAACTTTTCCTTCCTTTGGAATTAAGTAACCCCTGCCAGGGTCCATGTCATTGGAGTAACATAGGAAGTTTATATAATACTTATGCTAACAATATCACACTGCTAATGTTAACAGTATGTTGTTGAAGCTGCCCAGCTGTCTGTTTGTGAAGCTTATCTGCTTATCTGGAAACTATAAATTGAGACAAACAAATGCTTATTAACTACAAGTAAATCCAAAAATAGACCACGTCTCAGATCTGGATATGGACATTTTTTTTACCATAACCTTCATTTAAATATGATACTATTATAACTTTTACTCTTACTATTTAACTCTTTGAGTGAAATAAAGTTCCCAAATTCCATGATCCTGGCCAGGTCATGTGTTTTATGTAAGGTTTTTTTTTTAATGTTTGGGTTGGAAATGGTTTAAGTTTCCACAAATTGCCCTAGTTGCACAGTGCAGTGGGTGATCTAAAACTCAAAATGTGCTGTAAACATGTTCATAACAGCAGGAAGCCTACAAAAGCTGGTGTGCAGGAACGTTTGGCTGCAGCAGGAAAGGAAACCTCCTAAAGCTGTCTCCTGTCTCACTCCCTGCACACACGCCATTATTCTGCACTAATACAAGGAAATCCTAAATAACAAAAGGTAAAAAAAAAACATAATGATATCCACCGTTACTAAGGCTGTTTATTTGACAACTATTTTGCAAAGTCATAAAAGCAAAATTATTTACTGTCATGTAGTTCCTTCCAAATACGTTGCACAGATTGTCTCTGACTAACATCGAAAGTATTCTTTTTTTTTCTTCTTCTTTTTTAACCTTTATTTCAACAGGCTAGGCAGTTAAGAACAGATTCTTATTTACAATGCCGGCCTGCCACTAAGGGGAAAGGGAGCCAGGAAACTGACTAGTGATGACGGATAGTCATAGTGAATAGTGCATAGTGAATTTGTTTGGGAATTGCTGAAAATAGCTCTGCCTTAGATGAATGAATAAATCATCGACAATGACATTGATAACAAGGCAAAACAACTTCCAACTAACAAAATTGTATTATACTCTGTATTGTATTATTATTATTGACTCTTTATAATAAGAAACTCGAAAGCATTGGCTAAATCATGACTGAATAATGTATGCAACATAAGGCCTGTGAACCAAGCTTCAATTTAACAGGAGCTGAGCGTCTGACTTTGACCGCGGGTTACAGTGCCCCCTGCTGGCGGCAGCCAGTGGCACCAAACTCTGGCATGGCATAGACACGTGTTTTTATTGCACTGTTGGTGTCTGAGCTATACACATTTCTAGATCACGACGGCAACGAGAAGAATTCATAGGAATATCTAATAAAAAACGTACAATTAACGTAATTTTAATCAGATTGGTTTTAATTTCGTGACCTCTGCGTAAATAAACGACGGAAGTGACATTTTGACCCGGAAATTACGTTTAGAATTCCCCGCCAACTTGGAATAACGAAAATATACGTCGTGCGGACCATAGTCCGACTACCGTGGACGTGTTATACAACAACAACAACAACAACAACAACAACAACGACAACGACAACGACAACAACTACTACTACTACTACTACTACTACTACTACTACTACTACTACTACTACAGCGAATAAGTATGTTTAACGTGTGTTGAACTCCACATTTTTGCGTAAGAAAATAAAATAAGATAATAAGAAGTAATAATATCAGGCGTAAACTCGTATTGTTTTCAAAGGCCTTTCTATGAACGAGAAGCTCCATCACTGTGAAAGTATAGCGGTAGTAAAGTGAGAGAGGATGAGGAGGTGGGAAGAGCGGTTGAAGAAGGTGGAAGGGCTCGCCCAGGCCTTCCACAAGACCCCCCTGACGACACCCTACAAACCCCGGCTGTTGCCTTGCCAACCCTCGTCCGTCTGGAAGCTGTTTCCACGGCAACGCCTGGCAATGAGCTTCATGCATGCGTGCAAAGAGGTACGCACAGAACGCGCTCCATCCCTTTATGCCACGCCTCTCGATTTAACGTATGGGGGATCTTTGTTTACCGTGCCTCCGCGTTGCTTTTGTTTTCATGGTGGATTTACGTCTATATTTCTGTCTCTGTTCAAGGATGTGCATGTGTTTGCTCTTGAGAGAGATAAAGCTGCCCCAGGCCAGAGAATCTACCTGGTCACCAGTTACACTGAGCTGTGGCACTACTACAGGTGTGTGTGTGTGTGTGTGTGTGTGCGTGTGCGTGTGCGTGTGCGTGTGGAAGCAAGGTGATAGTGATGTGGATGTCTGACTACTATGTCCCCAGGACCTTCCAACACTCCCTGATGCACTGCTATGAGGTGATTCCAGAGGGCGCTGTTTGTAAGCTGTACTTCGACCTGGAGTTTCACCGGCCGTCCAATCAGGGGCTCGATGGGAAAGCTATGGTGGCCTTCCTGGTCCAGGTGAGCGTAGTTTCCAAGCTGGTGAAGGCACACACCTCCTCTGGTACCCATGTCCTCTCGTCCAGTATTTTCTCTTCCAATCCAACCTAATGGTTAAGACATGACAGGATTAATTCTAAATCACGTTAGATACAGGCCTCTGCTAAACGACTCTGTGATAACAGAGCACAATCTGTCTGCCTTCTTCCTTCATGGAAAGCTACTGGACATACATAAAATGGACACATTTTCCTGTGTGTGTGTGTGTGTGTGTGTGTGTGCGCGGTGGCAGTATGTGTGTGAGCAGCTGATGGGTGTGTACGGAGTGGCCTGCTCAGCCCGTGACGTTCTCAACCTGGACTCGAGCTCAGAGGACAAGTTCAGCCGGCACCTGATCTTCTGTCTGGGCGGAGCCGCGTTTCAGGACAACATTCACATGGGTACGATGTAATACTGCAGTATGTGTATTACATGGTCTGTAATTCTGCACTATATATATATATTATCATACTGCAGGTGTAATACTACACTGCATGCATATTATGCTGTCTGTGTATTGCTCAACTCTGTGTATATCATTATAGTGTTTGTTTAATACCACACTAAATGTATGTATCATTACACAGTTTAAATTGCTGTTGAGGTTTTTTGTCCGTTTTTGTCGTCTTGGTGTGTGTGTGTGATCTGTCTACATTGTCATAGTAACTCTTTCCCAACGTCGTCTCTCAGGTCGATTCGTCCATGCCATTCTCCGTCAGAGCCCGAACACTCTGGCCAGCCCAGAGAGTAATGCCCCAGGGTTGGTCTTTGTTTGTGTTTCTCATGTGATTCTTTTTGTGTGGCTCAGGGGTTCGAATCCCAGCCCAAAGGTACTGGGCTCAGGTCCAACCTGCACGCATCCCTTAACTCACACCTGCTCCATACTGACATGTTTGCAGAACGATAAGCAGCAATGATCATTTGCGTTTAAAGCCCACCCATCTACTCTGATGACACAAGTCTGTTGGTTGAGCAGTTCGCCTGGTCTCTCTGCGGAGAGCTCTGTGGAGGGAGGCGAGACCCCCCAAGGTCCCAGAGCTAAGAGGCCAAAGCCAGGCCAGACCCTGGACCACAGAGACCTGAGCTGCTTGAGGGTGAAGGACAAACAGGGCCAGGAGGCCCTGTTTGTGGATCTTGGTGAGTCATGTGGCCATTACCTTTAGTCTGTATGACCTGTTGCAGCTTTCCGCACTCACTTCCTTCCTTAGATATTTTGGATTATTAGTGACTATTGATTGCGGTATTTGAATAAACGCCAACACCTAATTAACTATTCATTAAATAATAAATAAATGATCAAAAATCTTTTTCCTGAGCTTTGCTTCGTTTGACTTAATCCAACCCACAACCCGGCCCAGTGGGTGACGGACTCCCAGTTTATGGGTCAAAGGTTGGTCAGACCTCTACAATCTGGCAGCAAAATGCAGTAAATGACCGGTCAACACCCAGGTGTGTACACGAGGAACAGGAACTTCCGTCTTTACAAGTCCTCCAAGGCGGGGAAGAACGTGGCGCTGACCGTGGCGGAGGACAACCAGTTCACCCCCAGGGCTCTGAAGAACCTGTCCCCAGAGCAGAGCCTCTTCCTGGCGTCTCTGGTCTGCAATGTCAGGTACACCCAGGAACACACAGGCTGGTTGTTGAAACTGATATTGCTATTGCCAATGCTACCACCATGACCACCACCACGACATCTACATTTTAATTGAGCTTTTTGTGCAAAGACACTTCAAAGTAAAAGCGCGGCGTGATGTGACCTACTTTCAACTAGCAGCCGGACAGAGCACTGTCTGACTGACTGACTGACTTTAATGATCCCTGAGGGAAATTGCATATAATTGCGTATAATGGGAATCACAAAGAACCAGTTTAGTATTTGATGTGTTAACTAGTCTTACTAGTGTCACTATCACTGTCTGAGGCTGTCGCTGTGTTTGTACTCAGTTACACCGGTCAGAGGATTCTGACGTGGGACTCAACAGAACCCAACGGAACCGGAACGAGACCCAACAGGCAGCACGCTGAGCAGGGGAACACGCTTCCTGGTAACTTCAAAATAAGAGTGCAGATTTTGTAGATGTGCTCCTGTGCTTGAGCCCTTCTGGGATTGAAACTTAAAAGGTGTCACTAACGCGCTTCCTCGTCGACAGGCACTCTGGCAGGGTCTGCGTCTTCCCCTTACAAAGAGGTGGATGACTTTGTGCTGACTCTGGTCAAGAAAGATGGCGTGCAGGGATGTAGGTGTTACTTTTACTTGCTTTTCAAGTAGGCTTGATGGTGAAAAGGTTACACAGTGCAGGGTTCAGCTTAATGGTCAGATGTATCTGTGAACCTATTCAATAATCTCTTTACTATTTAGTCTTTGTCTTTATTTGTCTGTTTGTTTGGACATTTGTATCCAACGCAACTGGCTTTGGAACCCTGAGCCGGCAGGGGAGAGTGAGTTAGGCATCTTGCAACCCTACAGGTGCACATAGAGGGGTTCGAACCCGGAACCTTGTCGCCCGGCAGTCTCTCTAAACAGGAGACCCGCGCCCGCCTGGCGGGTACTGTTGGGTCAGGCTGGTCAGCAGGCGTGCTTCCAGTCGGTGGCGGTAACATGGGACATGTCTTGTGTCTCCTGCCAGGCATCAGACAGTGGAACTACTTTGTTGGGGAGCAGCTGCTGGTCTACAGCATCCTCAATTTCCGCTGGTGTGAGAATGTCGGCCGCTTCCATAAGAGTAATAACATCATGTAAGCATGGTCCGGATCACCGTGGAAAGGCGAGACCTTGTTAGCGGGGGAAACGTGTATCTGATGGTGTTCTCCTCTCTAATGATGACTTGGTTTAGTTAAGGTCGTTGGTTGAGGGTGGTTTAGGTTTTAGTTGTTTAGTTTCAGGTATCTAGGTATGTAGGTAGTATAAAGGTCTAAGCTCAGGTAACAGACTAAGGCTACATTTAGATTGTAGATAAATAACGTTAAATTCACGTTTCCAGTTCAGCTTACTAGCCTATTATTCTAGGTTATTATTAGAGTTGGGGTTTGGTGTGCTGTAGGCCAGTATATAGATCTGGATGAACACAATGCATCATGGGAATAAAAGGCATCATACCTCTTGAATGGTGCCCTATGTAACTCCTCTAACCCCTCGTGGTTCTTCAGGATCCTGGTGGACCTGAAGGAGGAGATCTGGTACCAGAAGTGTCACGACCCTGCATGCAGGACCTTCAGATCGTCCAGTAAAGCACAACACTCTCATTTGTTTGTGTACGCCATGTTGCATAGAGAACATGTCAATTAAATCACATTACTGTACTGCCCTTTTCTGCTGTGACACCTGAAAATCCCTTCTGAGAATCTTTATTATATTCATTATATGTAAAATAAATGACTAAAATATGTAATGAAGCGTCTGCCCTGAAAGACACATCTGTTCCGTTGCAGGTTACCCTCTACCCCAAGAGATCTGCGTCAGCTACCTCATGAAGAAGGTGAGCTTGGCTCAACGCCGTTTCTTAACAGGGCAGCCATTTTGTTTTGGCAATTTGGCTAGAGAAATGCGAAGGTCATCATCATGATCCAGTCAAGGTTGTATACCAGTTCACCAATCAAAGGTGTCATCCCTGATCCTCGTCTTCACCACCAGGATGAGGAAGAGGAGGAGGAGAGGTACGTCATGGATGCTGCCGGTAACATAGGGCTGAGAGAAGCTCCAGGGACGGCCCCACTCAGCCCCGCTCCCCAGGAGCTCGACGACTGGGCCGAGGGGGCGGACGACCGGGCTTACGTGGAGGCCCTGGAAGACTTTGAGAGAAGCCCGGCGTTTTCCCAGGCGGCCTCCGAAAACGACCAGGCTCTGCTTGAATTCATGGCCGATTTTGAATCGCATTGAATTGTGAAATTTTTTATCGCCGCTGATGAATGTGTTGCACTTTAACTTAATCCATGCACTGCTTCTATGTTGCTAATTGTATACAAAGATGTTAAGGTTGTGTTGCAACTGATGTAACCCAAATAGTTGATTTTAATAAATGTACAACTGTGTGACCTTGTCTAAACTTGAAAGCATGGCAGTGTTTGGTAAAGTTGCAGTCAGTTACTCCTTGTTACAAGCTTTCTGCTTCCCTTTTACACTGGTCGAGCATCATTATTGTTCATCATTATTTAGTCCCAACACAGTACAAAATTTGGTACTAAAATGACGGCTTTGTGTCAACCTCTCTCAAAAAAAAAAAAAAACAGGACAGAAACCAGGTCCAGCCAAGACATCTTTATTCAACTGAAAAGTCCTCATGACTTCAAACAAATTCTAGTGGTTTCAATGATCTTGGGAAATAGTGATTTGATTTGAAAAAACAAAGAACAGTTGGCCACATCCAGCACCTAAAGCTGAAATTAATGCTAAAAAAACAGGGTATGGACGCCCGGACTCGTGTTACACGCAACGGTTTAGTTTGACACGGCTCCTGACCGTCCACCAGCCTCACCTCAGGAGGGGCTCCATCATGCGTGGCCATTCTCTGTGACCACAGTCCTGCTTCAAAGGCTTGTGGGGCACAAACGCCGTCAGCGCGCTAACTTTTTTGTGGAAACGGCATCGTTTTCCCAACCGGTGTACGAAGCAAACGGTCTCTTGGACCAGAAAACGGCCACTGAAAATGTACCCCTTGACGTTCCTGCCACCCCTGGGAAGGCAGGGAGTAGTGCCCATCAGCCCTAACAAATACTCTCATTTTATACTACATATATTATTTACAAGTCCTGTGACAACATTAAATATCAACTCAAAATATTAAATATAAATATGACCTTTGACCATTTGCTGGAAAAAAAGTTACTTGCAACTTCCTGGTTGTTTGCGAAGATCGTTATTCAGTCCCGCAACGGGCAGGACAGCTCACGGACGTGTGGTACAGTTAAGGCACAAATGTGGCACAATTTACAATTCAATCTCAATGTCTACAGTATTAATACAAGGCCGTAAATGCGACTTTTTTTTTATTTTAGTTGACCTAAAAACCGCTCTGCTGCAGTATGTTAAATATAGGATTCTCTTTGCCGAAACATCCAGTTAATTGGAAAATGATGAACAACCATTTATAGGCGAGGAAGCTCCCATTTAAATCTATTTGGTTCAGGCAATAGGTGCTAAACGATTGTCTTTGTGCTGCAGCTCATCTGAAGGGGGGGGGGGGGGGTCTCTACATCTTGGTGCTGGCGTACAGCAAGTCGATCTTCTCCCTGAACAGACGGAGGAGCTCGTAGCGCTTGGCCTTCAGGGTGGGAGTCAGCAGGCCGTTCTGCACCGTGAACATCTCCGGGTGCAGCAGGACGTCTCTCACCTGCACGTGGAGGGCGTGGACAGGACCCGTGAGGACACAAACCCCTAACTGGCGAATGGCGATCTGATGGTTTCCGGTGCGGACGCCTACCTGTTCGAAGGACTTGAGCCCTCCCTCCTTCCCCAGCCTCACCATGTCCTCCAGAATGGAGTTCTTGACGTCCTGAAACAGGGGAAAGGCCTCGGTCAGAATCCACAGCGAGGTCCAGCCGGCTCTCGCAGGATGACGACAACGGGGAGGGAAACGAACCTTGTTCTGGCAGAGTTCTGCGTAGGAGCCTTCGAGGCCCCTCTGTTGTGCCCAACCCGGTAAGATATCTGGGTCTGGTACCACTATGGCCACCAGGAATGCCTGGACACACCACACCAGATGGAAATGAACAGCCATACGCCCTCACACACATCCCACGCACACCCTAGCTACCAGACACAGCAGAGCACAGCATCCACTGCACGTCTTCATGCGTCCTGCTGGGCACACGCTGAGACACAACCCACCTGTAAGCTATCTCCATGTACAAAGATTTGGGCCACCGGGTCACACCGGCTGTAAATGTTCTCTATCTTCTCGGGGGCGATGTATTCCCCTTGAGCCAGCTTGAAAAGGTTCTTCTTCCGGTCGATGAGCTTCAGTGTTCCGTTCTGTGAACGGGGGGGGGGGGGCACATGGTGTACGGGTGAGACGCGGTTCCACGCGAACGACGCGCCACGCGAACGACACGCCGCAGTGGAGTCCCCTCCGGTGGTCAGACCCCCCCACCCCCCCCCCCCCCCCCACCCCCCTCTATGTATGAGACACCCCCGTGACAGTGTCAGCTCACCGGCATCCATTTCCCGATGTCCCCCATGTGGAGCCAGCCGTCCTCGTCCAGAGCCTCGGCCGTCTTCTCAGGGTCCCGTAGGTAACCTCGGAATACGTTTGGTCCTTTCACGCACACCTGGAACAGAGAGGAACAGCTCAACACACACCCAGGACAGAGAGAGGGACAGCTCAACACACACCCAGGACAGAGAGAGGGACAGCTCAACACACACCCAGGACAGAGAGAGGGACAGCTCAACACACACCCAGGACAGAGAGAGAAAGTTCATATTCTAGATACTGTGGGTTTTCACAGTTTGACTCGTCCTGTTAGTCTTGTTTTTATTTCTCTGCCACATCTGTTACTCTGTCAACAGATGCTGTTCTGTTCGAGCACATGCATCATTGTATACTACTTTACATTGCATACTGTTAAGTGCCCGAGTGCCATGAAAATCACTATATAAATGCAATGGATGAATGCACGGCAACTCTGCTCCTCTGTGTGTTCAAATGTTCTAAAGAGCGAAAGCAGAGTCAATATTTCCCATCCCCTCGGGCCACGAGACGGACGGACGCCGTCACGGCCGCCAGCCGCACACAACGTATCCGGGGGGGGGGGGGGGGAGGGGGGGGCCGCGGCGTCCGGCTCACGCTCCCAGGGTGCACCGGGGCTCTCACCTCGCCCTCCCCGTTGGCCGCCAGGTAGTTCATGTCAGGGACGTCCACCAGCTTGACCAGGTTGCACGGCAGGGGGGGCCCTACGTGTCCTAGGGGGACAGGAAACGGGTCAGGAAACGTCCTGCCGTGGCGCCCGCCACGTTACGCTACGGACCCGTGCGTGCGGTGAACCCCTACCTGCCGTGAAGTCCCCGGGCACCGTCATGGAGCAGCCGGCGGTGCATTCCGTCTGCCCGTAGCCTTCGTAGAACTGAAGACACACGCGCGCACACACACACGTTAGGAACCGCCATCCCAGAGGACTTACAGTGCAAACGAGGATTTTTGCTGAGTGAGAGGTGTGTATATACAGCAGAGGGAGTGAGGGGGGGAGTATATACAGTAGAGGGAGTGAGGGGTGAGTATATACAGTAGAGGGAGTGAGGGTGAGTATAAACAGCAGAGGGAGTGAGGGGTGTGTATATACAGCAGAGGGAGTGAGGGGGGGAGTATATACAGCAGAGGGAGTTAGGGGTGAGTATATACAGTAGAGGGAGTGAGGGGTGTGTATATACAGTAGAGGGAGTTAGGGGTGTGTATATACAGAAGAGGGAGTGAGGGGGGGAGTATATACAGCAGAGGGAGTGAGGGGTGTGTATATACAGCATAGGGAGTGAGGGGGGGAGTATATACAGTAGAGGGAGTGAGGGGGGGAGTATATACAGCAGAGGGAGTGAGGGGTGAGTATATACAGTAGAGGGAGTGAGGGGTGAGTATATACAGTAGAGGGAGTGAGGGGTGAGTATATACCGGTACAGTAGAGAGAGTGAGGGGTGACTATATACAGCAGAGGGAGTGAAGGGTGAGTATATACAGCAGAGGGAGTGAGGGGTGAGTATATACAGCAGAGGGAGTGAGGGGTGAGTATATACAGCAGAGGGAGTGAGGGGTGAGTATATACAGTAGAGGGAGTGAGGGGTGAGTATATACAGTAGAGGGAGTGAGGGGTGTGTATACAGTAGAGAGGGGTGAGGGTGAGGGAGTGAGTGTGTTCAGTAGAGGGGGTCACCTGGCAGCTCAGAGCGGTGCGGAGGAATGACAGGACCACCGGGGAGATGGGAGCGGCGCCTGTTATCATCAGCCTCACCCGCCCGCCCAGCCCACTCTGGAGGAAGAACCAAACGCACCGACATGAACCTACACGCACCGATGAACAGCTCCTTCCTCACACACTCACAGATTCTGGTTCTCTTCAGCTGTGTACTTTGATCAAGAATTACCTCAATCATTGTTAACAAATTACAATGAATAAAGTCAATCTCTTACAATAAGATACCATGAGATAAACAATTTCATTGACACCAGAAGGGAAGTTTGGGTGAAAACAATCAAACTACAACATCATCCATGAGTACATCTCAAACAAGGCGGCCTGCTGTGCCACAGACCGTCTGACATTCACATCCCAACCGCGGTGCAGGGCGTGGCCTTTCTCACCTGGATCTTCTTGAAGATGATTTTGTCCCAGAAACTGTCCTTCCTCACCACGCCACTTTTAAACTCCGCCATCTTCCTCCTGGACGCAAAGTCCAGCAGCCAGCGCTTCAGCGGAGACCGGGCCATCCCAAATATCTTCACGCGCAAACGTTGAAATGTTACATGTGGGTTGTTAAATGTCTGGAACACCCGAGTCAAAGTCCTAGATTCCTCATGCTTTGTGGTCCGTTAAACCAGTTAAGTGGTTGTCAACTGGTCTGGCTTCGGGACCCACCATCACCCCTTAATGACAAGCCGCGACCCAAATCAAGGAAAATGATCAACTTCTCAAATGTATTTAACATAACATAACACTTATACACAATAATTGTACTGTTCAGGCAGTAAAAAACGGACGGCACTCCTCTGCATAAAAAAATCTTCAAAATAAAAGCACAGGATTTTTTTCTTAACATTTGATTTTGCCCTGGACAAAGGCCCACCACCACCCACCAGTTGACAACCACTGTGTTGAACCACAAAGCATGAGGCGAGTAATAACAACATGACCCTGAGACGTTAGCGTGTGATAAAACGTGTAGTGATGAAGTGACATGAGGTCATGACGTAGTGAGTGACACTGGCGCGACGCCGCGACTGAGCGCGCGGCACCGCAGACGCGGCCGGCGCCGCCGCCAGATTCTGACTCGGGTCAGCGGCCTCTGACCTTGTCGAACATGCGGTTGAGCAGCCGGGGAACCACGGGGAAGACGGTGGGCCTCAGCGTCTTCATGTCGTCCATCAGCAGGCGGATGTCCCCCTGGAAGAAGCCGATGCGGCCCCCGTGGATGAGGACCACGCCCTGGTGCACAAGGCGAGACGAGTCACACGCCGGCGCCGTGCCACGCGCCGCCACTAGGGGGTGCCCACGCGTCGAGAGAAATCCCAACTCCCAGCTCACGGCTAAACGCAAGGTTTGTTAGCATTCCTGGTCTGTGGTATTTTTAAACAAATTGTTATATAAAGACAAAACAAAAGTGGGTGTATTCACTTTCACTGTATTTACAGAGCTATAAAAAAAAAACTCATCGTTGCTTTGGCAAAATGTGTTCACGGGTGTTAGTCCTACACAGGGTTACACCCGAGGTCAACATATCCAGATACATCAAGCTACTGGCAGTAGGCCTACCCCCACTGCAACGCAGCGCTAAAGGTCGAGTCAGGCAGACAAACACGCTTGACAAGTGAATGGCGCGGTATGATGCGACACTATGCAATATTATGGTATCATAATGAGCATGTGGGCATTCGGCTAAAGGTGAAGGACCCGCCCCACATGCTCAGCCCGCGACGTTAGGGTTAGCGGTTAGCCTGCCGACCGGGAGCTACCCATGCTAACATGCTAGCGTGGACTCAAGTAAGAGGCGTTGGACAAACGTTTCATGTAGATTTTGGGATTATGTTTACACCCAGGGCACCCATTTGTGGAACACGTTTACTTAGTCACATTCTAATAGCTATTAAAACACGCAGCCAACTGTCAAGTACATACATGTTGCATCATGTTCTATCGCTTTTTGACGCCCATAGATTTTCCTGCCTTCTACCAACGATCAATATAAACATGAAACGGCAGTTGTGAGAAAACAGTTGCAGCAGTTCAACAATCCTGAGTAGACGTTCAAAATAAAACAATCAGAAGAAATGAACGGGTGAATGCGCCAACATACCGCCACAACTCTCTCAAACATGTGCGCTAGCGGGAGGAAGGACATGTGAATATCATGGACGGTCAGCTTGCAATGTACCTGTGGAGCACACGGCAAACACATGCAAACACACACGCACACACACACACACACACACACACACACACACACATGCGCGCACACATACACATGCACACGCATACACACAGACACACACACGCAGACAGAAACATGCACGCAAACACACACATGCACGCGCACGGATAGACACACAGACACATGCATGCACACATACACACACACACACGCGCACACACATACACACACACACACACACACGCGCATGCATGCACACACACACACACACACACACACACACACGTCAAGTCAATGAAGGCATACCTCCACCACCCTCTCAAACATGTGGGCCAGAGGAAGAAAGGAGATGTGTACATCTTTACTGCTGGGCTTCAAGGTTTTCTGAGGCCCAGACATGGAGGTCAGACAACAGAGTGGAAAGGAACGGAGAGAGGAGAGAGTGAGTGAAACTAAAACAGAGCAGTGCAGAAAGAATATTAGAGCACGCCCCAACAGTGAAGAAGAAGGAAAGATCCATCAGGGAATGAACTACAGAGCGAGGTTTGAGGTAACACCAGTGTTCAGGAAATGTAAAATAACACATCATAGAGGATCCATCCACACACCTACCAAATACTAAAAAAAAACATTTCATTAAAAAAAGTCTTACATCTCAAAGTCATCTTAAAAACTCAGATTTATAAGATAAACAGTGTTGTAGGGGTATGGTCTGAATCCACATAAATAATTTACAGACATTTGCTGTACGTCAATTTAAAGTAACAAACCCAGTGGAGGGCATGGCCTCACCTGTTGAGCTAGCATTACTTTATTTACACTGGAGAAAAGAGCCAAACCTGCTACTGCGCCAGAGTAATAACTTGTAGGAAGGAAAGGGGAAGGGAATTTCAGAGAAGCTGAAGACCTGGATGCATTCCAGGAAGCAGGATGGATTCCTAGTTTTCTGGCACATTTTGTCCAAGTGAACTGATTCAGGACCTGAAGCAGCCCCACCGGTTGTTGTTTTCTCTACCCATCTAGTCCAAATAACCACGCCTAACAGGGTTGCCTCAGGCCACTGATCAGTTTCAACGTTTACACAACCACACAACACCAATATTGACATTGTGTTTACCTCCGTCATCTCAAGGAACGCTGCAGTGTTGGAGATGACATTCCCATGTGTCAGCATCGCACCCTTAGGGTTCCCTGGGAAGACACCATGAGGATTAGGTCTAAGCCTTCAGGGTCTCGTCTTTTTAATGTGCTCAAGAATGCACAGACTCTAGCTGTACCTGTGGTCCCAGAGGTGAAGCACACTACTGCCAGATCGTCTGGCTTTGGAGGCTGTGGCACATTGCAAACAGCAATTAAAGAGAGCAAACAGGAAACACATTTATGACAGGAACTCAAACGAGTGACTACTTAAACAATTGTCATTTTGAATGAGATGGAAAACAAATGATTGCTTTAGAGAGAGGGGCAGAGGATGGTTGTGTGGAGGGAGAGATTGGTGGTCGGTGATTGGTGAACGATGTGCTTGTGTGTTTCTACTCACTATAGGCTTGGTAGTGGGTGAGTGGTGAACAATGTGCTTGTGTGTTTCTACTCACTATAGGCTTGGTGGTGGGTGAGTGGTGAACGATGTGCTTGTGTGTTTCTACTCATTATATGCTTGATGGTGGGTGAGTGGTGAAAGATGTGCTTGTGTGATTCTACTCATTATATGCTTGATGGTGGGTGAGTGGTGAACGATGTGCTTGTGTGTTTCTACTCATTATATGCTTGATGGTGGGTGAGTGGTGAACGATGTGCTTGTGTATTTTCTACTCACTATAGGCTTGGTGTAGTTGGCTTTTCCAAGATCCTTCAAACACAAACATGGACAGTTCTGAGCAGGAGGATCTTACGGAGCTTTAACATTTCAGCGCTTCAACAGATACAGGCCACAGGTTTGTATCTGTACAGTTAGCCTGCCGCTGATTACCATCAGTCACGTCATGTTGCTTCACAACAGACTCGCCTTTAATTTCACCAGAAAAGCCTGAGGTGAGTGAACATTATTTCCAGCCCTGGTCATGAGTATCAACCTGCACAGCCTCAATAATTCATCAATCCAATTATTTTGTCTGTGCGTCTGCATATCATTAAAATAAAATATCCATGTTACATATTCATGTACGCTAAAGTGACTCACAAAAAGCTTGAGGAATATACTGTAGATTCAGTTTGAGTTTTTCCCAAACCTGCATGAAATGAATATAAAAGCGGCAATCAGATTGTTCTGAAATCTCTGAAGGCTAACTTGAACACTTTGTGTGATGGCATTGTTTTGAAAGCCCTAGGTGACCCAATTCCCTGATTCAGTTCTCGCTAGGTTAATAACTCTTGGTATCGAGAGCGCACGGTCCAAATATTATCAAGTATGTATCAGTCAATCTATCCATTCACAAACTTTAGCATTTTCTGGGGGTGGGCGGGGGTCTTTCTTCTTCTCTCACCTCTATGTGTGCCAGACTGAGGATCTGGATGCCACAGGTCAGACCCTGGGCCACCAGCTCACTGTCCACGGGCTCCATGACCACCACAGTCTTCACCGTATGCTCCTTCTTGGCAACGCATTCCAGGATCAGCTTCACCTTGTCCGGCACGTCGCAGAGCACCGTGGAGATGGCGGCTGGGAGACACAGGACAACAGACGATAAGCTCGGCGTAGGTCCACGCCTTGTTTCACCTCAACGTCTTACCCAGAGAGGAGGGCAGACGTGCACTTTGGGGCTGAGAGCGCTCGGAAGGCGCGGGCCATCGTGTCATCGCCATGGCTACGACCCACGACCACCTTTGTGGTACTTTTGACGTGCGTGTGGGTTGTGACGTGCGTGTGTGAGGCCCAGCGCCACGCGGTCACACACAGCTTGCTGCCGGTGTTCCACCATCAGGACGTCAGACATCAGGAAAAGGATAAGACAGAGGGGTGCCTACCTCTCTAACTGCACAGAACTCCATGACGATCAAGAATTACATTTAAAAAAAAAAATGGAATTAGAAATAAAAGTCCCCTGAAATAAACAGAACTAGTCCTTATATTTTTTTTTATATTTACAATCTCTAAAATATATTTTATAAAATATATTTTATATTTTTTCAATAAAAACATTTATCTATTTATCTATGTGATATGTACAGTGCTGTGCAAAAGTATTTGTCCCCTTCCTGATTTCAGATTTTTTAAGCATACATTTCACACACACACATGAGTCAGATCATCAAATCAATTTTAAATCTGAGCCAAAGATAACCTGAGTAAAGACAAAACGCCGTATTTGTTCATTAAACACTGACTTGAAAGGCCTTCTATAAACCAGCGGAGGGTAAATAAAGGTACCACGGCCATGTGTTTGCTCTGATGCAACCGTGTGGTCAACGCGGTGATGACAGACCCTGCCCTGGGCGCCGTGCCACGGTCGAGTCGCTCACCTTGGGCAACGTTCAGGCTCACCTGCGCTCAGCGTTGAAGCCACGCCCACTTGGACCTCGGACCTCGCTGGCCCGTCCAGTCCGGATCCCTGCTCTGTTTGCGTGTTCTGAGCCCGACGGGACCCGGCGCAGAGGGCTTGCGTCATCTCCAGACCTCGAGCCGCTCGGACTTCAAAGCGCCCAGAGCGCGGCGCCGTGGCGGGCCATGCCCCCGCCCCCCCCCCGGACTTAACGAGTTAACCCCTTAACGAGTGAGGCGTGGCAGCAGGATGCAGAATGCCACCGCATCAGTGGATAACGTCGGTTTGCTCGGTCAAAACAAAAAAAACGCTGTTCTGAAACCTGACCGCCGGGCCACCGGGCCACTAGAGACGCACCTTTGTCGATGATGTAGTCGATGGCGTCCGTGCCCAGGGTGTCGTAGAGCGGCACCGCCACCAGGGAGTAGGTGTAGCACGCCAGCTCTGCGATGGTCCACTGCAAGGAAAACACACAGCCGTGTTGACGGGACGGCTTGGGGTTGTATTGAAGGCTTGAAGATAAATGATGGAAGAGCATTGCTTCAGGATATTATCCTGGAAGTGTTGTTGTCCACAGGCAAATACGACAGCCGGACGCGTGGAAGACGACAAAATGCTCGCCCTACCTCCGGCCTGTTCTGGGAGAATATTCCGATGTGATTGTCTCCGTCTGACGAGTGACCCTTATGTAAGAGCGCCGAGCCAATGTGTTCTGCCCGCCTCACCACCTGCGGGTCAACAGAACCCAAAGTTAGCATTACTGCTGCTATGGTTGATGCTAGCACATATAATGCATGTTGTCGGCGCGTCTCACCTCGCTGTAGGACAGCCACTCATAAGGCTGGTTGGGCTTCCTAGAGCCTAGACAGGGTCCGTCATCTGTGATGAGACGAGAGACAATCCTTAGAAAACAATGCACGCATTGAGCCTCTTCGAGTCCCGCTGGGATCACCCATAATGCAACACATACAGTATACATATCTAAAAATGGCACAGCACAACATATGTGTCATCGGGGCTGGAAATTAAGCATGCAGAGAGTAGTTGTCATCGCAAGCCAGCGCAGCCTTCTGCCGGGGAAAGCCTGGAGTCCCCTCTCCGCCGAGCAGAGGACAACACGCTGGTCACGGCAGGGCTGTGAATCTCATCAGTGTAAACCCTGGGTGAGGTTCAGTCGTTTAGCCTCCATGAAGTGGACAAATGTGGTGTGAAGAGGAATAATATGAGGAAAAAGCCATATCTGGAGTGTGCATTCCTGTGCACCATGACGAGGGGGCAGCAGCGCCGTCAGGGCAGAGTGGAACTCACTGGACACACGCAGGCCTCGGAGGAACACCTCGTAGATGGTCAGGGCGTCATCGTAGAAGTGAGTCAGCAGCTGTTCGCGGAGCGCAGACCTCCGGACCCCATCCGTGCCCTGCGAGAGACAACACCGCCCGGGGGGGGGGGGGGGGGGGGGGGCGTCAACACTCCGCGTCTGGTCGACCCTCGGCCTCGCTGTGTGAGGTCCTGCGACGGCCCTCAACACGAGGACGTTTGCGGAGCCGACCACGAGGGGGTGTGTGGACGTGACTCATATTCACGCAGACGTTTCGACTGCAGAAACGTCTGCGTGAATATGAGTCACGTCTTGGTTTCCCCTTTTCTGAGAGCCTCCTCGCGGCGTTGGCATCTCAGGCGGTCATTCTGAGAGTGGTGCAGAGGAAGTGACCTTGTGTAACCGACCATGATGTAAACCAGCCTTTGAGTAGAGAACTGGGAACCACGTGACCTACCGGTAGGTTTAGCGTACTGTACTGCGGTACGACCGTGTGACCTACTGGTAGGTTTCCAATACTGTACTGGGGTACCACAATGTGACCTACTGGTAGGTTTAGAGTTCTGTACTGGGGCGCCACCACATGACCTACCGGTAGGTTTGGAGTACTGTGCTGGGGCGCGATAACCTGACCTACCGGTAGGCTTAGAGTGCTGTGCTGGGGCGCAACAACGTGACCTACCGGTAGGTTTAAAGTGCTGTGCTGGGGCGCGATAACCTGACCTACCGGTAGGCTTAGAGTGCTGTGCTGGGGCGCAACAACGTGACCTACCGGTAGGTTTAAAGTGCTGTGCTGGGGCGCGATAACCTGACCTACCGGTAGGCTTAGAGTGCTGTGCTGGGGCGCAACAACGTGACCTACCGGTAGGTTTAAAGTGCTGTGCTGGGGCGCGATAACCTGACCTACCGGTAGGCTTAGAGTGCTGTGCTGGGGCGCAACAACGTGACCTACCGGTAGGTTTAGCATGCTGTGCTGGGGCGCAACAACATGACCTACCGGTAGGTTTAGAGTGCGGTGCTGGGGTGCCACAATGTGACCTACCGGTAGGTTTAGAGTGCTGTGCTGGGGTGCCACAACATGACCTACCGGTAGGTTTAGCATGCTGTGCTGGGGCACAACAACGTGACCTACCGGTAGGTTTAGAGTGCTGTGCTGGGGTGCCACAACATGACCTACCGGTAGGCTTAGCAGGCTGTGCTGGGGTGCCACAACGTGACCTACCGGTAGGTTTAGAGTGCTGTGCTGGGGCCCGACAATGTGACCTACCGGTATTTCCACAGACTGCATGGCGAGGTCGCAGCGGGCTGCGATGGCCCGGGGCCGCGTGGCGTACCAGTAGGTGGAGAGGGCGGCGAAGGCGCTCATGCCCATGAGCACGTTGGTAGGCATGCTGCGCACATACTGCCGTAGGTCCTCCAACTCCGGGGTCCACAGCTGCCTCAGCACACCCGGAATCTCCATGGCAATGTTTTTACTGTGGAGGGGGGGGAAGGGATGCAGAACGGAGGGACAGACTTGAGTCAAGTTCATTCATGCTTTTAGGTTTTTATGCGACTTCTCTCATCTCCCGCGTGTCGGAATGCTGTCGGTGGCCAGGAAAACAACACAGCGCTGAACAAGCTGAACTGCCAGAGATTTACATACTTGATTTGCATGAAGATGAAACATGCACTGTGTTTTTTGCGACAATTTGCATTTCTAGGAGAGAATTTTCCAAACATTTTGTTTGGCCCTACCAGTGCGCCGGGCATCGCTACTTCATAAATTCGTGTTATGAATTGCTCAAGCTGCTGAATGTGTTGTTTTAATATTGAAAGTACGTTATTAGTGTATTACGACTTCATGTTGTGTATTTGTTTCGTAAGTGTTACTATTTTACAATTGCAAGTGTTGCAAGTACTGTACTGCAACAATGTGGTCAGCGTCGTGTATTTCTCGTGTGGACATCTCGAGGCATTGGATCTCAATTAACCCTCATCACCAGGAACAGCAGTTCAAAAGTTGACATCACTCGTATTTACTGACGCATGCAGCTGCTGGCAGTGGCAAACATGACTGTTGTAACCGGCGCAAAAAGAAATGTTCTTATCCGAAAAGCAGATCCTTCTGAGTACTCTGCTGGCAGCATCGCTGTCTGTTATTACTCAAAACCCCCTTCCTGTCTCACGCCTCGCACTAGACAGTGTTGCACCACAGGCTCACCAGTGTCTCTGTCGAAAGCGCTAATGGCCAGATCTCTCCTGAAATAGATAAAGATAAGATTAAATGTACTGTACTCGTCCTCAGTGGGAGATGAGGGAGCCATAGATTAGTACAGTATGAGAACTAAAACAGGGACCCACATTTTGAATTAATATAAGGGTACAAACAATGTAGAGATTAACATTCTAGACAGGTAGACGTTAAGTCGCAGTGTTTAATGTTGTAAGGTACTGTGACATCTGACGTCCGCTCCGTTTCTCTTGTGAACCCAGCGTTGGCTTGAATTCCTTCTGCAACAGGTCACCGTGTGATAAATAGTGTGCTTATCAGTAAACTCAAAGGGGTAAACATTTAGTTAAAAGAGTAAACATTTATGGCCCATTTAAATCCTTGAGACAGCTGGCAAATGTACAAACGAATAACCTTCCATTCATTACAACATCAATGACCTTTACGACCGCCAAGCCGCACGGCCGGCTGAATTCAAATCAGCCGCCGTTCAACACGGCCACAAACCAAGCCCTGTTATGTGCTTATGTCTGATGCAAAGTTGTGAACGAGCACTTCATATCCACGGGGACGTCTCGGTCGCAGGTCTCGCGCTCAATTTGATCGTTTAAGGGGCAGCCGCGGCCTACTGGTTAGGGCTTCGGACTTGTAACCAGAGGGTTGCCGGTTCGAACCCCGACCAGTACGAACGGCTGAAGTGCCCTTGAGCAAGGCACCTCACTGCTCCCCGAGCGCCGCTGTTGGAAGCTCACTGCCTCGGGATAAGTGTGTTTCACCTCACTGTGTGCTGAGTGTATTCCACTAATTCACGATTGGGTTAAATGCAGAGACCAAATTTCCCTCACGGGATCAAAAGAGTAATTCTTCTTCTTTCGTCCAGGATGAATGGTAAGGTGAACAATTGACTTTTCACCTACTGCTATTCTTATCCCAGCCCCCTGCACTGTGCTCCAGCTGGCT
This sequence comes from Urophycis tenuis, assembly GCA_036785325.1. NCBI lineage: Eukaryota > Metazoa > Chordata > Actinopteri > Gadiformes > Phycidae > Urophycis > Urophycis tenuis. Next base: position 12,080,572 of record JAXIVH010000001.1, read on the forward strand.
CCCAGCCCACTGTGCCTGCACCTCCTCCGTTTCCAAGCACTCGTTCATCGTGGCAACGAGAAGATGCCACAGGGCATTTTAAACACAAGACGTGTGTTTGTCCCCGCACAATTGTTGACTATAGAATAGAATAGACTATAGGTCATTTCTTCACGTCTTACGACCCACCAACCTCAAGCATGCCCGACCTCCCCGCACTCAAAACCAGCTGTTGTAGGACTACATAACATGCTGTGGGCTGTGTGTGTGTGTGTGTGTGTGTGTGTGTGTGCGTGTGCGCATGTGCGTATGTTCGTCTATCTGTCCTCACGTCTGTCTGTGTGCATTTCATTCAAACACTTCCATACCAAGTTTCTCCTGGGCGACAGCGCGAATCAAAGACATGAGACTTACAGAGTGTCAGAAGGTGCAGCTTGGGGCTGAGACCAGGTAGGCAGTGTGAGGAGACCAGGTAGCAGGAACGCGGTGCGGCAGCTTTCTGTTCGGCGGCACTTCAGCTGAACTCTAGTAGCCCCCCTCGGCCGAGGCGTGTGTTTGTGTGTCCGCGTGTCTGTGAGAGACTACTATGAATAGCAGGACGCCTCCCACTGCAAACAGAAGCTGGGACGAGCCTGGACACCACAGGCCACCTACTTGTGACGACATCACTACCGTTAAAGCCGCATTACCGCAGTGCCCCGAGGCAACATCACACACACACACACACACACACACTGGGGAACAAGGGGGTTTGATCTCTCACTGCGCGGGACGCGACCATGTGTCCACAATCAGCTGTGTGTCAGCTGTCCGTCTGTGTGTGTGTGTGTGGGTTGTATTTCTGTCTGAGAGAGAGAGTGTGTGTGTGTGTGTGTGTGTGTGTGTGTGTATTGTATCTCTGTCTGAGTGTGTGTGTGTGAGTGCGAGTGGTGTTTCTGTCTGAGTGTGTGTGTGTGTGTGTGTGTGTGTATTGTATCTCTGTCTGAGTGTGTGTGTGTGAGTGCGTGTGGTGTTTCTGTCTGAGTGTGTGTGTGTGTGCGTGATTTCGTGAAGGCTTTGTGCCGGAGCACAGCGAGGGGAACATTCATTAGGAATGTTAATTCAAGGTTTAATCAGTCCAATAGCCTTCCCGACAGGTAATTTGTCCCCGCGGTGTTTGCCATTCTCGGGTTGCCAGTGAGTGATCCCAGCCCTCCTGAGTACCTGTGTTTAAACCAGCAGCGGCTTCACCTCGCCGTCACGTTCACCGGTTCTACCAAGGCGTCAACACAACCCCGCCTGTAAAGTTGCGGTAACACACACACACACAACACTGTTTGGAACCGCTGCTACCAACGCGCCCCCCTGCTGACAGCTGCAGACGCTGGGCCGTCTGAACACACAGAGGTATGTCAAAGTTCAGGGGATAAGAGCCATCAGTGTGTCCTTCACTTAAAACACGTACACACACGTGTCATCCCAGGCCCATGAGTGACATGCCAGTGGTGTCACATGGTGTTGCCCACCCCCTCCCCCTCTCCCCCCCTCCCCCAACGCCAATTTCCATACTTGGGCCGGAAGAATGACAAACCAATAGCAGAGCTCAGCCTGGTCACCCCACTGGCCACGTTGACTCCAGCAGCAGAGGAAGAAGACGAAGGGAAAAACTAATCCGGAAGGAGGAAGAGACCCAGCTGTCTAGTTTACACACACACACACACACACAGAGGCACACGCACACACACACTGAGGCACACACACACACACAGAGGCACACGCACACACACAGAGGCACACGCACACACATACACACAAACACACACACAAACACACAGAGGAACACACATCCACACACACAGGGGAACACACGCACACACACAGAGACGCACGCCAGGAATACAGAACAGCCACGCACACGAACTGGCTTCTAATAGAGGTTTAAGGTTAAGGTTTGAGTGAGAGAAGGAACCGAACCAAAGAGGAAAAAAAAATAAAGGAAAGGAAAGGGAAAGGTTTAGCTGGTGAAGTACTGAACACAAAAGGCATTCATTCATCCACTCATCCATTCATCAGCGTGGCTAGTTATCTCTACATCTTGATGGTGGCCTAGGATGACAGGACGTCCCTGTTTTAGGGGGCGGTCGGTGTCTTTGGTGGCCTGTCCCTGGCTGAAGCTGTGCATGGAAATATCCACGTTAAATCTACCTTAAATACGTTCAATATTTTGAAATGGCAAATGTACCACCTTGCATGTGAATATTAAGTTTGAGAGGGCTGGTAATTAGTCTGGGGTCCACCTGATAGGCCGCGATGCGCCCTGGCTACGCGGGGGGTCTGTCTATCAAATTAACACCGCGAAATGGCTGACCGGTCACAAACTACGAGCTATCAATACAACATAAGATTGGTCCCTCTTCGAGCAGCCTACTTTGGCTTGTTTTTGAGTGACTTACATAAGTTTCATCTTAGTAAACCCTTGGGCATATATTGCCCAACATTTTACTTTCAAAGTGACATGTCAAAGTGTCCGTTTTTAATCGTTTCAGAAACATCGCAGTCAGACATATATTATTGATATATGGACCCCGTTTCTCATTTCAGATATCTGGTCATGTTGCAGAAGTCAGATCTTTGAGTTTGACCCTGTGTGCCTTGCTTCTCAGTTATTGATTCAGTGACCGCTTTGTGAAGACAAAATTAGACAATACGAAACCAGTCAGCAAGTTCCAGAAATAAAACGTGGAACTGGAACTCTGTGCGACCATGCGATGTAACACGATATGCAGTTCAGGTAGCGGAGTGAATTAGCCGCGTCGAACCGGAACCGCAGACCGCAAGCAGTTTACCTCGGTATCGCTGATAGCTAATCATTGCATTTAGCTTCGGTTCGTCGAGTGCTTTGCATTGAATACGAGTCTATCAACACCTCATAGATAATATTAGAGACCGACACACGAACGTAGCATTGGTGCTTTGTCCTTGAGAAGGTTAAAGCTAGGGTAGGCAATTTGAAGAAACCAGCCAGAGTAAGCTAGAACCTCGAAGTATCCTCTTTTCGAACCTCCCTCTCAAGCCTCACAAAACACATGACTAGCTAGCTAGCTAGTGAGCTTCAGCAGCAGGTCGGCCTTGGCCTGGCCTTGTGGAACACTGCGGTCATGCTGAACGAGTGCATGGGCAGAATCTGCACCGGTAGCCTGGTAAGTAGGTAGAAAGTAATGGCCTACCACAGGCCTGCACCCTCCCAAAGATACCAGACATTTCCCTTGTTTTGTCAGAGCTTTTCAATACATAAAAGCATACTTGTGTAAATGTTAATAAAAAAAAAAAACACTGAAGCAGGATTTGCATAGGAAAAAGATAACCTTTATGGACCAAGCCATTGAACTTTTTGTCACAATTTGAACAACTGAAAAGTTGCCCTGAAAGTTAATTACCTAAATTAATATTCAATTGTAGTTATTAAAAATGGCTCTATTTGCTTACGGTTATAATACTCCTCCTCCGCCTTGGGGTATTATGGTTAGCATTAGCATAATGTTGTCCTATTGAACCAGGTTAGCTGTTGAATATTTTTTTTGTTTACTAACTGCTAACATTGTGCTGTGGTAACATATATTGCTAAGATTGAAAGCAGCAAAGCAGAGCGGAAAGTCTGGATCTCATTTCCCTATTGTTGGATGGATCCAAGAAAAGCAGCATCTACTATTACCACCTCAGTCTATCAATAAATACAGTGTGTGTGTGTGCGTGCGTGCGTCTGCGTGTGTGTGTGTGTGCGCATGGGTATTTGGAGGATGGGGTTAGCTAAATAGAACAAAGGTCACCCATTCATTCAAGCATCTATCACATCATCCATTCATCGCTAATGTAACATAATACAATCACCCCATGCAGAATACAAAGGCCTCAGGACAGTCATGGAACACAGTATTTCCATTAATTGGTTGCTGGTTCTTATTAAATTTTTTCAGTGACAGAAAACGGTCACCAACATGTTTCACCAGAAGTTCTTGGCAATTTCACAGCTAATCTTATAGCTACTACGATCAGATTAGAGTTTGCACTCAATTATGAGTTACAGCGTGCTCATTTACACGAATAGAATGCCCAGCGGCATTCTTCGTCATTAGACGTCAAACTGAAGCGTAGTACAACTCAAAGACGTGTTTGTGTTGCTGAGGAGTGACTTCCTAAAGCACAGGGAGACAAATGTCAAACTGAATGCTATAAAACATTGATTAGATTACAAAATGAAATGGCGTTTGTCATCGTTTTCTGACACATTTTCTCTTGCACGCACGCACACGCGCACACGGTTTAGGATTTCCGAAAGTATAGCATGTCTCCATCTCCTGCACGTGGACCGGGGATTTGTGCTAAAGACCTGTTCCTGTGTGGGTGTGGCCACCGCCGCCGCCACCACCACAGGGCAAACTGAAACCATACTCCTCCTTCCATATTCATGACACGGTCAAAACACGCAGCCCTCAGCCGGCCGCCCCTGTCACCCCCCGCTGCAGCGCCGTGTCCATGTGAAGGGCAGCAGTTGTTGTGGGTCAACAGTTGTGCGAGCAGCCAGCGAGCGTGCGTCTGTGTGTGCATCACGTGCATGAGGGCGGGGGGGGGGGGTTGTGGCGGCGGAGCCTCGCCACAGCGCTACAGAAGGCCCCAGCGGGGGCAGAGGCTAACCGCTGCCGTGGTGACACATCAGACGTCCAGAGAAACCGACCCGAGTAGGGGATCACTGATGGCCAAAAAGGACGGGCGGGGGACCACCGGCCCTGCTCTGTGTTCAGCGGGCAGGAGGTCGTCGTTTTTGGCATGTGGTACTTCTGAGTTCTCTATGAGCGCTGAGCAAAGCGTTTAATCTTCTTAAAACTGCCCAGTAGAACATGATGCCGCTTATTACACAGCTGCTTACTAAAGATATCAATCATCTGACACAAAGCATAACAAACACATATTTTATGGATACATTTATTATTTCACCGCTTCCGCCTCAGAGAATATTCTGTTAGATTCCATGGCTGGAAACTGCGTCCATAGCAACGGTCTTTCACAGCAGCGTCTGCTGTCCAGAAATAATCAAATACAATAACAGAGCGCTGAATGCCACAATTGAACAATTATAATCAAGTATTCATCAAGGCCGCGTAATTCATAATAATTAAAGATAAGTGAACAGTAGTATTACCAGCTCTGTCACTAATCAAACACCGACAGTTGTAGAATTGTGTGTCCTGTTAAAATACTGACAGCCCCGCCTGCAACAGCTTTGGACCAACAAAGGTTTGACAAAGACCTGTGTTTAACATGCCTCTCTCTCCAAGTACAGCAGGCAGGTAATGTAAACCTCACACACACACACACACACACAGTATAAAAGGTGTGTTTACTCTGCATTACGGGGTATTAACGACGCCAGCACCTTCACATGGAGCACTGATGTCTCAAGCGTACGTCGGCTGCAGTGCACAGACAACAGCGCGCCTACAGGCGTATCCTGAATATAAGGTCCCATAGTTCACATTCCTCCCAGTTCCTGCGGCTATAATTTCACTACACTTCAGTTGTCAGCACCGCACAGACAGGATCCTGTGGTACCAGGCACACACACACACACACACACACACACACACACACACACACACACACACACACACACACACACACACACACACACACACACACACACACACACACACACACACACACACAGATTTTCCAAATCCTGCACTGACGACTTGTCCTGCGTCCTGGGCCAAGGTCAGAGTTACTCACAGACGTGTTGAGTAAACAATGACAGTTGAGAGATGTTCACCACTGAGTTCACAGAGTGCGTGGATTCAGCCGCAGGTTTATGTATGTAGCATGCGTTTGTAAAACAAGTATAGACAGCAATCTACACAACATGCCTGGAGTAGGTTATGTCACTGCATCAAATAGGCCACTCTAAACCACTAACGACAATCTACAACTGACACCACGCCTGTTTTCACCTAGCTCAGGTACAGGCAAGAAGCAACATGCACATGTTGTAGAAGCCTCTTCCCCAGTCCCCAGTTCTCCACATTCCTGGCGTGAGACTTATGCCACCAACCCCTTCCAGTATTCACTACATCACTTCATGAACTTAAGTTAAAAAAAAAAACCCGTCCGTCACGCCCTCCAGTAGCTGTAAACGTGCTCTCACACACACACACACACACACACACACACACACACACACACACACACACACACACACACACACACACACACACACACACACACACACACCAGCCAAAATGTGGTGGCCTCAACAAGTCGTGTATTACGGCGATCATCTCCATCAGCCGTGCAGACCGTCACTTCCTGGTCTGTGGAGGATGATGTGTGTTTGCTCATCAAGTGTGTGTTCGCACACACACACCCTTCGCCAATAGTGGCCTGAAGTTGCACGGAGGAGACACTGCGGGTACTATATCTGACAATAGCCGCATTGTGTTCGCTTTTAACGCGCAAAGCAACACGTTTCGGAGGGTGGGTGTGTGCTCCATTTGGAAAAGATTTTTTGGTAAAGTCTGATTTAACTCCTGCGCATCTCGAGTTTCGGGAGAGAATCCGTGCGCGTCTGAGGGCTCCAATATACATGACATCACACCGTTATATGGTGAATCCGATGGTGAATTGAACGCACAAACTCCGACGGAGTCCAGTTCGTGTGAGGAGAAAACGAGCAGGAAGTAAAACATTTTTTCGTTGTTGTTGAGGAAAAACATCTCGGCACATCAACGCGCTCGGCTTGTAAACGACCCGTTCCAACAACACCTCCACCGTTTGCGCCATCAGCACAGCTGGGGTTACTGCTGTGCACTTTCCGAGTGAAAGTCCCAAACTACAACGTCACAACAGAGAATACTGAAATGCATCGACCAACCTGTGGAAGGAGCTGCGACGACTTGCGCCCGTCTCGCCGAGATGAGTTGCAGACTGTGCTGCCTGCTGCCGTGTGGAAGTGAGGGGCGCGTCAGCCAATCCGAGCGATCCAACAGGAACAACGCATCCTCGTCGGCGTCCCCGCCGCTCAGTCAGTAGATATACATGTCTTGGATGTTTCGGCGCTATGAATATTCAAGACTCTGCGCTTGTCCTGATTGGCCGAGCGTAAATGTGCCTTTGTTTGCCTGCTTGTCTTAAGCACATACACAGTATCACATGATTATTATTATCTTGGAAATAATGTGGAAACAATTAGTACATAAATAAATTATAATAATAACAATGGCAATAACGTACAATTCCTGAACAAATTGTCTTTGCACTGCCAGTACATGCTGTTGTGTGCATGTTGATGATGATGATGCTCTAGTCTAGGGCAGGGGTCTCCAAGATTTTTTTCTCTGAGAGATACTTTTACTAAATCAAAATGGCCGAGAGCTACTCATGTTTTATATAACATTTATTGTCACAGTTGATTTCAACCTAAACAAGCTTGTGTTTGCCTGAACATTTACAAAATGTTGGTGTCCACAACTCACATTTTGCATTAGAAACATTAACGTTACGTTCGTGAAACAAAACAACTGTTTCCCCCCTCTTCATGAAAATAGTATGTTTTTAAGCAGCACCACCGTTTGAATGACAACTAATTGGCAAATAATCATTTTGTGTAAGAAGGGGGGCGGGACATCGATGAATTTGATTGGATGTAGTTAACCCTTTGGCGAGCTACTGGTAGCCCGCGGGCCACGCGTTGGAGACCCCTGCTCTAGGGGCTTCCTATGGTTTTCTGGACAGTTGCTATGGTGCTCTTAGCTTTTACTTGTGTGCTATGGTGATTGCTAGGGTGTTCTAGGCTGTTGCTAGGGTGTTCTAGAGTTATACTGTATGTTTACGATTGCGTGCGTATGTTCAGAAGAGTATGTTATGGGGCACTTACGCTTTTGTCCAACGTGCGCGTTGCTTTGCAGTACAGTTGTGGGGTTCGACATGTGGACAGTTGGAGGAGGGGGGGATCAAGGGGATCGAACCGCCGACCCTACGGTTAGTGGATGACCCGCTCTGTCCACCCTCTCTACCTATTTAGCTACTGCCACCCCACGTATATTTATGATGTACGTAGGCTATATTTAGTTATCTGTACATATTTTTGTGTACACATGTATGAGTATGTATACTTATGGTTAAAATGTTCTACTAGCCGGACTAGTGCCAAGCATTAGACAATTTCCCTCAGGGATCAATAAAGTATGTCTGTCTGTCTGTCTGTCTGTCCTTAAGATGCACCCCTGCTTAGCATGTGTTGCTGAGGCCAAGACTGGAGATGTCTCGACATGGCTCAAGTCTATTGTAGTTGTACAGCCCAAATCAAGGATCCAGCAGTCCGAGGTTACAGCAGAACGTTTTGAACAAAGATGACTCAGAGCCTGGGCTGGGAACCAAAAACTGCAAGTGGCCCTTTTTTTCACTTTCGATATGAAAATATCTATAGGGATGTAGATTGTGCCTTATAGGGGATTTTGATAAGTGTATTTTAGACAGTGACCAGTCTAGAGGGTGTTGATATGAAACGTTTCCTGGTAAAGGGTCTAGACAGGATGTTTTAGTTTGTCCTCTGAATGTAGCAGTTCCTAAACAGTTCATATGGTTTCACCTCGTTCTGTTTTCAGCCCCCACACAGCCAGAGCCGCCCTGTCCCTGGCCCCTACTGTTGATCTGACAGTAAATATGTTTCATCCTCAACCCGTTCCCATCCCCCCCCCCCCCCTTCTTTTCAAACATCTCCCTCTACCTCCCACTGGTCTGGAGGAGTTGATTAAACAATTGATTCAACTTCATTCTGTGTCATCCTCCCCCTGCCAGACCTCGGCCTCCAGCCCCGTACTGTGGCCTACATTCCACTCCAGGTCTCACAGCCTGCTGACTGGTCAACCTACAGAGGGTGTAGGTGGCTTGTGTTTGGCCTTTTCTGTTTAATGGTAACGCAACAGGAAACAGCGGGTTACACGTGTTTCTATGTCCAACTAAGAAACACGTGATGATTGGAAGTCGCCCGACGGCCCCGCCCTGGTCATGTGTTTTGATGTGCGATCTGCGAAGTGTGAGAGAGACGAGGAAAGGGTCATGGAGTGGGATGGGTCTGTAAGGGACAAGGGATTGAACGTTGCGTCTTGGCTCTGTGGTCTGTTTGGACCAAAAGGAAACTGCACCCTGATTTAAATCATCCTTACTTATTCATTTTGCGGAGTCAGCCAGGAATAAATCAATTAGAAGAAGAACAAATCAAGAGTTTACCTCGTCACTGCTCTTCAGCTTGACTAGTGATGCTCAGATTAGATCATGGTTAGCCAACAGATACCCACCTGCATAACCTGCAGCAACATGATTAGTTGACACAAAATAAGCACAAAAGTGAAACACTCCCTTCACCCAGCTTTAAGCTCAGCTGCCATCAGACTTTATGTCCTCAAGTGTGACAAGAATAGCCCTGAATCACTCACTGACTCAGAGGGCTTCACAGGTCACAATTGACAAAACTCCCACCATGGAAAGAACAAGGAAACAACTCCCTTAATGACTCCCTCTTACAACACCATTTTTGGCCTCTTGACTTCTTATTCATCAAAATAAAAATGTCTCCAGGCGACAGGATCTATCAGTCCTTCCCCAAAGTGCATATGGAGGCAGGAAGACAGGCCTTTAGCCTCTTTGGCCCTTATACCTGGAACACTTTACAGTCTGAACATAAATTGGTGAACTAACATTTAAATCCTTTGTGAAGGAACAATCTGATCTGATCATCAAACTGATCTGTCCATGTTGTTACTCTCACCTGGATGTCAGTAATAATAATTGTAAGAAATGTGAGGTTGACTATTGTCAGTCTGAAACTATGTAGATGACAGCTGCTGTTTTGTTTTAAATACATGAAAAAGGTGGCATAAACAGGCAACAAATAGGCGGTTTAAGTAGGTTAGGATAAAGTTATCAATGAGTTTAAACTCAATCATCACCAGTGCACTGCAGTCTTGTGCAGACAGCTGCACGAGACTGCAGCTGTCCGATTGAGCACATGCATGTTCACTTTTTTGTTCACACATCCGTGTGTTTGGAATAGCATTCCTAGCTATGCGCTCAAACTGAACGATACAAGAGCAGCGAAAGTGGCCGGCAGCCATCTCTTTTCAAACGAGGACTGAAGGCGAGGGGCGGCGGTCCCCGCAGCGGCAGGGGGGCGGAAGCCCCTCTTGGATCACCGCACAATCTCTCCATCTGTGTGTGTGTGTGTGTGTGTGTGTGTGTGTGTGTGTGTGTGTGTGTAATGTGTGTGTGTGTGTGTTTTTTTTAATTTATATGGGCCCGTTTTATTGTATTTCCCTGTATTTATGTGTAGCGCATGTTCATTGACGTGTGCATTTTAGATTATTGCATTCACCTACATCTTCCCATCATTCCAATATACTGCCCGTCTTTATGGAAATATGCGGTAAAATGCGCTCATACAGGCCACACACACCAATTAGAGACCAATTAGTAGATGATTGGAGGGTGCTTAACATTGGCCTACATTAGTCTTTCTCAACTGGAGGTCCGCGGACCCCTAGTGGTCTATGGTGTCATTGCAAGGGGTCCGTGAAAATAAAAAATATAAAAAAAAAAAAAAAAAAGATCCTATGACATTTATTGAAATAGGATTATTTTACTCAGATGTGACCGAGACCTTTATCTACTTAAACTACAGAGGGTGACATGACTTTTTCTACTGCATAAGTATGATTTCTTGTTCTGGAAATTTCAGCTGAAAGCTCATATTTGCCTCGAAAAGTGAATAAATGCCACAAGGCAATTTAAAAGGCAATTTCTGCTGTTTGCCATATTCCACCCCTACCCCACCCCTCAGATCAGGTGGTGGTGGTGGTGGTGGTGGTGGCGGTCTCAGAGTTGATCAAAATATGCGGGGGGTCTGGACTCAAAAAAAGGTTGAGAACCACGGGCCTACATGAAAAATATTTGACATGAGCGCATGTCATAGAATATAAAATAACATAGTACTACTTTTAATTGCACTATGCATTAAAGGAGGTTTCAGCAAATGCTGAACCACATCAGCCAAGTGACTGTGTCTGCAGAGCACACACATTGCACACTATCGCAAAAATGATACCATAAAAATGCCCAGGCGGGATATCTAGTCACAGATCACCATCGTTCTACAGCTCAGCACCACGGTGGAGTGCTCCACCAGTTACCCCGAGGTGGTGGACCACCTGAGGCTCTCATCACCCACCTCTTCAGGGTTCTACTGCCCCCTGGCGGCTCGATCCTGCAAACAGCACCGTACCGCATAGCCTCGTACTCTCATACGTGTGCTCCAGCTCAACTACTTTGCTATATTTCTACTATATTTACTGCATTGCTCTTTAGTAATGCTAAAGAGCTTCTGTGCTGAAATCACTTGCGTTGTTTAGATACACGGGCAGACTTTTGGGTTTGAACAGGGTTCGAGTTTGCTCGTTTGCTTGTGGCTATGGATCGTATTATAAACAGTATTAGATTAGACTCGACTTTATTGTCAATGTGCAGAGTGTGCAGGAGGTTTGTACAGTGAGTAGTGCAATACAACGGCAAAAAGTAGGCCTAAAGTGACCTAGTGAGGTATGAGCAGCATCAAATGGATACAACGGATAAATGCAGTTGGTCTGGCTATAGGTACAATATGATAGATAGATAAATAAATAAATAAATAAATAAATAATAGAGTGGAATAGATGCAGAGTATACAGTCAGACAAGTAGTTGGCCTAATGCAAGTACTTAGGAGTAACTATAGTGAACTACAACCCAGAAAGATCAATACATGTGAACTTGGTAAAATAATTTTTAATATGATGGTTTTGACCACGGATAACAGCGTTGGGCTCTACTGGTTCAGGTGCGGCTATTAATTAAAATTAAATAACCTGAATAAACACGTTTAACTGTATCGCCAATAAAACTATAATACATTTTATTCTCAGTGTACATGGCTTCAATCAGATAGACTTCCAGAGGCAATGGTGGTGAAGACAAGTCGCATGTTCCCATAGCGCTTTATGACTCCATGGAACCACCACAGCATCACTGCAGATCAGCCCAGTGGCCCCATGCTCCCCTGTTGGCCACAGCATGTATTGCAGGACTGATATATTCACGTGTAAACATTTAATAAAGCCTAGTTTATACTTCTGCGTAAAGTGCCGTACGTAGGGTACGGAGAGCCCTCTCCGTTGACGGAGAGCCTCTCCGTTGACGGAGAGCCTCTCCGTCGTCTCCGTCGGCCCGAAATATTTTTTAAGTATCCGTCACTCCGTCAACGCACAACGGAGACCGCAAGCAGTGCCGTAACCGGCATTGAGGACACCGAGGTCATGACCTCGGTATTTTCCCTGGTGTTTTTTTAATTTATTTTTTTTATTCAGAGAAATGTCAAATTAATATATGATGAAAATCGTTCTGACTTTGATTGGCGGAAAGATCAGCATGCATTCTCATTTGTTTTTCTGAAATAAAGTCCACATAATCCCTTTATTATCACGTTATATTTTAAAACTGAGCGGAAATACGACACCCGACATTGGAAACATGTTTATCATATACGCAGCTTCGACACGAAAGTCAGCTAGGCACTACGAGAAGAGATAGGCTAGCTACCAGCACTCACTCAGTCAGAAGTCAGATTTTAGTCGTGGTGTCATGAAAAAAACTACTCAAACTAAACTCAGCTTTGGAAAGCCAACTGGCCAGGGGAAAAGGAAGAGAGAAGGAGGAGGAGGTGAGTTCATTTCGCCAATCGCCAGTGAGAATGAGTGACAGTTCATAATGTTTATATGCGTTCAAAGCGCGGCTAGGAATAGGAAGATGCTATATCATTGTCCTCAGCATTTCAAGCAACAGTCACAAGCCCCTTGGTTAGCATTTAGTTTTCCAGTCGGCACAAACACACTGCACACAAATCTGTCTCTCAATTCGATTTTCAAAAAAAAAAAAAAAAAAAAAAAGAGAGAGTCGCGACCTGTAATAAAATTATTGGGAATCGTGACATGGCTTGAGCTGTTAAGCTAACTTTTTTTTAATCAGGGCTTGACAGTTTTGTGCCAACTGTGGCTAGTGGTCATTCAGCCTCACTAGCCACAGTTTTGTTCAGTGCTATATGGCTTCCTACATGTAAATAAAGCAGACTAATAGAAACTGGGTCAGAAACTTATATTTTTCTTTTACTTAAAACAATTGATGATGCACACGGGGCAAAATAATAATAACTGAAAGACTTTTACTACTACGTATGCTTATATTACACTGCTGTAATAAGGATATGAATGATGCTAACCTGTTGCTTTGTCTATCCATTGTGTCATTGCAGTTAATGGACCCAATACAAGACTTGAGCTGATGTGACAAGACCTACAACTCACTCACATTCATTCTCACTCACACACTCACTGATTCACTCACTCACATTTAGTCTCACTCACTCACTCACTCACTCACTCACATTCATTCTCACTCACTCACTCACTCAAATACTCTACTTTTGTGATCACTTGAAATTGTTCTAATAAACTTATTCACCTACATATTCACCTCCTTGATGGGCTTGTGATTTACCTCTGTTTATTCACGTTTCCTAAATGTATTTTAAAAAGTCACCATATTAGGATGTTTTTTTTGTCAAATAAGATTTATCGCAATATTTGACCTCGGTATTTGAAAAATCCTGGTTACGGCCCTGACCGCAAGGGCTGCGATTGGTCCTCTAAACACGTCATTTACACATGAATGACTCACAATGAATCACATTCTATCGCTATCGACTTCTATCACAACGTAAACACTGGCAGCGCCATTTATGTATATACGCTTTATACGCTATATATACGATATATACTTTACTATATGGACGCATAAAGCTCCAAAAAGCAAGCCGACCTACTTGAACTTGTGAAACTTAAAATAGACGGTGGCAAATTGCAAGTTTGTGTACGGTTTTTACTTTTAAAAGCATTCCATTTATAATGTATCCCCTTTTCTATTTTATATATTTATTAATTGATCCCCACTTAACTATTTTTCCCTTTTGTACTTATTTACTTGCATGAATGTCATGGCCAGTCTTGCGTAGCAACCCCTACTGGTCAAGCGGGAAATTGCATTGCGTATCCGTCACCACGACGGAGAACTATGGGGTGTCCGTAGTTACGGAGTCGGATTACGCAGTCGGAGAAGTATAAACTAGACAGTGTGACGAGGCTCACTTCTCATGCTCATCGGGTGGGACAAACTAGGCTGCTGACAGGGCTGGGCAGCGCACTCTACACGCAAACTCACATCAACCATATTGACTGGACAAACTGCAGGTAAAATATAAAGCTTGTTTTAAAATACTATATACTAACACAAAACAGACTATACCATACAGTACCTGTATATAGGAACTTCTGTCATTAAATTATGTTAAAAGGAAGAGAGGACCATGAGCAGGACTATTAAATAGTTTGCAAATGTTTAAAAACTTTGAAGATGAATGATTCTTGATGGTTGCTGAAACTCAAAAAATAAGTATCTAAATGCAGGTAGTTTGTAAAATCCCCAACAATGTTAATGGTATTGTAGCAGAGAAAGCAACACATATTTTTTCCTATGTTGTCTTATAATCAAAAATATATTTTGATGCAATACATGATACAATACATTTTTAGGAAAGCAAATACTAAACCTTACCATGGAACATATACCTGTCTGACAAATCTGGTTAAATGTAATGCTCAAAACACATCACATCAAACACAGTAATTAAGAATGAATTCGACCTTTTTATGTCATCGTATTACAATACTTAATTTTTAGGTGTGTTTTAAGTTTTTTGAGTGTGGAGGAGAGGACAAACTATGAATTTGAGACCAGCAGCAAGAGGACTTTTAGCTTTCCTTCTGTCAGTTACAGGTTGGTACATTTACTTTTTTGAACATTTTGTTGAACTCTTTCCATGTGCAAGATGATAAGCAACTGGAAAGATTGGAGTGAAATGGCGAAGCTAGTGGCGAAGCTAGCCCTTTTTTGGCTGGGCTCAAGCCCTCCAAAAACTTGCCTTAGCCTAATCTAACATTCTACTGGCTAGACTGTAAAAAATATACAATGTGTTGGATTGATAGATAAATAGATAGATTTACCCCCCACCAGAATAAAAGTAGGATCATCTATGATATTCAAAATCCCCAATACTCCCCCCCCCCCCCCCCCCCAGTAATTATTTAAAGTCGAAAAAAATGGAAATTCATGATTTACTTCAAATTATGGTATTAAGGGTGTGCATTAGGGAAGGTGTCTTTAAAAAGGCCCTTATTAATGCAGGAGATGGGATGAGATGTTGCAGAATGTATCTGACACATCGCTCACTAGGACTCTGCTCGGAAGTCACGTTTTCTCTCCAAACCTGCGCTGTTGTTGAGGAAGGACGAGGGCGCAATGTGTTGTTTCCTATATGTTTTCAGCTTTTGCATCAAAATATTTGTCAGAAAACGGTTTACTCTTGTAATATTTCTCTCTCTGGGGTACAAGGCTCATAGGAAGTAAGAAATGCATATGACACTGTGCTACACAAAGATATCACTATAATTCATGAGCCTCTCAGCATTTAGGAAGTACAAACTACACAAAACAGTGAGGTGGGGGAGGGGCTATGAATTCAGACCATGCCCCTACAATCCTCAGTCTTTCCAAGACGTTTATAAACTTTTTCGTTTAAATTTTAATGACATGAAGCTTTGTGGGTGTGTCTTGGATGCCTCACGCTGTGATACTTTAGGGTTAGTTTATATTAACTGCTGTTAATATAAACTGCTTGTCCATCACTTTAAATTTATCGATATCCATACTTCATGAGTACACTTAAACATACATTATCCGTACTCACTAAGTGTGTAGATTTTCAGATGTTAGTGTTGTTCCAAATGGTGCACTTACCGCAAATTACTATCAGCTGTGCGGCCGCGTCACCCGCCAAACACACGTAAATCCATTACGCCCACTGACGTCTAGCCATTTTGGAACTGAGCGCGACTCAGCCTGGCTCCGCCTCTTCCGCTACGTAGCTAAGATGGCTGCCGTTGAGAAAGGAAAGTGTACACCATTGCATACTATACGTACTAACCGTTTTGAGGGCAACATCCGGGTCCTTTGAGTACACTTCTTTTCGCCACGATCGTAATCGTAACACCCTACGTACTCAACCTAAGTATACTAAGTACGGTAAGTATGGATATCGGAACACGGCTCCATCATCAGTGTGTTCTTTGTACATTTTCTACAGCATGGAAGGCTACATTTTGTATCCCGCATTCCGGTCTTTGCAAGTCCAATCATTAATGCTAGCTGTTGCTATATGCATCATTTCGGTTTCACATGATGCTCTTGAGGCGGCACGGTGGTGCAGTGGTTAGCACTGTTCATCATAGGTGTGTATGTGAGTGTGAATGGTTGTTTGTCTATATATGTTAGCCCTGTGATAGGCTGGCGACCTTTCCAGGGTGTACCCTGCCTCTCGCCCGTTGCAGCTGGGATTGGCTCCAGCCCCCCCGCGACCCTCGTAGAGGATAAGCGGTTACGACAATGGATGGATGGATGGATGATGCTCTTGAACAATTCTCCCAGTTCAGTGGCCAGCATGTATCTTTAGTCTCCAGCTCCATCAAACAGCCTCCATTTTATGATCATGAATTTCATCGGTTGATTTCTTTCTCTAAAAGATGTTTGGTTTTTCACAGCGCTACAGGGTAATCATGACTGGACAGTGTCTTACCCACTTCGTACTGTCTGCGCTTTAAGAGGATCAGCGGTTCACATCACCTGCACCTACACATACCCATACAAACAACATAACCTCTCCACCACCGTGAATAAAACACTGTGGTTCACTCAAGACGACAATCAGCCAGTTGATCTGCTCAGTGTTGCAGGCTACGCAGGCCGTGTTGAATACAGAACAGAAGAGAACAGCTGTAATGCAAAAACCTGCAATGCAACGTGTACTCTGAGTATCAAAGACCTGAGCGAGAGCGACGCTGCCGAGTACAAGCTTAGGTTCATAACCAACCAGCCAGGTAGGGCATATAACGGTGACCCTGGAGTGAAGTTATCTGTGACAGGTAAACTCTCTTACTTATGAGTCAATATTGTGTGTGTGTGTGTGTGTGTGTGTGTGTGTGTGTCTGTGTGTGAATCATTTTTAATAACTAATTTGTTCCCAGACCTCAAGGTGACGGCGGTAAGGTCCAGATGGCCACATTCTTCCTGGAGGAACCTGATGCGTTACAGTTCGTGTGCTCCAGCTGGTCAGCCTTCCTACATCTGGTACATGAACGGACAGAACGTAGGACGAGAGATGACCTACGGTGCCTACATTTACAGCAACAATGAAGACAGCTTTTCATGTGCTGTTCAAGGATATGAACGTTTCCACTCCCCATTAGTGTGTAAGTCAACTCCACAGTACACATGATGCCACAAGTAATGGACCTTTTAGTCATAACTACATGCATTATAAGTAGATAAACTGATCATGTTAGCAGCCTCCAGACTCTGGGTACCGGAAGAAACACACTGCACAACAAATCAACTGTCGAATCAAGAAAAACTTAGCAGCAGTAAACTAAATATATTCTAAATAATAAGTAGTACCACTATAGCTTCTAGTATAATATGGGTTTAGTTTCTACTATTGTAGTTTCTCATCAAACTATGCCAGATGGCTATTCTACTCGTGAGCCTCAAGACTACCCAGTCCACCATCATACTCCTGCAAGAACTACAACTGTAATGGTGATTTCTTTCTCAGGTGTCCAAGGCAGCAGTTGCTACAAAGTTACCTATGACACCAGAACCATGTGTGCCCTGCAAGGCACATCCGTAAACATCTCCTGCTCATACAGCAAGCCACCAGCCAGTCAGAAATACTGGCATAGACACAGAGAGACAAAAAGTCCAGGGACCTCCAGAAAGCCTCTGGATATGAAGGACATATTGGGTACCCTGTAGAACAGACTGGACACTCCACTCTTGGAATCTTGGACACTCTACAATCACTGATCTCAGAGAAACAGACTCAGCAGAGTACCGCTTCAAATTCAAAACTCAAAGCCATGAGTGGAAAAGTACTCTACACGGTACAACTCTCACCGTCACAGGTACTGTGTTAGATATGTACAGTTAGCCGATAAGGAAAATAATATGTGTTTACATTTTTTACTCTACCATGGTTTCATAATAAATATCACAACTTCACCTACTTCCTTATTCAGGCCTGCGAGTGGAGGTGACTCCTGCTGCCACGGCGACAGAGGGACAGAGAGTGACATTGAGCTGTATCACCCGGTGTCCCCTGTCTGAGAAACCCTCCTACATCTGGTACCACAACAATGGTGCTGTGGCCGGGCCAGAGGGCCTAGAGAACCAGCTGGTTGTGGACCCGGTCGGCCCACAGCATGCTGGGAGTTACTCTTGCTCCGTCAGACGCTACCCGCACCAACCATCTCCTGAAGAGACACTCACCATTATATGTACTGTCTACTTTACATGTTTCTAGTTGGCTCAGGTTACCTGTGATGTGACTTGAGTGTAATAAGGTGGTACTGTGACTGCAGCTAGATGTGTGTCAAGGGTTGCTCTTCAAAGATTAACCGGATGTGATAAGGCTTGAAAATGTTAACGATGCTAGCCTAACATCTCGCTAATGCCTTCATTAGACACTTGTGTATGTATTTAACCAACACCTGTTGTTAACACAGCTGTTTTTCTGGGTGAAATCTGTCAACAGACGCTCCAAAGACCCCCTCAGTGACAATGAGTCCCTCTGTTGAAATAGAGGAGGGCAGCTCAGTGACTCTGAGCTGCAGCAGTGATGCTAACCCAGCAGCTAACTACACCTGGTTCAAGGAACATGAAGACTCAGTGAGACAATCAGGGCAGAACTACACCATCACTAACATCACATCTGAACTGGGAGGAAACTATTACTGTCAAGCCCATAATGCAATCGGACGTCATAATTCCACCCTTTTGTCCGTTATTGTGACGGGTAATTGTGTGTTTCTTTGAGATGACCAGAGTATCAATGGGTCAAGCTTTAATTACTTAGCACATTTGAATATTGGCCTAATATTGCATTCTGTTTTCCAGAGACATTCACACTATCATCACATACAAATGTTGCTTTACAAGCCATTGCTGTCTTACTCACCATTACCCTCCCTATCCTCCTTTACTCACCATTACCCTCCCTATCCTCCTTTACTCACCATTACCCTCCCTATCCTCCTTTACTCACCATTACCCTCCCTATCCTCCTTTACTCACCATTACCCTCCCTATCCTCCTTTACTCACCATTACCCTCCCTATCCTCCTTTACTCACCATTACCCTCCCTATCCTCCTCTGGGTGAGGTGAGAAAAACATTCCCCCTGCCTTTCTTTGTCGCCCTCTTCTGTCGTTTCTTTATTTCTCTGTTCTCTTCATTAGAAGACAGATGGCGACCAGAAAGGCACCTGGACTGGCAGGAAGGCCAGATACCACAGAGGTGAGACACACAAAGCCATTTAGCTAAACCCTGATTCACTAATACACAGAACATGAGGCAATGCCTCAAACCACAGGTGAAACTTTTTGTGTTTAGGCCTATTTAGTTTATTAAGGGGCTTTATTGGTACCCTCCTTGGACTATCCCCCTCCATAATCAGCTGGATTAAGGACTTTCTTACAAACCGCCCACAAACTGTCAGACTAGGCTCCCACCTCTCCTCCACCATCACGCTCAGCACAGGCTCCCCTCAGGGGTGTGTGCTGAGTCCTCTACTGTACTCACTGTACACCCTCGACTGGCCACCAACCCATCTCACCAACTCCATCATAGAGTTTGCTGATGACACCACTGTGGTCGGACTCATCTCAGACGGGAATGAGTCCGCCTACAGAGATGAGATTGGCAAACTGACAGCATGGTGTGGGGTGAACAATCTCACACTCAACACCACAAAAACAAAAGAAATAGTCCTGGACTTTCGGAAAAACAATACAGACCCGGCCCCACTGCTCATAAACGGAGAGTGTGTGGAAAGGGTCAAATCATTCAAATTTTTGGGGGTTTACATCACCGACAAGCTCTCCTGGTCTGTCAACACCGCAGCAGTGGTGAAGAAGGCCCAGCAAAGACTCCATTTCCTGAGAGTACTCAGGAGAAACAACCTGGAGAAGGAACTGCTGGTGTCATTTTACAGAGCCACTGTAGAGAGCATCCTCACGTACTGCATCACAGTGTGGTACTGGGGGTGCACTGCAGCAGACAGGAGAGCACTGCAGAGAGTGATAAACACCGCCCAGAGGATCACTGGCCGCTCTCTGCCTTCACTGGACACCATAGCTAGCTCTCGCTACCTCAACAGAGCTAGAAAAATATGCATGGACTGTTTTCACCCCGGTCACAAACTGTTCAACCTGTTGCCCTCCGGCAGGCGCTACAGGATCCATAAAACACACACAACAGATTCAGGGACAGTTTCTACCCCAGAGCCATCCGTGCTCTGAACGGTGCATAAATCATATCCACCACCCCTGTCATCATGTGCAATAACTGTCACAACTACTGCAATTCTACTTATTATATCATGTGCAATTACAAAACCATATATGTGCAATTCCGCAAAAAAAAAAAAAAAAGTGCAATTTATCTACCTCAGAGTATATATGTATATATTGTGTTGTGTGTTGTGTTGTTTTAGATTGTTTATGCCTTTTATATTGTCCTATATTATATTGCCTATATATATTATATTGTATTATATATATATATATATATATATATTATATATTGTCACATACCTTAAATTTTGGACAATTATTTATATTGAGCTTACCGTCCTTTCTTCTTTTCTTCTGTTTTGTTATACTATCAGTCAACAATACATCTACTGATGCACAGCCTTGGACACATCATCAGTGTTGTTGTATCCTGGACTCACTGGGTGTTTCGGGTCTTGCAACAGACACCCTCATCCAGGCGACCCGACCGAGGTGATCAAATCTCGGCCTGTGTCCAAGTAGCATGCTACACCCACTACACTACACTACTACCACTACAACCACTGCTCTCCCCTTTTCAACCAGAGCCATCTGGAGGCTTTTTCTGCTACCTCCACATTGTTGCTTATGGCCCTTCTGCGGTTGACCCGCGTTATGCCCAGTGAGCCATAGGCTTTGCTCAGAGAGTGGCTGGCAAACCCCCGACAGCCCACCTCCACTGGCATACACCTGGTCTTCCACCCGTTCCTCCGACAATCCTCCACCAGCTCCTGGTACTTCTCCCTCTTTCTTTCTTGGGCCTCCTCCATCCTCTCCTCCCAGGGAACCGTCAGTTCCAGAAATAAGAGTTGCTTTGTGGCCTGGGAGACCAAGATGATATCAGGTCTCAATCTGGACTGGGTGATGTGTGGTGGAATTTTCAGCTGCTTCTCCAGGTCAACTGTCATCGCCCAGTCTCGGGCCGTGGAAAGCAAACCCGTAGAGCAGTTCCGTGATGTTTTTTCCGGCCTTTGTCCTTCGCTGACAAAGTGGATGGCCTTAGCTGTGGCTTGGGTGTATCGGCTTCCCTTGATCCCCTTGCTGATTGCTTCAGCGATGGATTTGAGGACCTGGTCGTGCCTCCATCGATACCGGCCTTCACCCAGGGCCTTGGAGCAGCTGCTCAGGATGTGTTCCAGTGTCCCTGTTTTGAAACACAGGGGGCATGCAGGTGTTTCTATTTTGCCCCATGTGCACAAGTTGGCTGGGCTTGGGAGGACGTCGTAAACCCCCTGGATCAAAAACTTGATCCTCTGGGGATTCCACTGCCAGATGTCCTTCCAGGTGACCCTCCTCTCCATCGCCTGCTCCCACTTCATCCAGGCACCCTGCTGCCTCATGGCCACTGCTCTGCTGGTTCTGTCTTGCTCGACTGAAGCTCGCACCTCCTCCTGCACCAACCTCTGCCGCTCTCTTCCACTGGCACAGTCCAAACGGGTTGCTGGTTGGCTCCCCAGTCCGGCTCTGCCTTGTGCCACTGTTCCCAGGATAGCCTTGTGCTTCAGTCGTGACTCTGCTTGCTGGACTGCATCGGCTGCCCTCCACTTTCTCCCTGTCCGCACAACAATCCCTGCCCCGGACACTTTGGCATCTCTGGATTCAGAGTACTGCAGATGTTCCCGTGCCCGTGCCACAATGAACTCCTCTCTGACTGAACTGAAGGGGAGCCTGAGCTTGTTGGTGTTCCCATTATTAGTCTTATTAGTCTTATTAATTTATTTTTATTAATACACCAAGTGGAGCAGCGCTCCAAATTTCGTTGTATGCACCGTCATATAATGACAATAAAGGCTTTTGACTTTGACTTGACTTTTTAGTCCTGTCAATATGCGACAATAATGCTCAAACAAGAAATGATGTTGACGCTGTGAGGCAGAACCCTTACTCAGTGGTGTAGCAACAGCAGCCAGCTCTGCGTGGGGGCCAGCAGAAGGGCTTACTCCGTGTGACTGGGTGAGGAGCTCTGTGATACAGGACAAGCTCAAAGTAAAGCCACTGGTCCTGCTGGCAGCTGCAGCTCAGGAGGTTGCCTGGCAACAGGAGGGATGCTAACTTAGTCATTTCATCAACACTAAGGTCTAGAAGACAAACTAAAGACATCTAGAAGACAAACTGGGAGCTGGAGAGACCCCTGCCGGTGAGCAGAGTGAGAAGCCTGAGTGATGGAAATGTTGAGAATTATTTATCAACTTGTAAAATAGTTACATTAAGATCAATTAACCTGGCCAGTCATTAGAGATAGAGGAATATGTTCTGGACTACAGAATCTTCTATAATGTGACCATTAGTCACCACCAAGGGTCTCTTAACCCGAAACACATGACCTTCAGCACTGCCTTTTAAAAGTGTTTTCTAAACTTACATTTCTGTCCTCTCTCCCCGTCAGGCACACCCTGCTCCGGTGTATGAGAACGACTTCGCTTTTACCCATCCCTTGGCTCCTGCAGCACAGAGAGAACCAATAGAACGGCAGTTTGCAAACATTCGAACATCTCGAACCGGGGAGTGCGTCGCTGTACGACTGGCTCGCATGTCCAATCAGATTAGCCAGATGAGGTCCTTAACTCTGTGATCAACTTCATGTGACCCAATGCTGTCCCTGCGTGTGCTATCTCTAGACAGAAAATACTTCAACTAATACTAATACTTCCAACTTCTGAGATTGTATCAGCCCAATTAAAACATCAAAGCGAATACATTTTTAATGATGATTTACATTTGGCAGCAGGATTTAATAGTGGCTGGGCTTTGTGAGTGTGCCAAATAATAGAGTCCCAGTCAATTCGCTTTAAGTAGAACCCTGGTCAAAAAAAAAAAAATCACTGTCAATAAACAGTTACTAAGTCTATAGATCTTGTTTCGATAACGACACCTAGTGGCAGTAATGACACATCATACATTTACAGACCAAATGTTCAGGTGTGATTATTAAAAGGTGCATTTACCTCGGTATACATTTTTTTTTTTTTTAAACGTCACACCTTCAATTCAGTTGAATGAAACACAGGACAGGTGTGTCGCGTCACCATTGAGCCTGCAGGTACCAGGTAACCATATGAACTAATAAGAGCTTCTGCATGAACGGTCCCGTTCAACCTGTAGGGGGAGTCATCCACAAGGCGAACCATTCTACAAGTGGCGTCGGACGAGTAGGCTTTGGCCCAGAAACGAGAAAAAAACGACTTGGTATTCGTTTTTTGCTTTTCAAACGTTCAAAGTAGCTTTAATGCCAATTCCTTCACATGTCGAGACATAGAAAGGAATCGAGAGGACGTTTCTCACTCTCCCACCGTGAAACAGATAAAGTGCGCAGGCACAACAGACAAGACAAGACATTTCCTAATAGTAAAGGTAAACATACAATTTCACAACAGAAAAGATAAAATAAAAATATAGACATAAAAGAAATGAATGTGCAATGAAGGGGTAAATGGGTAAGAGTAGCAGCATAAGTTTCTGTATAAGTTATGACAGTGCAAAAAGGCAATTGTGATGGAAGCAGAAGAATCTGTAAGGTATATTTGTAATATTAACAGTGCAATAAAACAACAGTCAGTGAAGACAGTAAATAGCAGCATATTTCAGTCCATGGTATGTGTGGTGAGACGTGAAAGCTAAACTACGGCTCGACTTCTCGTCCTGTTTAATGGGAGGCCTACTCAACCACAATAGAACGATGGAGAAAAATGCTTTTATTTTTTGTTAAATGTCCCTTTTCTCCTGTTAGACTATAAAACAAATAAACTTAATACACTTCAGATAACCTTACCCCCCTCGTTGGCAGCAAGTTGCCACCACATCATCTAATCATAACACATCTGTCAATCTACGAATAAAAATAATAAAGTTAATTAAACATAAAGCACAACATCCATTTTCAAAAGTCAAAGAATAAGATCAGTTTATTCTCATCGTCGCTTTGGACAGTGAACAGAAACAGTCGACACACATTCAAAACCTGACCAGCAGGTGTCGCCTTGTCTTCCTCAATAAGTCGAGACATGAAGTTTACGTAGGCCTCATCTGTAATATTGGATAGTTTAGAACAGTCGGCTTATTAAAAAAAATGGAAACGTGGAATTACAGATCAAATGTCTTGGCCCTTAAACATAACTATGGCATCACTGACCCATTAGCCTTCACTGTTTTTGGGGTGTTTTCCATTGTCGTTATTTGCATTAGGCTACTTTAAATTATAACATGATTTATTTAGAAATTATCATTTATTTTTAGGCTTCAAATGTCGCTTTTCAAATGAGTTGTACCACCCAGACACAGCTGTGTTGCGGTAAGGCTCTGCTCTATGGAGCATAGCGGTGTCAGTGTGAACCTTATGACTGGAATTGTTGTGCCTCAGAAACTGCATATGTTTGTTTATGCATTATCAAAGTCAAAGTCAAAGTAGCTTCAAGACATACATAGAAATCGAGAGGATATTTCTCACTCTCCCACAGTGGAACAGATAAAGTGCACAGGCACAGACAAGACGAGACATTCCTAATGCTAAAAGTAAACATACAATTTCACAACAGATAAGATAAAAAGATAGACAAAAAAAAGACAAAGACTAGGAATCTACTATTGTGTGAAGTAGGAGTAGCAGCATACGTTTCTGTAAATGTTAGGGCAAAAAGGAAATTGTAATGACAATTATGCTGCATAGACCGACAATGAACAACAATTTCAGCAAAAGTCTGCAAAGTTTTAGCTTTATGCTTCTGCACCCTTGACACCATACTAGCGCTACACACATCTCTCTAACCCAGTTTTCTCTGTAAAGATCCTTTCCATAAGGAGGACTGAAACCAGGTGGTCAGTGATGAAAACTTTCTCTGTACTCTGTTCTCTAGGACCATTCTCAAAGATCATGGTCCGCATTAATCCCTTAGACCCAAAAAGTTTTCCTTGAACCTCAATGACTCAAAGATTCCGAAATGATCTAACTTGACAACTTCAACAGCAAAGCCCAGAATTCATCCAACACAATCATAGTCGAGGTTTGCAAAGGCATGGCAGCCATGCACATTTTGAGCCAACCCAATGTTTTATATATCATCCGGCATGGGGACATTTGTCCAACTGTCTTCACCACATGAGGTTAGTTAGCCAGGCTTTGCTTTCAACACCACATATTTCAAGCATGCACTCCCTGTGGTGTTTGTAAGTCACCGAAGCTTGGGCTTGGCTACCGGACACCATTGAAGATAGCCAGCTTACATCTCAAAGCTCCAATGGTGCTCACAGTAGAGCCAAATGGAGCTCTCTTGAACTGGTCAAGCTTCTTAAGTTTTACGCTAGCCAATCAATGACAGTTATGAGAAGGACTAGGAGTCATGATTAGGGTTATGGTAAGGTTTAGGGGCTATGGTAATGGTTAGGGTTATTGTTAAGGTTAGGTGTTAGGGTTATGGTTAAGGTTAGGTTTAGGAGCCGGTGATGTGCTGGACCCAGCGGTTGCCAGCCCAAGCTCCACCCACTGGCTCTGCAGTGAGCAGCATCTCTTACCAGCTGGCTGGCCGACGTCATTAAAGCTGGCTGACATCATTAAAGCGTGCTAGCTGGCTCACTATCATTATTGAAGCCTACAGGAACTCATCATTGAAGCTGGCAGGCTGACGTCATTGGCCTCGTAGAACCAAGGGTTGCTGCTGGAAAAGTCCAGGGGCCTCATTTATCAACAGTGCGTAGAAAAGGTTCTAATTTCGTTCGTACGCACTCATTACGCACAAATGTGTGCGTAGGCACGGTTGATAAATGAGGCCCCAGGAGTCAACACATAACCACCAACACGGAGCTCTCAAAGCACGAGACGCAAACCTAACCCAACATAAAATAAATGCAGTTTATATAATTTGGAAAATCCAGTTTAGAAAATAAATCAAAATTCCTTCAAGCGTTTGTAAATCTTAAAATTAGGGAGGAACGCGACGGCGTGTCCACACCATAGACTGGTCCACACGCGTTGTCGGTGCGTAAATACAGAAAAACACATACATCTTTAACCATGAGCAGAAACCAAAAGTTTTAACGGAGCCAAACTAAATCCAAACAATACCTTAATACAAATAAAGTTAGGATACTCACCGGCGTGGTTGTCCATGTGTCACTGGCGTTCATCATGTGCCAACGATAAGAAAAGCGAAAAAAGCGAGAAGAAAAGCGCAAGCAGCCCTGTTCACAAGTTCGTCGGACCTCGCCGAGCTGTAGGGTACCGACCGGTAGTTCGCTTTTTAAGAGACACCGGGTGGAAAGAGCCGACCCGGCCTGCTGCACCCCGCAGGCGCACTCAGAGCTGCCAATTACAACGATTTGACTTTTAACCTCTGTATGAGAGAAGTAGCCCACTTCATAGTTATGACGAGCAAAATAAGATTTATTTCAGGTTATCCCAATTAATTTTTTTCTAGGTAGGCCTATTTATTTGGCTATAGTAGGCTGAAAAACTTTTGACTTTTTTTTTTTCATTTGACATGACATCTCCAGTTGGGCCTAAACACATCATCATGTCCCTCTGGTGAACTAGAGGAGGGCAGCTACGTGACAGCAGTGATGGCAACCCAGCAGCTACCTACACCTGGTTCAAGGGACATGAAGACTCAGTGGGACAATCAGGACAGAACCACACCCACCACTGATGGAGGAAACTCTCAAGTTCATAATTCCACCTTTTTGTCCAATAATGTGACGGGTAATTGGGCCTTTGAAAGACACACATTTTCTGGTAATGTGTGTGTGTGTGTGTAATTCAACAATGTTATTAGTAAATGATCACAATAACTTCAATTGTGATTGTGTGTGCGCCGTTGTTAAATGAAGTTATGTGTGTACATGGGACCTGGGAACTACTGTATTTCTAGACACAAAAAGCAAGTATCAGAAGAGAAAACAGTTGAGGACTTCAAAAAAAGACTATAATTCTGGAATTATGTTATTTATTTATCACATTTGTTCGAATTTTTGGCAACAAATACAGCTCTTTGATTAACCATCAGAAGATGACCGATTACTTTTGGCTCTGAAAAAATGGAAAATGTCTCTAAATAACTTCTAATCCCCAAAAAGCAAAATACAACATTTTCTGGATGTTGAATTACCTGTGCATGACCCTGAATATTACATTTCTTTTTAATCTGAAAGATAAAGAAGTTCAAATATACTGGTATTGTCTTTAGTTGAAACAAATGTTACTCAGTTAGAATCTGCAGTGCAATGCAGAAGAGAAAGCTCGAGTAAGACATGCCACACTCAGCATGACAGAACACTTGGCTTCAGAGGTAAGTGAACATGACTTCAGGTATTCCAGCAATGAATACAATGCTAAATACAACTTAAAGCCTAGGTAATACTGTTTTTTAGCTTTACATTTGTAGAAAACTCTTAATGTATTAATGTAAATGAAGAATAAAGAATGACAAAAATGAGAAGTTCAATGACTTTTGTTTTGTAAGGAATGTTATCCCATCCACTGAAATAATGATGACATATATAAAGCACACCATACCATCAATATAACATATTGTGTGACATGACATTGTCACAAGTCCTATTTTCCAAAAATATATCATTCTTAAATATATGTATACCGTATATACATACAAAAAACATTTGAATTGGGCAGTTGGAATTATATCACAGATATTTGTGAAACCTGAAACGAAAGCACATTACTTGGTTGCTAATTAAGGTGCCGATATGAACTCCATCGAACTCAATACTTCTAGCAGACGCAAGCATAACATAATCATTCACACAATAATTAATCCTATATCATGTTGTAAACCCACTGCTCGCCCCGCAGTGTATGTTCAGCTGACACACGCTAGGCCGCGATGCTGAAAAACCTTCAGTGAGGGAGGTTTGAAAGCAGATTCCATTAGATTCTATTGGCGTCCTAGCCTGGGAATTCCCATGCTGCTTTGCGCGCGATTTCATTCTCACTCCAAAGACAATCTGGAAACCACCGCCCTTATTTTCCCCTGAGTTAGGGAACCAATCGCAGAACGGGGGGGACAGCAATACGATGACGACGTCTATGCACGACACCGAAGCTTGTAGCGTGTTAATCCAACATGGCAGCGGACACAACGTTACCGTTCGATGCAGCTTTAGAAAGTGTATTAAGTAGCTTTTGTAGCAATTAATTTAATGTTAGTAGCTAATTTTTAGTAGCAATTGGCTATGAATCGCGCGCAAAGCAGCATGTGAAGAACCAGACGCCATTTGATAGACATTCGTAGCGCCCAATAAACGGCTCTAGGCATTCGTAAACCACGCCTCAAATACGAGAAAATGCACACCTAGTTCCCAGACCACCATCTCATCGAGATGTGGACGCGTCAGCCAGGCTATTGGCGTCCATTGTTACAGAAGCCAATAGAATCAGCTAGCTAGCACTTTACTTCAATATATATATATATATTTACTTTTTAAATATCCACCTTTCAGCAACAGCCTCTTGAAAGACCTGAGTGAAGCTCCCAGGAAGAGTCCCAAACACTAGTATCAAACCAGCATTGGATATTATTATGGGTACTATTTCTACTGAATTGAGGTTCTCTTTCAAAGCGTGTGTTGTGACATGGTGAGTGGGCCGTGTAGCCGCCAGCAGTACACCCCGGACAACATCCTGTTATGCGGCGGCCATCTTGCCATGAACCCGGAAGCGGTAGACACACGTGTAGGTCATGTGACCCCAGTTACTGAGCACCCGCAGCTCCACGTTGCGGTAGGCCACGCTGCTGGTCTCCTGCAGGAGAAGGTGAGGAAGTGAGTGTGTGTGTGTCGCAAAGTGTAGCAGTGTGAGATGTTCTAATGGTGTCCCCTCTTCTCTCCCCTCTCTGAGGTGGACTCACCGGAATCTTGAAGGTCTGGGTGGACTCAGCCTCCTGGTCGTAGGTGAAGTTCCCCAGCAGAGTGGCCTCATCCAGGGTGTCATCCTGCATACCCTGGGGAGAGAGGCATAGAGCAGCTGAACACACACACACACACACACACACACACACACAGGGGTGTAGGTTTCCACTCCCTACCTGTTCCTAAACCACCTGCATCTGAATTCACTGAAACTACTACAAATCATTCTCTGCAAAATGACTGCGTAGTGGTAAAACATAGGTAACAAGGTTGTTGTTTTTTCTGTGTGTGTGTGTGTGCGTACGTGCATGCGTATGCGTGCGTATGTGTGTGTGTGGGTGTGTGCGT
>JAXIVH010000001.1:12112859-12120855 GCA_036785325.1 Urophycis tenuis
GACATGTCTCCAGGGGACAATTATGAAGTAATCTCGAGTCTAGTGAATGGAAGGGTGTTCTAACTCTTGTCATCGTGTCTGCCTTTTATACAAACCACACACACAAGCACACAGGAAGAAAGAGAGTGATAAAAAGAGAGAGAGAGAGCGAGAGAGAGATACAATGAGAGCAAGAGAGAGAGAGAAAAAAGGAAGTTAAAAATAGGTTAAACTCACCAGAGAGATAAGGGTCTCCTGCTTCTGCAGAGCTTCCTCCTGCGCACACACACACACACACACACACACACACACACACACACACACACACACACACACACACACACACACACACACACACACACACACACACACACACACACACACACACACACACACACACACACACACACACACACACACACACACACACAATGGTTACACCACAGGGTTGTCTCAAAGTGGAGGCGATGGTTTAACTAGCTCTCGACATTGTGAGGCTTCTCACCAGAACACTCTCCATCTTGTTGTCCACAGCCGCAGATATCATCTCAGGATCCTGGGGAAACCGTACACAGACCATCAGTGACTCGCTACACTCGCCATACTAAAACTAATACTCCCACCGTGCGCTGTGTTTACTACACTCTGTTGAGCTGGAAAACAACAAGGATGTCATTCTTAAACATGATGTTCTGGCTTACATTCATTACCAATTCTTTATTCACTGCTACTCAGTCAGCCATTCACCCACCCAGTCAGTCAGTTAGATTAGATTAGAATAGATTAAACTTCATTGTCATTGTGCAAAGTACAGAGATAATGACATGTAGTTGGTGTTCTAACCAGCAGTGTAAATGAGTGGCAGTAGTAATTAAAGTGACAAGTAAACAATGAACAGATCAAGTGTAAGTGGAGGTATTTATTGTAGAGGCAGTGTGGAGATAATAAGTAACAGTGTAATGTAGTGTAATAGTGCGGTAGTACAATACAACAGATGAGCATCATGAAAATGGAGTAAAGTTATGAGCCCATTCAGTCAGTCAGTCACCAGCCAGTCAGTCAGTCACCAGCCCAGTCAGTCAGTCACCAGCCCAGTCAGTGTCAGTCAGTCAGTCAGTCAGTCAGTCACCAGCCCAGTCAGTCAGTCAGTCACCAGCCCATTCAGTCAGTCACCAGCCCAGTCAGTCAGTCAGTCACCAGCCCAGTCAGTCAGTCAGTCAGTCAGTCAGTCACCAGCCCATTCAGTCAGTCAGTCAGTCAGTCACCAGCCCATTCAGTCAGTCAGTCAGTCAGTCAGTCACCAGCCCATTCAGTCAGCAATTCTACATTCAGCCTGCCTGCAAAGGAGAGAGTTCAAAGGTCATAAATGTGGCTCCTACCAGGGAAGCAGGAGCTGGCGGGACGGAGCAGGGCTGGGGAGCAGGGTGATGAGGAG
Organism: Urophycis tenuis; assembly: GCA_036785325.1. NCBI lineage: Eukaryota > Metazoa > Chordata > Actinopteri > Gadiformes > Phycidae > Urophycis > Urophycis tenuis. The sequence goes on from JAXIVH010000001.1 coordinate 12,114,274, forward strand.
GAGGAGGAGACGGAGCTTCGTGATGAAGAGTAGCAGCAGGAGGAGGAGCCGCTGGGTGATGAAGAGGAGGAGCCGGAGGGGGGGTATCTTGGTGATGAAGAGGAGGACTAGCTTGGTGATGAAGAGGAGAAGCAGGAAGAGGAGTATCTTGGTGATGAAGAGGAGGAGCAGGGAGAGGTGTCGCTTGGTGATGAACAGGAGAAGACTGAGGAAGAGGAGTGGCGGGGGAAACGGGTGGTGTTCTGATGGTGGCCGGCATGGGCGTGGTGGTCTTGGTGGTGGTGTGGCGGAGGGTGGGTGACATCAGCAGAGGAGCCAGGAAGTACATGCCTGGGAGGCACAGACACAGAAGGACATGAGCGCTGAGGACAACAGCGTGAAGAACCACTGAAGCTGCACGTGTTCCTATGTTCCTGCAGCCCTCCCCCTCTGTGGCTGAAAACCGAACCAATAAACACAGGAGTGGTAGACAGCAGATAATGAGCTGTGCTCACCATCTCCCCGTCTCACACCACACAGGTTGATGCAGAGTTCAGAATCACAACAGGAGAGCTTCCAAACGTTGAGCTGTCAGAGCCTGGGTCGTCTGGGTTAGCTGATCAGCACGAGCTAGCTCATGGGACACCAGCTGACACTTTAAGTGTCACTCTTATCAACATTGCTGCGTATGTGAATGTGTCTGTGAGTGTGTGTGTGTGTGTGTGTGTGTGTGTGTGTGTGTGTGTGTGTGTGTGTGTGTGTGTGTGTGCGTGTGTTGATCCAAGGTGAATGTCTAACGCGGGCAGGGGCAGCAGGTCCTGTGTGGACCTGGGTCCCGACCCGGGACATCACGGTGTTCGGTAAGGTCCCGGGACTCACAGAGGATTACGAGGGCCAGCAGGAGAACGCCACCGGCCACCGTCCTCCTGCAGGGGTGTAGCGCTCCGCGGGCTGGGGGAGAGGAATGCAGAGCTTAAGCTAAGCCAGAGCTCATTCATGTCACATGCACATGGAGGATGGTGGTGGCCAGTTCATAGTTCAGGCCACCGTATTTACAGACATAATACACTCACACCAACACACACAAACAGCTTAACACGGGCACCGCACGTACAACCTCGACAGACACATGCGCTACTCACTGAAATAGCTGTAGCTGCTTTCAGGTCTGCCGGCACCGGTACTGCCCGGCCCAGATGCAGGTGCCCCGCAGGGGTACCGAGGGGCCAGGGGGCTGTTGGTGTTGGTGGTGGTGGGGGTGGAGGTGGTGGTTCTCCTGTGGGGCCCCTCAGCGGACGAGTAACCGGAGCTGTCCACGCTGGCCTGGTTCAGCAGCCGGCCGTAGGACCCCTGCAGGCCCCCGGCTCTGTGGGGCCCCGGCGACCCCGACTGGAGGCTGACGTCCGGGGGAGCGTCGAGGGCCGGGGTGGGGGTCCGGCTCCGGCCCCGCAGCGGGGTCAGGGCGGGCCGGGGGGTGGGGCCGGGCGTGGGGGTGTATGGTACCGTGCTGCGGATGGTGGACCCACCCTCGGCGGGCTCGGGGGTCAGACCTGGAGGAGACCGACCAGAGATGGGTGGGGGGGTAGTAGGGCGGCAGTAGTGGTAGAGGTCTAGTAGGTTGTAGTGTGGTAGTTCAATAAGGCTGGCTAGCAGCTAGCTATTTGACCTTCTATACATCGATGCGCTAGCAGCACGTTAGCATACCATGTTTACCTATACAGGCACTGCTTTCACCTTGGAGCTGTTCTGGTGTGGGGTTGGTCTGTCCTGCGGCCGGTGACTCAGCAGCACTGACCGAGCTGGCGTTGCTATTGGCTCTGCTGGATGTCCGAGTGGATGCCTTGCGAGGCCCACCTTGCTTCTTCCTGAACACCCTGGGAGGGAGGGAGGGATGGGGGGGGGGGGGGGAAGAGAGAGAGAGAGAGAGAGAGAGAGAGAGAGAGAGAGAGAGAGAGAGAGAGAGAGAGAGAGAGAGAGAGAGAGAGAGAGCGAGAGAGAGAGAGAGAGATGGGGAAAAGAGAGAGGGACACAGTATAGTAGTAAATAACCAATTAATTCTCTTACCAAACACGTAGACTTAAAAAAAATCACCATGATGTGAAAATATATGTTCATGTTCTCAAACAAGTAGGCACATTCAGTTCTGTAATGTACCTGCTTGTTTTAGACACACACACACCTACCTGAGGGGGCTCTCGCGGTAGGAGATGTTGGTGACGCTGCTGGAGTCCGAGTCTTCGTCTGATTGGTAGTAACCACCTGACACCAGGCGGGCGCTCCGACGAGACATGGCTGCCTGGGAGACACAGGGAGAGGCTCCATTCACCCCCTCACCCTCACTTACTGCACAAGTGAACCAGGTCTAACTGATGTCTCACTTTGTTATTTTTCCTTTGTTCAATGATTAAACAGCTTCAGCAATGTCAATGTTTATTTTCCATGCCAATAAAGCTCTTTTTAATTGAATTGAATTTCAAATTGAGACAGAGACAAAACCAGAGCGAGAGAGAGAGACAGTGACAGAGATAGAGGAGACAGAGAGAGAGGGATAGAGGAGACAGAGATAGAGAGCAGACAGAGAGAGAGAGAGATTAGAAAGACTGACAGAGAGAGAGACTGATCGCATGCAGAAAATACAACACTGACTATGCCATGTTAACGTTTGACATAACATAGAAGGAGGAATCTGCAAACAGCATTTTAAGTAAAGTTCTCTCCTGAATGTAAAAAAAAAAAAAAAAAAAAAAGTCAAACAGCAGTAGTGGCGCTAAGTTAACAACCGTAGCTGTTAGCAGAACGTGTTAATTTTAGTGTAGTGCCAACAACATAACACACTGCTAACAGCAGCATGCCATTAGCAGGCGCAGTGTTGCTAAAAGCAGTATTAAAGCAGTTGGTGTACAACGAGAAGCAGCTGTACCACGCATAGCTTCAGTAGCCACTAGCAAGTAACGGAAGCCTGAGAGCAACCGGCATGATCATGCACCACAGCAACAGTCATAGCTAAGTGCTAGCAGAACACACAACAGCGGATCTCCGACAGATGCCTTCCTAACCCTAATCACCATCATCGCTAATCCAGCTAATCACCTCCGGTTAACGCAAGCACAAACACACAACCAAGAGAGACCACAGATTACACCCCCTAAACCATGGACACACTCACACAGACAACTAAAGACCTTATTCACACAAAATTGCACAGAATATAACATGGTCCAAAAAAATGAGGATTTAGTGGAAGCCATGATGTCCTGATACAAAACTAAATGTATAATCAGCCACTGTTTCCAAAAAACAACAACCTAAAACACCTCTTTAGCCAGGATGCCAATGTCTTTATAATGTGTAGATTATGAGTGGCACAAAGTAAAATAAACTGTATGCACATTTGCAAATGTGATGAATTTGAAGTATAATGATTTCCTAACACCATGATGTTCTGAAGCTCCACAACCTCAAATAAACACCTTGTTTACCTGGGAAGCTGTGTACAGGTACAAGTACACCGACCAGTAGCAGCCAAGCTGAGAGTCCTGCCCTTGTTTGGGGGCCCAACTGGACTGCAATGTACTTTTACAGCGCTTGTCTTTTTACCTGCCGGAATGGATGGATCTGCCAACCCCAGCGTTTGTTTTAAGATGCATCCCTGATCTGTGTGTGTGTGCCACATCGTCACGTCTTCTCTCCACCATTGGCTGGTGGCAAGAGGATACTGATCTGGACCCTGGTAGCAGGAGTCTGAAGAGGCTCCCTAAACTGAGCCTTACAGAGTATACGGAGGATCCGTTCGTCACACGACAGGACCACCCCCATTCGGTGCTTTGCGTGTCGTCAGGCCGCGACAAACCTCCAACGGGCTCGAGGGACAGAGTGGAAGTTACCCCGACAACAGTCAGAACGGACCAGGGCCGCCGGTGCAGGACACCGCAAGTGCAGAAGCAGCAAGCTGCTGGGCGACAGGAAGCCAGTCGGATGCACGCTACAACCTCGTACACACAACAACACACACAGACGCACACACACACACACACACACACACACACACACACACACACACGCGCGCTTGCGCATGCACACACATGCACGCATGAATGCACAATGCACAAAGGCCAGATAGCATCATGCACACACAAGCACACATTTTTGGACTGAGCTAATAGTCAGTTGCTGCTGATGGTTGGATGTGTTACAGATGGGGGGGGGGGGGGGGGATTTTTAAACTCATGGCGTTCTCGCATGCTTTCGCACACAGGATGCGGTGATCATGGTACTTTTGACAACATCGCCAAATTAAAAGCAATGCAACTCCAGCAGTCAGAATATTTTGTAGATTCTGACATACGTTTTACAAGGCAGTGTTTGATGTGGCCTAATGACATGTGATTAAGCAACACACAGCCTCTACCTCTCCAGCCTATCTGGTGATTCTCTAGCCATCACAGTTACTCAAGTGTTTGCTCAAAGACACCTCAACATCCGGCCCGAAACTCAAAGATGGCACCAGCAACGCAACAACACAGGAAAAGCTTGTTGTTGCTTTCCTGTGAATTCACAGGAAGTCAAAGACATTCACAGTAAAGTACCTAATTAACACGCAGAATAACAGCAGTAAGATGGTCACCTCTCTTGGACAGACGTGTCACCAGAGCGTAGGTAATCCCAGCTGTGTGGGTCTTTCATTCCTTGGTTTCAGTTGGACATGGACAGAGGACAGAGCTGAGCCCATGGATGGACAATGGTCCACCTTAAATAGCCCCCAGTTTAAACTTAAACATTTACATTGCTTTGACTCTCCCCCTCTCTTAACGGGGACCCACCTCCACTCTCATCTTTGACTATACCGTGTCCCTGTCAACTTCAACTGACCTCAACCAGTTAACCCAGAACCACACATTAACCCTGTGCCTCAATATTCTGCCTAAAGAGACCATCCCTTAGTGTACACTGAACCACACACTGTGTAAACTACGAGAATCTTAAGCAAACAGATGCTTTAACTTAGAATTACAATAAAAGAAAGATGGAGAAACAGAGAGAGAGAGAGAGAGAGAGAGAGAGAGAGAGAGAGAGAGAGAGAGAGAGAGAGAGAGAGAGAGAGAGAGAGAGAGAGAGAGAGAGAGAGAGAGAGAGAGAGAGAGAGAGAGAGAGAGAGAGAGTGTGTGTGTGTGTGTGTACAGGAACAACAATAAAACACTAGCACACTTGTTGAGTGGCACCTCTGAACTTTTCAAATAAGACAAAGTGAAGGCAAGATGAGGAATGGTGAGGAATGGCCCCAGAGCTGCCGGCCAGAGTGGTGAAGCCTCAACAACCCAAAGAAGGAGTCAGGTTCAGGCCTACAACCCAGTAGGCCGGGGCTGAGGGTGTGTGGTGGCACATAGCTACGCCTCTATGCACACAGAGAATCCGTGAGTCACCGTGTGTGTGGTTGTACATCGCCCCGTCCCCCCTGGTAACGTGCTGTGGGACACACTCACCACAGGGCAGAATGCTCTTCAAATGCATCACCTCCTCTTTACTTGTGGAGCACCAGCACCACGCAACAAGCCCCCCTCTCTCTCTCTCTCTTTGTCTGCGAACACACGTGACCTGATATTCAGCTATTTCTCACCACCACAGAAAAACCCACGCTACAGCGCTGTGTGTGTTCCAGTATTGCAGATCCACCCCCCTCTGCGTCCCTGTTATTCGGTTCTCTATCTTCACAGAGACCTCACAGCTTATCAACCCCACCACACACACCCAGGGCGGTGTAGGATACGATCACACGCGGATTCTGCCGTCACAAACGGGGTGACGGCAGCTCTGCATTATACCGTTAGTGGTATTATGGGCTGCTACAAACTGGAACAGTTATTTATAGGCCTACTGTGGGACTCAAATGGGTTGGAGGACGAGTCAGCATCAAATACAGCACTATAAGACCCTAAAAGCAGCTGAGCGCGTGTGTGTGTGTGTGTGTGTGTGTGTGTGTGTGTGTGTGTGTGTGTGTGTGTGTGTGTGTGTGTGTGTGCACTTACCGAGATGCTTGGTCGCCGCGCGCTCCTGCCGACGCCTCCTCGGGTGGGCAACTGTCAAAGTGTGTCTGCCCCTCGACCACGCTGGGGAGTGAATGACCCTCCGCTGATCACAGCCAACACACACACCCACCCACACACAGCTGTGCCTTCTAGGGAGAAGACCACATCTCAGAGAAGACTCCAATGAAACACCGCAGCGGTGGTGATGGGTGTGTGTGGCCGAGGGTGTGATTCATTTGTGTCGGTAGGTGTGAGACCAGAGTGTTTACGTCGTCAGGAGTCTTCTGACAGTGAGGAGGAGGAGGAGGAGGAGGACTCGCCGCTCACTCCTCCTTTTTCAGAGCGCATGCCAAAGTGAAGAGCCATGGCGCCCCCCGGCGGCCATCACTTGATATCACAACTGACTTTACTTTTGACTGTTTTACCCATGATTTTACCAGTAGGCCGCAAGATGCGCCATTCACCTAGAATGGATTGTAGGCTCTATCGACCTCTGCAGAAAGGGCCCCATATCACCCAATAAAATACTGATTCAGCCTGGTTGAAGTGATAAATTGTGACTTGTGATTTGTAATCGGGC
>JAXIVH010000001.1:12121055-12166055 GCA_036785325.1 Urophycis tenuis
TTTGGTAGTTTGTGCTATTGTTTGATTGTATTATTGATTGTATTAAGATTCAAGTTTGTGATAACAAATGAAATAAAAATGGAAACCGTGGATTATACAAATATCAGTATTATTTGGTTGTTTGCTATAACAATTAATTTTGAGTTTTTCAAATTTGATTATAGAAATTATTATTACAAAAATGTAAAACATTGATTGATTATTGATTATATACGTAAACATCACAAATTACCGTAATTTGCAGACACCCTGCACTGTTGTATTCCAGTGCAGAGTTAGAATCACTTCATGGACATTTTCTTGCATGCACATTTGCATGTGCATTTGCTTTGTATGTGTATGTGTGAGCCCACCTTGAAAAGCCTTGACATAGCTGTTCCCTAAAGCCACCAGGTTCTGAAGTCCTGGGTTGAACTGGTCCATCAAGTTCTGGAAGGAAAAGACAGCAAGCAGACATGACAGAAGGTATATGCTGCATACGTACATGTCTAACGAAACACAACGCGACGCGTGAAGTCCACCGGACGACCTCGCGGAGACGCACGCAGGTGTTGAAACGACAAGGCAGATGGTCAAGGGACTCACCGAGTACACAGACAGGGTGGACTTGTGGAGCTGATCGCTGTTCCCAGACATCGTGGCGGACCACAAACAAACGCAAACTCGCCAAGAGGAAAAAAACAAACAAACAACACAACAAATACACAGATGCTACGCGTCTGGGGTGCAGGCAAAGAGCTCCTGGATGTGGGGGGTTTTCCCGGCGGGGTCCCGGGGGTCCCGGGGTTGAGACAACGGGGGGGTCCCCTTCACGGCAGCGCCGAGCAGAGCAGAGACAGCAGCGCCGGTCCCTCCATTAAGGCTCCCTCCGGGCTGTGCTCTGGTGGTCCTCCGGGCCTCCGGCCACCTCCTGCCACCTCCTGCTGGGGCGGCTCGTCACACGCAGGGCCTCACTTTCACTGCCATCGCTGCCCTGCTCTCCTCACGGCTCAACTTCCCACGCAGTGATAACTCTGCACTTTTATCTCTCTCCCTCTCATTTGTTAATGCACCTGTGTACTCCTGTCTTCACCCACTTTGGGAGAGGAAGAGAGAGAGAGAGAGAGAGAGAACGGGATAGAGAGGCATACACGGAGAGGGAGGGAGGAAGCGAGAGAGGTAGAAAGGGGTCAGAGAAAGAGAGAGAGAAAGAGAGAGAGAGACGTTAGAGCACGCGTGCGAGAGAGAGAGAGAGGGAGAGAGCGAGAGAGACGTTGGCATTGCGAGGGGAAGAGGGGGAGGCAGCAGGTGTCATAGATAGGGGCCAGGTGAATAATTCACGGCGGGGGCTGAAAGGAAAGGCGAGCGCGGGGCGGCCAAGGCATCGGCGTGACGTGGACACACGCAGAGCCCCCGCTGGAAACACAGAAGCCATGTGATAGCAACATGTGATTGTGATGTGATGCCGCTCCGCACACAGGAGGGTGAGGAGGGGCACTGCCCCCCCCCCCCCCCCCCCACACAGCATTTCTTTCAAAGATGGACTATCTCAAGGCCACCTCTTCACTGACACACTGTGTTCCCTCACAACGGGCGCCGGAGACGTTAAACACCTGTCTTAATTAAAGCCGCATGATTCACCCTCTTCACACGGCTGCCCCGTAATTCTCGTATTTCTCAGCGCTCGCTCCGGGTCTTAGGGCCTGCGTCGCGTATGAGCTTCTGAATTCTAAAGGTCAAAGAAAGATGTCCTGTTATATAAAGTTAGATTGTTTTTATTGAAATGTTTAAGAAATACATTTGGAACAACAGGCAGGGACGATGAATCAGGCAGCTTGATTATTGTCTGGAAAAATAGGGCCTTGGTACAATCATGCAAAGCATCATTTGATTCTTTCAATGACAAAACGTCTGACTCTATAACTCGATGTAGCTGTGGAGAGTCAGGTTTCCATCTGCTCCATCGTTTCAGAACAGCAGTAAAGAATTCACTTTTATGTTCCGTTTGGATCTTGGCGTGGAGCAACGCGTCGCATAGCAAAATATGACAAATCCCAAAAAGTATGAACACGTTTTTGACCTGAATGTTTGTGTGTACACGGCAAATGTACAGGATTTGCCTTGTAACGACATACATTAACCTGAAATTCAATGATGCCCCTGTTCAGCTTTGGGCCAATCACACGACTCACCAAGGACCCAACTGTGTGTCATTCTCCTTTAAGCTCCTTCCCCCTGCACTCTCCAATCATTCCACGTCGTTGTAGATGACCTCGTCCTCTCTGGCTCCGCCCCCCTGCTCCCCGAGACAGTGGCTGACGGCGTGCAGCACGGCGCCAGGCGGCGGTCCAGGGCCGCCAGGTGGGGCTCGCTGAGGAGGGGCGCCGTGGCAACCGACAGGGGGTCCTGGCCCAGGGACTCTCTCATGACATCACTGAGGCGGAAGGGAGGGAGCGCCAGGAGGCGGAGCCTCAGCCAGGTGGAACGACGGATCCTGAACAGGGGAGGGGGGGGAGACAGACAGAGGGAGATCATTATTACACAACACAAACTTATTGCAGTCTAGTTATCCTTCAACAAGAGGACTAAGGGAAATGATAAACAAGAGAGAGAACAGAAGCTGTTCTTGCTGATGTTCATTTTCGTGCCATTTCCCTTTCAGATAATCAAAACAACATCTCTACAAACATAACTTACAAAGACTTTTGGGATTCAAACGTATTGCATCACAGGAGCCCTTCAAAGGTGATCAAACCTTTGATCCTCACCTGCAGCATTGTGTGAGAGGAGCCAGGATGGACGGCTCGTCTTTAGAGTGGCGCCCGAAGCTGGGGAGGACAGAGTCAGCGTCCTCACACGACCTCATACTGCACTACACTACACTACACTTCATTACACTACACGTCCTCACACTACCTCACACTACACTACAGTACATGTCCTCACACTACACCACACTACATTATACTACACATCCTCACACTACATTATACTACACATCCTCACACTACACTACACTACACATCCTCACACTACACTATACTGCACATCCTCACACTACCTCACACTACATTATACTACACATCCTCACATTACACTACACTACACTCACTATACTACACATCCTCACTATACTACACATCCTCACAATACACTACACATCCTCACACATCCTCACACTACACTCACTATACTATACATCCTCACACTACACTATACTACACATCCTCACACTACACTACACTACACATCCTCACACTACACTACACATCCTCACACTACACTACACATCCTCACACTACACTCACTATACTACACATCCTCACACTACACTATACTACACATCCTCACACTACACTATACTACACATCCTCACACTACACTACACTATACTACACATCCTCACACTACACTCACTATACTACACATCCTCACACTACACTATACTACACATCCTCACACTACACTACACATCCTCACATTACACGTCGTCACACTACACTGCCCCGCCACGACACGCCATGACACTACACTACACTATACTACACATCCTCACACCACACTACACTACATGCAGCATGTAGATTGTTAGATAGATAAGACTTTATTAATCACCGACGCGAAATTGGGTCGCCATAGAAGCAAAAAATATAAATAAAATAAAATACCAAGAATAAAAATAAAATGAATAGAAAAATGCAGTGGAATGATGAACCCTCTGACTCACGCCCGGCCGTTGTCCAGGTGCAGCAAAAACGTGTCGTTTCCAAACTTGTCGAAGGTCTCGTAGTGGTGCCGGTCCATGTTGCCTGGGAAACAGGGGGACAAGAGACAGCAGCAAATGACCATCATCTCAAACAACAGGATCTTGGTTTTAGTGACTTCATTAACATCAAAATCCTGTTTGACGATAATGAACTTCTGCTGAATAGCAACCGAATAACCACACTCCACAAAACACTTGAAAGTATTCTTTATTACAGCAAACGTCCCAGTCTGGAATGAAAAAAACAAAAGGGATGGAATGCAGATACATACATCACTTTATACACACACACGCACCTCTCTGACCTTACAAGCACATACACTTATAGCGCTTTTTCTAACCAGTGGCCACTCAAAGAGCTTTACAATTACTGCCTCACATTCACGGCGCTGTCAGCCATGCAAGGCAGCAGCAAGCTCATTGCACCACCACACTCAGCCAGGGGGAACCACACTAGCTCGAACCAGCAACCCTGGGGCTTCCAGTCAACCGTCCTGAGCCACTACCTGTGGGGGGGGGGGGGGGGGGGGGGGGGCTCGACGTGGGTGCACATCAGAGGGTGCTGACCAGCCGCACCCCCCTGAGTCGACACCACCCGGGGTCCGGCTCCGACGCCAGGGGCACCCAGGCCAGGGGGTCGGCCTGGGCCTCGCCACCCCGCTCTCCCTCCGCGTGGAGCGGACAGCGGAAGACCCCAGACGAGGTCGTCCGTGCGTCCGGTCCCGCCGCGCCTCCCCGGGGACTGTCGCCGTGGCAACCCAGGATCCGCGGCGTGGCGCGCAGCACGAGTGAGGGGCAGCACGGCTGAGGGGAGGCCGCGTCCCGCACGGCTCCCAGCCCAGCGTCCCACGATGCACCTCTCAGCTGCAGGCCGCACAGGTACACGCTGCCGGGAGCAGGGGCCGGGGATGAGGCGTGGCCACGCAGCACCTGCAACCACAGAGCGGTCAGCCGCTGTACTCTGTACAATCTCAGGGGTCCGCAGCGGGGAGCATCAATGCAGCTAGCTGTGCTGCTAACTAGCATGGTGGTTACTTTACTTTTGGGCTAAGTGTTCTAGGAAGGTAGGGTGTGTGTTATCCCCGTGGCTACGACCCCACACAGACTATGGGATACTTTCTGTACTGTCCGTTGTGTATGAGCATGATGAGCAGCCATATTGCATATGAAACGTGCCACACACCGCGGCGTTACACTAAAACAGTCCGAGGGGCTCAACCCTCACTGGGACCCTCAACATCAACCACCCTACAGACGGAGCTCCACGCAGCCACACACAGCTGGCCACCGGTGTCCTTTGTTGTGTCAGGAAAAGAGCGTCCTGTGTTCTGAGCACAGGGGGACGTTCACACGCTGGTTGGCAGAGACTGGCCATAACACTTGTACTCCTGTTTTCTCTAAATTCTCTTATTCTAGTAACAGTGATGAAACGCCTCCGCTCACTACGTGGTAGACCACTGCACCAGGCAGGTGTCCTCACCTGGAGGTCCAGGGTGAGCAGGCTGAGCTCGGTGTGCTGTCGCTGGGCCGCCTCTCTCCGCACGGCCGCCAGGAAGCCCCGGGGGTTGGAGAACGCCACCAGCCGGCAGGCGAGGGGCGGGTCCCTCGCCGCGGCACACAGGTAGCCGGCGATGAGCTCCGCCCTCCGCTCCAACCGGGACAGATCGCCATCCAGGCGAGGATCCCACGATGCCACGCGTCGCGTCAGCAGGGACGCGTGCCGACCCCTGAGTGCGACCCACTCCGACCACAGGAAGTCCCGGATCGGACCCGTCGTGGAATCGTCGTGGTCGTTGTCGTCTTCTTGGCGGGGGGGCCGCCAGGAGGCGGTCGCCCAGAGCCGCCAGTCTCTCCCCGAAGGCGCTGCCGGGGCGGGGGTCCGGGGTCCCGGCACGAAGCAGGACCCTCCCTCCGCCCGCGGACGGCGTCTGGCTGAGGAGCAGGAGCGTGTCCAGGGCGTGGGAGCGGGTCCGGAGAGAGTCCTGGGCCCGCTCGGGGCTGAGGCCCAGCGCCCGGGGCACGGCGTGGTGGGACACGGCCCGGACACGCTGCTCCAGAGACTGCAGGAGCCCCGCGGGGTCTGAGGGGGACAGAGACAGCATGGAGGATTGGGGCAACACACTGTTTTGTTGCTGGATTGTTGCTGCCTTTATGTTCCATAGTGCGTAGGGGTGGGCTGAGGTTATCCGTGATTAGATATTAAACTGGACAAGCTGAAGAGCAGCTTCAGCAACACACTCGTTCAGCCACGCTGCAACAAGGAACGATACAGAAAATCGTTCCTCCCCGCTGCAATAAGACTTCACAACTCATCTGCCTCTGTCAGGTCCACCTTCACAGTAATGGATTAAATCAACCCCTCACTGCTGTATTGCATTTCCACCATCTCTGTTTACAACACTGCACTTTCTTGTACTTATTTATTTTATTTTTTTATTCTTATTTTATTCATATTTTTTTGTATTGTATTTGTATTTATTTGTACCCGGGCTGCTATGGCGAGCCAATTTCCCTTAGGGGATTAATAAAGTTCTTATCTATCTAAAAAAAATGTCTTTATTTTGAGACAAAGGAGTACTCACCATAGAGAGTATCACTTGTCAATATCATACTACACATAAGTATAAAAAAACAGTCTAAGCTAGTACACTTGAGTAATACTTTAGTGTTTACAGACCGAACTGTAGCCATAGAGCCCTATCTTGTCAATGCCTGCTGGCAAGACAAGCTACATATACATCCCTGTGTGTGTTTATTAGTATGTGTGTGTGTGTGTGTGTGCGCCTACCATGGTGTTTAGGGAGGGGATGGATGATGCTGATGAGACACTCAGGCCCCCCACAGCTGGGTGGAGCCAACGGGCGGAGGAGAGCCCTGGCCACGCACCCCACCTCCTCTAGGGCCTCGAGGGCAGAAACATGGCCGCCATACACTACGCCCACTGCATCGCCACAAATGGGGAGAAAGAGAGAGAGAGAGAGAGAGAGAGAGAGAGAGAAATTCAAAAGAGAGATGGGTAGAGATGAAGATTGATAAAGAGAGTGGGAGAAAGAGAGAGATTGATCAAGAGAGTGGGAGAGAGAGAGAGAGAGAGAGAGAGAGAGAGAGAGAGAGAGAGAGAGAGACAAATTCAAAAGAGAGATGGGTAGAGATGAAGATTGATAAAGAGAGTGGGAGAAAGAGAGAGATTGATCAAGAGAGTGGGAGAGAGAGAGAGAGAGAGAGAGAGAGAGAGAGAGAGAGAAATTCAAAAGAGAGATGGGTAGAGATGAAGATTGATAAAGAGAGTGGGAGAAAGAGAGAGATTGATCAAGAGAGTGGGAGAGAGAGAGAGAGAGAGAGAGAGAGAGAGAGAGAGAGACAAATTCAAAAGAGAGATGGGTAGAGATGAAGATTGATAAAGAGAGTGGGAGAAAGAGAGAGATTGATCAAGAGAGTGGGAGAGAGAGAGAGAGAGAGAGAGAGAGAGAGAGAGAGAGAGAGAGAGAGAGAGAGAGAGAGAGAGAGAGAGAGAGAGAGAGAGAGAGAGAGAGAGAGAGAGAGAGAGAGAGAGAGAGAGAGAGAGAGAGAGAGAGAGAGAGAGAGAGAGAGAGAGAGAGAGAGAGAGAGAGAGAGATGCACACCTACCCAGGTTCTCCAGAGCGTCCATCTTGTGGCGGCAGCGTCCGGAGACGCGAGAGAAGGTCTCCACCAGCGTCAGGAGGTCGTCATGCCCCCTGGGGGGACAGAGAGAGTGTCTATACACATACACACATACACTATACATACACACACAAACTATAAACACTAGTCTTCACTAGTTCCAGCCGTGGCTGCAGGTGGGCGGTAGTTTCCTCGCAAGGTTCTGCAGCGCTTACCAGAAGAAAGGCGTAACGAGGCTTCCTGTAACAAACAGCTAGAACCCCCACACGCTGCACAGATGAAGACCACCCTGAGCACACGCAATGTGCGAAAGCCCAAGACAATCATATAAACACATACAACTGAAACCAACTGAGCTGCACATCAAGTCTCTCGAATCGGTTTGCCAAACAACTTGAAATGCATTTCTCTTGAACTCGTGTGCTCGTGCTCCTGCACACGGTTTCGCGCTCAACCTAACTGAACCCCATCTGTGTGTGCAGGTCATGTGGGGGTTCTCTCACCAGCGGCTGCCCCCCGCCCCGGGGCCCCCGTGGCCTGAGGGCAGGAAGGCTCGTCTCCGCAGCAGGACGGCGTGCGTGAGGGCGCAGCGGAGGAGGAGGCGGAGGGGGGGCCCGGAGCGGCGGCCGGGCGGGGGGGGCCCCGCGGGGGGGGCCGGTCACCGTGCGCAGGGCCAGGCTCAGCTCCTCCCTCAGGTCCCGGGGGCCGTCGCAGACCACCGGCAGCCCCCGCGCCCGCACCCAGGCTGGCAGAGAGGATCGCCGTGGTGTTAAGGGGGGGGTCACGTCATGGGGGGGGGGTTGAGGGGAGTAGGGGAGGGTATCATGGTACTAATGTTCTGTATTGTCTGTATTCATTTATTTTATCTTTATTCTTTTTTTATTTTTTTGGTATTTTATTTTATTTATATATTTTTTTATTGTATTTATATTTATTTGTACCCCGGCTGCTATGGCGAACCAATTTCCCTTAGGGGGTTAATAAAGTTTAACTTATCTTATCTTATGTGGGAAATGTCTGCTCATCATATCATCACTACTTCAAATGGAAACCACTGTATCGACGTCTGCATTGACGATAATCACTCATTCCATCAACAACATTAAACAGATTACAGTGGTGAAAATGGACAGCCGTGGTGAAAAAGTGAAAGCGGTTCTTGGCAGTGAGCCCTGCGGTAGGGGGGGGTACTGAGCGTGGAGGTGGAGGTCCTACCAGGCACGGAGCCCCGGCCGGCTCCGCGGGTGACGAACCACAGCCTGAAGAGAGGGTGGGTGGGCATGCTGGGGTCCGGGCCCTGGACCGCGGGACCACCACACTGCTCCGCTTCCACCGCTGGTCATTTCAGTAGAGAGGGGAGGAGCCGGTTATATGTCATTATGAATGGGTTTACAGCAGGTTGTCCAGGACTGACTAGCTTTATGGTGTGACACAAAATAGTAATAATAAATAGGACAAGCCATTTTTTGTTAGTAAGTTACACAAAAATTACATGGCAGTGACATTCATTATGTTGGGGCAACCGACCTTTGGGACGGGAAAACAGCTGATTGATATAAAAAGCAACTTTGTCATCCCATTGGTCGAGCAGGTGACAGTCGTTAAGAACCAGCCAATGGCCTTCGGTTGCAGCTCTCCTCAGCACCGACAGAAGGAATTCCCTGTCCAACCCAGCAGCCAATGAAATGACTTCCACATGAACCTTAAAAAAAACAGTGTCCATGTGAATGGACACTTATATGAGCATCAGAAAAAAACACTAACACACACAAATCCCACAGAAAACCCCTGTGCAACATGGGTCCTGCGGTCAGGTGATTTGAATGTAATTACATGAAAACCATTCCATGCGTCTCCATTCATGATGGCGTACCTCTCCGGCGGGGTCCTGCTGGCTGGCCAGCTGCCTCAGCAGGTGGAGGGGGTCGCCGCCCCCCACGCTGGGCACGGTGACCACCACGGGGTCCCGCTGGTGGGTGAGGAAGCGGGAGAAGCTGTCGGGGCCGGGGGAGGACGCAGCGTCCCCGGCCGGCCCCAGGACGCAGGAGGCGAGGTCCTGGGCCACGGTCCCCAGGGCCCCGGGGAGCACTGTCCTCCAGAGCAGCCCTCGCTGCAGGAGGGTGAGGTGGGCGTGGGAGGGGCAGGGCGCCACCTCCCCCGTCGCGGTGAGGGAAGGGAGGCGCAGGTACTCCTGCCACTCGCGGGGGGCGGCGGCCAGCGAGGCCAGCAGACCCTGGAAGGGTGGCGCTTGCTCCAGGAGGGAGAGATCGGCGCGGAGCTCCTCGGGGATCCAGTCGGGCAAGGCGTGCGCCGATGTCTCCACGGGGGACGCCGCGGGGCGACCTACGCCTCGCAGGCCACGGAGGAAGGCGGCTCTCTCGGGCTCGGAGCAGAGCCCGTCGTGACGCAGCGCGGCCGCGGCCGCCAGCAGCTCCAGGACGCCGGCGTGGCTCTGGGACAGGCAGGGCCGGTACAGCTCCAGGAAACGACCCGCCATCTCCCGAGTGGCTGCCGCCGGCACTGGCGTGCAGCCCTGCCCCGGGGCTCCACCCGGGCCCTCCTGGCATCCCCAGTCATCCGGGATCTCCGGGGCCCGCGGAGCCGCCCCACGCATGGCGCCGAGGTAGGCCTGCAGGGTGAAGCGGTAGGCGGGGGAGAGGCGGGAGACGTCCTGCAGGGCCTGGTAGAGGAGGGCCGCCAGAGCCGCCGCGCGCTGGGGTGCCGCCAGCAGGGAGTCCAGGCGCTGCAGCTCGCCGGCCAGATGGCCCTCCTGGGCCCTCAGCTCTACGGACGTCTCCTGGAAGGCGAGCAGACGTGGAGGGAAACAGGGGTCTTCTGATAGTGGGGGGGTCAACCCCAGGATGTAGTCCATCAGGGCGGCCTGGTAGGGCATATGATGATGATGACGATGATGACGACAACCATAATGAAGGTCAATGACCTCTTGACTCCACACTGTGGTCATCCTCTGACGAGTGACACAGGTGTTCACCTCTCCTGTTAACAATGTCTGCATTTACATTTCACTCCTACCACTCGTACTTTGTTTAAAGGAATAGAATAGAAATACTTTATTGATCCCAAGCTTGGAAATTGCTATATTAAATATTTAACCATTAAATTAAAATATATAGCTGTTCTTTGCATGTGCTAATTTCCCATTTAATAACTCTTTTTAGTGATTCTACTGTTCTGTAATTCTGAAACCCCAAAATACCCATTCTGGATTCAACAATAGACTTGATCCTCCCTCTATCTTTTCCCATCTGACCTCAAGACTACTGTGTCAGCGGGTGTGCGTGTGGATCACCTGCTCCTCCCTCAGGCTCTCCTGCAGCCGGCGGAGCTCCTTCTGGACAGCAGAGTGCTGCAGGACCAGTGGCTCCAGCCCCTCGGAGGGCTGCAGCCCCCCCAGCATCAGCTCCCGGAGCTGGGCCGAGCCGGGCTGGACGTCCACCACCCTGACCGCGCGCAGCACCCACGGGTGCATCTCTGTCACAGACGGCAGGGGGGGCCGCAGCGTTAGGTCCCATCTGCCCCTGGTCTGTTCTCCTTGTAACGTCTTGCTTGGTAATGTCCACGTCTTACCGTGGAGCAGTCGGAGTGGCAGGCCGGTGCAGAGGACCAGGCTGAAGTCTGGGTGGGGGCGCTGGGTCTCCACCCCGGTCCCGGTGAGACCCTCATGATGGGCGCCGGAGGACCGGACCAACCTGGCCAGGAAGCGGGGGCTCGGGGCGGCCCTCTCCGCGTGGGACACCAGGACCCTCAGACCTGGTGGAACCGCACGGGACTTCAGTGATGCACACACAGACTGAATGCTACCAGCACAGACTCAGGCAAAAGGTCACCTTTCTCTTCGGCAGAGTCCAGCTGGCTGAGCAGCTGGGGGTGGTCAGCGCAGACCACCAGGTCATACGTCTCTCCTGCACAGAAGTCTGTGGTTTAGTTTCAGAGTGACTTACAGTGAGTTTCCTATACACAATTGCTCAAGGTGGACACCGGGGATCGAACCCAGTATCTTCCGACCGGTGGTCACCCTAAAAAAGACCCCCACCAAAGGCAGCCCACCATCCCATCCCTTCTATGCCCCCGGACTCATGAAGGATTGAAGACCCGCTGTACCCACCGGGGAGAAGCCATCCTGGGGGGCCGTCCTCTCGGTCCCAGCCCTGGGCGTCAGCCAGAAGGGGCCAGAAGAGGGTGGGCCGGGGGTCCCTGTGGCCCCACAGCAGCAGACTCACCACCAGCCGGTCGCAGGACCACTCCACCTGCTCTGGGCGCGCCCCCAGCGCCCGACACACGGCCCGCTCCAGCCTCTCGGCCAAGGGGATGGCGGTCCACGGTGGGGGGTCTGAGGGGTTGGGCTCGGACCATGTGAACAGCGGGGCTCTAGGGTCCAGGGGCTCCGCGTCTAGCTCTCCCGTCTGACACAGGAGCCTCCACTTTCCCAGCAGCTCTGCCCGCAGCGGGGGGCTGAAGGGGCCCAGGTAGCAGACGACAGCGGCCATGATGAGAGCGTCTCCAGGGAGAGTCTGTCTGTTGGACCGCACCTCCTGGGGGGAGAGGAGGAGAGGAGGAGAGGGGGAGAGGGGGAGAGGGAGAGAGGGGGAGAGGGGAGGAAGGAAAGAGGGGGGAATAGGGAAGATGGTAATTGCACTAACACCTGGACGGACACAGACAGGGATTAGAGGTGACAGAACGTAAAAGAGGGTCACAACACTCATTTCCAAAGTGGACCATGTGGTTAAAACAACCACGCTTAAAGACAAACAGCTCTAGAGCTAAAAAAGATCTAAACACCCACGTCACCTGGGCCTCAGCCGTCCAATCAGTGTGATGGCTCTCGGTCATCGCCACGGTGACCGCCACCTGCCTCTCCTGCTCCTGCGCCGCGGCCAGCCTGGCGTTCTGCTCCCCCAGGTCCGAGCGAACGCCCGTTAGCTGCCGCGCAAACTCCCGCAGACGCCCGCTGCCTTGCTCCTCGCGCTTCCTGTCCGCGCCCAGGCGGCGGCTCGCGCGATCGGCCTGCTCCAGCAGGTGGCGCCGACTGGCCTCCAACGGCTCGACGCGGCGCCGGTTGAGGGCGGCGGCGTGCACGGCTCGGGACCAGCGGCACAGCGACTCGCACGCCCGGCTCACCTCCCGCGCCGCCTCCGGCAGGAAGTAGGGGGCGGCGACCATCTCTCCCAGCTGCTGCAGCTGGCTGTCACTCAGACTGCTGCTGTCGAAGAACTCCAACTCCTGGGGGAATGGGTGTCATAGGAGGGGCTGATTGATCTCCTGATTGCGCTCCAACATCCATCAGTTTTAATATCAACATAGCTATATAGCTATAGCAATATAGCTTAAGCTAATGGATAATGAGCTCGTTTGAGGTAAATATGTATTATGGATAAAGTATGTATTTAAAACCTGAATTAATTGACACTATATTGCTCTCCAACTGATCTTTTAATTAGTATATTATTATTAAATTACATTTATAGTATATTTTACAGGACCTAAATGGTTCACATCTTGAATATGTCACTGCTGAAGCAGCTGTGGTGAGTGTCACTGTTCAGGGTAATTGGTTTTTTTAATTATTCATTTAGCAGACGCTTTAATCCAAAGCATACTTAGACACGTGTCATCCATGAGACGGCAGAGGTCACAAATCTAGCTCAAATCTATCTAACGCTGACAGGGAGACTAGCTATTGAGACTCGAACCCAGAACCTTTCAGCTAGAGTGTGTCTGCGTGCGATGACCATACTCAGACCCTGTTGGTGCCTGGGCTGGTGTTTCTCACCTGGTAGAAGTCCAGCTGTCCCAGGAGCTGCTTGGTGCTGTCCCAGCCGCAGGGCCTGTTGAACAGCACGCACAGGGCGTCCAGCAGCCTCACCACGCCCTGCGGGGGCTCCCTGTAGCCCCGCAGCTCTTCCAGGTCCCCCACCCTGAGGCAGCGCAGGGCCTCCAGGCCCGAGTGCAGCAGGGGGCTCTCCTGGGGGGCGGGGAGGCGATGGGAGAGTTCATTAGAAGAGAGGTGGACGCGTCAAGGTGAGCATGTTTTGGGGGTTTTCTTTACAAGGTGTTGGCTTCGGGGTAATCTGGGATCCAGCAGCCCTGCTATGCTACAGCAGAACCTCTGGGTGGGTGGGGGGGGGGGGGGGGGGGGGAGACGGTACAGAGTCTGGCCGTGAAACCAGAAACTGAAAGGTGGGGGGTCATGTTTAAGGCGGGGGTTTTATAAGTGTATGTCTACAGCGGCCAGTCTGTACAGAGTGGATTTGAAACCATTACAGACACCTTGTTAGTTACCCCTCATTTGAGCTTGCCTGCGGTCACATTTATGATTATTGAGCTAAAGTCTGATTTGTGAGCTTCCTGGTGATGCTGTTCTACATTGTTACTGAGTGATGCAGCTGGTATTTTTTTTGTATGAGATACATTCATTAGCCCCAGTTCTATGCATATTTTCTGAGAGAGCAGATGGTAGATTCTAAAGACATCATAGTGGATGTGTTTATTTAGCTTTTCTTTGTTTATAAATTGAGATTTGTTTTCTGTTGGAGGACCTTCTCAGAATTCAGTGTGCCTCAGTGTACTTTGGAGAACTGATTGGTCGTTGTACCTCCTCTACGCAGACGTCTATCTGCTCCTGGAGGAGGCGTCTCTGCTCCTCCAGCTGGTGCAGGGTCCGCTCCTCCACCACACATCTTCTCCTCTTCTCCTCACACAGCACCTCCTCAGCCTCCACGGCCCTGAGGAGTCCCTGCTCCTGCTGCACAGCAGAGACCCAGACATGGGGAGTAAAGAGACTGTAGTTTGGGCTGTTACAGTTTTACAGTTCGGTGGTATATGTTAAAACGTAGATGGAGATTAACATTTTGTCATTTGCATTTAGTCCTAGCAAATGCACTTATCCAGAGTGACCTAGACAGCAAAGGCTGAGATCCATACAAACGCATACAATCAGTATGACAGCAACTGCAAAAATAGCTTTTAGCCAACAATCTGAAAGGGTGCAGAGCAGCTATTAGTGCTAGCTTTTTCAGTTTCTTTATTTGTGTGAGTTCGGTGCACAGAGTGACACACACAATGGCTGTTGATTACACCTGCTGAGCATTACCTGCTGTAGTTTCCCAACTTCCTCCTGCAGTCTTTCCACTTCCTGTCTGTACTGCAGGGCGGTGTTGTTCAGGACCTCCAAGCGGGCCACAGCTGTTCCCACTCTGAAGAGAGCAGCATCGTGTGATGTTTACATTTACATTTACATTTACATTTAGGGAATTTAGCAGAATCTATCCAGGAGCTTTTATCCGAAGCGACTTACAAAAAGTACATTTGTCAGAACAAGGTGAAACATTGCATTGCTGTTAATACAGTAAAAAGTCACCACAACAAGTTTCAAGCATTTAAATTGCTAGGTTAACCATTGCTAGTATACAACACGTATATAACAAGTAACAGTCACGTACAGTTTGGGAACAGCATGTAAGGACGGTATGTAACCTGAGGAACTGATGGGAATCAGCTCATGAGCTGTGTAAATCAACACTGATGGGGAAACTGAAATGTTGATGAATGTGTGTGTGTACCTGGTAAATAAACAAACAAACAATCCATGCCTGGGAAACACAAATCCATGTTCCATTAACCCTCATTAAAAATGAAGCGGCCGACGCAGAATTTATTTTTAGGACTCGCTTCGTCATGAGTTCACAATCAATACAACGGGGACAGCAACTCGGCTGACATTGCTGACTTCATAAAAAATTTGCTAAAAACGTCTTGCCAAAAAGTCACGTTTAACTTGACCCTCCCACCTGTTGGCTTGTTCCAGTCCTTGAGTGCGCAGGTGGTCGGCGAGGTGGAGGAAGAGTGCGGTGAACTCCAGGTAGGTGCCCGGGCCGAAGGGACGGTCCCCCGGCCAGACAGCTGCGTAGCGGCATGCTGCCAGGTGGATGGCTGCCATGGCTGACGACAGGCTGGGTGCTAGGTCTGCATTATGGGGACATGGAGGTCACACACCTATGCACCACCTATAATCACATATAAAGTCTGCAGTACAGTCTGTAGTAAGTACAAAGTTCTATGGGTTTAGGGGGGGTCAGTAATGGTTAAATGTCAGCCCAGTGCCGAACATAAATGCAGCACTTTGAATGCCAAGCAACAATCCGCTAAGGTGCTATATTATGCTCGGTATTTCACACAACACTAAAATCAATAAGCAACACAACCTGGATGGAAACTGAAATACACCAAGCGTGGACATACTCTCTGCATCCAGACAGGAGAGGAGAGGAGTGCTGGTGAGATGGTGAGCAGCCGTCTCCACCAGGGCCTCTCTGGACCAGGGCAGGTAGAGCTCGACACAGCAGCCCAGGCTGAGGGCCCTGGACAGCTCAACCTGGGGGAGCTACAGAAAGGTTACACAGCTAAGCGTATGGCATATACTGTAGTGCAGGGTTCTCCTCAAAGAATGTAAAACAATGTGCAGCCTATTGGACCACTGCTCAGGCTTAAACAGTTCATTATTGGTGTTGAAAGTCGGCAGAGAACAAGTTACATGTATACATTGACACTATAGTTCAGCATGTGCCTGTATGTGCCTCACGTTGCAGTCTAGAGCGCTATCTGCAGGTGCCTCAGGTCTGTCCAGACAGATGGGCATCAACAGGAACACATGCACAGTCCTCTGGAAGAGCCTGAAGAACCTGGAACAAAACGCAATACGTAGTTATGCCTTAAAACCATATCCAGCCTAAACATCTCCCCATCAACTTCAAAATTGTGTGGTCATTCAGAAAAAGTGAATGAAAAACTGGTCAATAAGCGCTTTGTATTATTAAACAGCTAGCAAAATGTTGCCTGGAGGCTATAGAATCTCTATAAAGTCTCTTACTGTTGGACGGCCTGTTCTCGCATGTGTGCTCTAAGCGGCTCCTTGGTAGCAGACACACTGGGGACGAGGCTGGCCATCTCCTGGGAAGAGTACAGCCCGGGCCCGGTGCCGTGGGCCATCAGCCCCAGCACCCGGTCTCTAAGAGTCCGGCTGACGTCTTGGTGGACCAGCATCACCATGTCCCCGCCTCCCCCTCCGACTCGCCTCCCCGCCTGCTGCAGCATCCGGTCCAGCGTGTCCTCGTTGCCGCGGTGCACCTCCATCACCGGACAGCCCGCCATGCGGGCGGCCAGGCGCACGTTCGTCCTGCGCCCGGTGGCCCGGGCCGCGGCCAGCAGGACCCCGTGGCCCCCGGGGACCAGCAAGGCCCTGAGGATGTGCAGTAGCTGCTGCGCCCTCTGCCGGTGGACGACGTGAACTCTGGCGATGCCGGCGCCGCAGGCTTCGTGGCGGCCCACCGTTGACTCTTTGAGTGCCGCAGACAGCCGCTGGATCAGCTCATCCAAAGGGAGCCGCTGGTAGGAAAGGTCAGGTCTGGTGGGGTGGTACTCTTTGGACATCAAGGGAGTGGTTCTGGAGAGGCTGGGGCCGTAGGTTACCTGGTCCATAGTGTCCAACATGTGCTGAATGTATTGTGCTGGCAGAAGAGGGGGCACTGCGCTTGGCTTGTCAGAGTCATTGCTTTCAGGTTGAGCGGGAAGTTCTGTGGTTTTGATTTGACTAAAGGGTTTTGTCTCCTTTTGTGGAAAGGTTAGGAGGCTACCTTCTCTTATGTTCACATCTTGTGGAAGTGATTTTTCATCTTCTTTTTCCTCTTCCTTTGGATTTAGTTTTGGTCCTTCATTGTGCAGGTAATCAATAAACTTTTCTTCCAACAAACTATTTGACGTATTGCTATCGGAAGTCACACTCACCTCTTGGTTGGCTGAGTCAGAGCCACTGTCTGAGTATTCTAGACCTTGTAGGGTTGTCAAAGCAAACACACTGTCATTATACATCTGTGTGGGGAGGGCTTCACTCTCCTCTTCACCTTTACCCTGAACAGCCACACTCTGACTGGGCGTATCCAAGGTGCCTGTTGTTCCAGGGCTGAGTGGCATCGCGGTGGGCACGGAACCCACGGTAGATGCATCCTCTGACTCAAGCTCGTGGTCATCTCCAATGTCCTCACAGGTGAAATACCTCTCAGATGCCCTGGAGATCAGCGACAGCAGCAGCTGGCGCTCCTCCTCGTAGCACAGCCGATCGCCGAAGGTACGCAGACACTCGTGCGACCAGAGATGGGCAACATCGAGAAGGGCGGCGAGGGGCTCCGATGGGACCCGGGGAGACCGGGTCGCCTCGGTCTGGGAGGCGAGCCCGTCGGTCTGATTCGGCGACCGGCGGCAAAGAGTCATTCCCTGGAAGATCTTCTGCAGGTCGTGATGGGAGAACAGGAAGTGGGGCCTTTGCTCCATGGGGGGGAAGTGTTCCCGCACGGCGTGGTACAGTTCTTTGGTCGCTGAGATGACGCAGCGGGCCATGGCGACAGAGCTGGGCACACGGGGCACGTCTTTGAGCCACAGCCTCAGCGCGGGAACGTGGATGGAAAACAGGACCTCGCCCGAGAGCGCGGGGAGGACAAAGGGGGAGAACAGGCGTGAAAGACGGGAGCTGATCCCGTGCTCCCCCCGTGAGGAGGAGGTGCAGGTGGCCAGGAGGTTGGCGGGCCCTGGCACTAACAACTTGAAGCGACAGCCGGGGGTCGGAGCTCCGCCCATAGACATGCTCATCCGCAACGTCTCCAAAGCCATGGAGGCTTTGCCAAAGACATCTGAAAAAACAGGAACAGCCATTGGGAACTATTTACGAATAACATTATCGAATAGTTTCTCTTGTTGGGAATAAACAGTGGAGAATTTATAATGAGACACTAAACAGGGCTGACATTTTGTTTGTCAGATATGACCTTTGAACTCAATTAGATTCATGTCTCACTCACCACGGGGGGCATAATGCAGGTCATCCACAAACAGAACCGGTCCAGACTGCCTGGCCCTGACCCCTCTTGCTGTGCGTGTGGATGTCCCATGGGCGCCCATGTTATGCAGAGCGCTGCGGACATCCTTGTGGCTCAGGGGAATACTGGACGGCAGGCTGACGTGGGCTCTGTTTGCACTCAGAAGAGCTCTGCACAGAGAGGTTCTCCCGGATGCATCCTCCCCCACCAGCAGCACCGGCTGACAGGCCTCCAGCATGCAGTGAAGCAGGTATGCATGCTTCTGGTGCTGAGAACATAAACATACAGAAACGAGTGTAGAGACTACATTTTTTTTTAAACATTTTAAGAATTTGCGAAAGAATTAGGATTTGTAATTTATCATTGTGTTAAAGGGAATTTATGAACATCAATTCATTGCATCATTGCAACAAACCTCGGGAATAGTCGTAAAAGGCAAATGAGCGATGTAGCATCTTGGGCCGTTAATACCGTCGACGACCTCAACCACGGTGCTCACAGTCAGGCTGAAGAAGTGTTCAAAGATAATTTCTTCACCTGGAACCTCGATGCTGTACCTGCTATCGAAGAGCACCTGGCGGGCTAGCTGGTCAAACTGTGGCCAGTGGCTAGTAGGGACACAGAGCACATTCACAAAGTTGAATCACAGCCATTCAGTCCATAATTTATTACTGTAAAGTTATAGTTTCCTCACCGAGGATGCAGATGTGCGCCAAATCCCCAGATGTAGGCCAGCAGAAAGATGTTTCTGGTTTGGAGCTCCAGGTGCTTGCGGTCGCTGAGTTCATCTGTGCTTTGTGAGTGAGCTCCAGGGTGTATGCCTGTAAAGGTTATATCCCCTTGTTAGAGAATTGGAGAATCATTATTTTTAATATCATAAATCTGAATGAAAAGTGTACCATACCATAACTCTCTGAGGGTTTTGATGAATCTTTAAAATCGGTTCCTACTCCCGAATCCTCAAGAAGGGCACGTAGAATCCTGATGAACGACATGACTTCTCGGAGTCCATTCACAGGGTCCGAAGAGTTTTTACCTACTTCACTGTACATTGCACAGGTCAGATTGTTTTGCTCAAGTGATTGGAGTGTCCTGCTGAAAAGATCTTCTGCCAGACGATTCCACATGGCTAAGGTCCTTTGATCCAGTGAGCCCCCTCGCCCAAGAGCATCCAGCTCGGCCTTCCACACCGACTTCCACAAATCATGGGCGGTGAAATACATGACACTGCACCGTGTCACCGCAGACGGAGAGGCATCGCTGAGATCAGTAAACTCTGCCAGGAGCTTCAACGCCGACTGACCCGGCAAAACCCTTTCGCCCGTGGGCAGGCGCAGGGCAGGGTCCTCAGGGCTGGACATGCTGCTGAAGTGATCCAACCAGCCAGGCTGCCCTAGGGGCTCCCCATCGATCACCACCCACTTCACCGTCTGTGTCCCATCACTGGACCTCCTGCGCCGGGGGAACATACCGCCGCAATGCTCTGCTTCTCTGAGCACTTTAGTGAAAGCTCCATCACGCCATCCTCTCTCTTCACAGACACCACCGAAGAACTCTTGGTGGGACATGGCATTGGGAAACAAGACGACAGTTTCCACCGTGCTCCACATAGAAACAGGATTTCTGTGTGATGCTTTAGGGGCCTTTCCATCTGTTGGGCCTGCTTCATTAGCAACATCTCCTGCCCTGGCAGCCAGTTTGCGAAGTGACGAAGCAAGAACGCGGTAACACGTTGTCTTTCCACAGCCCGAAGGCCCGAGAAGCAGAACTGCTTTGGAGGATTTCAGGGTCTCGTGGAGGGCGATAACATTAAATATAGTTTGAGTATCAGTGAAAAGCCCAGTTCTTGTTATTTCTTCAGTAATTGCAATTTTAAGTAGATTTTGCTCTTTCTCCTCAATATTTTGCGGGGGGAATGGCAATGAGCGTGCTGTTGGAAATGTTTCTTCACAAATTTTACGGAACTCAGAGGCCATCCCACACTCATTGAGGGCTGGTAACAAAACAGTGTAGATCGCATTGACAGCAGCGTTCTCCTCTAGCACCCCTTGTACAATGGCTCTGACTTGACCGATGCCCTGAGGGCTTATATTTTGTGGATGTGTATTGTGTGGGACAATCTGAGGCTTGCAATATGTAGCTAATCGTGTCCCCTCAAATGAAACGCGGTCTTTACAGAAACTCTGTTTGGCGGATACTGCAATGAGATTTCGCAAAACCAAAAGCCAGCTGCTCCAGACATGTTTGGGCAGACAACCTGAATCCTTGGCAATCTCAAATAGGGTCACCAGCCGTCGACTTAAACTAATAGCTTCTGTGAAGCCACTGGAGAGCAGCAGCACTTCTGTGATGGTTCTATAGTCTGGGTGAGCCAAGGCAACTGACCGAGTGGTTTCTCGCAGATGGTCTGTAATATTGCATGCGTAGTCTTTGGATGAAATGAGAATGCATCCATAGTTGACCCTGGCAAAAAAGCTCTCTCCAGCAAATGACATGGGGCAGTGTGGCTCGACGTTCGACCTCTGCTCAGTGTTCCTCTGGCATCCGGAGAAGAACCGGCGAATGTCCGCTAGGTGCTGGCCCAGCACCGCCTGCACCGCCAGGCTCAGCATGTCCACAGAGCGCAGCACCAGGTACGCTCCACTCTGGAGGGCACCGCTGAGCACCTGCCGGATCACACTAAGGCCCGTGTCCGAACAACACTGCAAGGTGACCACATGGCGACCGAGCGCCCGTCCTAGCTGTCCCACAGTGGTTCTCTTACCACACGAGGACGGCCCGCTCACCAACCCGCACCTGTAGCTGGTGAGAGCGAGGAGAATCCCCAGGATGGCCCTGTCGGTAGAAGGGGTGTGGACCATCGTCCAGTGCTCCGGGCCCAAGTACTCGTAACCATACATCAGCGTGGAGCCCAACACGTCCACGTAGCAGGCTGGAACATCACTGTCCCTTTGCTGACCATTTGAGGTGTTTGGACTGTGGTCACCTGAGTTGATGTGATACTTCATCATACTTTGCCACTCAAAAGATGCCTCCAGCTCACATTTTACATTTACGAATCTGGAAAGCCTCTGGGCATGATTCATGGTGAGATACACCAAATCCTGCAGGAAAAACATTACGCGGTGAGAAAGTGGAGATCTATCACAGATACCAACAGCTCCTTCCCTTATGGCTCTACAAAGGTGTTGGAGTCTGGAAGAGTTGTGCCGTTGCATTGACTTCCACCTATCTGGAGCTGGGATCTGGGAGGCTTTTAGAACTTCAACACACCACAGAGTTTCTTCAGCCACGAGCAGACACTGAAGTGGGTAGTGGCACAGCAAGTCCACCATAAGACACACATCTCTTTCTTCGTCTTTGTCGGTTCTGTCGAGCTTTGAATCTGGTTTTGCTGCATGAAGCTGGTACCGTGCAGCAGCACATTGTTCAGTCAACTTCATCATGGTCTTTTGCAATTGTTCCTCAATCGCGCAAAGCCAAAACACTGGGTCCATAGTAGGCTCCACAGGGCGGAGGAATCTAACGTGTTCTACAAGGCTGCCAAATACCCCCAGGACAGTCGCCTGCAACGAGGAGCCATTGGACTGACAAACGCTCGGATCAGCACTTGGATTAGGCATCCCATAATCCAGCTCTAGCCGCCGCACTCCTTGAAAGCATTTGCCCACGACGGTGAGTAAAACATCCGGAGCAGCTGGTGATGCCAACAGCTTCATCACCTCCCTGTCACTCAGGAAGCAGAGCCTGGGGAACTCTCCCCGAGGCCTGTTGAGAAGTTCCCCCAACCGGGTGGAAATAGCCTCCATGCTGGTCAGCCCACCAAGGAGCTTCCTGTGGAGGTTGTCACCATAGATGTGGCAAGAAACGCCCCTTTTGGGGCGAATGATGTTGAGCACATGATGGTCACTTAAGATGGAGAAGATGATCTCCTTGAACGATATATCCACTGCTTGAAACTTCTCTTGCTGTAAGGACAGACAAAAAATTAATGTACTTACTAGATACAGGCATAATCAATTATTGTTTGGTGAAGACTAAAAGTACCAGGTCTGCTAACTGTGTGCCAACATAGGCTTCATTGAGCATCTTTGTGAGGAGCGCCCACGTTTCCTGGTACCTCTCGAGCATTTCAAGCAGCTCCTCTAAAATAATGTAGACAGATGAAAACACACAAACAACGAATAAATATAACCAATTAGTGACTTTATTATTTTATCCATGCACACAACGGTATGTTCAGAATGGTACGCAGCATACCGCTGCATAGCGTAGCCTGCTGCCTACCCAGATCCTGCAGTAGTCGGGCCCAGCATTCCACCTCAGGCCTGAAGTCAGAGCAGAAGGGGGACCACAACATGGAGGACAGAGCCATCACACTGTCCTGTGCGTCAGCCCGGAGACCCTGCAGCCCTGTTGAACACATCACAACAACAGCCATGACGTAATGGTTAGCAAAATGCTCTCTCTTTAAGGAGCGTGGCATGGCCTTCATTAGTGGGCCTCTAGCTGTTTACTAGCTTGAGTGTGCAGACAGTTATTAAATTGCAAAACCCTTTTCATGTTTAACTTTCCCCCGGTAACCACAGAAGAGATACCCAGTTGAGAATATATTTGCAGTGAGACAATGTTATTACTTTTGCTATTCTTCACCATAGAAAGAAAAGAAAAAACAGCGGACAGCGCAAATAATGTGAGGACTATTTCAACCAGCTCTAAAATGACACAGATAAAAGTAGAACAGTCAATAATTCAAACTAAAATGAATACCTTATACAATTTAAATGAATGAAATGAAATCGTAATACATTGCTGAAGGCACCTGTGAATAATTCAAGTTGTGGGGAAGAATACAGCATGTAACTAGTAAGACACGTTCACTTCCAGATCTGTGTCTTCACCTCGTTATAGAGAATCAAACCTGTTCCCATCCAACCAATCCCATCAAGCCAAGCAACGCACAGTAAACCTGTGTGATAAACCCAACGGGTTCTGTGACACTGACATCACTGAGCCAATGATATTTGATATTTTATTTGACATTGATCCAGGCTTCGTCTTACCAGTGATGATGAGTGCAGCATCACTAGATTGCTGCGTGGCAGTTGGTGACCCTGAAGAGGTCACAGCTGGCGGCTGCTGGGCATGGATGGATTCATGGCCGTCTTCCATGACGCCCTGTTGCCAGATGAGGACGGTGCAGGATGCTGATATCTGGAACATTTTGGCCTCCCAGCCAAACTGAACATTCCGGAATTCCTCCTCCATGTCGCATTGCATGTTGCCCTCTCTGGACATCTGATTGTGTAAAAGAGGAGAGATTACCTTAATTAACATTAACTTATACACATCTTTAATCAGCAGAGATGATGTTAATGGTTTCCTTTTCCCAAATGTTGTATACCTTGTTAATCATTTCCAGGTGTTCTCCAAGTGGCATGGACATCAACTCAGTCACAGTCAGCTTTGTCGCTGGGATGTACAGAAGGCCCATGTCTGTAAATCGGGAATTACATTAGATTATTATAATACATAGTTATCAACATGCAAATTAACATCATCCGACCATTAAAATACAACACCTTTAAAAATGCTCTTGATGTGTTTCTCTTTGAGTGTGGGGCTGCACAGTTTCTCCAAGACTGGGAGATGTTTGCTGAATGGCTCAAGGGTCCCCAGGATCTCCTGAAGCACTGCATCATGGGTAGGAATGGTCGGCACCAGAGATGAGGCCCGTCGCTTCCACAGTCCGACTTTCTCCCGGGCTACCGCCACCTCAAACTGTCCGGGAGTGACACGGAGAGGGTTACCATAGGGACAGCTGGACAGCCTGAGGATGTGTGTGAAGGGGTTTGTGAGGCCCTCACCTCGGCGAAGGGCAAACATCCCCACTCTTGGATTGTGGCTCGACAGTCAGCAAGCAGCTCCCACAGCTCTCTCAGAGTTTCCAACTTCTGAATGTCTGTGGCCATGACTGTCAAATCCAGTGGATGTCCTGAGAGTATAAGACCAATACTTCCTTCATCCAATAGCTTTTTGTCTATCCAGTCACGTAAAGTCTGTCTCATAATATCTTCGTCTAAAGGATTTGGCGGGTGTGCCGTGACCCCAAGTTGATTGGTGAAATTATGTAATGCAACATGTAAATCAGCCATGATTTTTGTTGAATTTATTCCCTGCAGGAAAAATCAAGTTCGATAAAAAAAATTACCAGCATGCTCATGGCTGGAACAGTTAAAGTCCAGGAAAAAACTGTTTGCCTCTCAGTCTCTGAGGAAATGAGCATTCGCAGTGGCATGTAAACAAAGAATAAAAACCAGTGGATTTTTATTTGTTTGTGAGCACTATTGCAGAATGCTACCAGTAAGGGCAGTTTGTACGCAAGACGGTAAGTAGAAAAAAAATCACAGCTGATACACATCTCTTACTTAGACACTAATAATAAACCAGCCAAATCCTTTAAAAATTAAGGTCTCCTTGTACAAAGCAACAAATTAAAAAAAAGTTGGGCTGCCAAAGTAGTCAAAATTGAACAAAAACCTACATTTGTAAATGTTTTGTTTATTTTGATAAATATTAAATAAAATGATCACATTGGATATGAAATAAATATCCAATGTGAACACAAAAAGCTTCTTTAGGCCTGAACGCAGGTCCCTTCTTCACCTCTCAGCTCCTCACTGACGCGGTCCAGCTCCATGATCTTCTTGCCGAACGCGTGCACCTGCGTGCAGAGCACCCTGAGCTCGGCGCACATCTCCCGGGCGTCCGCTCCCGGGTCCAGGAAGGGGCTGGTGGCGGCGGCGGTGGCGGCGGAGACGGTCCGCGAGAGCTCGCCGACCAGCGCCGCAAAGGAGCGCTCCAGAGCTTCTGACATGGAGGGCAGGTGCCGGAGGACCTTCTGCTCTGCTGCCTTCAGCAGGTGGACGTAGCTCGCCCACAAGCTCTGGATCTGGATGTAGGAGAACACACAGCGGGTGGGCAGGAAGCACAGCTTTTTAATCATAACGTCTGCCTGGGCCTTTTGGTTATCCTATCCTCCTCCTTCTTAAACTCTTACATCTCACATTTCCATTTCAAATGTTTGTCTTTTGTCTTTAACATGGCACGCCCGTCCAAATGCTGGTGTAATACACTTCTTGTCTGGCCTTTCAGGAATACCAGCAGGGTGTGGCTACTTGTGAAATGAATCCCATGTACAGGGAATGTAACCCACAACCTCGGTGCTGACCCAACACACGTGGTCCTGACCTGTTCTTCCAGCGCCCCCTCCTGGCAGCTCCTCTTCCCGTAGCTGGAAATGACGGCGCACTGCAGGGAGTGCAGGGACTCCATCCGATGCCGCATGAGAGAAGAGCTGCTCTCACGCTTCACCTGTGTGTGTGTGTGTGTGTGGTGGGGGGGGGGGGGCTCAGTCAAGGTGATGAAGGTACCACCCTGAATCACAGGTGGTCTCCCAATCACACACACCCTAACGCCTCACAACCCAAGGGCAATAAAGAACTCACTCACACCCAGAGTGGAGAAGGAAAACACAAGAAGCTAGCTTCCAGGAATATATATATATATATATATCAAATGGTTGCAAAATACATATTCATTCTCGAAGTAAACAAAAATATCTTACAGATATCCTGACATAGAGCAGTTACACTTCATACGCAGTAATCATTTTGTTTTTGAGGTTGTTTAACAGTGACAACATTACACAGGGTTTCTGGTTCCTCCTTTAAAGGAGGCTCTGTTCACACGCGACCAGACCCCTGAGAACCCGACTACAGTGTGCGTGTTCGCGAGGGTTCGGTGATTCATTTGAAATAAAACCTAGACGTCAAATGAGAAGTTCAAAGCATGTGTACCATGGTGGCGTATCGTGCGAAGCCCCGCAGGTCACGCGGGTCGTCACTGAGTCCAGAGATGGTGCTCCTCAGCTGGGTCACCAGGTCCTCCGATTGCAGCCTCAGCTCCTCCACCAGCTTGGAGAAAATCTCCTCCTCTATTGCACCTAACTGCACCCCTGGATGCAGGAGACGGCGGTGTTAATGCCTTGCCCAAGCAGCTGACCTAAACAGGTCCTCTTAAAAAGGTTGACATGCGTCCATCAACTTCCACACAACTTCCACACAGTTACACAGCAAGTGTGATGGCTAGTTAAGTAGATGACAGGTGCATTCTGGGAATCACCACCACATCTCACGGGCCTCTGTCAAATGAGATGAGATGCTATCCGTGAATGCATGCACTTTGGGCAATGCACACCCACCCAGCTCCTCCAGGACGCCGCTGGTGTCCACGACGACCAGCCGGTCGGCGGTGGTGAAGGACCGAGGCGCGCGGTGGACCCGGTCGCTCCAGCGGCGCACCTCCCCCACCAGCGCCTCGTAGGCCCCGCCTCTCAGGCCCCGCAGAGAGGAGCTGGGTCCCCATTGGTCGGTGAAGGAACGCACGTCCGCCAGCCACGCGTACCCGCCGCACAGCCGCTGAACCTCGGCCTGCGCTTCCTGTCCCATGACCGGAGGGCACAAATCAGGACGCGTCACTTCTGTCCTTTTAAAGTCACGCTTACTGGTCACTTTCGCCATTTTGATAGCCTTTTCATGCCCTGCTAGAGGTTGAAATAACTGATGGTTTTAATCCAGTAGTGAACTTTTTAAAGGCGCGAGTGATTCACACAATACATCATAGTGGCTGGCAACAGCATATGTTCATTGCATTGCTGATGTCACGCCCAGTTCCGCTCCTTCATCATTTATGTAGTTTGTAGCCTCAGGCAGTTGTTTTCCTGCATCGACGTGTGCTTGTTTGAAAACATGTCCACTCAGAAAAAAAACACAATCCCATGAATCACACTCAGAACAATGATGGTTCGTTGTAACCCGACCGCGTCGAGTAAAACTCCGAGTCCTCCTGCGATATTACACCTATTCCTCACAGGCGGGCCGGTTATCGCCTGGCTGCCGGCGGTGTTCCGTCAGTAGTAACCATGACGACGCACCTCACACCAATGGGGTCACGGCGCAGAAAAAAAAACGGCCTGTCACATAGAACTCATCTCCCGACTCATCACACGCTTGCCTGCATGAGCCCGGCCCACCGTCTCGCCGCCCCCTCAGAGACCTCGGTGACAGCCAGCTGTCGCTCCAGACAGCTTCTGGACAGGGCGGCGCAGCAGCCCCGCAGCCTGCGACCCTGCACCGCCACAGGGTCCGACCAGGGCAGGACCGCGCTGAAGGCTGGCCGCTCGCTGGGTCTCCTCTCGCCGGGTGTCACCTCCATTGGTGTCCCCTCTCTGGGTCTCCGCTCCATTGGTGTCACCTCTATTGGTGTCCCCTCTCTGGGTCTCCCCGCATGGTTAATGTCTCCACACTGGCCCTGGAATGCTTGGGATGACAAAAGAAAGATGAAAAGTGACTGCAGAACAGTGACTCCTTCACTGCATCGGGAGTTTCACTGTGAGCAGGTTGTGAACGAAAGGAACAGAAATAGTCAATGGCGTTCATATGAGATACCGGAGCGAGAAGATGAGTCATCAATATGGAGGGTAATACCTCCAGGAGAACGAGAGTCAGTGATCTCCAGGAAGAGACCACAGCTGTCACACACCTGCCCCGAGGGAAGAGAGAGACACCCGCTGAGTAGAGGAAGGCGGAGGACAAATCCCCAGCCCCGATAAACAGAACCTCAAAACCTGTCAACTCTATTCCATCTAGTCATTCAGCAGCCTCGTATCTCTCCCTCTCAAGCAGCTTCGTTGTGGTGTGAGGTGTGTGGGTCACCTGCAGGAGCTTGCTGGGGAGCCCCAGGAGGGCCTCCTGCACCTCGTCCTGGAAGAGCTGCAGGGCGGGGTCGACAGCCAGCCCTCCCTGGGGGGTTAACGCCAGCCGTGCCCGGAACAGACCGGCCTGCTGGCCCCCCCTCCGCTGACAGGGCACAGCAGAGACACCATCACCAACCCATGACAAGCTCCTTCTTTTTTTATGAAGGCTGACTGTGACAAAATTGCATTTTTGTCTTAGCCTGGGAATTCCCATGCTGCTTTGCGCGCGATTTCATTCTCACTGCAAAGACAGCCTGGA
Source organism: Urophycis tenuis (assembly GCA_036785325.1). Lineage (NCBI taxonomy): Eukaryota > Metazoa > Chordata > Actinopteri > Gadiformes > Phycidae > Urophycis > Urophycis tenuis. The sequence continues at coordinate 12,149,405 of JAXIVH010000001.1, forward strand.
AACCACCGCCCTTATTTTCCCCTGAGTTAGGGAACCAATCACAGAACGGGGGGGGGGGGGCAGCAATACGATGACGACGTCTATGCACGACACCGAAGCTTGTAGCGTGTTAATCCAACATGGCAGCGGACACAACGTTACCGTTCGATGCAGCTTTAGAAAGTGTATTAAGTAGCTTTTGTAGCAATTAATTTAATTTTAGTAGCTAATTTTTAGTAGCAATTGGCTATGAATCGCGCGCAAAGCAGCATGTGAAGAACCAGACGCCATTTGATAGACATTCCTAGCGCCCAATAAACGGCTCTAGGCATTCGTAAACCACGCCTCAAATACGAGAAAACGCACACCTAGTTCCCAGACCACCATCTCATCGAGATGTGGACGCGTCAGCCAGGCTATTTTTGTCTATGATTTGATTGACATTTATGTTCTGAATAAGGGTATAGCAGCTCTACAGTATGAAATGCATATCTCCCTCTAGTTTTCTCTTTGACCGGTGGCACACTGTGATCACAAGTCACTACAACGTCAACATGATACTGACATGACAAAACTCTCAAACACAAATCCTCCGACCCCCTCGACCCCTCATCCCGCGCCACACACACACCTCGATGACATCGTCGAGGAAGGAGTTGACCTCTCGCTGGCTGAGCGAGCACAGCCCCTGTACCGTCATCCGATTGGCCAGGGACGCCACGCGGCCCAGCGCCAGAGACGCGCGCCCCGCCCGCTCCAGCTCCGCCTCCAGGCGGCGCCGCCGGGCCAGGTGCAGGTGCCGGGGCCGGTGGCGTTCCGTCGGCTCTTTGGCGGCGCGTTGGACACGCAGCTGTAGGTCCTGGCAGGCCTGGTAGCACTCCTGATGCAGCTGCGGGGAAGAGGGAGGGAGGCGCTCACAACCACACAGGGAACGTTGGGCGTCACTCAGTAGGGAGGCAAGAGGCCACCGCGTAAAGACATGACAAAATAGGACAGCGGGGAGACAAGCGGGGTGCACACGCGGCTGTACAAAGTGTGTTACCCCTGCAGTATGTAGACAACACATTACAAGTCATAAGTGACTCACAATCTTGGTCACTTCAACATCAGCAGCAGCAGCAGTGTCATACGCACGGGCAACGGGCTTCAAGGCCTCGCAGCCTCGTTGCCATGGTTACACATTCCAACATCCCCCCCCTCCCCCCGACATCCCAGAGCCCCGCCGCCGAAGCCACAAGACGAGCGGCTCCAAAGGCTCACGAGTGCAAACATCAACCCCCCCCCCCCCCCCGGCCCTCCACCGCGACCCTCGCTCTGTGCTCCGAGTGTTTCCGTTACCGCCGCCAAGATGGCGGCGCGGCGCCGCAGCAGCGTCTCCAGCATCTCCAGACTCTGCTGGCCGTTGAGGAGCAGCGCGTCTCTGAACTCCCGCGGCGCGTAGCTCCTCCTCCGCCGCGCGCTGGGCAGCAAGCGGAGCGCCGCCAGCTCCTGGTTCACGCTGCGGGGGGTGGGGGGGGGGGGGGGGGGGGGGAGGGGGGCGATATTGTACGTAATGGATGAGAGTCTCTGGCCGCCGCCCACCTCAGTGGGCATGGAGGGAGGGCGAGTACTGCTGCTGACTACTAAAGCTTACACCCCAGCAAGCATTTTTAATTGATGACACAATGCACCTTTCAAAGCCCACGACTGGTGAGCTGTTGGCATGTTGCTTTCATTACAGTATATAGAATGTACTTAAAAATAGATGTTTCAAAGTTGGTACATAAAAGCATTTCTCCATAGGCAGCCCACCACAGGGCAGCAATCTGTCGTGCGCGGAGGAGGATTTAACAGGGAAAGAAGATGTTCACCCAGTGAGGAGGACGAGGGCGTGTCTGAACCGAGGCACAGCGATGAGCAGCGTGTCCTGCAGGGTGTCACATTTGCGCTGGAAAACAATGCGGCTGACAGCTTTTCGCCACCTGGGACGCAAAGGGAAAGTCGTCAGTGTCCACACGCTAAAACTCACTGTCACTCACACTCCCCTGCCTGTCACTCACACACCCGCTGCCTGTCACTCACACTCCCCTGCCTGTCACTCACACACCCCTGCCTGCCACTGAGACTTGCATGCGTAAGATATGTAAAGCATGCCTGCAGGCATGACTATTAAAAGCACTGCATGCATGTGATGTGATTTGTAATGCATGCATCTGTATGACACACAACGCCTGCATGCATATGATTATGAATGCATGAGCAAAAGACACAATATATGCATCTGTGCAATATGTAAATCAATAGGTGTGTGTACGACATATAACTCAGCACATGCGTGTGTATGATACGTAGCTCAGCACACGCGTGTGTACGCAGTGAGTCACCAGGTGAAGGCTCTGTGCAGCCCGTAGTCCCTGAAGAAGGGGATGGTTCTGAGGGCCCCCCACAGCCGGGCCTCCCGGCACCAGTCCTCCGGGGAGACCAGGGCCCCGGGGCCCTGCGGGGTCACCTGGAGCACCGCGTTCGGGGAGAACACGTAGTGGTCGGGACCAGCCCTACTGGGACGCACCACTTCCAGGTCGTAGGGCCTGGGGGGAGGTCAGGGACAACAGAGCGTGGGTGAGGCTGGGCGGAGCAGGAGATGCTCCTGATCAATAATCATTTGCTCAAGACATTCAATTCAAATGCAGTGAATTCCCTGACAAAGAATGAATGACAATTTGCAACATTCAGTGGTCTCCGGTCAATAGTTGAGCACTGAAGATGCTTCATTCCGATTTTGAGAAGTAAATACACAAAGGCTGTCGACTACCTCAACAGGAACAGATTGCAGGGCAATCTGTTGCAGTGTTCATTTTCCAAGCGGATGTGTTGAGTCAATCCTGTTGACTCCAGCGTGATTTGTTTCGCTTCATAATGAGGATATTACAACCGGCCCGTAACACGACCCACCAGGGTGTGATATGACGATCAGAGCGCAACAACGACGACCTTAATCTGGTTTGGTTCTGCAGCATGACTGAAATCATGCTTGCCACATGGTTCGGGGGGGGGGAGCCAGAAGAGCTCCACGGGGAGTGATCGGTGGAGTGAGTACCGGTATTCATCACCGCAGCTCTCCGTCAGGTAATAAAACTCAAGTGCTCCTCCCCGGCGCCTCCTCTGCTCAGCCAGCAGCTCCACCACCTGTGGGCCTGTGAGACGGGCCCGGGTCCTCTTGCTCTCCTGCCAGCCGCCGGTGCGTCCCCCGGCGACAGCTGGAGCCTCCCTGGCCTGGTCGGGGGGTGGTGGGAGGCTGGGAGGGGGGAGAGGGCTGACAAGCATTTCAATTACAGCTGGTCGGAGGGGAGCGCTCCGGCGGTGACACAAGGGGAGATGGAGCCGGGCTAACGGTGGGTGAGCTCGCTCGCTCGGCTCCACCCACCCAGACATTGTGCACGCGGAGAAAGACATTTGCAGGCTCATCCATCCATCTATCTACCACTGATCAAGAGGGTTTTATTGCACTTAAATTCACCTTCGTCACAGTTTCAACAAATATTCATCCATTCTGGAATACATTTTAATTTTGATAGTAGTAGTAGTAGCAGTAGTAGTAGTAGTAGTAGTGGTAATGGTAGTAGTAGTAGTAGTAGTAGTAGCGGTAGCGGTAGCAGTAGTGGTAGTAATAGTAGTAGTAGTAGTAGTAGTGGTAGTGGTAGTAGTAGTGGTAGTGGTAGTAGTAGTAGTAGTAGTAGTAGTAGTAGTAGTAGTAGTAGTGGTAGTAGTAGTAGTAGTAGTAGTGGTAGTATAGTATTGACGCTCTATTGCACTCTGACTCCTGTGGCCACTCTACACTACACTATCCAGCTGTAAATCAGAAACTAGGTCACTCCGGTTTAAATTCTATGCTTTGCCTGTAGTACATCTGCCTGCTGTGCCCCTGTACATTGCTGTAGATGAGAGCATCCGCAAAGCGACTAAATACAATAATGCCCTCACCACGGGTCTGGCGATGGGAGGGCCGGCGGGCCGCTGGCCACCGTGACGGGGATGTGGGCGCCCAGCGCCGACGCCACCAGGCCGGGGCCTTCCATCCACAGGGAGTCCCCTGTGGCGATCCCTGGGCCATACTGGGCTATGAGGCCGGGCAGCTCCACCAGCGACAGCAGCGGACTGGGGGGACGACGGGCCAGCAGCACGGTGGATCGACCAATCAGGGACTCGAACCCGAAGGTGGGCGGGCGCCGTCCTCTGCTGCTGCGCGGGGTCCGGGACAGCGGCGGCAGGGTCAGCGGGGGCCCGCGGCCGGGGTCCACCTTAGGGACTCGGTTCTTGGTCTTGGATCTGGATCGGAGTTTGCTGCTGCCCCCGGGGTTCTGGGGCTCGTCCTTTGGTGGGCCAGCCAGCATGGTGCTGGTCCTTTAGGGTCCACTTTTGACCAGTTGGTATCACATTTATTTATTTTCCCCTGCGCTATACTGCACTAAATGTGCAGATTGACAAAACAGATTGTAAAAGGGAAAGGATATGCACACATTTCATATGTTAGACGGATCCAGTAGAAATAGAATCACGGTAGGCCTACATCATATTATACAGAAAACAGAAGTCCTACTATAAATATTTAACGTAACTTTTAAAACCTGCTACAGTGCCACTTTACGGACGCCGCGTGTCATACTACGGTGACGCCAGGTGGGAAAAAAAACTACTTTCTCAAACAATTCCTCCACTTGTAGTTAGTTCTCTCTGAATATTTTCACTGACACCTCACTATTAAGAAGGGCTAAAAGAAAAGTGCAACAGCCAAGTAAACGCTTACATCACCTAGCTGTTTACTGCGGTCTTCGACACAAACACATACTGACGACAATGGCTGAATAATAACGTGATTTATATTATATATATATATACACAATATATACCAATATAATCACATATACCACCGGTGTGTAGTCTGGCTGTGTTTTTAAAAAAAAAAAAACTCGATTAAAAAAACGCTACAGTGAAACACTGAAGTAAAGCGTAAAGTAAAGTCACAAACTGCATAAGGAAACTTCGTTACCTGTATTGGCACTGTCTGGTTTCCATGGCAGCGCTCCGTCAAGTTCGACTGTCTTCGGCTCTGTCCGGCCGACTCGCGCGAACGCGCGGTGTTTTACGACGGAGAGCGATTGTGTTTGGGTTTTTTAATTTATTTATTTATTTATTTATTTTACAATGAATCACAGCGCGCACACGCGCAACGACTGGCGGACGTGCCCGCGCGAGTGCGCGTTTGCGAGAGCCCGATCGCGATCGGCCTCGTTTAATAACACACGTCCTTTCTTAGTATTCACTTTACACACACACTATATATTTTAGTTCGTTAAGTGCGTTTCAATACATGCACATTTAATACATACTTGCAATTATGAATGCAATACGGCCTACATTAGGCTACATATTATGCAGATTAATGAGACATAAAAGAAAAAAAAAAGGCCCACCCTGTGAAAGTATGGAAACTGTTTCTAGCAGTACGCCAGTGTGTACGCAGTACGCAGTGTGTCCCAATTGTGTTTTATTTAAACATTTATTAATGACATTTACTCTCAACATACTCATCAGGAAGTCCAGTATGGCCAGGTCCATGAAGTCCACCAGCCTGGTGCCCTTATCGTACGGAGCGGTCTGTTTCACCGTGGAACAATAGTCTGCCTGTGTTTCCCACCTGGAATGGAATCAAGGCACGTTTCCTGTCACTTGCACTCTGTTATGTTATTGTAATGACAGATTATAACAGGCTGTTTGTTGTGAGCTCTGTTAAAAAAAAAGCCGTCAACACACTTTGCCAGCTTGCTGCGGCTGTACGACCGTCTCCACGGGGACCTCCAGCTCTTCCGGGCGGCCAGCGACAGGTCGGGCAGCATGACGGCCAGGGAGCCCTCCAGGGCCGTGGGGCGGCCGCACACGGCGTGCTCCGTGGAGCAGTAATACGAACAGTGGCCGTAGAAACACTTGTTGCCCACTAGGGGGCACCGAAGGTACACAGTCGCACAGAGAGAGGAGAGGAGTTGAAGAGAGGAGAGCACCACAGTGGCGGGGAGAGAAGATTGATGAGAAAAGGAGAGTGAACAAAAGAGAAGATTAGGAAGAGGAGAGAGAGGATCGGAGAGGAAAGATAATTAGAGGACAGGAACAGTGCAGGGGAGAAAGGAGAGGAAATAAGGAGAGTACACGAAAGGAAATGAGAATAAAGGTGAGAAATTGAACGGGGAGGAGAGGGAAGGCAAGAGAGCAGAGAGAGATCAACAGAGATGAATAGTGTCCATGAATCAGCTGTGTTAGCAGAGGCTGTGGTTCTTTATGAGCAGACACAAGATGGCGGAGGGCCATGAGCAACCCAGAGAGAGAGCGCTATCGATCTGTGTGTTATATGACACCGGTATGTGTGTGCGTGTGCGTGTGTATGTGTGTGTGTGTGGGGGGGGGGGTGGGGGGGGGGGGGGGGGGGGTACCGGCAGAGGAGAAGAAGGTGCGGGCCAGTTTGAGGTCCGTGGTGACGTCTTGGATGTCTCTGACGACGTCCACCAGCCGGCCCACCACCGGGGGGATGCGGCGGTATCCCAGAATCCTTCAGGAGGAACCAGGAGGGGGAGAGGTGGACAGAGAGGGGCAGAGAGAGAGAGAGAGAGAGAGAGAGAGAGAGAGAGAGAGAGACGGAGGGGAGAGAGAGGATGGCGAGAGACAGAGAGAAAGATAGAGAGAGGGCGATAAGAGAGACAGAGAAGGGGAGGGAAAGAGAGAACGAGTCAGAGAGGGGGAGAGAGATACCCGAGACTTGATTGTTTTTAGTCCAAGTTTTTTAGTTGAATTATGTCAAAACGGTAAGAGATATAAAAGCTCACATCTATATTTTAGCGTGCTTTCATTAACTCATTTACCGTGCAGGAAGCCCGACTGTGTGCCCGATTGAATAAAAAGCACTGAACAAAAAACACCATGTCCACGCAGCCTGCCATGGCGTGCATGGCAGACAGCGTCTCATTATAACTGGTGAGAACGCTCCACTCTGCTGCTCTCATCTGGCCAGCTAGCTAGAGCCAGCTGTCTGGTGAGCACCGGGCCCCCCCGGCGTGGCTCTACCTGTCCAGGTGGAACGCCGCAATCTCCGCATTGTGCCGCTCAAAGTCAGAGAAGTAGTAGAGGTTGGGGTCGGTCTCCTGGTCTCTCTCCTGCCTGTGGGGCGAGACGCGTGGAGCTGTGTTGCCGGGTGCAGTGGCTCGGCCAAGGCCTGGTCACCCACCGACTCAGATGTCTGTGTATGAATGGACTGATGGATGTAAACAGGAAATAACAGGACAATACAATGACGCCCCTCTCTCTCTCTCTCTCTCTCTCCCTCGTGAAATCAATCATGGCCACCAAACAGGGATTTCATATCATGTGTGTCCATGGCCATGAGTCGCCCTGGGCCTGAACATCGCAGTAGTCTGCCGACTTGTGTTGCTGTGTTATTGGTTTGCCCGGTGAAGAACGCCAGCAATTCAAGCTGTTCACGGCTATGAATCTCCTCTTGCTCGTTCCGTTACGAGCGGTGCACATGACCATAGCCTTGAAACTCGATTCGATCGTCCATCTTGCTGTTTCTATACATGTCAGTCCTCCACAGCGCTGTGCCAGGAAGACGGGCAACAGGTGCAGCACATACTTACAGGTGCAGCGCTCCCCATACATGCATAGGGAGGTGTTGCACTGGCCAGCACACTGTTTCCCACTGCCTGGCTTACCCAAAACACATAGAGCACCGCATTCAAGCATCCCCAGTCAGCAGCATCCCCAGAGGCTGACTCCTTTAAGAACCTCTGTGCCTTACTTCATGGGCTTGAACATGGCCTGGCCGTAGTTGGGGAATGACATCACCAGCTTCAGCTGCGTCCCGCCGGACTTCTGCACTGAGAGACAGAGAGGGGAGGAGGAGAGCTGGGTCACCATGGCAACGCCCAGCACGGCGCCCCAGTGCTGGGCCCTGCCGCGGCGCTGCGCCGTGGTGTGAGGCTCCATGCGGAGCGCGCGGAAACACGCACACACTGGTACAGGCAAGCACAAGCTATAGACCCACACACACATACACATACACGCACGCACACATACATACACACGCACACACACACACACGGGTACAGACAAGCACAAGCTATAGACCCACACACACATACATACACACACACGGGTACAGACAAGCACAAGCTATAGACCCACACACACACATACACGCACGCACACATACACACACACACACACACTGGTACAGACAAGCACAACCTACAGACCCACACACACACATACACGCACGCACACATACACACACGTACAGACATGCACAACCTATAGACCCACACACATATACATCCTGATATAGACTATACACCCACATCCACCCATTCAGTAAGCCACACGCCCCCAGCAAGCCCGGAAACCTTAAGCTTAAACAGACAGATAAATGGTTGACAGATGACTGATTGATTCTCACTGAGCAACACAGAGGAACATGGTTCCTGTTCATCCTCCTGTTGTGTTGATTAACCCCCCGCCCAGCTTCCAGTTAGTCCTGCATCGACGAAGACACACAGCCTGCCATGTGGTCATAACACATTTGTGATTGTGACCAAATAACCCTAACACATTTATGATTGTTACCAACTAATCCTAACACTACACTAGGATACACAGTGGCCGAGATATCCCCCCCAGAAGTTGGCTACCCAGGCAATCAACAGCACAACACACAACCAATAATAACCTATTAAAAATATAACCTTCACACGAACGCGACAGCCTGCACCTGTTTTGAATTTCGGACCTACTTTGTTGAATTGTTGAATTGCCGCTAATGAAAAATCCAACTTGTAGCCTACTTGACTCTGAGCACTCTGCAGTCCGTCCGTCTGTTTGTGGGAGAACAACAGGTTTCACAACCACCGGGTGTACTGGTCACCACTGATCGCACGGCGCATGGAGCTCACCTACTCCAACGTCGTAGGTTCATAGACAGTTTATCGCTGTTGTGCTTTTAATGTATTGTGCGTGTTTATCGTAAGTATCGTAAGTGTGCACTAAATGAGTCATGCGAATGGATTTCATACGGCCGAGGGCTAAAGCATCTGCTTAAGGTAAATGTATTTGACGCAGTCTGCGGTTGATCCCGACTGCTGAATGGCTAAACGCTGCTGCTTTGAGGCGGCCTGTGGTTAGGGGGGGGGGGGGGGGGGGGGGGGGGGGTGGCGGGGCAGTACCTGCACTGTTGATGTGGTGTGTGGCGAGCTGCTGGATCAGGGCCCCCATGTTGGGGTCTAGGTGGGGGTACAGCTGCCAGCGGGAGATGTTCAGGTGGAAGCGCAGCCAGGGGGGGTGGCTACTGCTGTTCCTCTGGATATCCTCGTAGCTGTCCTGAGACACCCTGCAGGGGTGTGTGTGTGCGTGTGTGTGTGTGTGTGTGTGTGTGTGTGTGTGTGTGTGTGTGTATGTGTGCGAATGTAGGTATTAAAAGTTAAAAGTTATATATTAATACATTTCAGTGGTTTTACAATATTAACATCAATAATCAAACCTAATAAAAATGCTATTATGTATTGTGTTTTGCCTCCAGCAAACCGAACATCCCTTCGGTCTGCATCACATTCAGATCACATCCCAGACAGACCTTCAAACACACACACACACACACACACACACACACACACACACACACACACACACAATCACACACGCTCACACTCCGAGAACCCCCCCCCGTGCACACACACACACACACACACACACACACAGTCACACCCCGACACACACACACATGCTCACACACACACACATGCTCACACACACACACACACACACACACACACACACACACACACACACACACACATACACACACACACACACACAGTCACACACACACAGTCACACCCTGACACACACACACACACACACTCACACACACACACACACAGTCACACTCCGACACACACACACATGCACATGCACACGCACACACACACACACACACACACACACACACACACACACACACACACATGCGCACCCCAACCCCCAACCCCAGCAGTGTGGTCTCACCACATCAGAGAGCTGTCCTGGCTGGGCTGGACCTTGGGCTTCACCTTGAGCAGCCAGTCCTCCTCTGGGACGGGGGGGGAGGGGGTGAGGTACAGCGGGTGTCTGAACAGCGCCTGCAGCTTCGACTCCGAAGCCGACCCCCCACCCCCCGCCTCCCCCCCGACTGGCACGCGGCGCCCAGACCGGCCGTCTCGGAACACGCCCCCCCCGGGAGCCTTGATGCTGTCTGGGGGCGTGGTCTCACTGGGGGGCGGGGCTGGGCCAGATGACCCGTTTCCGTGGCGGAGGACGTCCTGAGCTGATGAAGATGATGATGATGGTGACGAGGGGTTACAGGGCTGTGTCTGGAAGACGGAGAAGAAGGAGGTGCCGAGCAGCAGGAGCTGCAGGAGTAGTGTGAAGGAGGCCACAGTCAGGCAGATGGCCCTGGAGCGACGGGAACGCATCGCCCAACGCATCCTGCAGGGGAGGGAGGGGGGGGAGAATAAAAGAGAGAGAGAGAAGAAGAAAGGGGGGGGGGGAGAATAAAAGAGAGAGAGAGAAGAAGAAAGGGGGGGGGGGGAGAATAAAAGAGAGAGAGAGAAGAAGAAAGGGGGGGGGGGGTGGCGAGAAGAGGAGTGGTGAGAATGAGAGGTGAGAAAGAAAGAGGAGGTGGAGGGGGGGGGGAATTGAGAGAGGAGGAGAGAGAGAGAAAGAGAGATAAAGAGAGAGACACGGAGAGAGAGAGAGAGTCTGGGAAACAGAATAATAGAGTGCAGAAAAAGCAAACAAAGATGAATACAAATAAAGGCTCAAAGGACAGAAGAAGTGGTAAGTGTGTAAGCCACGCAATGATGACTTTGAGGGATAAAAACCCAGCAAAACCTTGCAGGTTATTTCAAACCGAAGCCAAGACAATCTTAGGAGCTTAGCTAACACCTCTTTATCATTCAAACTTCCATCAAAACAACTCATCAAGCTGTCCATTCACACGTCGCCAGCAGCGTTCCAGTGTCTCCCGCCGTCCACAAAATGCCACGCGCTCCACGCTACAACGTTTCCACTGGGTTCCAAGGTGTCCTCTGTCTGTGTACCTACCTGCCCGCGTGTTGTCTTCCGCTCAGTCGCCCCCCGGTCCCGCTGTGTTTGGCTGGGGCCTGCGGACCGGTGCTGTGTCCCTGTGTTCTGCTGGTGGAGAGGGTTGTGAGGCTTTGGGTCCTGGGCTGGGCCATCGGGGGGGGAGGGGGTAGAGGTGCCAGGTTATGGTGCTCTCGCCAGGTGACAGCGCCTGGGGGTTGGCCCCAGTCTTGTTTGTTTACTCGCCGTTTGGACTGCGATTGAGGGCAAGCTCTCTGTCCGGCTGGCATTCTGTCTGTTCGTCTGTCTGTCTGTCTGTCTGTCTGGCTGGCTGACTGGCATTCTATCTGTTCATCTCTCTGTTTCTCTGTTTGTCTGTCTGTCTGTCTGTCTGTCTGGCTGGCGTTTCTGTCTGTTCATCTGTCTGTCTGTCTGTCTTTCTGTTTGGCTGGCTGGCATTCTGTCTGTTCATCTCTCTGTTTCTCTGTCTGTCTGTCTGTCTGTCTGTCTGTCTGTCTGTCATTCTGCCTGTTAATCTGTATGTCTGTGCATCCGGCTGTCTGTCTGTCTGTCTGCCTGTCTGTCTCTGAGGGACAAGACTGTCCCTCAGAGACAGACACAGAGACGTGGCCGCGACGCGTCTCTGCTCGCCACCGCCGCCGCCTCTCTCTCTGCGACAGGCAGCGCCGGCTCCTGTCCCGGGGAGCCCCGCGGCGGGGGGCTGCAGGCGGGGGGGTCTCCGTCACGACGAGCAGCCCCACCCGTGGCGATGCTTCATTAGCGTTGGCCCCGCGGTGGGGGGGGGGGGCCCCGTCCGCCTGCCACACGCTGCAGCAGCTTCTGCTTTGTGTTTCTGGCTCCTGTGAGTCGGAGGAGGAGGCGGTGCGGCTCTCACTGCTGCGCTCCAGTGTTTTAGTTTTTATGTGGTGTCGGTCGCCGCGCTGCGGGGTCCTGGGCTCCCTGCGTGGTGGGTTGTGTTCGGACAGATCTCTGCATTTATGTGTCGTGTCTCGTGGGGGTTCAGTGGCTGGCCGGATCAGGGTATCGTAACGCTGCCCCCAAACTTTCCCTCTCATTCGCTTTCAACTAAACGCGCACTCTTCACATTCTCAGGTGCAGATGATGTTGCTCAGTGTTGCTGCTCACACTTCGGAGCAAATGAGGAACACTCAAAGGAGAATGTAAATCGTTTTGTTTGATGATTGCAGTGCTTTTGTTATCGTTCAAATGAGCGGCATCGAACACAAAGCCATCTCAAGTGCTGCAGACAGACAGACAGACAGACAGACACATGCACACATCGTCACATTCTGTCTTCCCTCGTTCGCCCCTCTCCCCTGTTTCTCTCTCCTCCTCCACAGGCCTAATCCCCCTACGGCTATCTGGGCGATGAAGTGATTCAGCGCTTCAGGCTGTTGGGCAGTACAGACTTTATTTGCAGCTATACTGTCAGTCAGAACAAGGACTCAAAATAGAGGCAGCTTTGTACTTATGACACCCTGTGGATACAGGTGCCTCAACACACACACACACACACACACACACACACACACTCCTGTAATATGATGTCCAGGCCCATACACACACACTCACCTGTGCTTTGATAAGCATGACACACACACGCATGCACACACACGCACACAATGACACATTTATATTGGTTTGTATTTCGTCATTGGTTAATTATAACAGCCCCCCCAGCAGTCGGTGAATGAAAGATTAATCTTTCCTTTTTTTGTGATTCTGTCCCCCCGCTTTTGCTCTTTTGGCCTCTCTCTTTCTCTCTCTCCCTCCCTCTCGCTCTCTCTCTCTCTCTCTCTCTCTCTCTCTCTCTCTCTCTCTCTCTCTCTCTCTCTCTCTCTCTCCCCTTCCTTTTGCTCTCTCAACCACTTATCTGGCTCTGGTTTCCTTGAGCAGGTGTTTGGAATTTGATGTTGTATTTTTATTTTACAAAGTACTTTCCATCAAACACACACACACACACACACACACACACACACACACACACACACACACACACACACACACACACATCAAATCCCTCAGACACACACGCACACACAAAATCACTCACACACCCACACATCAAATCACTCAAGCACACACACACACACACACACACACACACACACACACACACGCACAGACACACACAAACACAACATCACTCAGACACGCACACGCGCGCACACACACACACACACACACACACGCACACACACACACACACACCATCACTCACACACTCAGTGACACAGACTTTCAGGGACAGACAGGTCTCCGCGGCGGTTGCTAGGAAACGACAGCTACCTGTGGAGTGATGATGGCGCCCCCGTCTCAGCACCACGGCGGTCCAGACGTCATCTCAGGATCACTCAATGTCTCCCTGCGGTGCATCACGGAGCCGGGGCTGCTTTCAGACGCCCAGCGAAACCCAGGAAGGTCAAGGTGTTTGATTTGTGTGTTTCATATTTATTTTGCCAGGAAGTCTCATCGACAGAGCATTGCAATCTTCCTTGCGGGGGAGCCGTGAAATGAAGTACGCTCTGGATTAGTTCACAGATGGAGGGAGGATGTCTAGAGTCAGGGAAGCGTCATGGCGTGTGGGTGTTTGACTCCTAAAGGAAAGGTCATATTCCCCATGTCCATGACATGGGTCTGAATTCACTGTAAGTCCCTGATGTTTAATCTTCATCTTGCCCCTCAGTTAGGACTAAAAGCAACGCAGAGTTGTGCTCTTCTTCACAACATGGATCGAAGGCCCCCACCCCACCCCCCAGCCCCCTCCCCCACCCTCAGCCGTAACCTGATCACTTCGGAACAGGAGCAGATACTGTATATACGGATACGTGGCCTATTTCTATTCATTATGAAATGCCACCCTGCTTGCGTTGTTAGTGTGACTGTGCAAGTCTTTGAATGAATATTTAACCGAGTCAGGAGGACCCAGCTTGAAAGAGGGGATATATAAAGAGCATTGGTGGTAAATAATGAATGGGAGCCAGCGGGGGGGAGGGGGGGGGGGGGGGGGACACTGACTATCACTGTGTTACTTCTGAGAGGAATCGCTGCGACAGGAAGAGCTGAAGACAGACACCCAGGAGTTTCTGAGAGGTTGTACCTCAGGAGAATAATAATGAAGGCGCTGATTGTGCGGTGAGTGTGAGTGTGCGTGAGAGATCACGTGTGTTTGTGTGTGTGCTCTGTCCACGTTGTCAGAGGGCAGGCTGACCCCCGCGGGGGGTCACGGCGTTTTTAGAGCAAACACACGATTTCCACATCGTCTTTGCTTTTAATCATGCAGTCCGAGAGGGGCTTTTATGCAGAGCGCCAGCTGCGGTCCAGCTGCACTCCAGCTGGGCACACAGGCGTGGAGGTTGTCTCGCCGCGTCATCATCTCAAGGCACGATTTTAGTTACGTTTCTTCGCCATTTTGAAAAAGTGTAAGTCGTGATGTGATGGTGGTAATGATGGTAGCGTTGATGATAGGCAAACACACAGAGCCATGCCAACAGCTGCAGTGACGTTCAAAGTTTAAAATGAGGGCATTTTGTTTTCATGTATGGCATTTGTAGGACAATTCTAAGCAATTCTTTTTTTTCTTTTGCTTTTCTCTGGTTTGCTCTTTTTGTTTAATGTTTATTTCATGAGAATGAGCCAGACGCTATGCAATCTTTCTTTCTAATGGTGCAGTTTGCTCGAGTGCACACAGAGAAAGCCACCATTATAACCCGTCTTGAGGAGCAGGCAGTACAGCGGGGCTACATTTAAGTGTTGCGCATTTCTCCCAACAAAATTACATCCTTGCATTTTAAGTCAAATAATCATAAATATCCGAGCACAAAGCATGCGCTGCACTGGTCTGTTTGTTTGGAGGCAAAAAAAAAGTCCCAACACAAAAGTCTAAAGTTTAAAACACAACTCAGGTTTTATTGTATCACCAGCACAGCACCCCTACAGGTGTGGTCCCCTCGGCTCCATTGAGACTGGTATGAACATAAAATAAAAGCGTAAGAAAAAAAGTTGACATCAACAACATCAACTGTGTGGTTGGGATTATTGTGGCAACCCAGACCGGTCCCGCGGTGTCCGGGCTGCCGGGACGCAGCCCGTCACCGTGACAACAACACAGCGCCCGGTGTCCCTTGTTTTTTTTTCTTTTCCACATGATTCCCAATCGTTGCAGCAAAATATTTACACACATCAAAACTTTATTGAAAACCTACAAAGTGGGCACTGGGGACAGACCGAGAAAGAGAAAGAGAGAGAGAGAGAGAGAGAGAGAGAGAGAGAAAACACAGTGTAAAGTATAACAGAAGAGGGACAGAGAAACGTAAGACTATTGCAAAGAACCTTGGGCGAGAGGAGAGGGGGAAAAATGTTTTTTTGTCGTTTTTATTTTCTTCAAAAATATTGTGCGTGTCCAGCACACACAAACATTCACACGTGCACACACAGTCCCTGAAGAGAAACGTGGCTAAAAAAATGGACACTGTGGAGAGACCCTGGGTGGACGTATTATTGGAACAACATAATTCAAATGAAATGAAAACGACCAGAGAAAAAGAGATAGAGAGAGAGAGAGAGGTTACAGCATCTGGGATTCACGGAGGGAGAGGGTGCATCTACGGACGGCTGAGGAGCAGGAGGACGTGTCTGATCGGTGGAACCTCTGAGCGAGAGCATACAGTACTCAGCGTTTCAACCACCCGTTTCTGATACGACAACAGGCTCCGAGTGATGGCTGGTACAGCCAAGATGGCCGGTACAGCCAAGATGGCTGGTCAATAAGTACACACAAGGAACCCGATGCCACCAACCGCGTGCAAAGTAACTAGCGCATGGATTCCCCACACTCAGGAGGGTGTAACGTTTGCACTTCAAAGAGTTCAGAGACGCATACAACGTAAAAAAAAACAATAAAAAAAAAAGAGAAATATCTTTGCTATCATTCATAATACGGTATGGCTGTAACTTTAGTTATATCATATGTAACTTATTAATGAAGCCAACTATACAGTGGGTCCACATCCAGGCTGCGTGACGCGTCACGATGTCTGGCCATGGACAGGATCGGCCTCAAACAACCCTTTGCTCAGCACCACATCGTAGCGGTTAAAAGATGGATGCCATGAAATGTGCCCACTCTTTTGTTTTTTCCTCGTTTGACCAGAGTTTCCCCAGAGCCGGTGGAGACGGCGTGGAGGAGGAGCCGGCTGGCGTGATGGAAGGAGGGACGCGATGGACGGGCAGACGGACGGACGGACAGAGGGAGGGAGGGGAGGGGCTAGGAACACTTCCACACGCACACCGCCAGGCTGCCACCGAAGAACATGTAGAGCAGGTTCTTCACCTCGTGGGTCACCTCGAAGCCAAAGCCCTCGCCGATCACCACGTGCCACGAGCTGCCAAACTTCTTGTCCATGGACTCCTTGATCATCTTCGCCGCACTCTGAGAGAGAGAGAGAGAGAGAGAGAGAGAGAGAGAGAGAGAGAGAGAGAGAGAGAGAGGAACAGAGAGACGTAGGGAGCGATATAG
>JAXIVH010000001.1:12171055-12203555 GCA_036785325.1 Urophycis tenuis
GGGAGAAATATCAATGGGCTGCAATTTACACACCATCAGATCCACATTACCATACCTTACACATAGAGACACACATAGACACACACACACACACACACACACACACACACACACACACACACACACACACACTGTATTGTATCTGTACAGTATTAAATATCATAGTATGGTATAGTACAGCATAGCATAATAGAGTAGTCTCTGAAGCATTTTTTTTTTTAACATATCATCATACATCATAATTTGTATTATCATAATAACTTTATTTCTTTGTCCACATATTTAGCAATATCACAGTAGATTCATAGACGTGTTCATAATGCCAAGCACAATACTGATCTCAAAGTCTTCACTGTCAAGAAACCAAAAGCAGGAGAGCGTGGGTGTCATCAGAGGGCGAGAGACAGAGAGAAACAACAGAGAAACAAGAGAGGGAGTGAGATAAAGAGAGAGAGCGAGAGAGCGAGAGAGAGACAGAATGAGGTGAAGCGAGGAAGAAGAACTGTGAGGAAACGAGAGGCAGGGTGAAAGGAGGCAATGACAGGTTACATTTCACGAGGTGGGCATGTGCGCCCAAACAGGCACTTTGAAGACACAGGTGTCACTGCTCAGGTGGGACAGACACTGTGAGGTAGGCCTACATGTGGGGAGGTGGGTGGGTGGGAGGGAGGGGGGGGGGGGGGTGTATACACGGCTATGATACACTACACTCCTTTTCCACTTATTTGATATTCAATATGTAACACCAGTGGGTGTTGTGAAAGGGCCAAGGAGCCGTGGTGTTCAAACTGTGGAGGATGGAAGTCTCCCGCTCTGTGCCGCCCCGCCGCGGCGTCCGTAGCATCCGTCACGCGCGCTCACGCACGTGGAGGGGCGCGCACGTGGAGGGGCGCGCACGCTCATGCTCGCGCACGTCACATCTCGTCACATCTCATCGCCAGGGAGGCCCGGCTCGGTCACAGTTTGGTGCGGTGCAGTGTCAGGGCATCGGGAGGCGATGGGTGTCCGACGTGACACACTGGCTGAGATACATGTGTTCAAACTGAATTGAGAGGCACGGCTCATGTGGAGGAAGGTGGACTGCAGATAAAATGGGGGCAGGGGTGCGTTGGACGTGACGTGTGAGTGGGATGTTCTATAGCAAAGAGAACCGCACAGAGAGACCGCAGCGTAAACATTAACCACAGAACGTGTAGAAAGGAACTACATAAACAACAACAACAACAACAACATCGCACTGATAAATCAATGTTGTATGCAATATATATTTTAAAAAAAATGCTCACAAAGATCACCCAACACATACAAAATAAACAATAGTAAGCAGACATAGTGCTCATCCTTGAGTATCAAAGTGAATAAATATAGCAATGTTATGAGGTGACGTCTCAGAAAGTAATTCACAATTCAGCATAAAACTTAAGCAACCACACATAAAAAAAAACATACAAAAAAAAAACATCTTTATGGGCCATTTTGTCCCCTCCAGGGTGTGCGGATCACATGGGAATTCCTTTACGTCCATTTTGGATCTGAGGCGATTTGGGAAACACAGGTGTGTTTCCAACGTTGCCTAGAGTAGCCTTTAAAAATACACCTCTTCTACGGCAACCGTCGCCAGCTTCCACGGCTCCCACCCGCCATTCACTTGGTAAAATAGTTGGCAAAGAACGCGCAGACCCAAACAAAGTACATAACAGTAGAACCAATAGAACCCATAACATTAGAACCAATACGACTAGATACGACTCACCGTGACCATGAACCAATACAATCAAACAACCAATTAAAAAAAAAAAACCAATACAAAAAATCCAAACAATCAGACCAACTATTACACAAAACAAACACGGATCATTTAATACACTGCTGGCGTCGATACCACGCGCGTTCATGCTGCCTGTCCTCAGGGGACTCTGGAGGTGAATCTCAAGTGACCACATGGGTGTGAGAACAAACAAACTCCCTCTCTCACGCCGGGTGACCTTTCCTCGCCGTACCGGACTCTCACTTAATGAAAGAAGGATCGACTCAGCGTCCTGCCAACTCCACGCAACCTTGTGGTATGAACCATCTGCGGTATGAACCATTCTGCGGTAAATTATCACCTTTATTGTCAGATCTTAATTCAATTTGGATGTCCTTTTATGAGACGAGATCCTAGAAGAATGATAAGGTTATAGCCTAAGGTAAGTATTATATTACATGGTTATAATTCCACATTCCCAACTTGTTAAGCGCTCTAACGTGTATTCATGTAAAACATGTCAACAGACGTGATCTGAGTGCTGAATCTAGTTAGCTGACCGGATGTGTGCAAGGGGCCGTTCACCATCTGCTTCTCAAGTAAAACAACCTTCCCCTCACAGCCCCATCTCTCAGCCCACTAACCACCGTCTGCCAAAATGTCTCCCCCCTCCCCCTCCTCTGTCTGTCTCCCCCGTCTGCCCTCACTGTTTGTGTCCCTTGGGGTTGGTCCTCTGGGCCGCGTTGCAGGGGTCCAGGGACTCCTTGATGGCCCCCCCGTAGACGTCCACGTCCAGGTCGGTCCAGGGTGCGATGTTGCCCAGGACGCTGGAGCTGCAGTCGGCCACGGCGGCCACCTCGGCCGGCTTCAGCACCCGGTCCCACAGGTTGAACTGGGACAGCTCCCCCACCAGCGCCTGGGAGGCGTCGAACCGGCCGCCCAGCGTGTCCTTGGGTCGGGGGAAAGAGAAACGATGAGGGTTACATGCTTGTTTTTTTTTTGCTTGCACTACTGCTTCTTGTTCTCTGTATATACATATATTAGGGGTTGCATGACTTCAGATTTTTTAAAGTCGACTCTAATGTGATGAAAGTCGAGTCGACGTCGACTAGTCGCTGATGACGTCATTCATATTTTTCGTCATAAACAAAATCACAGGAGGAGGGAATGTTTTGCAACGATCTGTATTAATTGACATGTACGCCATGTACAATAAAAAAGAAACAGCTCGACAGCAACCGCATCCATTCTTTTTATTTTCTTCGAAAGAAACGCGCAGAATAAAAGCGGAAGCGCAGTATAAAAAGTGGAAGCGCTCCACACACTAGGAAGTCGTTCCAAAATCCGAACGTTCACGAATGCTAGGCAGCACTCCAGCCTCGACTCCCAAGAACGCTCCATAGATCGCGACTCAAGGCCAATTTACACCGGATCCGTTTTAGAAGCGTTTTCTAGTCGGCCGTCAGACGGCCGTCTGCCGCTGGCGATAGAATTCCATTCAAACCAGTGCACTGATTTACACCGGCAGCGTTTTACGCCCGTCTCACGGCCGACCAAAGATTAACTTTACGCTTCACTTCTATTTTTAAGCGTTTCTGAGGCGTCTCGTTGGACGTGTACGCCTATTATCTTATTAAATATAGCCAAACAAACGGCGGCGGTGTGAATTGATACGCCAACGTTACGCTGACGTTACGCTCACGTTACGCTTTCGCCTGCGGTGTAAATTAGGCTTTGGTCGGCCGTGAGACGGGCGTAAAACGCTGCCGGTGTAAATCAGTGCACTGGTTTGAATGGAATTCTATCTCCAGCGGCAGAAAAAACGCTTCTAAAACGGCTCTGGTGTAAATTGGCCTAAAGTCACACGATCGCCGACTAGTCGACGTCACACGCAAAACGTCATTGTAGTTCTTAAAGTCGACTAGTCGACTAGTCTGTGTAACCCCTAATATATATATATTTATAGTTATATTACTTTTATTTTAATACTTGTTTTTCTTTGCACCAATTACAACAAGTCAAATTCCTTGTAAGTGCAAACCTACTTGGCAATAAACTTGTTTCTGATTCTGATTCTGATTCTGATAACCTCACTTGTGGACCCGCCTCACGTCGGTAGACTTTTATTCTCCCCGTGTTCATGTTGTAAATACTAAATAGTTGTTGATCTTTGATGACATCCATTGATCCATCCTCCAGCCATCCACCCATTCATCCATCTCTCAATCTTCCACTCATCCATCATCCCTTCCACCTGCCATCCATCGTCCCATCATCTATCATTCATCCATGCGGCCAGGGCTCTGACCTGCTCCTGTCCCAGGATGAGGACTCCCCCGGGCTTGATGGGGTGCCAGGCGGCCAGCCCCTCTCCCCTGCCCTTCATCTTGCCCCCTGATAGGCCTTCCACACCCCGTCCCGCAGCGTCCAACTCACGCAGACATGCTGCCACTCGTCCTGCAGCAGAGACAGGGGCAGCTGTGCCACCTGGGGGACGGCACAGGACAGAGGACAGGGGAACCACGTCAGTCGCCCAGTGGGGTTCCAAGCACATAGACAGACAGACAGACAGACAGACAGACAGACAGACAGATAAATAGACAGACAGACAGACAGACAGACAGACAGATAGACAGATAGACAGGTAGGTAGGTAAATAGATAGATAGATAGATAGATAGACAGACAGACAGACAGACAGACAGACAGACAGACAGACAGATAAATAGACAGACAGACAGACAGACAGACAGACAGACAGACAGGTAGGTAGGTAGATAGATAGATAGATAGACAGACAGACAGACAGACAGACAGACAGACAGACAGACAGACAGATAGACAGGTAGGTAGGTAAATAGATAGATAGATAGATAGACAGACAGACAGACAGACAGACGGACAGACGGACAGATAGACACCAGGTATACCTTGTCGTTGATGAGCAGCTCCACTGGGTTGTGGACCCCCTGGAGCAGCACCAGCTCGTTGGGCTGCCCAGGGACAGAGTAGGAGAAGGGCGTGCCGATGCCTCCCTCCTTGGCCTTCAGCCACAGGCAGGCGGTGAAGGCGTACATCTCGGGCATCTCCTTCCTCACCAGGCCGTACATGTTGTTGGTCCGGATGGGGAAGGACACCACGAAGCCATCGGGGAAGGAAGTATTGGCTGGGAACGGGGAGGGGGGAGGCAGGGGGGAGGAGACAGTTAATGTATGAGAGAGAGAGAGAGAGAGAGAGAGAGAGAGAGAGAGAGAGAGAGAGAGAGAGAGAGAGAGAGAGAGAGAGAGAGAGAGAGAGAGAGGGTGACAGAGTGAAAGAGATTGAGCAAGAGAGAGAGAGAGAGAGAGAGAGAGAGAGAGAGAGAGAGAGAGAGAGAGAGAGAGAGAGAGGGAGAGAGAAAGAGAGAGAGAGAGACACAAAAAATAATTAGGTTGGTTAAGGACAGAAACAGAATGTGAGGGAGGAATGTCTGGTTTGGAATGTCTGTTTGCCCAACCGTGAGGTGGAATCTCTGCAACACATTCTCTCTGATGAAAAACACACAGCTACCCAGCGCTCCGCACTCACTTATCTTCATTCATGTATTCGTTTAGCCTTTGACACTTCCAACGCTACGTTCCCCCTCACAGGAGAGGTTAAGATCGACAAAATTCAATCTGTAAGGCCTGCACCAAATATCTTCCAGACAAATGATCATGTCTGGAAAACACAAACATAAGCTTACTATAGTGCCGACAATATGGCAACATCACAGCTTTACTGCTGCAGCAAATCCTCATGTTATCCACCATAAGAAGGCCCTGTACACCAGGAACCTCCACAGGTGTGACGTGACATGACAACGTGAGGGAAGGTAATTACAGAAGAGCCGAGGCTGGCTGTGTTCTTTGAAGGTTGTGAGAGACCCCGCAAACCACAGGGGTATCTCGAGGACCCACGCATGAAATAATTACCCTGCAAATGAAGGTTCGATTCCTCCCCTACAGGCATTTCCCCCCTGAATGAGGATGAGCTGAATTGATCTGCAGCGAGGCGGCTCCGTTACCAGGCGGCTGGCGGGGATATGAATGTTGAAAGGGATAAAGCTCTCTTTTTGTTCTACTTCAGTCTATATTTTTTCACATTTGACAACTCTGTTCCAAAACCTTCTAGGCTCTAGGTCTCTTTATCACCCTGGTCTTAATGGGGTATTTTTTTCTGTTGCCATCACTTAAGGTTACAGCTGGGGTAGGAGATTTGGAGAAACCAGCCAGAGTAAGCTATATTTTGAAAGTAAAAAAGCCGAACCGAGAAAGAAATCCTCACTTCAGGTCTCCCTACAAAGCCACGCCCCCAAAACACAGGACTAGCTCGCTAGCTTTAGCAATAGGTCCGCCTGGCCTTGAGGAAGACTCCGGCCATGTGCAGTGAGTCAGCGGGCAAAGTGCGCGCAGGTAGCCAGGGAGGTGGACAGACAGGTAGGACAGCCAATCGTTTAGTTCGGACTGAAATTAAATGATCGGTAGGGCTAATCTTTTTTTTTTTCATTTTATTTGTCGGAGCATTTGATTTATTGATTGCTGTCGGGATGCAATGACAATTCCAATAAATATGATAAGAAATGATCTAAAATAAATTGCCTACCCCTAGCGAAAAGTAGTCTAAATTAAAATTAATATCATTACCAAAACGGAGAGTCCTCATTTACATCGTTGCTCCATTTTACTCCAATTATGAGGATTGAAATGAACCAGGTCAGCAGGAGCAATTTGGGCTTCGGTGTGTCATCAAAGATAGCCAGGGGATCAAACTGGCAACCCTCCAGTTGCATACCTGCCGCACTTAATATGCACAAGCTAATAATACAAGACAAGCTGATACAAGCTAATGGGCTAAACCCTCACAACTTCCCACTCTCCTCCCCAGCCCCTCCGTCTCTCCCAGCAGTGGCTGGTCCAGACCAGTTTAGCAGGGGCGGACCAGGAGTGGCATAGAACACCACACACCATGACGGCACCAACCACAACACCCAGCCAGCCAGCACACGCACACACGTGTGCGTGTGTGCGTGTGTGCGTGTGTGCGTGTGTGCGTGTGTGTGTGTGTGTGTGTGTGTGTGTGTGGGGGGGGGGGGGGGTAGACCCCCGGCCCTGCTCCCTGACAGGCAGCAGCGGGGGGGGGGGGGGGGGAGGGGGGACTCACGGTGCTCCAGCTCGGCCAGGCGGTGGTCCACGGCGTCCAGGCCCTTGTCTATGTTGTCCCGGTGGCCCTGGCTCTCCTTCCTCATGGTCTGGCGCTCCTTCTCCAGCAGCTTGATCTTCCTCTCCAGCTCGCCCTCCAGGTCGCCCACCTTCCAGGTGCCCTTGCCCCCCCCCCGCCCGGTGCCCCCGCCCTGGGCCGGGAGTCTGCCCGCGGGCCGCCGCCCTCCGGACCCCGGGGCCCCCGGGCTGGAGCCCCCTGGTGAGGCCGGGGGAGTGGTCGTCCGGGTGCCGGCGGAGACCGGGCCGCTGGCGCCGCCGCGGTTGCTAGCGCCGCCGCGGTTGCTAGCGCCGCTGCTGCTAGCAGTGGTGCTGGCCGATATGTCGGTGAGGTTCAACGCAGCCGGACCGATTTCAGCCTGGAGCACCAGAGGGAGTGGGGGGGGGGGGGGGGCGGGGGGGGGGGCACAACATTAGCCCCGCTAGACCCATTTCAGATGTTATATACAGTACCTTATGTTATACAGGACGGTATAAGATGATATTTATGACATGGCTGACAAATCCTCTGCTCTGGAAGCAGCTTTGCTTCCAGAGCAGAGGATTTTGAACGAGATGTGAGACCTGTTGCCTTGTTCAAAACGCCTGCTTGCTGCATGATCAAACACTTTATATTAAACAAAGTATTTAAGTATTAACAAAGTATCTTTGTGATTATATCAATGCATTGATTACATATTGGTATATTGGCAGAGATGGGTATGGTGTAGATAAGTCCACATGATGATAGAGAAGATTCAATGTATGTATTACTTGCTGAGGAAGTAAACCTGATGTCCAGAATATAAATGTTTGTGTGTGTGTGCATGCATGCAGGCTTGTGTGTAAATGCATTTGTGTGTGAGTATGTGAGTGTGCATGTGTGTATGTGCCATATATAAATATATTTATTTTCATATCAATTTTTTTTCTTCTGTTTGTTATTCAGTATGTTGTTTATAAAGGGCTCTCTGTCCATCCTCTCTTTTATGTTTTATTTTTATGGGTTTTTCCCCAGCCCTCTTTGTCTCCCTCTCGCTCTCTCCTCCTCTCCTCTTCAGCTCAAACCATCTTTTATTCATGTCTTCTTCCGGTGCCAAATGAGGAGGTGGAGAGGGTGGGGGGTGGTGGAGGAGGAGAACGAGGAGGTGTGTGTGTGTGGGGGGGGGGGGGGGGGGGGGGGGGAAGGAGGAGGTGGAGGGTGTGGAGGACTGGCCGGCGTTGGAAGAGGAGGTGGAGAGGGTGGTGGAGGAGGAGGTGGAGAGGGTGGTGGAGGTGCAGGCGAGCACCCCCACCAGGGTGGAGGTGGGAGAGGAGCAGGAGGAGGACACGAGACAACACTGAGAGCATCAGCGTGCGGCACACAGCTGTAGGGGTTTACTCAACATAAGGGGGGGGTGGAAGGCAGACAGAGCGATGATACATCACCACCAACCTTCTGTCACATGGCGATGACGACCCCTGCTTGCTCTAGATCTATTTCTACAACGAATGAGTTGTAAATAGAAGCTCCTAAGGAGTATCTAAGCATATTGTCTTCAGCATTGAACATTTAACATTTGTTTTTTGTTTTTCTGTGTTCTATATCTAAACTCCTGGAGAATCATGTGACAACACCAACTGTTGGCCTTGCAGCCGCCGTGTGCGCCCACGTGTTGTCAGGGTCTCGCAGAGGAGCGCTCCTACCTCCAGCTTCTCGATGCGGTCCTTCAGGTCCATGATGGCTCGCTCCAGCTCCTCCACGGCGCGCGCCGTCTGCAGCTGCGCCGCCGCCGAGGAGCTGACGTCATCCCCCGCCATGAAGCGGCGGTTGCTGCTCCACGGGCCGACGCTGCGCTCCGGGACGTTCCTGTCGTCCTCCAGACCGCTCTCGCATTCGCTCAGCTTCCCGGTGAGCTCCCGGATGGTGCGCTGGTCCATCATGATCTGGTCGTTCTGCTGCACCACCATCTGCCGGAGGTCGTCCGCCGTGGTCCAGTCCTCGTCGGCGGCCCACGGGTCGTCCGCCTGCGGCTGCGGCTGCTGGCGGAAGATCTTGTGGTTGCACTCCCCGGCCGGTACCGGCGTGCAGATCAACCGGTTGAAGCTGAAAGTCTTTGCGGACCCCCCGCCGGCCACGTCCCCCGTGCCAAGCTCGTTCAGAGTGGGCACGTCCAGTCCGATCCCTCCCAGACCGTTCCCCCCGTCGAACGACCCGCCGCCGCCGCCGCCGCCCTGCAGGGCTCCCAGCGGACCGGCGTGGGCCACGGCCCCCGGGGCCAGGGCGTCCAGTCGGCTCTCGGACGCCAGCGTGCCGTTGTCGAGGCCCGACGAGACGCTCTTCCGCGGGTACACGCTGGCGATGATGCAGATGACCGCGCCGAGGAAGGCCGCCGTGCCCGCGGCCACGAGAACCACGACAAACTTCATTCCGGCGAAGAAGCCACGGAGACCGATTCAGAGGTGTGTGTGTGTGTGAGAGAGAGAGAGTGTGTGGGGGGTAATCTAGAAACACAACCACGCAAAGTTAGAGAAACACACACTGTCCTGCTGGAGGCAAATGCAACACCAATTCCTGCACGATCGATAAGCGATCGCCATCCGCGTATCGTAATATGTTGCGATCAGGTTGACCAGTCGCCCGGTGCCTATAGCTTACTATACGGCTTCGAAGGGTTTTGCTGTTTTGCTAGATTCTACGAAAAAGACACTTACTTACACGTACGCGCAGTTCGGCGTCCGCGGAGACCAGAAGCTGTGCAACCTTGCGTCGTTCCGGTGTAAAACGCAGCCCACCACCACTCACCACTTGACAAAACTGGGAGCAGCCGTTCGCTCAGCGTGTCGATGGCAGGTCTCTCTGCTCGTTACTAAGCTCCTCTCCTCCGTGCGTTACTATGGGGATCTGGAAGGAGGCGGGGGATGCTGAGCGATAGAGGATGTGGGCATGCGTCACTGGGTCGATGGAACCATAACAAACTGTTAGGCTTGCGTGAGTGCGTGTGCGCGCGCGCGTATGTGTGTGTGTGTGTGTGTGTGTGTGTGTGTGTGTGTGTGTGTGTGTGTGTGTGTGTGTGTGAGGGAGAGAGAGCGCGTATGCGTGTGCTGTGTGTGTGTGCGCCTGTGCGTGTGTGTGTTCACGTGAGTGATGTGAGTGTATTTGATGTTTGGATGACCTGATAACGGTCAAATGGTTTGAAAGCACTCTGTATAGAATAGTGATAACATACTCGTAATTGAAGTAAGCTAATGCCTTAATTCAAGGATCAAAACACTGCAATCATGAAAAACCCTATAGCCTAACCCTATAATAAGATACCATCCATCCAATCATTCTTCCTTCCATACAGCCCGACTTCCATCCATTCATCACTCAATGCATCCAGCGTGCATGGTGAGCAGCTACTCTCTCACTATTCACCCCCCCCCCCCCCCCCCCCTCCAGCACTGTGTAGTTTCTGGGGGTAAACTGTGTTCATCAGGAGCTGTAGCGACTGCCGTCTGCTCATGCAGCCAGTGACAGCCGAAGCAAACAGCAGACCACCGCACCGCAGCCTCGCATGTTAAAGATAAAGTGGACTCGGCCACGCCGTCATGGGAGGACGGCCCACTGCGTCCAGACACCGAGAGCCGCGTTCGCCCTCCGTCTGATTCACATTCTCTGCGTGAGAGGAGAGGACAGATATCCTCCGCCACTGTGACACCGAGAATCAATGAACCCGGAGGTCGTCGGGAGAAGAGTCCTGGTGTCGTATTGATGGTGCTGATGGCGTAAAACCAAACGCTTCACTGTGAAGCAGTAACAGATATCGGGAAACACAGTCCTTGATACTTACTTAGTGTCACAGCAGGACGGCAGTGGTTGGAGTTCTACCTGTAGGCGTCCTTCAGCGGGATGCCCCCTATACCTGCCAGCGAGTGACGCGTAGGCCTGTCTGCATTCACTGGATGACAGCGACAGCTGAGAGAACTGACCGTCTTGACGAAGGGTTTGTTGTAGTTGTGGTGATTAGAGTCTCCGCCTGGACGCTGCACTGCTAATCGCCAACAGAGCAAAGGCTTTGGCCACACACTGAGCAGCCTGCTTCCATGGATCTACAGAAATCAACGATGATTCTGCTCGCCTTCTGTCTGTGGAACACAATCACTCGCACTTATACATGCACGAACGAGACCTCGGGTCTTCCATCCATTTTCTGCACAGCCAGCCTCATATTTTATTTATCTCTTTTTTATTTTATCTCTCTCGCAGCGAACCAATCCATCGCAGGCAATCGCGTTCACTCGCTCCCTTTAAAACACACACATACGCACGCGCGCACGCACGCACACACGAACAAACACACACACACACACACACACACACACACACACACACACACACACACACACACACACGCACGCACACACACACACACACACACGCCTAGTATTATTCTATCAGTCTAAGTGAGTTTTCAAACAGTACCGTTTTAATCATCTCGATTAAAACACTTCCATACTAATTGTGACATCCAAAAAACTACATAATATAAAACACGTTTATGGCGCTTGAACCTGCGTTATAGCGAAGTAGGGAGTCAAGTTTACCATATCCTTTAATTTAATGAATCCATCATTAGATTTAAGTGGACCAACCGCTCATATGTCGCCACCAAGTGGAGAACTAAAGAACTACAACAACGCGCTCTCAAACTATTTGTTAAGTTAGGATAAGATGCAAACATGAATGAACTTAGCTTTTGTTTTTAGACAATTTGTCGAATCCTGTAAGGATTTAGATTATATAATCTATATCTACAATGATATGGCTAACTTGAAGTATGAAACAACACAAAACAAGTGAAATAAGCTTTTAATGAAAAGCCTTGTACAATTAATGCACAAAAGCAACGACAGTAACAGATAACATGACATTGAATACATAACCTGTACAATAAGGTTACCAAAAACATGCTTCAGAAGTCCAGATACATTACAATGTCATCATAATAGTCAGTACTAGCAATACAATTACAAAAAAAAACATTTCTGCATTTACAAAACAAAAACTGCAGTCTTGACAGTTTAATTCATTAGTCAGCAATTCCCTTCCTATCAAACCATAGTCGACAATTTAATTAAATGGCAATAAAACAGAAAGCATAACATTGATAACATTATTAAAAAATAATAATTCAAATACAGTACGAGGGAGAGAAAACAGGTTTCAAATACACAATTAAGTTCACTAATTTGTTTTAACTAAAGCATATTACCAGAATCCTTCGGTAAGCCCCCCCAAATCAAGTGCCTCATACAGCACTTCAAATCACAACACAAGGATACATGAAAACATTTCATAGAAGAGAAACACAAAGGCAAGATAGAAACACTAAAATCAAATCAGAGAGCCCTATTTGGTAGAAAGACCGGTTGTGCTACCCCATATGCGATTATTATTCTGTTGTTCGAAAAAAAAAAAAAACTAAAATAGCACCACGCTCCACACAACTACCAACGACTCGTCTAGCCACCGTTTTAAACGTTCACGATACACGACATTCAACGTCTTTTATCCCAAAACGCAAAAAAAAAGCGTGACACCAGAGGCCCCGGGCTTCCTGCTGTGTGACAGGACGCCTCACGTCTCCGGGAGCCAGACAGTCAAGACGCCGCTGCTCCAAACAAAAGGGAGTCTGGTCTGGTCGGGGGGTTGGGGCTCGCCGGTTAGTCATCCGTCAGACGGTACGCAGCGAGCGCTCCGGTCGTGAGTCAGTCTGTCTCCTACACGCCCCGCGTCGTCAACGAGCACGTAAGGGTTGGCGCTTCTCGCTCAAGGACGCCTACGGGCAGACTGCGGACATGGGAGTCGAAACCACTACTGAACTATCCCCCCCCCACCCAGTGAATTCCTGAAAAACCAACACTTCTTGTGAATGATTTGCAAGAAATTATGTCAAATTATTATGATTATGGCAGATTTTGTTTGTGTGGTGATGTTTTTGCATTTTGGGATAAACACTTTGTACGATGAAACACTGTCTGATGAAACACGCTGGAGAGCACCGAGCCCCGACAACACACACACACACACACACACACACACACACACACACACACACACACACACACAAAAACACACACACACACACACACACACACACACACACACACACACACACACACACACACACACACACACACACACAAGCATGGACGTCACGTGACAGGAAACCAGGGGGACCTCTCCCTGGCTTCTGCTCTGAGGGACGGGGGGGGGGGAGTGAGGGGTTTACATTAGCGGCGCGGCTGCTGGCTCCATCAGGTGACGAGGGTCACCTGATGGGGGGGGGGGCGGGGTCACGGGGGCGAGGGGCTGCCGCGTGGAGTAGGGGGGGGGGGGGTTTGGTTCAACTGAGCAGCTGTAAGGCAACACACGCAGAGCGCTTTAAATACTGGAGACAAACACGCCGGACGGACAGCGGGGCCAGGTGGGACACGCCCCCCCACCCCCACCCCCCCCTTCTACATGGCGGAGTCGAGGGGTGGAGTACATCATCATAAGCTAACAGGTTCAATGCAGTGCCTTCAAGTATCAAGAGGGGTTGCAATAGTCAACACGGAACTCCAGAATGGTACCTCTTTGTCGCTATGCATTACACAGTTCAGCAATACGACACAGCTACACCGCGATTGGAAACAAAGTGGGCGGGGCTTTCTCGGGGAGACAGGGCCCCGGTCCCCAAGGGAGCAGCATCAGCCGATGCGGACTGGTGGCGCAGGGAAACAAGGGGAAACACGGCCGTCTTGTGGGCCAGACTAAACAATGGCAAGGGACACGTGGTTCCACCCAGGCTACGCTTCTTAAAGGGCTTATGCAATGTAAGGTCGACTTCATTTTGCTTTCTCAAGCTGTTGGAGCACATTCATCCCTGGGTCGTTAATATTAATGTGGCCATTTAAAGTCAGATCTATTCGTCGGAGTGCAGACTGCAAGGTAAACACATTGAAGAGAGGGCCCAATGCGCTACATTACCACATGGTAATAACGGTTGAAATGAACACGGGTCAAATGATCCTTTTTGTCCAATGTGATCGAGGCCTAATGGTTTTGAAATCCTCGTCTCGTTGCGTAACCTCTGTAAGGTCGGCGGCAAAAAAAAAAAAACATGACTGTAAAGCGAGCCAGGACGGACAGGGGCTCCCACCAAACCACACCCACCGGAGCCATTAACCTATCACGAACAGAGGAGCGGCGGGGGGGGGGGCGGGTCTTGGTTTAAGAGGCCATATCGGTATTGCTGAGCAGGGAGCACCCTGATAGACCTCCCAATAAAGCATCTTGGCTCACGTCAAAGTGTTCCCCTGCAACACAACTAATTGGAATCCTTCCCACGACATCACTGGGCGGCCATTCAAACCAACACAGGCCTGCCTGGGGGAGGAAGAGCTGCTTCCAACCTTCACCAACCAGAGTAAAAGCTGCCTGGGTGTTGAGACAACACAGACTACGGACGCACTGAAAGAAATGCTATATTACCGAAAAAAAAAAAAAACGTTTTCAATAATTTACAATTTTCAAGAAACAACTGACCAGCATAAACAAACAGCACAGAGTGACGGCTAGCAGACACTATGGGAGCGGGACGTGGAGGGGTTATGGTATTCAAGGAGCTTTGGACTCGACCAAGCCTGCACCAGGGTTATGGAGTCATGGTCGTATGCATTTATACACTGGGGGTCTGGGAGCATGGACCCGGTGGGGGGGGGGGGGGGGTAAAGCTTCAGGCATTAAGGAGCTGGGTGTCCGGAGCGGTCTGACAGGTAGGCTGGGCCACAGGACTCCTTCAGACCAGCACCCTTACCTTCAGAGAACCTTCTAACTAACACATCGTCTTGATGAGTCGTACAGCAAAAAATGCGGCAAATGGAAAAAAAAAAAAAAACCTCACAGATAGCTCGCCAGTTTAGCGTCATGGCGGACACTACAGAAAGGCGGAGGATTTGAGGAAGCGAAACCGAGGTCATGCCGGGGTCCACACAGTACGAACGGCAATGGGTTTGAAACCTGGCGATTTTTTTTTTTGTCGTTTCCGAATTCTCCGTTTGTAGCTTCGAAGGCTGTGTGCGTGCACGTGAACGCTAACTCACACGCGCTCCCACCTGTGCGTTGGTGAGGAGAGGGGGTGGAGGGGGGGGGGGGGGGGGGGTCTGCTGCTGCCGTCGTCTGCCTCGTCGCACAGGACGCCGCGGCTTCGGACTCAACTGTGCAAAGATCCCTTCCGGTGTTCAACCGACGGCCGGCTGGACCGCCAGAGCCAGATTCAGGGACGGGTGGCGAAAAATGGCGTGGCACCCAAAGGTGCTCCCACGCGCCCCTCAGTGGGGGGGGGGGCGCGCGTTATCAAATTGGCATGTCGTTTCTCTCGTGGACACTTAAGTGTGCTTGGTAATGGCCGGCCCACCGTCCTAGTTTGTGGGCGTTTTCACTACAATGCTATGACACCAAACAAGGGTTGTGCAGCGAGCCGCAAGCAACGGTGCAGGAAGCCGCTTCCCCAGTCGGGGGACCAGTCCCTACAAAGTCACTAATGTGCAAGTGAACAAAATATGGCCATTTAAGGGTCGAGGGCTGCATCATCAATACCTCCATTTCAAAAATAGGATGCCATTATTATTACCATTATTACATCATCATTATTATCATTATTATTATTATTACTACTACTCAGTGGCTGGGCGGTGTTAACATTGCATTTTTCATTACACAAATACGACTGCTAAGTAAAAGGGAGGATGTCGGTGTATTTGTGCCATTATTGGAGCATCTCCTCGTCTTTGGGGTGGTTTGCGAGCGCTACAGAGGACAGCTTTGAAGCAGTTGCCCCCCTGTGACCAGTCCTGCTCACTGCCGTCCATAACCAACACAGGTAGGTGGCTGTGGCTGATTGGACAATCAACATCCAATCAGAGGCTAAACAAGGTTTTGGCGACAGTGGCATGGAGAAAACCATAAGAGGCTCATAATGCATCCAGATGTGCCTCAGAGCAGCTTGACCAATACTACAGGCAAACTTCAGCTCCCACGGATGGATTACCTGTTCTCATTTACATTTACATTTAGGGCATTTAGCAGACGCTTTTGTCCAAAGCAACCTCAGTATGGAAGGCCTGTACAGAGCTTTTAAAGGGAGGGCGGCGGCCACCTAAACAATACACTGCTCTATGCAACGATGTAAACCTAACTTTGTTAAAGACGGGCGGCTTCCAATAAAAGTCACAACTACACCGGGAGGATCCTGTAAAGGGTGGAGGGAACATGGGGGAAGCAAAGTGGCAACATTGGCGAGATTCAATCTGTTGTCATGGACAACTGGCTTCCTAACCTTTGACCTTCCTATGGCTTGGGAGGGGCGGGTTCATCAGTGGCGGTGGGAGCAGCCACCGGGGGTGGGGCGGGGCCGGGGGCGGAGCCGGCGTCGGCGCCTGCAGCGGAGGGGGAGGGGGGACAGGAGGAGGGGGAGGGGAACTCCTTGATGGTGACGGTGACCAGGTTGGTGGTGACGTCGGTGACCACCACGCCCTTGCAGCTGGGGGCCGTGTCGGGGCGCCAGTCGGGGTCCCCCTCCGCAGGGACCCTGGAGGGCTCGGCGGGGGCGGCCGGCTGGGGGTTGGCCTGCCGGTCGGACGCCGCGGAGGGCTCCTCGTCGCCGGGGAGAGCGGACGGGGACGCCGCTGCCGCCAGGCTCGGCGCCGAGGGTTCGGCCGCCCGGCTCCCCGGGGCCTCCGGGCCGGGCTGGCTGGGCCGCGGCTGGGAGCACGCCGGGGCCTGAGGGGCGCCAGAGGGAGGGCCCCCCGCCGGGGCTGGGGCCGCGGGGGCGGGCTGACTCTGGGCGGCGCCCTCACCCCCGCTGGGGCCGGCCGGGGAGGGTGGAGGCCGGGGGCGGCCCTCCCCGGGTGCCGGGCCGGAGCCGGGCCCCCCGGGCGGGTGGAAGGGCCGGGGCCCGCCGCACTGCAGGCCGAAGGGCTTGCCGTACATGGGGAAGCCCAGCATCTTCAGGGGAGGCTGGAAGGGCCGGTAGGGCGCCGCCTCGCCGTGCCGCTTCCCGATGATGCGGTTGCGGGACGGGAGGTTCTGCCGGCCGGCCGGGGCCCCCGGGGACCCCGCGGACCCCCGGCCCGCCGCGCCGCCCCGGCCGGGCTTGTCGATCACCTTCAGGTTGACGATGATGCGGCCGCGCTTCACCTCCCGGGGCTTCACCCTGCGGTTCAGGATGCGCACCGTCTCGGAGAAGGGGGAGGCGTGGGGGCGCGAGGGGAAGCCCCCGGGGGTGGGGGAGGAGGTGGCGGAGAGCGCGCGGGGGAGGGGGCGCCGGGACATGCGGTGGCAGCGGTGAATGTCTTTCTTCAGCTTGTGGGTGGAGGCCAGGGAGGAGTTCTTGGGGGTCGGGGTGACAGTGGAGGAGGCGGCGGCAGCGGAGGAGGAGGCCGCAGAAGAAGGAGGAGGAGGGGGATTTTGGGCGGGATCCCCCGGAGAGGAGCGACGGGTGCTCTTGCGTTGGCTGGCGTCCCCGCTGCTCGTCTCCCCCTTCTGAGCGCGAGCCTGCAGAACAAGACGGACGCTCAGTCAGCTCTGTGGAGGAGTGGGGCTGACTGTTCCCTCACTGGGAAAAGCCTTGGCCTTAAGTTAACCATCAATGAAAATCAGAGATGGCGCCAAACACATGCTACGCAACCTTTGGCGGAAATTGCTGGTGGGGAATGTTACTCATTACAGTATGTATGGCTGGCGCCAATTCCGGCCAATCGGAAATTGCGCAACACGCGTTTGATGTTGAGAGGGCTGTTGTGTTGTTGGGTGGGACCATTAGAAACAGAGAGAGATACCTTCATGCCAGGGCTTTTGGGTTTCGGGCCTCGTTTCTTTGGCCCGTGCATTTCTCGTTCACGCTCCCTGAATGAAACACAAACAAATCATTTTTGAAATGTGTTTTTTTCATTTGCAAAAAGCTTGACTTGATTACGATGAGACCACAGGGTTTGGAGAGACACACCAAGGTGGAGCACAAGAAACCAAAAACTGAGCGGGAGGAGCGGGTGAGAGAGGAAGGGCTCAGAGAGGTGAGCGAGACAAGAGACAGAGAGAGGAAACAGTACGCGAGGTGAGAGACGGGAGACAGAGAGAAGAAGCGGTAAGAGAGGTGAGAGTACAAGTTCACACATGGTATGTACTTGAAACTCATTTGAGTACATACACTGCAACAAACAAGAAAAGCTGCTTCACATGCTACAACTCAGACCCTGAGAGAGGAGAAGATGAGACGGGAGACAGAGAGAAGAGAGGAGACAGTGAAAGTGAGAGAGTGAGACGTGAGAGAGAAGAGAGAAAAGGCAGTGAAACAGTCAGAGAGTGAAAGAGTGAGACAGTGAGAGAAGAGGTTATCAAAGCTATGACTGGGACACAGATACCCTCAAAACATGGTTCACATTATGAGTTTGAACATTTCCAGACATTCATCATGTTTTGATTCTACCATTTTTATTTCCAGTAAACATCTCTCTCTGTAAAAGCAGCGTGAAACCTTGAAAGAATGATGCCATTAGCTGAGAAACAGACCTTTTAAATTATCACTGAACAAACAAACCAAACATATGAAAGGTAAGTATTAGGCAAACTCGCCACTCTCCTCTCCAAAAGCACTGCAGTGATTTTTAGGTTGATGTCATTCATCAGCAGCTCAAGGACGCCTACAGGTAGGCTGCAGACATCGGGGTTTAGAACCTTTCTGACTGTGAGTTAAACACTTTGATGGGGCGGCAGTGGGTAGAGCGGGTGGACAGAGCGGGTCGTCCACTAACCGTAGGGTTGGCGGTTCGATCCCCTTGATCCCCCTCCTCCAACTGTCAACATGTCGAACCCCACACATGTACTGATTGTAAGTCGCTTTGGACAAAAGTGTCTGCTAGATTCCCCCTTTTTATACGATCCAGCCAGAACTTCCATACAACACCTATAGAAAGATATATTCTGGTTTTGAGGAGGAAAATATATCTTGCACCTCATATGAATTTATAGCCCCAAATGCCAGGCATTATAACCTTTATCAGGCGATGTGTCCACAACCTTGGAGAACCACTTACTTCTGCTCGAAGCCCAGGAGCAGCCGGTCGTCCAGAATGTTCTCTTCTGGCTCCCAGGTACTGTGCCTAAACACAGCAGACACAAGGTTGGATCTCTGTGGAATCAGCTTCAGCACAAACCGCTAACCGTTCTACCAACTGCGGTGTGCAAACACCCTACTTGGGCATAATTTCAGTGCATCCTCATTAGTCTTCCCTCAGTACGTTGTGATAAAAAAAAAAAAATGGAGAGAAACTGCACAAATGGGTTGTTTGCAGCAGAGATCACTGCTAGAAGTCTCACTTACTTTAGTGCCCATCCTTTCCATTTCACCAGATACTCAAGACTACCCTGTAAGGAAGAAAAATACAATTCAGCATACATAAGGTGTTAATGGAGCCTTTATAACTGTGGGGGGACGCGCTTATTTATCCAGCCATAGTTTCTGACTGAGGACCAAATAGAAAGTGTTTAAGACAAAAAAAGCATAACAAAATTCTACATTTCACAAAGATAGATGTATTCACAGCAATGATGTTTTTTGTTAGAGAGTACTACTTTTTTTTTGTTTATTTTTCACTGCAGTGACTCACTGCATGTGACCATCCTATTCCCTGAACAATGACATTTCATACAAGTGTGTACTTCTTTCAGTACACTGACTATGCAATAACAAAATCCATACCCTAAACTGGCCTAAGGCCGGAGTAACCTCCGTGTTCTGAACTTGGAAAAAAACGCAAACTCAAAATAATAAAGCCTATCATGGGTACCTTTTAACGCAAAAGAATATAGATCTTCCTTCTGCGTTTTTGCCAAAACCCTAATAGTGAGTATGTTCGCTGCAGCCTCGATTCGCTTGCAGGGAGAACCGGGCCCTGCCTTTGGTCCTAGTCCCATTATGTGCAGCCCTGTCCTCTCCTTGGCCCCTCTTTGTGCTGCTATTTTTACTGCGCTGCCTGGGCCATCATATTACCCCCCTGACGTAGGACTCAGCTCAGCAGCCAACTTGCTCTTACAGCAGCCATGACCACAAAGTGGACTCTCACACCAGTAACAACCCAATTATGTAACTGCCATCAATGTGTGTATATGTTTTAGGGTCTTCCCATTGGAATGTGCAGGTTGGAGTGTGAGATAACACTTTAAGTCCAAAGTGCCCCTTACACCCTGCGTTCCGCTTTCGACGCTTCGCCATCGACGCAAGTGGATGAACGGTCGCAGGTTCACGAACTGGGACCCCGACACGTCCGCCGTGATACACCACCCCTCACGTCACACACAACCCACGTCTGTGGGGCTAACCGGTTAGCTTCTAGCACATCCTGTGTAAGCAAGGCCTATATAATATTAAATCTGCTTTCAGGAAGCCCCCGGGGATGTGCGTAGCGGGGCTGCGCGTCGTGGACCCCCCTCTCTGTGAAACATCTGGATATGCGATCACAACAGGCGGGACTCTCCATACCTTGCGGACGCGGCGCTTGAGGATGGATTCCGCGGCGAAAACGCGATCACCCACCGCCGAGAGCTCCATCTTTCATGCCCGACTCCTGTACCGGTCTCTCTCTGAACAACCAGTCTGCGCTGTCTGGCGAGGGTCGAGGACTTTCACAGCTCTCCCGTCTGAGGCTGCAGACACAACAGAGAGACGGCCCCGAAAAACACGCCAGCCGGAAGTATAGCACTGTCACGTGGTTGGGGTCACCGCTCCGGTCGTCCTGGCAACGCCAATAGGATGCAGGGAATTTAACGTACAAGTACAACTTATGTTAAATTCAATGTGTAAAGTCAAACGTGTGGTGGTCACTGGGTTTTCAATTATGGTCAGGGTTTTTTTTAATGTATATTTCTGATCCACATCTGTCACAGCGTTTAACTAATAGTTTATAATTGACTAAACCCACTTCTAACTTGCGATGCTATTATTTTCATGTTTTTTCCCTGCACTATTGTTCGTGTGTAAACTGGCAGCGTTTCAAAGGTGTCGTGCTTGCTTCTTCATTACGTTCCACCCACAAGTCCCGCCCATGGCCATGCCTGGTTGGTGCGACGCCTGCGTCAATCAAAGCTCTGGCGTTCGAATCAAGCTTGGTTGCAGTTGACCCCGGTGGTTGTTGACGTTGACGTCAGCCCTCAGAAGTCAACTCCTCGGCGGACATCAAGCAGCCCTAACGCAAACAGCGTCAAGCTCATTTCGAAACTAATGCGATTACACTTACTGGGGAGGTAGGTGGCTCACTTGTTGTATTATATACACCGGAACAAATAATGCGGAAGGAAATGTGTTTAACAGACGTATAGAGAAAAGACAGGAACCATGAACCTAGTGACACTGTGGCGCGTGTCAAATAAATAGTGAACGGCCAGGAGCTCGTGACACCCGAGAGGCAGAGTGACCTGCAGGGTGACGACACGAGACCAGGCTCGTGAGAGAGACCCGCCTGGAGGGGGGGATCCCTGAGATCCACCGCCCCAGGTGGGATCCCGGAGATCCACCGCCCCAGGTGAGGCCAGGTGAGAGAGAGACCCACCTGGAGTGGAGGATCCCTGAGATCCACCGCTCCAGGTGAGTCTCTCGTGAGAGGGACCCACCAGTGGATCAGACACAGGGGACCTGCGACAATAACATGCCAAAATGAATGCCGACCTGCACTTGTATTAGTTTCACACCGGAAATGTGATGTGTCACAGCAGAAAGTACAGGAGATCAAATTAGATACGAATTAAAAGGAAGTGCAAAATGAAAATGCGTATACACCATCTCTCTATCTATCTAGCTATCTATCTATATACACAAACTTTAATAAAGGGTGGTAGTCTTCACACTCCGTTACTCCCCCGTGTCTAATGTAGTAAGTGTTCATCGTGTCGAATGCACTTGAATGCTGCACTTAAAAAAAACAAAACCTTGTGCTTGTGTTTCTCCTTGTATGCCTCGCTCATGTCTGTGTGCAAAAGCGCTCGGCTGATAACAGGGCAAGACACCACTTGTAACGTCACCCACCAAGAAGGCCCTCGTGGTGGAGTGAGTGGACTCCATTAGCGCTGGTTCTGTTCAACCCGCGCGTCCTCCCCGTGTTCACAGGCAAGCATGCAGTTTCTGGGCCGGCTGCTGGACACGGTGTCCTCCGTGTCCAACCTCTTCTCCAACCCGTACCGGGTCAAGGACGTGCCCCTGTCCGACTACGGCGCCGGCGGCAAGGTCCGGCTGAAGGAGGACGGCCGCATGGTCCTGTACAGGAACCCGGCCTGTCAGTCATGGGACTGCGTGCTCATGTGTCCGGAGAACCCCGCGATGGCTCTCAGGTAAGGGATCCATTACAGTGCTGCAGGTGTAGCTGTAGTGTGTACATGCAACGTGGCCCTGCATGCTACACACAGACGCTACGCTCCACAGCGTCAAATGGTCTCCGGCGGAAAACTCTGGTACACTTTCACGTTCTGATTGAACATGATGACACCGGAAAGAGCACGATTGATCAGAGTTATAGAGATGAACAAGTGTGACAGACACAAGACATATTCACTTACACACAAATGAATGTACAATTAGTGTATTAGAATCAGCGACACACAAGAAGGGACATTCTGTGTCTGGTCGTTGTGTTTCATTCTCTGTGGACTCCAGTTTAGACCTTTTGGACCTTTTTGTTATTTAGGTTCAAATATGCGGACAGAGTATGGATTCAACCTCTCGTTACAGGACAGTGGTCCCCAGTCAGAGCAGCTTGCTTCCCCCACACAGTGTTTTCTTGCTGTGTGGTGGTGAGTCATTGTGACCCAGGAAGGAGGGGGGGGGGGGACAAAGCAGTAGTCTGTGGTGTTATGTTAAACCTGCCTGTGATGCAGCCTGCCCAGTATAACTGGTCATGTTCCTCTAAGATTTTTTATCTATCCAAAAGAACTATTCACGATTTTCCTATGTACAACTTTATTTTGGCTGAACTGATATTTCTAATATTTATCCCTCGTTTTTTATTTACAATTTTTTTTTTCTTCCCAAACTGACTGCCAAACTGCAAAGTAGAAAGATAGCATAGTGGCTGCTGTAGCGTCTGGCTCCCAGTTGAAAGATTCTGGGTTCGATCCCCCAAGTCCACAGCCTAACCTGCGGCATCCTTGACCAAGATGCCCTCACCCCTACCTGCATGCATCTGAATTCACTTCAAGCTGCTCCGGATGGAGTGTCTTGTGTCTGCTTAATGAATAGATAGTTATCATCAGAGCATCTTACTGTATGATGGCTACAGGTAGACTAAGGATATGGGGGATCGAGATTCAAGATTCCAGATTAGATTTCAGTTGGCTGCCCTGACCACTACATTATCCTACAGCCTATAGCACGTTTGAAACAGCCCGCTGGAGGAACTGAGCGTCTCTTCGCTTGGTAAATGGATTTATTGAACTACACATGGGGAAATTATGTGACCTTTGACCCCCCTCCCAGGCTGTTCCAGGTGGCGTCGGAGGAGGACGCCCTCAACTGGTTCCCGCAGTATGCCCTCAAGCTCCGCCCCTTTTACGAGACCCT
This sequence comes from Urophycis tenuis, assembly GCA_036785325.1. Taxonomy (NCBI): domain Eukaryota; kingdom Metazoa; phylum Chordata; class Actinopteri; order Gadiformes; family Phycidae; genus Urophycis; species Urophycis tenuis. The sequence goes on from JAXIVH010000001.1 coordinate 12,194,631, forward strand.
GCCCCTGAAGGCGGAGACCACCCAGCCAATCGTGGACTGCCTCCGCAACCACCCGGACTGGAGCTCCGCCCACATCGCTGTGGACCGGGGCCTGCGGGAGTGTCTGAAGCACAACTACATCCAGAGGTCAGAGGTCATTGCATGGGTTCTGTCACTGTCAGAGTGCTGTGGTCCTCAACCAATCAGAAGTCAGCGTAGATGGCGGCACTTTTTAAATGATGGACCCACAACAAATGCTCAGCTTTCCCCTTAATAACAGAATAGGAAAATTAAACCATCAGCACCCAAACCATCTGACCGGCAGACAATATGTTAGTTTTTCAGGTTGTGATGAGATTGATGATGTATGTTGTAGTAGTAGTAGTAGTAGTAGTTCTGGGATGCTGACCGTGTGTTTGGATTCTGTTGCCCAGGCTAGTACGTCAAACAAAGCTCTAGTAGGATGGATGCTTTGAAAGGTTGGGGGTCAAACCGGGTCGATCTTTTAGTTCTGTGGACTCGGTGTGTAACGGTTGGGTACTCTGCCCTGTGGGCTACGCCCAGGGTGCCGTCCCAGTCGGGTGCACTTCAACGCTCGGCTCCACAGGAAGTCATTAGCAATAGCCTCGTCCACGCTGAGAGCTCAGCCTCATTACTGTAGATATTAACCACATCCTGTCTGTTGGGGTGTGTCCCTCTGCCAGCCAGCTCAACGCTCGCAACGCCTCGGGCCAGACGCCGCTGCACGTGGCGTGCGAGCGGGGTGACGTGGTGTGCGTGCGCGAGCTGCTGGAGGAGAGCCAGGCGCGCACAGACATCACCGACCACAACGGCGAGACGCCCATGCACTGCGCCGCCAAGCAGGAAACGGCCGCCGTCGTCAAGGTGACGCACCGCAGCTGGCTTACCATTCTTCATTGTCAATCGTCCATCATTCTCCATGCTATCTGTTTCCGTGTGACGGTGTTCCTTGTCCATCATTCTCCATGGTTACTGTTTCTATGTTAGTGTTCTTTGTCCATCGTTCTCCATGGTTACTGTTTCCATGCTACAGTATTCCTTGTCCAGCATTCCCCATGGTTACTGTTTCCTTGTTAGTGCTCTTTGTCCATCATTCTCCATGGTTACTGTTGCCATGTTAGTGTTCTTTGTCCATCGTTCTCCATGGTTACTGTTTCCATGCTACAGTGTTCCTTGTCCATCATTCTCCATGGTTACTGTTTCCATGTTTTAGTGTTCCTCTTCCATTCTCCATGTTTACTGTTTCCATGCTACAGTGTTCCTTGTCCATCATTCTCCATGGTTACTGTTTCATGTAACAGTGTTCCTTGTCCATTCTCCACGGTTACTGTTTCCATGCTACAGTGTTACTGTTTCCATTCGACAGTATTTAGCGGCAATATTGACTATTTTATTCACTTAGTAGACACTTCCATTCTAATTGACTTGCGGTGCAGAGCAGGTCAGTGTCTGACACACAAGAGCAGGTAGGGTGTCTCCTAAGAGGCACCCACACACCAAGACGACTGCCTGATCGGAGTCCGGTGATCGCAGTCGGGCTATAATCTCACCGATTCGGTCAAAAAAGTGTGAAATACAAACCTAGACAACCGCACACGACACCGTACGTTCTGCGCTTGCGCTAGATGTAAAGTCTCCAAAACAGCAGGCAGCGCTAATCTATATTGTGGTCCGAAATAAGAACGAAAACCGGAAATACCAGGACCTCTCTCTAGACAACAACACAGCACGCGGTTATCAGTCATTGTTGTCAGCAGAGAGTGAGTAGTCAAGAGGCGATCCGAGAATTCAATATAAACTATCAAGACGATGCCAAACAATGCGTTGACAGACAGACAGACAGACAGAAATACTTTAATGATCCCTGAGGGAAATTGCATACAAGAGAAAGTGAGAGGGTGTGTTGACATCGTCTGCGCTTTCACAGTTTTTCTCACTTCCAGGCTTCTCTGATTCGCTAAGTCAAGGGCTAGCCCTCCACCAATCAGATTGGTTAAGACTCAACGACTGTAGTGGTCGATGACACATGTTGAATCTGCTGAACACAATGCCGACGACAGTAACGACGGCCGGCCTCAGAGACTCATGTCACCAACCTCTCAAGACTCACCCACGACCCATTTTCGGCGCGGTGTGTGGGCGCCTTAAGCATGCCAACCACTAGGACTGTGGACATGGAGATCAAACCCAGTACCTTTCCACTGGGAGTCAGAGACACCCTGGCCACTATGCCGCCCGCCTCCCGGAACAGGAATTCAAGCGTTCTGATAGTTGTAAACGTTTCCTGTAGTGTCACTGTTTCACAAGCATCCATAGCGCACGTGTTAATGGATCATTACATAGCTGTCCTGTTGAGGGAAAGCTGTTGTCCGTTATCTGTAGGCTAGTGGTCACGGCGTTTGACTTCCATTCAAAAGGCTCTGGTTCTGACCCTCATGCCCGCGGCCTACCTGTAGGCATCCTTTATCAAGATACATCACCCCTAACTACAATGGTGAGTGTCTAAAGGTCTACTCAAGAGTAATATTAAAAGCTTGTTCAGCTCCTCGATATAGATATAATACAAGACAAGCTTCTGCTTGTCACTGAGCCTGCCGATGAGTTGGGAGAGTGCTTCCCCTGCAAACATCAGGACGTTGTTCCCGGTGTGCTGGTGAACAAGGCCCAGGGGCATTGTTACCATCGCTACAGAACTCTTGACAGCACAGTTACTGGTGATTTACGCACGGCTGTCTGCTTGTCCTCGGCCCTTAGTGCTCTCATTGATTCGTGCGTTTGTCCAGCCGTCTCTCCATTCTGCTCCTCGGGACATTTTAGACACACCTTTTCTATCATTGTGATGTCGTCCTGCATGTATATATATTTACTGACAAGGATAATGACCACAATAGGCATAACAAGCATTGCTTGATTATCCATTGAAACACGCAATCCTTAAAACATAGAAAGCTTATATTAAGTCTGGACATCAGGTAGATATTAGACATTGAATATCACAGAAGTAATATGTAACATGTACAGACTCTACTATTTTCCTATGTGGCTATTCACTAAGGCTCTGGGTGTGTTCATATAGATGTGATGCCCGAGGCCTGCAGGTCCGCTGTGGACCCCGCATGTCTGCTGTGGGCCCCGCAGGTCGTCTGTGAGCCCCGCAGGTCGGCTGTGAGCCCCGCAGGTCGGCTCTGGGCCCCGCAGGTCGTCTGTGGGCCCCGCAGGTCGTCTGTGGGCCCTGCCGTGTCTGTCCTGCACCAGAGTCCAGAGTGGCTGTGTATTAACGCCCCCCCCCCCCCCCCCCCCACCAGGTGCTGTGTTCGCGGCTGTGCGCCGGCGTGAACGAGCTGAATGCGGCCGGGGAGACGCCGCTGCACGTGGCGTGCCGGCTGGGCCGCACCGAGGCCGTGGCCGCCCTGCTGGCCGGAGGGGCGCGCTGCGATGTGGCGGGGAGCAGCGGGTACCCCATCCACGCCGCCATGAAGTACAGCGAGATGGGGTGAGGGGGGGCCGAGCGCCCAGATCAACCCATGAAGACGCGCCGCCGATTTCTGTTTCCATTCATGTGTTGTTTTCCTCTTGATGCCTGGGGGATCTTGGGGTAATTGAAAATGTAATGCATGGGTACATGTGCAGCTGTATGCAAATGAATGACTTAACTGAGGTGTGTGTGTGTTTGCGGTTTGTGTGTGTGCGTGTGTGTGTTTGTGTGTGGGCGGGCATCCGGGCATGCGTGCGGGTGTTTGTGTGTGCGGGTGTGTGTGTGTGTGTGTGTGTGTGTGTGTGTGTGTGTGTGTGTGTGTGTGTGTGTGTGTGTGTGTGTGTGTGTGTGTGTGTGTGTGTGTGTGTGTGTGTGTGTGTGTGTGTGTGTGTGTGTGTGTGTGTGTGTGGGCGGCCGGGCATGCGTGCGGGTGTGTGTGTGCACTGTGTGTGTGTGTGTGTGTGTGTGTGTGTGTGTGTGGGTGTGTGTGTGTGTGTGTGGGTGTCAGGTGTGCCGAGGCGGTCCTGACCGCTGACCCGGGGCAGCTCCAGGCTGAGGATCCTGTTTATGGAGGAAGTCCTCTCCACTGGTCCAAGACTGCTGAGGTGAGCTCACACACATACACACAAATCACGTACACACACACACACACAAACCTAAACACACGCACAATCACATACACACATGCACCTCCTGCTGTCACTCACAGACCTAATTAATGACCTGACTAAATGTGGGGAAAGAATATGAGGAAAGCACGAAATATTGAATATGTTCCTCTTGGGTTATTAATCGAATCACATTGAAAACAAATCCCTACATTACACATTTACACATCTCTCTCAGGCTCTCTCGTTTTTCTCATATAAAGGCCATCTTTTCTAATCCCTCCCTCCCTCCCCCTCCCCCCCCAGATGTGCAGGATGCTGCTGCATAGGGGCTGCGAGGTGAACTACCTCAGCAAGACGGGGGAGAGCGCCCTGCACATCGTGACCAGGAGGGGGCGCTTCGAGGCGGCCATGGTGCTGCTGACGCACGGCGCCGACGCCAACCTCAGGGGGCAGGGCGGGAACACGGCGCTGCACCTCGCCATGAAGGTGTGTGTGTGTGTGTGTGTGTGTGTGTGTGTGTGTGTGTGTGCGCACGTGCCTGTGTGTGTGTGTGCACTATCAACATGGTGAGCATGTGTGCAAACAAGTGTAATCACCACGCTGTTACATGCATAACGTTGCGTGCATTTCTTAGCGTGTTAAGCCCAAGTTATGCTTGAGTTATGCTTCCGCGTTGACGCAACGCTAGGGGGCTTACGGACCCTTTACGTCCTTGCAGACCCCCCTTGCGTCCACCGCAAGGGCCTGACGTGCACCTCCCAAAAATTCTAGCTGTGCGTCGAGGCGACGCAACACCAACGCAGCGGCATTGGCTGTGATTGGTCCGCTAACTACATTCGCTGGAGATCGCTTTTCCGGTTTCCTCTCGTAAACACCGCCACGGTGTGATTAATGCTTTCACTGATTGGCAACAACATATATATATAACTTTTGCCTTCATGTCTGTAAACTTTTTTTTTACTCGCTAGTAATCCGTATGTAATGACCAGAATGGTCATTCTGGTCGCCCTCTACTGGTGTGGCATTGAATTGCATTTTGACACGTAAACCCCACGCAGAACCATCACGGTCTCATGACTGCATCCAAGCAACTGCGTGGCCATTGCGTGATCATTACGTAATCACTACATAATCACTACGTAATCACTACGCGGAACCACAACCAACGCTTTAATGTCATGCTCGCCAAGTGACTATTGATGATTTCTAGGGATTCATGGTGCTGATGCTTTATGTGATTTCATGTCATTAATGATTCCAGATGGTCTGGGGGGGGATTTCTGGTGATTTAGGGGGATCGCTGATTTCTGATGATTTCTTGTGATTTCTGTGGGTCTCCATCACTTGTAACTGTTCACACAGAGAGGTAGGGAAGACATCAGAGACATGATGTTCTAATGTTCTCCGGTGTGTGTTTGGGTTTGGACCCCAGATGGACCACATGGACCTGATCAAGGCTCTAATCGTGTTTGGGGCGGACGTGGAGATCCACAACGACCTGGGAGAGACCCCTGGTCTCATCGCTGCTCGCACCAGCAAAGGTCTGTGTGTGTCTGTGTGTGTCTGTGTGTGTCTGTGTGTGTGTGTCCGGTTCCTACGTGAAATAGTATCACAGCAAAGAGATTGGAGGTTGTTCATAACAAGCTAACATCTGGTGTCACAAGCATGTTTGCGTATACATAATACATTACATAGCATGCATTATACATGTATGGAACTGTATGCATTAGGTTACATTCAAAAGGATTTCATGCAAGATGCGAATTGCAAGAAATTCTCTTGTGCAACTTCTAATTCATTACATTTCACGGTTTCTTTTCAAGTGAGGTTTTTTTCCCCAGTTGAATTTGAGGCCAAGTAGATGGCAGCTGTATTGTATGACCATGTTGTGATGTCACTCTGCTGTAGAGGGCTACATGACAGTCGATCGCGACAATGGTTGCCATAACAACCTTACCGTTTAACTGTGAGCTCCGGTCTTCATTCCATTGACACGTCAAAGGTGCAATGTGTGAGCCTCACAAAAGTACTTTGTGATGAGAACCAGCAAAGATTTTTTTGTTAACATTATTGAAATCTCTGTCGATCAGCATTGAATACAGATATGTTGAGGTTATTCTGAGTTATGAGCTAGTTGAATTGTCATGTACTGCAGCTTTAAGACAAATGTAAGGACGTCTGCAGTTACTCTACATTAGTCTTCTTAACCAGGAGGAGGGAGGAACAGAATGTGCTGATTGATTTTTGTTGATGCATGTAATCACTAACTGCACCATCTTCACACTCTATTTCCATCTCTCTCTCTCTCTCTCTCTCTCTCTCTCTCTCTCTCTCTCTCTCTCTCTCTCTCTCTCTCTCTCTCTCTCTCTCTCTCTCTCTCTCTGCATGCGCATGAGTGTGTGCATGTCTAACCCATGTGTGTGTGTGTGTGTGTGTGTGTGTGTGTGTGTGTCTGCATGCCAGGTCCTAATAGAAAGATCCTGCTGGACATGCTCTGTAGCGTGGGGGTCCAACGCTGCCACCCCCCCACCCCCAGCAGCCCCCCCTCAGCTACACCCACAGCTCCAGCCATAGGTAAACACTACCCTCCACCCAACCCCCAGCAATCCACCCAACCACCACCACCACCACCCGCCTCCAGTGTGATGTTCAAATGCAGCCTGGGAATGAGACGTGTCTGCGTGCTCCGTTTCATTGGCTGTGGCACAACGCTCCTGGCCCCCCTCCTGCTCAGACAGACTCCCAACAGACACCACGCGGTCCGGGCCGTGTGGCGGGCTGCACTCGAGGATTACAGGGAGGATGATGAGCAGTGTGGTTGTTAGTGGGGTTTTTTTTTTTGTCCAGTGGGGAATGGGGACTAAACGCCCCAAAAAAAGCTGAATAGGGACGGATAGGTTTGGGCCCAAACCGTTGAGCCGGCGCAGGGGTGAGATGGACGTGGCGTGGCTCCACCCCGCCCTGACCCTGTCACTATACACTGTTTTGTTATTGTGCATTCCTGAAATACGACTCGCCCCCCTTTTCCTACCGGCGCTCCATCTGTGTCCCTCCAAGTTTCGCTCAGCTCCTCCGCTGTTGTCAGCATGCCCAGCGAAACAGCCGACGGGGACAAAACATCGCTTTGTCCTTCTGTCATCCCAAAATACATCAATAGAAAGCTGTGGCTTTCTATTCATGTCTTCATCCGGCCCCCTTTTCCAGCTGTCTACGGGCACAGGAAACAGGAAGTCACGACTGGAGGTCCGGAGGTCCGCGGTGTCAGTGGTCCCTCGAGGGCCAGAGGGGGGGGGGGGGGGGACGGGAGCCTGGTCCTATTTTGATGCACGCGATGGGGAGAGAAGACTGATTGGCTGCTCTGTCGTCGCCGAGGGGGCGGGGCCACGCAGCGCCGGGAGAGACCACGCTAACGCGGTTACAGTGTGTGTCGCGGTGTGACAGCGGCGGGAGGGGCTGCAACGCAGGGGGGAGCGACGCGACACGCGACACACGCTCCCTGCCGCGTCCCTTGAAGCCAAATCGCCCGTGGAGGCGCGGCAGTGTGAAGCGTTCTCGCTGCCCCTCGTGGCGTGCCGTGCCCGGCCCGGCGTTGTACTCCCGCCGTGGTTCAGTCGATACCGCGGACCGCGGGGCCCCGGGAGCTCCGGTGTCACTGACGGGGTGGTGGATGTCCAGGCGTCTGTGTTTCACGCCGCGCGCCTCCTCGTCTCTCTTTCTCCTCGGGGTAAATCGATAGAGTAATCAATTCACTCGCATGCCGGTGAAACGGGTTTCTGCCGATCTTCACGCCGTAGGGAGGAGCCCTAGCTTCACGTTTACATTTAGGGGCATTTAGCAGACGCTTTTATCCAAAGCGGCTTACAAAGAGTACATTCGTCATAAGAAGGTGAAACATTTCATTGCTGCTAATACAGTGAGAAAGTCACCGGAACAAGTTTCAAGCATTTCAATTGCTAGATTAACCGTTGCTAGAATACAGCATCGCTGACTAAGTGCCAAGTGCCAAAGAGCGATCAAAGTGCCAGCTTCACCGGACCGGCAGTCGCTCCCCCCCCCCCCCTGGCGCCGGTTGCTCCCCTCGGTGGGGTCTGGACCCCTTCCGCCATGAGGTCCCAGGACAGTCAGCTCCTTTTAGTTTGGAGTCTCTGAGCTGGCAGTTCACCTGACACCCAGTTGTGTTTTGCACAGGTGGAAGTGTACCGTGATGTTTATTTAATGTGCGTGTGTGAGCGGGAAGGGTGGTATAGTTGCTATGGTGCTGGACTCCCAGACAACATGTACTGCGATTGATACCTGATGACCGCAGCCTACCTGTGGACATCCTTCAGCCAGACGCCCTGACTGCTACCTGCTACCTGCTCTATAATCCAGTGTGTGTGTGTGTGTGTGTGTGTGTGTGTGTGTGTGTGTGTGTGTGTGTGCTTGTGTGTGTGTGTGTGTGTGTGTGTGTGTGTGTTTGTGTGTGTGTGTGTGTGTGTGTACGTAGGCTTCGCGGACCTCATGCATGCGGCGGCCACAGTCGGGGCGATGAGCCGGGGGGGCTCGGAGATGGATGGCGGTAAACCCCAGAGGAGGAAGTAGGTCACATGGCTGCCTTTCCGCTGTCTTTCTATGCTGTCATGTCATGTCGCTCAGGTCATCTGAGGTCTCTGTCTATCTGTCTGTCTCCCTCTCTCTCTCTCTGTCTCTCTCTCTCTCTCTCTCTCTCTGTCTCTCTCTCTCTCTCTCTCTCTCTCTCTCTCTCTCTCTCTCTCTCTCTCAGGGTGGACAGGCTGCTGTGTCTGGATGGAGGGGGGATCAAGGGTCTGGTTCTGATTCAGCTGCTGATCGCCCTGGAGA
>JAXIVH010000001.1:12208555-12213561 GCA_036785325.1 Urophycis tenuis
TGATCCTCCAGTGAGGGGGCAGGAGGAGGAGGAGCAGAGACTCTGGAGGGCGTGGCCAGGGGGGGAGAACGTGTGCGATGTGCATGCCTTGTCCTGCAGACCTTAAGGAACACCGGGTGCGCTGCCCAACAAATCTGATGAAACGCACGCGTCTCACACACATGCACGCACGCACACGCACGCACGCACACACGCACACACACACACACACACACACACACACACACACACACACGCAGTGATGGAGGTGTCACTGAGGGTGGTCTCTGTGACCTAATCGTGTCTATAAAAACGCTTTCCTCGAGGGACAGGAGTACATCCTTTTGAATGGCTGCCTAAACGACCACAATACTGACATCACACTGTAGTAGAGACACAGCCACAGTCACAGTGACTGGCACTGAAATCAGCCAATCACAAACTGCGCTTGCAACGACCAACTTCTGACCCGCGTTGGTTCCTCTTATTAATGTCCGGGCGGTGGAGATGTGGCGTTGCGTACTTCCATTGAGATAATGCTGACCCCGGCCTCATCACCTTCTGGTCGTTCTGGTTGTTCTGGTCTTGTTTCCATAACAACACGTTTCCATAGCAACTGCATATTTATCTATAGAGGACACATTTAAGTCTGGTCAGTGAAGGTTGAAAGGACCGTTTTGCTTTTTGTATCACGAGTGACAGTGCTGAACTATTTTGTGTATGATTTATTTCTTGCCATTTGTGCACCTTTCAAACTGCACCACTTCCTGTAGCCCACTGTTACCTTAAAGTAAACATACCTTACCTTAAACACCGAACAAATAATGCTGTTACTGCTGAACACACGTCCGCAACAGAACACACCTAAATACAGAACACAGAACTAAATACTTGAAGTCAATGCACTGCCTAACTGAACATTTATTCTGTATGTAACATCATTATTATGATTATTATTATTATTATTAACAAATTTGTGCTGTAATAATGTGGATTATTTGATAAAATAACCTAAATATTTCCAAGTGTCGGTTTTTTTTTGCACTTTGTTAAGGTTTATGCTGCATCGTCCCCTTTGTAAAGTTTCCTTTGCCTCTTACAGTCCACACGCTACAGTAGAAGGTATCCAGTCGTCTGTGCTCTTGTCGACACCCTGTGGATACACTACGGAACTGCGTGTTGGTTCAACCCAATCAAAACCAATCGGTTAAAAATCTTTTAAATATAATTTAGGAAAACAAAGAACTCATAAACACCCGCAAAATGAAATGGAATGAGAGCATTGAATTGTAAAATATCACACGACCTTCGCGTTGGCATGGCGGTTAAACGAGCGGAAAGGGCGCGACCATTACGTCACTCTTTATCTTTAATGAAGACATGGCAGCCATAGCTATGAAAGACGACGACGGCTGTAAAGTAAGTTCACGTTCAAGTCGCACCATTTACGGTTTACCGCCAACGTAAACCAGGAAATACAACTAAACTAACATAAGGAGTCATAAAACGATAAGCCTGGAGAGATGTAGCCCAGCCCGGGTTCAACTGAAGTTAACCCCCTGGGAATAAAAGTAACGCGTTGTTGAGGTTGAGGTGAGAAAAGTAACGCTTCAGTGAGGTTGAGGTAATAAAAGTAATGGTGAGTTGGAGTTTTTGATCACACAGATTAGTACACGTAATTCCCATCTGAACCAACAGATGGCGAGATATCCTCGGAGGAAGACGGACTCCAGGAAACATGGCGCACCAGGTGTGTGTCAGGTGTAGCGTCGAGACGTGGTATAAACACTATCTGGAAATCACGTTGACAATATTTTGAGGCATAACAGTGACACAGAGAGGCGAGCAGGTTCAATCACAGTGCACACTTCAAAGAAGCCGGTATTGCTCTTGGGAAAAGAACAAAGAAATGCAGCCATCAATTAGTTAAATGTGATCAACGCTCAATAGGTTTAAAGGTCAAGGTCACACGTGTGTGTGTGTGTGTGTGCGTGTATGTGTGCGTGTATGTGTGGTGTATGAGTGTGTATGGTTTTTGAGTGTATGAGTGTGAGCTGGCGTGTTTGTGCATGGTGTGAGTGAGTGTGTGGTCTCGTGCATGCCGTGTCTGTGTTTGTAAATGTGTGTGCGTGTGTGTGTGTGTTGTGTGTGAAACCCAGGACCTCGTACACGCGGGGTCCGCAAGCTGTTCCTCACAGCTCGCGGGGAGCCTGCAGCTGGCTGATGATGCTGCCCAGCACGCGACGTCCGTGTTCTGGCACTACAGGGGTCCGCCGCGCGCGTGTGCGTTTGTGCGTGTGTGTGTGTGTGCGCGTGCGTGCGTGTGTTCAATAATCAACACAGTTGGAGACAGAGCTAAGCAGACCTGGAATTTTCTCAATAAGGTTGTAATCTGTTACTGTAAGCTGCACTGTAAGCTTTCACCGTAAGCCGTACAGTGCAACAACCAGTAGAGTTTCAATCCCCACCTCCCTCTTCCTCCTCTTCCTCCTCACTCTTTGTAAACGTTGTGCCTGTGTAACGTGGTACAGGCTTGCTTGAGAATGAGTTTGTGAGTGAGTGAGTCTGTGTGTGGCCAGTCCTCACACTGTGCATGTGTGTGTGTGTGTGTCTATGTATATATATAGTGCTGAATCTTGCTGACTAATTATCACCAGTGGTGATTCGACTCGTCTCTTTCTCTTTGTCTCTGACCTCTTTTTCTCTATCTGTGTTTCTCTCTCCCTTTTGATATCTCCCTCCCTCTGTCTCTCTAGCTCTGTCTCCTAAGTCCTCTCTCTCTCTCTCTCTCTCTCTCTCTCTCTCTCTCTCTCTCTCTCTCTCTCTCTCTCTCTCTCTCTCTCTCTCTCTCTCTAGCTCTGTCTCCTAAGTCCTCTCTCTCTCTCTCTCTCTCTCCTCTCTCGCTCTCTCTCTCTCTCTCTCTCTCTCTCTCTCTCTCTCTCGCTCTCTCTCTCAGTACAAAAGCGTTGAGGACAAGGTCAGAGCCTGCCCCAACACAATGAGACCCAGCGGTTCCTCAGTGGATGGGAGAACAACCCTGCATGTCTGCTAGATAGACCGCATATCAATCACAGTTTATGGGTTCATTCACTTGGTGCACCATAATGGGAGGACAAGAGAGAGACAGACGTGTAGATCGTGTCTGTCACACATACGCACACACACACACACACACCCACGCACACACGCACACACACACACACGCACACACGCACACGCACACATGCACACACACACACAGCTAGAACGAGAGAGACACACAGATAGAAAAACGGAGAAACACGCACGTACATAACATGGAGGGAACTTGCCGTGATAAAAACCTGTCCTTCCCGTCCAGATAAACGGTAAGAGGAGACACCGCGACACACATATCCTGTTCCTCTGGCCGCGCTGCACGCCATGCTGTCATTGGTCAATAGAGGCTTTGTGAGTCTTTATCAGGTGTTCAGGTGTTCAGGGTATCTCAGGTCTCCCTCTATTGTAGCGCCATCCTGAACGCTTCTCTCCAGACAAAAGCCCGCAAGCGCCCTCCTGTTAAACCCTGGGAGAAGACTCAGTGTGTGTGTGTGTGTGTGTGTGTGTGTGTGTGTGTGTGTGTGTGTGTGCATGTGTGTGTATGGTGTGTGTGTGTGTGTGTGTGCAGGGGCGGCCTACCTGTGGCTACCGGCTGTGTGTATGTGTGGCAGGCATGTTGCAGTGGTGCTTCATAGAGCGAGAGAGAGCGAGAGAGACGAGGACAGAGAGAGAGAGAGAGATCACCATCACTATGTGGTTCTATCACGAAAAGGTCCGGTCCAGAACCCAAACCTCCATGGTACTCTAGGCTTACGTTCGTCTTACAGCCCATCAGAGTTCCTTGAACTTTCTCTGCCCTCACCACTTGGGTCTGGCTCTGTTTGGTTACACGAACCCTCTGTTTTCATCTTCTATGTATGTCTGAGTGGCGTGGACAGCTCGATGTCCCATGGAGTCTCTTCCACTCCAATCAGATTCCAGGCCGCTGTCATGCGCCCCCCCCCCCCCCCCCCCCCAAATCACAGAACAGTCTGGTGGCGTTTGCTGTTTGACTCCCGCTGCCGGGCCGGACCCAGGCGTGCCAGAAGCACGATGCCCCTGACCTGCTCCGTCACGGCATGCGCCGCGAGAGGCGTAGGACTGAACTAGAAAACAAGTGTGTTTACTGCGCGCGTGACATTTCCAGGGCTGTCAGATGTGGGTCACCGGAACGGCGCGGAGTGTCAACAGGCGCGGCCCGAAGCCGATGGGATTCTGAGAGGCTGCATATTTCCATGCGGAGCTGACCAGTTGGGCGGTAATAGGAGCGCAGAAACACGTCCCAGAACCTCGGATGCCTTTGTTGGTTTGTTTCCTTGCTGGCGGCATCACGTATACTCCAGGCTGGTCGCCGGCCGATCAGATTGGAGCGGCGCGCCGCCCCAATCACATTGCGGCAAGTCACAGATTGAGATCCAAGACTTCCCTGGGATATGTGAGAGTTGTGTGGGTTCTGAGGCAGAATTTGAACACGATCCTTTTTGTTGCACGATTCTCTCGATACCTGGCGAGTATAAGGTGTCGAGCCTCGGCCTGCAAGGTGATGCCTCACAAAAATGCACTTTGACTCATCCGAATATCTTGTTATTAATAACGCGTTGGTCTCAATGCTCTTAGTGCATTCTCAGAAGTTTGTGTCGGCGTCACACTGAACACCTTCAGTATGAAAGTGATGGACAACAGGATCTAAACACTTGACCGTCGCTCCTCAGAGTTAAGATGGAGGGGCGCGGGAGTGGACGCCAAACTGGTGGCCTGGACTGCAGAGCGCCTCACTGACAGACCCCAGTCGGTGAGGCTCCCACGGCTGTGTGTCTGATGTGGTGGTGTGGTGCCGCACGGGGGGCCCCACGGGGAACAGGCCTATCACCCTTCTGTTGGCCCCTCTTGCACATCAGACTTGCACCATAACACCAGCGGCTGTCACCTTCAGATAGTCTCTGATGATACGGCCCATTGTAGGGTGTATC
>JAXIVH010000001.1:12223761-12241261 GCA_036785325.1 Urophycis tenuis
CAGGAAGTGACACATACTGTATCCTGTGGAACCCCACATCGCTCCATGTCACTTCCACACCACTACACAAGACCCGCGGGACCAACAACCACCGACACTCCTCTGACCCCCCCCCCCCCCCCCCATCCCCCCGCCTCGGTTGTGGTTGTTGTTGGGACTTTAAAGGTACTTTAAAGTATTTGAGAGGAGTTTGTATTGGAGCGTTCCCTCGTGTCGCTCAACGTTGTATTCCAATGTTTTGGGGTTTTTTTTTAAGTGAGAAAGAGACTGCCTTTTGAAACATGGTCCTCTCTGATGGTTGTATGGAGAAATATGAAGATATTTGGAGAAAAGAAAGCACAAAATTTAATAAAAGTATAAAATAGTGTAACACCTGCAGCAGCTGAGAAGAGAACGCAGTGACGTGTTCCTGTCACTGACTAGTTTGGAGTCGTTAGTATTCTTCATTAACATAGAACATTCCAGAGACTTATTCACGCTATGTGTAGAGTCAGTCCATACCGTTCGTGTGCACACTGAAGTATACATCATAGGTGCCTCTTTGGTGTTTTTGGTTAGTTTAGGTTATGTTTTGTTGGTTATCGCGAGCGACAATTTTATGTGTTGTGTTTATTTGCCTATATTTAGTTTGAATATGTCTATGCCGACTTAACATGTTAAAATATATATATCTTGGGTTTGTTTGCAGAAACCTAGCTAACTGTGTTTTTTTCTGATTGATAACATGAGGAACAAATACTAAATTTGAAGTGAGCTGGAAGGTTTTGCCACTGGTGGGTTGTGATGCTGGCACATCTGGCATTGTTTTTAATGCACAACACATGCTTGCACAACACTTGCAGCGCCATCACCTTGAGCTGTAGACAAGTGGAACTTGACATTTGCCAGGAGACGAAGACTGAACTTACTTGTTTTTAAATATTTCTTTTTTTTAAATGTATTTCTTTTTTTATTATTATTATTATTATTATCTTTGCGTCGTGCGTTTTAACTCCTGAAAAGTGAACAAATATGGAGAGAAATAAGAGACAATTCTTCTAACCTATTTCTTCACTGGCACTGGCCATCGATGTTCTCAGCTTGAAAACCTTAAAATGGATGGTTTCGGATTTATTGACCAAAAGATTCTCAGTGTCTGAAAACAGTGCCTTTTATCAGACTGCTCTGCTCTCAGTTTTTTTATATTTCAAGCGGTGCCTTAACAGAGAAAGTGAAAGTGAGAATAGACCATTACAACATCATCACAAACCTTTTTAATGCCATGAAAGGGGAGCCGGAGTGGTCTTGGAGGGGAGACACTGGGGGGGCCGGCTGTAGTCTGAACAGTGACTGCTGTTCTCCAACCAGCTTTGCCCAGATTTTCTCTGGTTCTGTTCGGCCTGCCTTCTCTCTGTCCCTCTCTCTCTCACTCCAGTTCTACAAGGTGCACTTAAACGTACTCAAAATGGCAGACGTTTCAGACCCATTTCACATGAAGAGATATTAAATATAGGCTTCTGGGCATCATTTCTCATGTTGAAGGGGCTGGGGGAGTCCATCTCTGTGCCTGTGTGTTTGACAGAGCTTTGACCCAAGGATGAAGCAAATATGAAAATGACCCCTATGAATGTTGAGTTGGCACTTTTTAAACTGGGAATTAGTCCACTAACTGGGACAACTGGAACAATACCTCACTAAATGATATGCAAGTGGCCAATGTGCACGTACTACCGAAATGCTGGGCTTGTACACGTACACACGCGTACACACAAAGAGAAAGCTGCTGATTGACAATTACACTCCAAAACCAGCCATGTTTTCTACGGCGCACCCACACACACACACACACGCACACACACACACACACACACACACACACACACAGAAACACACGCACACACACACACACACACACACACGCGCACGCACGCACGCACACACACACGCACACACACACACACACACACACACAGACACACACACACACACACACACACACACACACACACACACACACACACACACACACACACACACACACACACACACACACACACACGTACACTGGTAAACCTTTCCCCAAACATTTGAATAAGATATTTTTCCATTCCACATTATGGCTGAGATGACTTTAACTAACTACGGGGTTGACAAAACGACTAGCAATGGCTGGTTGCAAACCGGCCATGTGTTTTAGTGGCAGCCGGGTGTCTCTGCTCCTCTAACCAGCCTACTGAAGACCAACAACAAAACTCCTGAATACGGCTTTGATGAATTTATTGTGCGGTGACAAGTCAGGATATATTTAATATATACATTACTTGTTTTATGTATGAAGTGAGAAAATAACGTATATAATATATTATCAAATGTTTTTGCTTTTCAGAATGTCTTTATTCTTTATATACACTTTATGAGGGTTTGAAAAACAGTTGAGCAGACAAAGTGTCCGATAGCTTTTTAAAACATTGAAGCTGTGTTGTGTTTTTTCCCGATGTTTGGCGTGCTATTGACTCGTAGCATTTTGAATTGGTCGAGCGGGAGGGGGGAAGACAGCGGTGTTACAAGCTTTGTATTTCTCTTATTTCCTGTTGACTGGATGGTACTCAGACGCGGGGCGCGGGGGGGGGTTTGGTGTTATTCCACGGTGACAAAGATCTGAGCAGACTTCCTCCTTCCCATCTGGTGACCTGGCTCACGTTCATGCTCCGCCACTCTGTCCCCCTGCATTCCCGGCTGCAGGCCGACCACACCTGTGAACCACTGCTGTCTTCAGCCACGCTCGTCACCTCCATCCCAGAATAGGTGTTAACCCGCTGAATGTTCCTGTGTCGTTTATATTTCCTTTTCATGTTCTTCTGATGCAAAAAAAATGTGTTCTTTTCTTCAGCTTTGTACGTCTGTGCCTATTTTCTAACAGAAGGCTTGTTTGGAAAAACAAAAAAACAAAAAAAAAAACGTATTTCAGCATTATGTTTATAGCTAAGAAAGTAGGTAAATAAAGCATTTTCAAAAAGGTGTTGTGGTGTGGTGGTTTCATTTCTTCACGGTTGACTAATATTGACAAATATTAAAGTATGATTAAATCCACCATGAAAGTCCAGAATGGACCTTTTGTTCGGGATTATGAGGCATTAAAAACCAGTACCCTGACCACCAAGTCCAGCACTGCACTGTGTATCTGAAAGGGAACACCCCCCATGGCTTGAAATTATGTCCTAATCTTTTGGTGGAGCTCACCTTTACTCCAGAAACACACTGACATCAAGTGTGACGCAAACCCTACCTTGGAGCATGAACTTGTATGTATAACTGGTATGTAGGCCTACCTGTGTAGGCCTACATACCAGATAATATACATAGGCCTACTACATGATATGGACAAATATTGAAAAGTTAACTGGAGCATTTCAACAATATACATGTTATTATGTTATATAATGAACTATTGTACGTAACAATAAGCAACATAATTTAGGCCGTCCATGTGGCCTACAACTGATTTGGTACATGATTATCTTTTGGCTGAAGAAGCCTCAAAGTAGGGTCAGGTGTAGCTGTCACAGACATTGATATTTCCAAATACAATTCTGGCCCTGTGAAACATTTCTTTTTATTTACATGTATTTTTTTTATTGGACTCACGATTTCCACGTATCAACGTATATTTATAACAACTGGTTCTGTCATGGGTTTTCCCTGACTGAAACGGGCGCTGTTATCTAAACTTGTAGCACAGCGCCACCTGGCGGTGTGTCGTGTCCGTGCCGCAGTCAACCGTGTTTTCCGTGGCGGCCATGCTGGCTCCAGGCTGCTAGTTGCATCCACATTTAAGGACATTTAATGTCATATAAATCTGTGATTGCATTGCTGAATAAATAATCAATATATTCAAGACTTACGGTCGCAATAATAGTTTTAATACAAGAATGTTGGGAGTACTAATATGACATAGTATTAACAATAGAAATGTAGTTATACTTTTACTATATTACATGGGAATTAAGGCATAAAATTAAATTTACAGTCTCTCTAAATAACCTATCTCTCTTCTCTCTTATTAACCAAATATCTAAATAACCAAAAAAAACTATAAATAACCAAAGAAAATTAGACAACTACATAGCATATTACTGCCGTACACATACATAGGTATCGTATTAAAAATGGCCTACAATACCCACGATCCCTAAGAACAGCCATTTGCCAGCTTTGGCATGGCTGCGCTGCAGCTATTTGCAGATTTATAAGTACTCCGTTTCCGTCCGCCATGTTTCTGAGGAACGGCGCGAGGCGATCCCTGCGCTTTTCCATCGGCTAGAATCTATTCCTTGTCGTGAATGTAACCTTGGTTTTATTTTTGGCTTAAAGGAGACGCGACAAAGCGTACAAAATGGATGTGCTCCGGGCCCGTGCGAATCAGTAGGTTTACTATAGCTTTAAGAGGGCGAAAATAGCGTCTGCTTCTTTAAAATGATATTGGTTTATTATTGAATAGATAATTAAGAAAAGTTTTAATTTACAAATCAATAAAATAGTGTGCATAAAATCTGAGACGAATCCAACGCATTCCGTGAAATATGTCACTCCGTCGGATAAAGGCCTCTCACAATCAAAGCGTTTTTATACCAGAGCTCTTCCACTTCTCTTCAAATTACAATTAAACCTCGCGTTTGTGGGGGACCCCAGGTAAGGCGGACGAGAGAGACTCAAATGGAACCGAAGAGTGGCCAAACTGAGGATGAAAATACATGGGAACAGTCCGTGGAGCAGAAGGCCGCAGATCAGACCCCGGCGACCAGTACGAGCGCAAGCCCACGGAGGGGCTTGAGAGCCCGCAAGGTCGGCCGTCCAAAGTCGGGCGGACCCCCTGCCCCGGACACCAACGGAGCGGCGCCGAGTCCCCGCAGCTCTGGCAGGGTTCTGCGGGATCGGTCGACCCGGTCCGTGCCGGCTTGGTTAAAGGACACCAAAAGTGACGATGAAGACGAACCCAGTCCTTTACCAACTGCAACAAAACGGAGAAAAGTTTCGTATTCTAGACGAAAGAAGCCCACAGAAAGTGCAGGTTCTACTGAACCCCCCGGGGAGGACGGGGGGGACCCCACTTCCACCAAAGAGTACGTATTTAGTTCCCCCGTGTTGTGGTGGCTGCTCTTGTTACTGATCAATAGACGTCGCTACTTGACTTGAGCCTTAAAGCTGGGATGGTTCAGACGACACCTGTCAAATGCACGCCCTTCTAACTAAGTCAGTGTTCCGTGTCATGCTCTCACCTCATGTCACCCCCATTCCTGGTGTGGTGAGGGGACATACCACTAGAAGACGAGAGAAAAGCCCCACAAATATATCTCATGTCACTTTTTTTGTTTGGTTTTTCTGCAGCTTGGATGATCTGGAGATCCCTGCAGTATCTCCAGATCATCCAAGCTGCAGAAAAACCCAAACAAAAAAGTGACATGAGATCTCTTTGGGGGCTTTTCTCTCGTCTTCTAGTGGTTCTTGAAACTCTGTTTCTTCAGATCAGTGTGCCTCTTGATTGACATTCATATCAGCATGTATAGGTTCCTAAATAGTGGTCAAACCCATTCAACCCAATGAATTGATATATAAACTGTCCAGAAACAGTTATGTGGATGTAGCCTATTATCAGCATTCATGGCTACTGTTTCAGTAGCTTAGTCATATTTTCCAGTGAAATAACACCATTAAAAATGACCATATCTCTCATGTTTCATTTGTTGCCAGTTCAGTTTAATACCCACATTTAACGCGCGTGCCTCTGCATGCCTGTATATTTATTTGTATAGGTCCTCTCTGGGCTATTTAATGGTCCTCTATCCCCCCTCCCCAGTGTCTCCAGCCAGATGCCCTGCTGCTCAGTCCCGGGGGAAAGCCTCCTCTGCCAGGGCAGCCAAGGGCTCTGCCAGGCCGGTCTGTAAGAGTGAGCCTGGAGCAGACAGCCCTGCAGGTAGGACCCCGCTGCTGCCCCCTACCTCAGAGCAGTCCCACTGACTCAGTCCAATACAATGAGATCATACTTGTGAGAATTGACTTTATGGTATGATAATGTCATGGTTACAGGCCATGCCAAGTTTAGAGCAATGTTGTTTAAAGTACTCCATAGTTCACACCTTCAAGGGTTAAGTCCATCCTTCAACTCTCTCTCTCTCTCTCTCTCTCTCTCTCTCTCTCTCTCTCTCTCTCTCTCTCTCTCTCTCTAGTGACAGAGAGACAGGTGAGGGGGAAGGAGAAGTGTACCACAGCCATGTGAGTATAGTGTATTTAATATACTGCGCTCCTGTATCGGCTCCCCCTCACAACTCCTGTGCCTGGAATATCTGGAAGAATGTCCTGAATTGACAATGACAATAAAAACACATGAAGAACACTGCTTATACGTTTGTGGTCAAAAGGCAAATAAATTACAAACACGAAATGGCTTGAGTCTTTTCCCAAATCAATGCGCTTGTGTTTTCTAGCCTAGTGTGTTGAGTGTCTTCTAGGGTAGATTGGAAAGCTTTGGTACTGCCATCGGTGAGTGACTGAGGCAGTTTGTGAGTGAGTGAATGTGGTGGCTGTGTATTGAAGGGCCTGTTCCTCTCGCCCAGTCAAAAGCAGGAGGAGGCGGAGGAGGATGTCGTCAATGAGGAAGATCTGCCAGGAGAGAAAGGACTTCTGTTTGAGGACCACCCTGGCGACGAGCCCCAAGCTCACAGGTAGACCACCAGCCCCAAACCCACCTGGCTCCGCCTCAAGGCTCAAAGCTAAGGCCTCAAAGCTAAGTCATAATCGGTGTGTTCACATAAACAAAATGGCAGGTTGGCAATCAAAATTTGAAGCGCTGCATCATGGGTCCATTGCTGCGGTGTGCGCAGGGTGCTCAGCTGCACTGGTCAAACATTCCCCACACGGCCCCAAAAACACTGCTGTCCGCGGTTGGTCAACAACACCATGTAAATGTGTATCTCGTCTCACCGCGACGCGGGTCCTTCAGACAGACCATACATCTTAGTGACTGTATGACACCCATGTTGACACCAAGTGTTCCATCACTTGGACAGCTCTTAATACCCAACACCCAACCCTGTTCTGTTTGAGGCTGTTGGGTTTAGGACTGGGCGATAAAACGATAACAATATATATCGCGATAGACACGTAATCCTTATCAAGAGAAGATGCATTCTATGGAACGTTTCGATATTTTTTTCTCCTCGTCGGAAGAAACCGGAGCACAGGGTGCGTTCCGATCGCGTCAGAGTGGACTGCGAAGTGGACACAGAGTGTTCTGCCATATTAAATGAGATTCCATTCTGTTGGTATTAACAGTGCCCACTACAAAGAGAACTACACAGTAGGTAGGGGGCTAGGGAACATAGCTAACAGCACTTCGCCGATGAAGACTGTCAAACTGTGACGCGTCAGCGCGAGAGTCCCACAGTCATCCAAATATACTTTTAAACATTAGAATATATTAACCACAGGCAACAGACGTTTGAACATATGTATTTATGAAGAGCAACAATTGTTTTGCGTAATGTTAGCTGCGTGAGCGTGCCATAAGCCTCCCATTTCTTGACTTGAGAAACAAAGATGTAATCAAAGTGTGACGTTAACGCTGTCTGCTGTTGATAACGTACGCAGGGTGTTCCAAATGAAACTGTTAAGAACGAGTACCCTTTGCAGAGTACCCCTTGACTTCTGTACTCTGCACAGTAACTAGGGAGTAGGGCACAGAGTGGAGGGAACGTTGCAATCGGAACGTGGCCAAAGGCACTCGTCCTCCGCTACCGAGCAACGTATGGAGTGACGCGTTCATTGTCTCGTGTTCGTGTTTGTTTCTTGAACAACAGAAACAGTGTGAGAAGTCAAAGGTGTTTGCTGCAACGAGCGCGGAAACACTTTCCACATGTTTTTGTAACACTTGTATTTTTGCTAAGCACTTTATTATTGATCATTGTTACGTTTGTCATTGTGATTTTAATTTTTATTCAGACTTGGGTTTATATTTGCATGTTTTCCATGGTTGTGTTGACATTCCTTTTCCCTGTCTGCCTACAATCAGAGTAAGGTTAAGTTTAAAATAAAAATGATTGAATTTAGTATATTGTTCTCCTGGTCCTTATTTGAAATAGGTCATACAAACGATCAATAATTATTGAAATCGACCGATATGAAACACTTGTATCTTGATACAGTTTTCAGCCATATCGCCCAGCCCTAGTTGGGTTCTCGATGTGAACTCCTGGTTTCGTCTTTTGGTTTCAGTGAAGAGGTAGAGGAGGAGGCAGGGGGGCTCAGCAGTGATGAAGATCCTCCCTTCAGAGATGACTTGAATGACCAGAGCTACAACCCCAAGCCTGAGAGGTAGTGTGTGTGTGTGTGTGTGTGTGTGTGTGTGTGTGTGTGTGTGTGTGTGTGTGTGTGTGTGTGTGTGTGCGTGTGTGCGTGTGCGCGCGTGCGTGCGTGCGTGCGTGAGATCATTGAAAAATGGATTCCTTAATCTGATAAATAGTAATGGTCCATTACAGGCAGCAACTCTACAGGTCATTTGTCAATGAGCAGTCTCCAATGAATGCATATGAAGCTGAAGTACACATACAAATACAGTCTGGAATATGTATCAAGTAAACATTGGCATTAATATATAGTCATTATATCCCAACCTCCAGCGGTGCGGAGGTTGTGTCAATTGTGATGAGGTCATTGTTTGGGATTGAGGTGTTTTTGGTTGTTTGACGTGTTTGATTGGACGCCGTCCGTGTCCGCTGTGTCTCCCAGAGAGGCCCCCAGGCCAAAGCGCCGGGCCCCTCCCCGGCCAAAGGACAAGAAGGACACCTCCAGCAACGCCGCCAAGGCAGGAGAGGCTGCCGACGTCAAGGTGGAGGGGTCCGAGTACATGGAGCCCCTGGACGAGGACGTGAAGACCGAGGAGGAGTCCCGGGAGGACCCCGAGGGACCCAGGAAGTACGTCCACCACCGGCCGCTCACCATGGGGCCCCGCCGCCAGACCTTAGTCAAGGACTTCAGATTGATGGAGTGGTAGATAGGGAGTTCAACACCCCAAACCATTGGGCAGCGCGAGGTCGGATAGACGTACTACAGTGTACACTCTGCGGTGTGTCTGCCCTGATCGAGGAATCCGCCTGACTTCAAATTGTCCCCAAATCTGGGAAAGATAACCCTAACCCTTGAAAATGCGTGTCCCATGCTTGAGCTACATGCTGGTCACTCAACGTCTCCGCTAAAGGATCAAATGGTCAACGGCAAGAGTCGTCGAGTTGCACTTTGGGTGTCTCGCCCGAGTTCTAAGGGGTGAGGTGCCTTGCTCATGAATGCGTAGCGATGGACTGGGATCCATTTCCGAGCGTTTTGGCCCCCGCTTTGGACGCTCCCTGCCTATCTCTTACAGTGTTGGGTTCTAAGCCAACGGGAACCATTACAGTGTTGGCAGATGGTGGTGGGTCTAGTCATTAATATTACAATGAGGAACCTGCAGCGTCATGGCCAATCCACAATGAAAGTGCACCGCGAGTTCACTGAATCCTCTGTTTCTAACACGGTCCAAAATATCCCTTTCTATCACCGCACACTAATCCTTCACTAAATCCCACATGTGTTTTTGTGTTATGGGTAAAAATGTGTGAGGCGCTGTGGTGGGGATAAACTGGTCATGCTTACATAATATATGATTTACAAGAACATGCACGCATTGTTTGCTGGAGTGGAGGAACCTGTGGATAACTGAGTGGTTCTCAACAGGCGAGGGAGACGAAGAAAAGATGACAAAACCCCCCGGCTTCCCAAGAGAAGGTAGGCATGGACCTCCGCTACACGTTTTCACAGCCTTCTGCTTGTAGTGAAACTGTTGTACTCATGCTGCTATCTTGCATACGGCGTGATTTCCTCAGTATGTTAAACCCGTATGTAATTAAGTGTATCCCTGTCTCAGAGACCTATTTCATCCAGTGCCGTTATACAGCTGAGCAGTATATTACGTATTGTAACCTTCAGGGGGTCAGTTAAACAGAAATAGACCCATATAAACCATCTTTCTCCAAACACACGCATGTGGTTAAAAGTTCAAGTGACAGTTCAATACGGCGTCACGTAATCCATTCACGTAAGAGTCGTGTCGTTGGATGTGATCTGTGCACGGCATTGTGAACACGGGGTTAGTGAAGCGCTGTGATGCGATGCGTCTTCATGCAGAGAAACCATGTGATGTTCTGTCCCGTCGCAGGAAGAAGCCTCCAGTCCAGTACGTCCGATGTGAGATCGAGGGCTGTGGCACGGTGCTGGCCCACCCCCGGTACCTGCAGGTCCGAAGCACACACACGCACACGCACACACGCACGCACGCACGCATGCACACACCTGCACTCACCTGCACAGACCTGCTCACAGTCACATTCCCTTTGGGTCGCTTAGCACACGCTTTCCACCAGTGTGGCTTAGTCGTTTTTTATTACAACATGGGCACATAGCCACAGTTTAATTCAGATGAACAGTTCAATCCATTCAACACTCAGTAGAGCAGTGTAGTTCATCACGTCCACACCGTGTACCATGTTACAGCCATTGGCAAGTTGACTGACAGCTAGGCTATGCTGCTCTCTCTTTCCCTACAAGTCTTGTATATTACCATTATCTGTATGTTGAATGAAGGAAACGACAAACAATGCAGTATTTGAGGGTGCATGCTTTAAGAAAAGCAAAAACAAATTCAGTGAGTTTAATTAAGTAACCCTTAAAACCAACATATTAGCATATTAGCATGGGACATCGCTGCAGCGCGTTTGAGCCTTTGACATCCTGCTCAATTTGGTGTGTGCGTGTGCGTGTGCATGTGTGCGTGCGCGTGCGTGTGTGCCACCCACCACAGCACCACATAAAGTACCAGCACCTGCTGAAGAAGAAGTATGTGTGTCCTCATCCGTCCTGCGGTCGCCTCTTCAGACTGCAGAAACAGCTGCTGCGCCACGCCAAGCACCACACAGGTAACCAGCATTAAACTGGTGATGATGAGTGGTGACGATGCACGCCAGACAGGCGCCGTGGTGTGACGGGCTGTGTGTGTGTGTGTGTGTGTGTGTGTGTGTGTGTGTGTGTGTGTGTGTGTGTGTGTGTGTGTGTGTGTCTCTCTCTCCCTCCCTCAGACCAGAGGGACTACATCTGTGAGTTCTGTGCCCGAGCGTTCAAGAGCTCCCACAATCTGGCGGTCCACCGGATGATCCACACAGGGGAGAAGCCTTTGCAGTGAGTTCTACTCTTTGCACTCTTGAGTAACGACCCGGGCCCCGGGTCGGCGGTACGGGGCCTGGCGCCGAGCAGCCGTTGGCCCGGGTCGCGCAGCGGCCACGTTGGCTGTCTGGGTGGGGAAACCTACTGGAATCGTTTTGGCAAACCAGTGATCTACGGTGTTGTCTCGCGGAAGCAGACATGCACAAGAGTTCCTAACGGATGCCCTTTTGTTTTGTCGCACACCATGATTGCCGCAAGCACAGGGAAATGATGAAGGGCAGGATATTAACGGCTGCAGATAAGAACGATTTATGGGAAAAAATGACATATTAAAATAACAAAGACTAAAGTGCCGAAACGTGTCATATTTATACTTTCACCCCCAATAACTGTTGAAACATTTCAAGGCCCAATCTCAATTCTCTATCTTACCCCTTCCCCTTCCCCTACGTCTTGGCCCTTGAAACAGAGGGTTCAGGGCTAGGGGTAAAAACATGCCCCTATGAATTGAGAAAACACTCGTTACGGTTGCGTCATCATACATCTTTTTCAGTTATTACGGTTTTGAATTTCATTGATGTTCAGAAACAATGTCTTTGTTAACCAACATTTCTCTTTATTTACAATTATGAATGGCTACAACATTGAACGCATGACTCCCACGCAGCGTATTTTGATTTCAGATATTTCTGCTCGTTTTCGTGCCGAAAACGTATCAGCTGCCGGGTTTCCTCTGGCGTCACTGTGTGAAAAAGGACGATATATGTAAAGCACGTATCGATTTGTCTCTAGTTGTCTACACTGATATCAAACGGAATTTGCTGCTAATTGTGTTTAGTAAACTAGACATGCATGGAGTTCATTGCTAGTCAGAGAAATGTGTAGTTGTGCACTCAGCAATGTAACGAACGTTCGCATATCGATTTTCAAAAAAGTTTCGATTAAGAACATGGTTGCAAATATATAGGTAGACCGTTTAGAGCACAAAACAATACTGTCGTAAATTTTAAATCAGCCGAAAATACTTACATTTATGGGACTCTCGTGGAGATCTGGCCGCGATTGTTGCCGGTTGCGCATTGTAATGGGTACCCCTTGGTTTCAAGTAAGCTCCCGATCTTACTTGGTTTCAAGGGGTGTCTACCCCTTCCCCTTGGCCCTACCCCTCGATCGAAATGAGAATTGAGATAGCCCTTCATCTCACGTGAACGCGCAAAACCAAGGGGAAGGGGTAAGGGGAAGGGGTAAGATAGAGAATTGAGATTGGACCCAAGTCTGGCCAGGCCTCTGCAGCACAGCGGTGTGTGCGTGTGCCCTAACCCTAACCCTATATATAGGTAGACTGTTTAGAGCACAAAACAATACTGTCGTAAATTTTAAATCAGCCGAAAATACTTACATTTATGGGACTCTCGTGGAGATCTGGCCGCGATTGTTGCCGGTTGCGCATTGTAATGGGTACCCCTTGGTTTCAAGTAAGCTCCCGATCTTACTTGGTTTCAAGGGGTGTCTACCCCTTCCCCTTGGCCCTACCCCTCGATTGAAATGAGAATTGAGATAGCCCTTCATCTCACGTGAACACGCAAAACCAAGGGGAAGGGGTAAGGGGAAGGGGTAAGATAGAGAATTGAGATTGGGCCCAAGTCTGCCCAGGCCTCTGCAGCACAGCGGTGTGTGCGTGTGTGTGCGTGTGTGCGTGCGTGCGTGTGTATGTGTGTATATATAACACCTGAGCGTGTGTCCCACCAGGTGTGAGATCTGCGGCTTCACCTGCCGCCAGAAGGCGTCGCTCAACTGGCACATGAAGAAGCACGACGCGGACGCCACCTACCAGTTCTCCTGCTCCATCTGCAGCAAGAAGTTTGAGAAGAAGGACTGCGTGGTCGCCCACAAGGCCAAGAGCCACCCCGAGGTGCTCATCGCCGAGGCACTGGCCGCCAACGCCGGCGCCCTCATCACCACCCCCCCGTCCCTGCTGGAGCTGCAGGGGGGGCAGGTGCGCGCGGCCCAGCCGGAGGTCGCCGCCCTGGAGGTGGCCCCGGCGGCGGGCCAGCAGCAGGCGGGGCAGCACGTGGGCCACCGGGTGGTGCTGCTGGGCCAGGACCACCAGAGCCTCCACACCATGCAGGTGCCGGTGACCATCGCCCTGTCCCCGGCCGATCCACCGTCACCGGACGGCCGGCAGCAGCAGCAGCAGCAGCAGCAGCAGCACCAGCACCTGCAGCTCCAGATGCCCCTCCACTTCGTTCAGACCACCGGCCCCCAAGCCCAGCAGCAGCACACCCAGATCCAGCAGCTCACCCTCACCCATTCTGGATCTGTGGTCTCCCAGCCCCAGATCCAGCAGCTCACCCTCCACTCTGGCGCCGTGGTGGCCCAGCACCAGGGCCAGCTGCTGCAGCAGCAGCAGCAACCGCAGCAGCAGCAGCAGCAGCAGCAACAGCAGCAGCAACAGCAGCTGGGCCAGACGGAGGTGCTCCACATGACCTTCCAGCCAGTGGGCCAGGCCCAGAGCCACCTCCAGCAGATCCCCCTCCAGCTGCAGACCCTGCAGACGGCCCCCGCGGCCCCTGGGGGGGACCCCCAGCAGCACCAGGGCATCGTGGCCAACGGGGACAGCTACGTCCTGGACACGTCCGTCCTGACCTCCTCCGCCTCACCGGCGCTCCACCAGCAGGGCCAGGCGGTGGTCTGGGAGCAGACCGCTGAGGGCCTGGCTGAGGGTGGGGTGCGGGCGCTGCTCTAACGCCATGAGAACACACACACAGGAGCCGCGCACGCTAAACATGAAACGCAAGACAAGGAAGCGGGATGGAAGAGATGGATGTGTTATTGTCAGTGACCCCGTATGCGCTAATGCAACGTTTTGCGATGCACATAAAGTCGCAAATGTCTGATTTAACGCCCCCCCCCCCCCCCCATGTTCTGATGGTTTTAAATGAAACTGATCAGGGAGAGGTGTCTGCGTGTGCGTCCCCGTGTACGTTCAAAGCTGTTTGTATATACAGTGAAGTAATGTTAGTCTAAACTTAACTGGTCTTTTATATTAGTGTGTGTGCGTTTGTGTATTTCTGTTCCTGTTTAAAACTAGTTGAAGGACATTGTTTTGCTATTGCAGAACACAAACTTATGCAAAAGTATAGCATAGCACCATGTGTAACAGCATATTAATGTGTAGACAAATGTGTTAAACATTGGGGGTTCTGTAAGATGTATTAGTGTTATGTTTCACAGGCCTAGAACAGAAAATACTCACCAATGGTTTCAGAAAAATGTGGAGCTTTTATGTTGGATCAAGCAGTTTTATTTTTAAAGCAACAAATATGCAAATAACATTGAGCTTGACAGATGTTAAAACATTTGGGTGGCTAAAGACTGATCTAACAAACCAGGTATAAGTAGAAAAGGTAACCAACTTAGTCCCTGAATATTGGAAAATGTATTTCTGAAAGGTCATGTAATTTGTTCGAAACCCTTAGTTGTGTCCCCGATAAACCTTCTCATACGCAATATAGAGCAGCACATAGACTGTTTATATAAGATCAATAAATGTCTTAACATTGTGATATCGCCTTTTCTTATTAAACTATGGGCTACGCATATCTTTGACATCGAGGAACATCCTCTGGATAAATATATACATTATATAAAGTCCAGAGTATACAAATCCTATACACAAACAGCATATACATGAAACATGTATACATCTTAAAATGGCACCTATTTTACCCCCAGTTGTGATGTTGATTGGCCCTCACAGCTTCACTGTCTACCCTACAGTGACACCACACATGGGAGTGTCCACAATGTTTAGGGACAGACCTGCCTCCCAGTCGTTACCGTCCACTGGGTAGACTGAACCATCATCAACCTACCCAACACTTGTGATGCCACCATTCTGGGCTGGCTTTTAAGGTCCAACCAACATCGCACCTTGTTAACATATGGGCACACACTGGCAGCACAGCGCTGCAGGCCGGGCTCAGGACGTCTTGGTGCGGTCTCGCTCCTTCTGCAGCGCGTACTGCTTCAGGGCCCTCTTGGGAGGGACCAGGGTATTGCTCAGTCCCACCCTCCTCTTCTTCCCCGGCTGCCCCTCGTCCTGCCCCCGGGAGCCGGCCGGGGGGGCGTCCCCCGGGCCGGGGTCAACCGCGTCCCCGCGGCCCGTGGGGTCCCCGAGGCCGGCGGCCGGGTTCTGGAGGTCGCTGTCGTGCGCGTACTTGCACTTGATCCCGAACCTGCAGCGGCCGTCCTTCCGGTACGCCACGCACACCCTCTTGCCCCCGATGACCGCGGGCTTGGCCTGCATGGTGAGCGGCACGTGCTTCTGCAACACGTTCAGTTTCTGGTCCGCTTGCGCCTTGAAGGGGTTGGCGAACACGCCGCTGCCTGCGCAGGTGCCCAGCGGAGGGGGTGGGAGTTTGTTTAGAGGAGGGAGAGAGCTTATGGGTGGAGGTGGCGCTGGTGGCGGTTGGCGTGGAGTGGATGGAGATGATGCCGTCACTGTCAGAGAACGCCGCCGGGGCGAGGGTTGTGTTTCATCCTCTCCTTCTGGTTCGGATTCACTGGACGCCGACCCAGACTCCAACAGGAAATTTCGTGTCTTGGTGACGACTGTTGTTGCTCTCAGGGACACTGCAGTGGAACTTAATGAGGAACAGAGGATGAGAGGATTAGACTAGGATTGACAGGGCTGAGGGGGAGGGACCTAGGATGTCCAACACGCACATTTAAACACCAATACTAAACGAGGTCGGGAAACTCAACACCATGAAGCAGGTTTGATGTGTGCTGTGGTTTGTTACCTATTTGTTCCGTTGCTGACGTCCCCATCCTCCTCGCTGTCTGACTCAGAGGACAGTCCATAGCCGACCAGAGAGTCCATCCCCTCCCAACCAGAGTGCTTACAGCAGCTATGCTAAAGTGGAGCTAGGATGCTAAGCTACTTCTACTGACCTCGACGCGGTCAGTCGGATTACCATCGTCGGAAAAATCCACTTAAACGCTTGGACCTTATATATAATTATTGTAAACCAAAATATAATTATTTTGGTTACACTCAGGCAGACATTAACATTATTATATCTATGTTTACGCCGCCATTCAACTGCTGTTCGGGTGCGCTGTGAGGCTCCGTCCGCCGTCCCGCCCCCTGGCGGACGGGAGGGGAACTGAGGCGTAATTGCCCAGGCCTAATAACGGGTCTGCATGTTGGAATCGCACATCGACCTACAATGAACACACTCCTGCTCTCTCTCTCTCTCTCTCTCTCTCTCTCTCTCTCTCTCTCTCTCTCTCTCTCTCTCTCTCTCTCTCTCTCTCTCTCTCTCTCTCTCTCTCTCTCTCTCTCTCTCTCTCTCTCTCTCTCTCTCTCTCTCTCTCTCTCTCTCTCTCTCGCAGCATTCGGCTCACTTATTTGGCCTCCTCGTGTAGTGCGGCAATGGGACTCAAGTCGATATATATATTTTGTGCTTTATTGACATCAAAACAATTTACCAGGATACTAACAT
Organism: Urophycis tenuis; assembly: GCA_036785325.1. Taxonomy (NCBI): domain Eukaryota; kingdom Metazoa; phylum Chordata; class Actinopteri; order Gadiformes; family Phycidae; genus Urophycis; species Urophycis tenuis. The sequence continues at coordinate 12,240,495 of JAXIVH010000001.1, forward strand.
TACAAAACAGAATCACCTGTATAGATAACAGAAGTGGGACACACACACACCTGTACATATATAAGAATGATGCATCAAAACAACAAAGTGCAAGACTCGTAACAAGGTTCCTCAATGTCTGACGTCCATTGCCTTGTATAAACATGCAGTTGTAGCAGTGGCAGAGCAGTCATGCCTTCCACGCCATAAAGGTGTTTGTAACTGTTGAACAATCGCAGGAGGGTTTAGGCTTCATCTGATGAATAGTAATTATTCGGCTTGTAACCATCAACCCCATGTGCAGTATACAACACGGTGGTCTGTGGTCAACAGGTGTTTAGGTGATACTTCCACCATGAACAGCAGCAGGTCCAGGGGAGTGCCCCTTTCCACAATTGTCTTTATTTCTTCTTTGACTTTTTTTTTAGAAAACATCATTTTCAGACAGTCCCTAGACACATGAGGATGGTCACCATCCGTGCCACACGTTCTCCGGGGTCGGTCGGTAAAATAGTTTCTAAAGTCGTAGGCGGTCAGTGGGGTCCTGAAGGAGCTCCTTCTACCCATCCTCTGAAAGTCTCTCCACCGCTGGCTGCCACTGCTGTGACATCTCGAACATGTGTCGTCGCAGGCGTCAGCCTCCGCTGTTGTGTTCTGATCCAGTTCCCATGGTCCTTTGACACGCGAGTGTGTGTGTGTGTGTGACCACTGTATGCCGGACCAGAGCGTTCTAAAACACACTGTCTTGGTTCTCCTTTCCGTGGGCAGCCGACGGGTCGACGGCCCTG
>JAXIVH010000001.1:12243761-12248761 GCA_036785325.1 Urophycis tenuis
CCTCTACCTCGACCGCAGGGCGGCCCCAAGTGGCATTTCATCTGTTAGCGCGATATCAGCGCGTCCGTTCGGCCTGTCCGCTTCCTGTGCTCCTGTCCATGGCCGCCGCTGATTAAGCCATACGTAGAGCGCATACGTCTGCGCACAGAGCTGTGTCTGGGCAAGCCTCGGATACTTTGATAGACAGGCAGTCGTAGGCAACGTCTGCCAAACTGTTGCGTCTGTGAGCTCCGGGTCCGTTTTTCTGCTGCTTTACGGACAGAAGTCTGTGGTGCGCAATGCATAACATGAGACATGAGGACTTCTGTCATTAGATAAGATCATGTAGTGTATCCATCAAAGACCAGAGTTTGGGAGATCAGAATAGGACTTCAAAACTTTTTCTTATACTAACTATATAAAACTATCAAATACTGCAAGAAATGTGTCCTGCCGAAAGTCTATCTATAACCAAGTACTATGAAGGAGTGAAAGAGTTTCTGTGTATGTGTATTGTGTAAACATACAAAAAGGCGCTGCGTAGACACAATAAGACCAACAGACACGGGGGTTTAACTTGAGTCACCAAGGTTTAGGTCATGTAGTCGGATTGCGCACAACAAATGAAATTGAAATTCATGAATTGAAATTCATGAATTGAAATTCGTCAGAACAATCTCCTTTAACGCCTGCTTGTAAGCTGAGCGGTGGCCTTTCCTGTGATTACAACCAATTATGCCCGCACACAAAAAAAAAAAAAACTTTCCCTTTTGTGTGGTCGGGTTTTGTCTCTCCAACTGTAAACATCCTCCTGACTCCTGTGGAGGCACGCTGATCAAATTAGGCATCGCTCTGCTGGTCTCACACTGGTATCAACTTGCACACAGGTCTAAACAGCCACACTAGAATGTCACACGGACCCTGGGGAAGTGTAATGGCTCACACTCCCACCTCGCGCCACACACTCACACTAATCCATGGCGGTTAATGGCTCGGCGGTGTAGGAGGAGCTGAACAATCCCCTCACTGTCGGACAGCGGCATGGTGAGGTCAGCTCCGGGGAATGTGTGCAGCGCGGCGCTGGTGTGTGTGTGTCGGGGGGGGGGGGGGGGGGGGGGGGGGGGGGGGGGGGGGGGGGTTTGGCTTGGTTCCGGTCAGGTTTGGGAAGTCGGTGGGCCGGAACGCCACACCATCGCTGCTGGTCAATGGTGGAGCTGACTTTTGGCCTCACCACCTCCACCACCACCACCACCACCACCTCCACCTCCACCTCCACCACCTGACTGAAATACTACAGATTAAAACAGCACAATTCTAACTTAAATAAAATGAAATTATATGAAAAATACATGATGCAAAATGCAACGTAGTTCAATGGTGATTTAGATGATTTAAACTAACTTTTGTACTACAGCATGTACCTAATTAAATACGAGTAATGAGTATAATTAAAGTGATTGAGTTAAGTGCAGTGTTGAAGTAAACGATTCGATGGTGGTTGGCTGACAGATTTCCATCTGTCAGCAAACCCTTCACATGTTTCAGATTCAGGTTTAGCAAGCCAGATAACTACAGCATTATCTTTTACCTTAAAATATAACACTGTGCCGTGTCAGAGAGGAGAGAGAGAGAGAGAGAGAGAGAGAGAGAGAGAGAGAGAGAGAGAGAGAGAGAGAGAGAGAGAGAGAGAGAGAGAGAGAGAGAGAGAGAGAGAGAGAGAGAGAGAGAGAGAGCTGACATACATGGACCCTACAGTGCATGATGCACTTTTTTACATTTATATTCACGACAATTAAAATATTGCATTGATGCTCAATAGATTACATTTCAATTTGAATACCACATATAGAATGCGCCCGCTCCCTCCACACATCCCCACTTCTGTCCCCCTCGTTCTGAGCGTCTACCAGTGCTCCCCCTAGTGTGACACGCAGCCATGCTAGTCCCTTGGGACCGATGATCCCAGCCCAGCTCTGCTACGGCTTCTTTGTTCCATTCACTGGAATACCAACAAAGAACAAAAACAAGTTGAGTAATCTTTGCTTCGCAACAAAAAAAATAAAGGTTACTAATGCAATTAATTTTTGGCTAAATGTCATCCCCTCACACAATGATTGACATTGTCATTAAAAACCATCCCCTGAAACAGCACACCCTGGAATGCAGCCATGGTGCAGCCAGCCAAGCCAGGATGGTGGTGTTTCTATGTACAACAGCAACAATAACAAGATTATAGAGCTTAGAGCTGCACAGCCTGCCTTTAAACACTGACTACTGGAGGGTGCAGAATGGAAATAGGGATGAAAGGTTCAACGTTTGTATTTTACTTTTCTGTTGTTCTTTCAGATGGCAGACAGGCTGCAAATGACATTCCTACTCTTTATCCCCCCCCCCCCCCCCCCCCCCCACGGTATAATCTCTCCCCTCCAGAGGAAGAAGGAGGACCTGGGAGCCGACCTGGTCCTGCCCGACCTGTCGCTGGTCTCTGTCCCGCCCGCGTCCTCCCAGCTGGAGGCCCGGGACCAGCTGTGGCGCATCCACTCGGCGCTGGGCCAGTGTCGCTGCCTCCTGGAGCGGGCCATCGCCAGGGAGGAGCAGGACGTGGGGGCGGGGGCCAGGGCTGACTACCAGAAGCAGAGGAAGACGGTGAAGGACAGGCTGGCGCTGCTGCTGGCCACCACACGGGAGCTCCTGCAGGCCACCGGCGGTACTGCAGGCCTGACACCCATCCCCGACTGTCTGGAGGTAGGCCTTTTACATAGGTTGTAGTTTAACCACGTTTTGTAGAAGTTTATGTAGGTTTTGTATGAACGCAAATTAAAATAGATGGACAAATGGCTGCATTTCCAAGTTACTCGCTCTATAAACACAATGCCGTGTTATAAATGCCAGCATTCCCTTTAAGTGTAATAATCTAATATATGCACCATTTAGAGGATGTTATGATTCAAATCGTTTTTTCATACATTTCTTAACATGGCGGCCCTAGGGTGAAGCTAAGTTGGCTCTACCAGCTGAGAAATTCAGGGTCCTATAATTTGCGATGCTTTGTTATTCTCTAATTCACGTAAAATGACACTCCTGCCTACTACTGTAACTATGCACTCCTCTTACCGACAAATTACCCCGACACACATGCACACAAGTGGGAAATTATAATTTGTTTGTAGACACAAACACACACACGCACACACACACACATACACACAGATGAACTGTAGATAACAATGGAATTTCTCCAACCCACAAATCTCCCACAAATCTCACTCTCTCTCTCTCTCTCTCTCTCTCTCTCTCTCAATCGCAGCATTCGCTTATTTCGCCTCCTCGTGTAGTGCGGCAATGGGACTCAAGTCGATATATATATTTTGTGCTTTATTGACATCAAAACAATTTACCAGGATACTAACATTACAAAACAGAATCACCTGTATAGATAACAGAAGTGGGACACACACACACCTGTACATATATAAGAATGATGCATCAAAACAACAAAGTGCAAGACTCGTAACAAGGTTCGTCAATGTCTGACGTCCATTGCCTTGTATAAACATGCAGTTGTAGCAGTGGCAGAGCAGTCATGCCTTCCACCCTGTAAAGGTGTTTGTAACTGTTGAACAATCGCAGGAGGGTTTAGGCTTCATCTGATGAATAGTAATTATTCGGCTTGTAACCATCAACCCCATGTGCAGTATACAACACGGGGGTCTGTGGTCAACAGGTGTTTAGGTGATACTTCCACCATGAACAGCAGCAGGTCCAGGGGAGTGCCCCTTTCCACAATTGTCTTTATTTCTTCTTTGACATTTTTTTTTTTAGAAAACATCATTTTCAGACAGTCCCTAGACACATGAGGATGGTCACCATCCATGCCACACGTTCTCCGGGGTCGGTCGGTAAAATAGTTTCTAAAGTCGTAGGCGGTCAGTGGGGTCCTGAAGGAGCTCCTTCTACCCATCCTCTGAAAGTCTCTCCACCGCTGGCTGCCACCGCTGTGACATCTCCAACATGTGTCGTCGCAGGCGTCAGCCTCCGCTGTTGTGTTCTGATCCAGTTCCCATGGTCCTTTGACGCATAGAGTGTGTGTGTGTGTGACCCAAGCGGCAACATTCCATGCTGAAAAATGAAGCCCATGCGGAATGCAAAAACTTGCAGTTCCTCGACTGGCCGCTTGAGGCTGGCAGCAGAAAGGAGTCAACTCCCATAGACACCCATGTTAAAATGTCCAACTTTACAGCCAAAATAAACATGTTTACAGCCTGGTTCAAAAAACGGTTTTGGTGTCTTTCAGTAGTGTTCGAGTCCATGACAACTGTGAGGGGGGTGAATTTTTTTAGAATCCATTATTTTAATGCACAGAGAAGGATTTATTTTATGAATAATTAAGGGCGTGGTCAACTTGATTGGCAGCTGTCATATGTCACCACGGCATGACCTTCACGGATTCGAGGCTTTGATTGGTCTGGCCGGAGGTAGGCGGGCTTAGAACACAGACTGAAATGTCCAAGATGGCGGCGCCCAGAAGCTCAATTTTAGGCTTCATCTCCTGGGTGACGTCACGGAGGGTTTGTCCATATATATATACAGTCAATGGTGTGACCACTGTATGCCGGACCAGAGCGTTCTAAAACACACTGTCTTGGTTCTCCTTTCCGTGGGCAGCCCGACGGGTCGACGGCCCTGTTCGAGGTGAAGATGTGGATCTACCGGATCTTCCGGGAGCTGGACTACTGGAGCCGGGCCGCCATCAACACGCTGCAGGCGCTGCCCGCCGAGGGCTCCGCTCGCATGTCCACCCGGAGAAGGAGGAACGCACGGAGCTAAGGGAAGAGGAAGAGGAGGGAAGAGGGATGGAGAAAAGAGGAGACGGAGAGTGTGCGTGTGTGTGTGCGTGCGTGTGTGCATGCGTGCGTGTGTGTGTGTGTGTGTGTGTGTGCGTGTGTGCGTGTGTGCGCGTGTGTGCGTGTGTGCGTGTGTGCGTGTGTGTGTGTGTGTGTGTGTGTGTGTGTATGTGTGTG
>JAXIVH010000001.1:12271261-12293761 GCA_036785325.1 Urophycis tenuis
GCCCCCCCGCCCGCCCTGAGCCCCACCAGGGGGCGCGGCGCCGTGCCGGTGTCGGTGTTGAAGCGCAGCCCGCCGCCGCCGCCCATGAGCGCGGTGGCCACAAGGAAGAACTCGGCGAGGAGGCGCAGCGAGGAGGAGGAGGACGACGACGACGAGGTGGAGGTGGTGGACGTGAAGAGGCCGAAGGAGGAGGAGGAGGAGGAAGAGGAGGTGGAGGTCGTTCGCCCACTGGCGGTGAACGGCGCCTCCCTCGCCAAGGAGGCGGAGCCGCCGCTGAAGAAAGAGGAGCGCAAGGAGGAGGGGGAGTACGAGGAGGCTGAGGAGGAGGAAGAGGAGAACGGAGCGATGGAGGCAGACGACGACAGCGGCGCGGAGGACAAGGAGAAAGACCTGATGAGGTGAGGACAAGGAGCACCGACTGAATGTCAACAGGTTTCGTTTTCTCTAACACTCGTGAGCGTCCAGTTAAATGCTGAAGTTAGAGTGAAGTCCTCAGTGATTTCATTGGTCTTGAGTTTGTTTGGCATCAACTTGAACAAATCATTGCTCTCTTTTGGCCCAAATCGATGCCAGACAAACTCAAGACCAGTGACATCACCGAGAGCTTGCAGCCCACCAATAATGGTGGGTAATCAATGTGGTGTCATTTCAAAACGATTGTAAATATAGAACTTCTCTGTACCACTATATCTCGAAACCTTTTCAAATGAACGAAACCCTGCTCAACGATGGTTTCATGGCCACTTAATTATTCATCGTCCTGAAAGCAAAAGTAAAGCTGGTCTGAGAACAATGTCTCTCTGGCTGACGGTACCTGGGGATGGCCATGATTGACCCAGTGGAGTAACCACCATGGGTCAGGTCCTCCCAGGGTCTTCTACTGAACACCTCCCTCTCTGTGTCTGCGCAGCAGCTCAGGACGCCTCCACATGCTGCCCCTGCTGTCCTCGCTGTCCTCCCTGGTGCTGTACCTGCGGCGCCTGCAGCACTCGGCCTTCCTGTCCCTGTCGCGCCAGCTGCAGTCGGCCGAGGCCTGGCGCCTGCTCTGCCACTCCAGCCTGGCGCTGCTCATCCTCTACAACCGCCGGCGCGAGTGCGAGGTGTCCAAGCTCTCGGTGACGGAGTACCGCGCCCGCCTCACCCCCCAGTGCCCGGTGCCCGTGCCCCTCGGGGCGCCCCCCGCCCTCACCCCGCTGGAGGCCTCGCTGTCCCCCTTCGAGCGCCTGGTGCTCCCCCACCTGCCCCGCGTGGGCGTGCAGGGCAAGCGCGGCCGCGTGCAGCCCCTCATCCTGCCGCCGCACTGCGAGCCCTGCCTGGAGCTGCTGCTGCAGACCCGGCTGGACGTGGGCGTGGACCCGGCCAACCCCTACGTGTTCGCGCGGCCCTACCACTCCCCGGCCACGCCCCTGCGGGGCACCGACCTGCTCCGGAGCCTGGCGCGCTCCAGCGGAACCCGCAACCCGCGCGCCCTCACCCAGACGCGGGTGAGGCGGCAGGTGGCCATCCTCACCCAGCTGCTGCTGCTGGGGGAGGGGGAGGAGCCGGGCCAGCCAGGGGGCGGGGCGGTGGAGAGGCTGGAGAACTTCCTGGAGAGGGAGTACCACGTGACGCAGAACTGCGCCGGGATTGGCCAGGACCCGGGCCTGATGGGCCGCGTGGGCCGTGTGGTGCTGTGCGGGGAGCGGGACGGCGTGCTGTTCCGCGGCATGAGCCTCCATCACATCTGCCTGGAGCTGGACGGTAAGACCCCCTTGACATGACGGACCACCGCGTGTAGCTCAAGGGGACAGGGCACGCCCTAGAGTCATTGTACGGGTGATGGATTGAGTGACCTTTGATGTTTCTAGCTTTATTTATAGTTGAATGACTCTTCTTTAAAGTTTATTTATTTAGCACCTTCAGACGCAAAGGTCGTTCGAAGTGCTTTAATAAGAAGGAAAACACATAATCACATTTTAAAGACGAAGGAGAATCAATACGAGAGAAATGATAAGGATGAAAGTATACTAAAGTAAGGGTCATGAATAAATGAATATGCTATTGCAGAGAGACATCTGAATAAAAAGCTGTGCTCTTTTGGAAGAGTATCTCCTAATGCCATTTGTTCACACTGTGTTTTCTCTGTCATGTGTGTCATCTATGCACTCTATCATGATACATCTATACAACTTGTCGGTATATTTAGAGCTATGTTTTATATGTATGTATATATAAAGATATAAATAATGCATATCTATTCACATACAATGTATGTATACTGTACTGTAGCAAAATATGCTGTAGAAATAGATATATCTCTAGATATATCTCTAGAGATATATATATATAATATGTACCTTACAATACAATATAATATATATATATCTCTAGAGATATATATATATAATATGTACCTTACAATACAATATACTGTATACAGTACATGCATGTATCTGGTACAACTTGGTGTATGTGTGTGTGTGTGTGTGTGTGTGTGTGTGTGTGTGTGTGTGTGTGTGTGTGTGTGTGTGTGTTTGTGTGTGTGTGTGTGTGTGTGTGTGTGTGTGTGTGTGTGTGTGTTGGGGGCGTGTTAGTCAGGCTTACTAGAGGATCAGAGCGCTGACAGATGGACTAATGAAGGACCTTGTCATTATCTCCCCCCGCACCCCCCTGTCTCCCCCCCCCCCATCTCCCCCGCCCCACCAGTGATGTCGGGTAACTCCGCCGACTCCTACTCGGAGGGGGGGGAGTCGGACAGCGAGCAGGGCAAGGAGAAGCCCCCCCCGGAGGCCGCCAGCCCGCCCCCCGCCGCGGCGCCGCCCGCCCCCGCCCCCACCCCCACCCTGCTGTTTGTGCGCAAGGGGAAGAACAACGGCCGCGTGGGCCGGCCCAAGAAGATGAAGAACATGCAGGCGGTGATGGCGGCGGCGGCGGCGGCGGCGGCAGCGTCGGGCGCCATGCCGGCCGCCGCCACCGCGCTGGTCAAGGCCAAGAGGAGCTCCTCCGGCCAGCAGCAGTCAGGTTGGTCACCGGCTCCTTGATCTCTTGCTCGCGCCTTGATCTGTTGCTCTATTGCCCGCGCCTTGATCTATACGCCTTGATCTGTTGCTCACGTCTTGATCCGTCGCTCACGTCTTGATCTGTCGCTCACGTCTTGATCTATTGCTCACACCTTGATCTATAGCTCTGTTGCTCGGCTTGGAATAACATGTCTGCAGTCAATGCTGGTGGATAGTGATTTCTATAATGTCATCAATAAAATCACATCCTAGAACCGATGGTTACTCCAAATAAAGCATGCTGGCCGGTCCTGATCTTTTGTAGACAAAGAGTTTGTTTACAAGAACTCTACTATGGAGACCTGCCGGGCTGCGCTGGTTGGCGTCACACAGCTGCTCAGCCCGTTAGCGTGCACAGAACTCCGAATGTTCTGCATTCTGAAGGTTTCCTGCCTGCTCACCAGGAGGGGCTCAATCTAACACACTGCTGCCTTTAGTAACCATTATTAAAAACACCCCAAAAGTAAGGTATGGTATAAAAATATTTTGAAAATATTGCAACGTTCCATAGACAAAAGTGTATGTGTATGAATAGTTGGTCGTCATGGACACTACTGATTGTCCGAGAAAAGGGGTGGAACCAATTAACATTCAACCAATCAGCTGAGGAACAGCGCTAAGCACAGTAACAAGCGACAACATGATTTTCAACCCAAAATTTTCAATTGAGTTAGTTTTGCATTGTGAGTGACATGATCTTGTAAATCATGTGGTCATATCTCATGTTCACCAGGGGGCTTACTGTCCTGGAAGGTGTGTTTTCATATGTGTTACTAAGTGAGGCAGGTAAAGACAGACATAATACAGGTAATATGAGAGAGACAGATACTGTATATAGACAGCCAGATAATATGAAAGAGACAGGTAATGTGAGAGAGACAGGTATATAGACAGACAGGTAATATGAGAGAGACAGGTATGTAGACAGACAGGTAATATGAGAGAGACAGGTATGTAGACAGAGAGGTATCTAGATAGACAGGTAATATGAGAGAGACAGGTATGTAGACAGACAGGTAATATGAGAGAGACAGGTATGTAGACAGACAGGTAATATGAGAGAGACAGGTATGTAGACAGACAGGTAATATGAGAGAGACAGGTATGTAGACAGACAGGTAATATGAGAGAGACAGGCATGTAGACAGACATATGGCCCTACGTTGATTGCTGCTTTGATAATCCACAGAAGTGTTGTTTCAAATGAAGGCATGATTAAGAATAAAACATGGGGGGGATTAACATGAGGGAGAGACTTCAGCGGGGGAGTGACTCATCATCTAAATTAGTCTTATTCTCAGAAATTATTTTACCCTAATCACTGCCAATCACAAAGTGTTGGTAACAACAAGCCATGACTCAAAACTACCAAGACCATGGTGTGTGTGTGTGTGTGTGTGTGTGTGTGCGCGTGTGTGCGTGAGTGCGTGTGTGCGTGTGTGTACGTGTGTGTGTGTGCGTGAGTGCGTGTGTGCGTGTGCGTGTGTGCGTGCGTGTCTGTGTGTGTGTGCGTGTGTGTGTGTGTCTATTCACACCTACTGTTCCTTTTGACTGTGTGCATGTGTGCGTATGTGTGTGTGTGTTTGTCCATTTTTAATACACACATACAAACACACACACACACACTGTTTTTGTGTATGTGTTAACATAGAATTCTCTCTGAAATTATGTGCACTCTGTTAGCAAGACATTTACACAATGTGTTGCACTAGTAAATACTTTTCTCTCTCCCTCCCTCCCTCTCTGCCCCTCTCTCTCTCTCTCTCCCTCTCTCCCTCCCTCCCTCTCTCTCCCTCCCTCTCTCTCTCTCTCTCCCTCCCTCTCCCTCCCTCCCCCCCCCAGGTAAGCGTGGGGTGCTGAAGCGGCCGTGGTCGGAGGCGGAGCGCGCGGCGGTGGAGGAGCACCTGACCCGTAACATCGCGGAGCTGCGTGTGCCGGCCAAGGCGGACTGCGAGCGCTGCCTGCAGCAGTGCCCCCTGCTGGTCAGCAACCAGCGCGACTGGCGCGCCATCAAGTTCTACTGCCACAACCGCATCCAGCTGCTGAAGAAGAACCAGCGGCGGGACGGCGACCCGCTGCCCCTCATCGTCTGCTGAGGGGGGAGGGAGGGAGGGAGGGGAGGGAGGGAGTGCAGAATCGTTCTCACGTCGCGTTATGAAAAATACTACGTTTTTTTTTCTTCTTTTTGGTACAGAAAAATATGGCCATCCAACCCCCCCCCCCCCCCCCCCCACCCCTCCACACACACACACACACACACACACAAACACACACATGCACACACACACACAGGTGGGGGGTTACAGGTGTGCGTGTGGGGGGGGTGGGGGGGGGGGGGCAGTCAGCCAAGCGCTGTGCCGGTCGACCCGGTTAACCCCCCCTGGTTAGCCACCCCCCCCCCCCCCCCCCGGTTAACCCCCCTGGTTAGCCCTGCCCCCCCAGGTTAACCCCCCTGGTTAGCCACGCCCCCCCCCCCCCCGTTAACCCCCCTGGTTAGCCACGCCCCCCCCCCCCCCCCCCCCCCCCCGGTTAACCCCCCTGGTTAGCCACCCCCCCCCCCCCCGGTTAACCCCCCTGGTTAGCCCCGCCCCCCCGGCTGAGAGCTGCACTACGTTTTCCGGGCGAGCGGGCGTTCGCCTCACGGCGGCCCCGGGTTGGGGGGCCGCACCAGCGCTCGGTGGGTTCTCCTTCATTCTGTAGGTGCACTATTGGACAGGCGTCGGAGCGCCGTGGTGACGAGCCCACCACGCTACTCCAGGCCAGCGGCCTCGCCTCGGCCCGGCGGTCTGCCGGGAGACGGGGGCCCCGCAGGCCCCCGCAGGCTGCTGGCGGACTCTATATAAGCTTTACTCGGTGTTGTTCCCCCTCTCGGAGTAGACACTACGCGACTCGGCCCAGCGGCTTTGTTGTTCAACCACAGTGTACTAGGAGGCTTGAAGGCATTACTGGTTCTCACTGTTTGCGTAGCTACCTGTTCCATGATAGCTACCCGTTCCACGTTAGCCACCTGACACGTTGGAGGACAACCAGCCGCTGGTATTTGTCCATACTTTAGTTAGTGGCCTCGGTTATTGTTCAGACGAGCCTAACTGTGGAGTTTGGACTAGTGAGAGTTCTTTTGGAAGCGTGTTCTCACACATTGTTTGACTCTGGGCCACTCACTTTGACGTTTAAGGTACTGCCTGTTGAATGTTTATTGCTTTTTTGGTCCTGTTTGACAAGGTCATTCATTTCTTAAAGAAACACACAAAATGGTAAAGTGACAGAAAATCAAACTTGGACAGACTCCAAGTGAGACACTCGATTGTAGGCCAAGAAAAAAAAAAACTTTTCTTTTTGAATGCCTAAGATGTGTAGTTATGCCACATTAGATCACTGTGGCACCTGTTGCTCTGGGCTTTTCGTTTTCTTAAAAATACGTTCCTATTTTACCACCAGGTGTTGTGACGCAGATGAGTCATGAGAAGCCATTTTAAAATATGTCTGGCAATAGTGACATCGCTGCTGGTAGTGTCCATCTAGATGTAAGATGGGTAGATCCAACTTCTGCCTACCAGTCGGTGAAGTCTGCCAGGGATGTGACCAGGGAGTTGGAGGTGTTCACTAAAATGGCGTGTAAGGAATCACACGGTGGTAAAATAGGGGCCCTTTAATGTAGTTCTTGTTGAAACAAAGATGAGGAGGTGAAAGACATCAGAAAGGGGTTTCCCCCCAGCGATTTGTCCCATCTGCTCCAGTCCTTCGTTGGCTTTCTGTACGTGTTGCACATTCACTGTTCGCAGGAAGAAAAAAAAAAAAAGTAAAAAAGTTTTTACTTAGTTGTGGATATCATCCAGTAGGGGCGAGGAAATCCCCGCCCGTCAGTTTATGTGTTATACGTTGTACAAAAAGTTGTCTTTCTGAGCGGTGATCGGAGAAGTTGAATGTTAAACCTTTTGCCACGAACATGTTCTTGCTTGTTGAACACACACACACACCGTATGACGGTATATCATGCTGTTTCTGTCTCACGCCCTGTACATCATACAATGTTGCCATGCAGTGTATGATATACGGTGTGTCAATCAAACAGTGTGGCATGCAGTGTACACGTCATACACTGCATGATACACAGTGCACATCAGACAGTGACAGGCAGTGTACACGTCCACACTGCATGATACACAGTGCACATCAGACAGTGTGACATGCAGTGTACACGTCATACACTGCATGATACACAGTGCACATCAGACAGTGTGACATGCAGTGTACACGTCATACACTGCATGATACACAGTGCACATCAGACAGTGTGACATGCAGTGTACACGTCATACACTGCATGATACACAGTGCACATCAGACAGTGTGACATGCAGTGTACACGTCATACACTGCATGATACACAGTGCACATCAGACAGTGTGACATGCAGTGTACACGTCATGCTATACACAGTGTGTGTCATGCAGTTTGCGTCATGCAGTGTGTGTGTGTGTGTGTGTGTGATGCAGTGTATATGTCATGCAGTCTACACCATACAGTGTATATACAGTTGTCTGTCCCACCTGGGCTCCGTTCTCAGCTTTATGTGAGGTGGTTCCCTGGCTCCTCTGGTTGTTGCTGGAAGCCTCTATGGGACTAATACCCTCCACCAGACAGATACTTGAAGTGATTGAGATAATCCAAGTGATCTGTCATGCTCTGGTCATGCCAGTTACTTTGTACATAACAGATATATTATTATATTATGCTAACTGGTTGTTCGTGATAGACTTTATCTGGCTGTTTTTTGTTTTTTTCTTCTTTCCATTCTGGAGTTGTTGTAATTTGTACATAATCATGTTTGTAAATAAGACCCACAGAAACACAAAGGAAAAAAACAACACAATGTATAAAATGCCTTGGTTATCGTGTTATGTTTCTTTTTATAAGTCTTATAAAAATGTAAAGCTTCAACCTGCGTGGTGTGATTTATTGTGAGCGTCTTTCTGACATGATGGGGGGGCTACGTTCTCAGAGGGTTTCTCAAAGAAACGCTTTGTTTCAAAGGATGACTGAAAAAAAAAAAAAAAGAATCGCATTTCCCCCCCGTGGCCAGTAGGAGGCACTAGAACCTCGCCACATTGACAACAACACTTGATTTCGTTCCCTATAAACCGCAGTAGATCAATTGTCCGTGAAGTCTGTCATGTAATAAACAATCATTGCATGCAAAATATTAATGTGTGTGTGTGTGCGTGTATGTTTACATATGTGTGTAGGTTACATACAACATACACATACATACAACCCGCTCATATGACCGGTTCAGTCTATCATCTGTACAAATATTATTAGCATTTGTACTATTGCTCATATCATATTATTAGAGTGTTATGATGATGATTGTTCGTTCTTCATACATTAGTGCTTCGACACATTCGAGAGGAAAGGAGAAAGGAGGCTGCAGTATCTCTGACTGGCTGGCAGATGGCGCTACATGACTGGAGACTCCACCATGACGTGGAAGATTATTTTAGATGAATGAAGTTACAATACTGAAACACCACATAGTAGCTGAATTCACTTAATCTAAATAGGTATACAGCAATTGGTAGGCCCATGCGATTACTTTGCCATAAACGACCACCTGTAAAAGCTAAATCTTCTTTTACTTTAGTTAGTGTCAAAATAACGAACAAAACAAAATCATAGTAGCTTCCCCCCTCCCACCCCCCCCCCCCCCCCCCCCAAAAAAAAAAAAAAAAAAACTAAAACTACTAAAACTAAACTAAGTGAATAAGTGAGTAAATTTAAATGTACCCTACCTTACATTACCAACCCTACTCTACTCTACCTTACCTTCGCTACTCTTCCCTTCCCTACCTTACCTACCCTACCCTACCCTACCCTACCTACCCTACCTTACCTACTCTACCCTACCTTACCTACCCTACCCTACCCTACCTTACCTTACCAACCCTACTCTACTCTACCTTACCTTCGCCAATCTTCCCTTCCCTACCTTCCCTACCCTACCTTACCTACCCTACTCTACTCTACCTTACCTTCACTACTCTTCCCTTCCCTACCTTCCCTACCCTACCCTACCTTACCTACCCTACCTTACATTACCCTACCTTACATTACCTACCCTACCTTACCTTACCTACCCTACTTTACCTTACCTACCCTACCTTACCTTCCCTACCCTACCTTACCTACCCTACCTTCCCTAACCTACCTTACCTACCCTACCTTACATTACCTACCCTACCTTACCTTACCTACCCTACCTTACATTACCTACCCTACCTTCCCTACCTTACCTACCCTACCTTACATTACCTACCCTACCTTCCCTACCTTACCTACCCTACCTTACATTACCTACCCTACCCTACCTTACCTACCCTACCTTACCTTACCTACCCTACCTTACATTACCTACCCTACCTTTCCTTCCCTTCCCTACCCTACCTTTCCTACCCTACCCTACCTTACCTTTCCTACCCTACCCTACCTTGACAACAGATGCCAGACCCCTCCCTCAAAGTATGTTTTTTGGGAAATGCCATAGGCCTAAATGTAGCCTATTTACTACGTAAATTGCAAAATTTTTGCTACAGCATAATAATACTCAAAGTAATGAGTTAATCTAATGGATCAGCGGGTGTAGTCCACAGCCACACTGATGCCATTAGTATTCATGTGAGTTCAGCAAATCGAGAAGCTATATTTGCCTGGAGGCTGGAGTACCTTGGTAGCCCAGGGGTTTACCGATCACGACTTTCACGGTCGTGACAGATGGATTCAGTTGAATTAATCAGTACATCATTTTAAAAAAAACATTTCTATCATGATATAACCTTGTAGGCCCAAAATTAGTTTGGGTTACACATTCACATGGTACCACAGTCACTTGATTCCCATTCAACTGATCAGTAGTGTACCATGTATTTATATTGGCACATTACATATGATCCGTACATTTAAACATTTTTTTAATGTGTGTGGGGGGGGGGGGGGGGGGTACCACTACATTTTCATTGAGACCTTTTGCACCTCATATGCAAATAGACAAAACTATCTGAATACACACACAGCAGCTGAGCCAAAAGGCACCCACCCACACGATCCTGACAGCCGGGAGGTCACGGTGAGTGGAAAGCAATGGGAAACACCTGTGATACTGAAATACACACAGCAACACTGTACTGTGATGCGGTACCGCGGGTCGACCAACACCGGGTCAGGGGGTTACACGCTCTAAACCAGTGGGCCGGGCCTGAAGGCCCTGAAGCCTCGTTTGAGTTTTCATGCAGTGATTAAAAAGTTAGACTGTACGACGTGAACCGGCCCGTAAAAGTCCAGGGTTTTCTGAAACAGAAGCAAGCATGGACGTGCTTGATATGCACAGTGCTGTTGTTGCTCTCTGTATAAGTGTATTCACTCACCATTCAAAGTTCTACTGAAAAGTTCACTCTCATACCCAGCCATTGAATCAAACCTTTCTGCACTGAATGACTCACTGAAGAAGGTGTCGATTTATCCTTGACAATATTGCCTCTATTGTTTGGCTTATTTTTCTCTTTTTATTCATTTTTCTCTTTATTTTTGGCTTATTGTATTTTTTGAATTCAGACATAGCAAAGCATGCTGTCTGGACATGTTGTTCGTACAGACAGTACAACAACAAGCAACGTGATGACGGGGCCTGGTAGGTTAACAAAAATAAATAAATGCATTAAAAATAGTAATTGGAGGTAGTCAGTGTTTTAAAGTGTATACAGTGTTATGGAGTGCAGAAGTGTATCCTTGCATCAAACAGTAAAGTTCAAGGGCGGTGGTGGGATTGGGTGCAACGGTGCAAGGACTGCAAAGAGTGCAAAGAGTGATATTGTCAGTGGGGTTAGGGTAAGGGGTGAGCGGGGGTCCTGGGACTTATTCATGAACCCAACTGCTGCTGGGAAGAAGCTGCTCATGTGGCGGGAGGTTTTGGTCCTGATGGACCGCAGCCTCTTGCCAGAGGGGAGAGAGTTTGTGTCTGGAATGAGAGGGGTCGGCCACAATCCTACAGTCCTGCAGGTCCTGAAGAGGTGGAAGGTCGCAGCCAATCACCTCCGCCGCACAGCAAATGATACGCTGCAGCCTGCTCTTGTCCTTAGCAGTGGTTTGCAGCGTACCAGACGTTGATGGAGGAGGTGAGGATGGACTCGATGAGGGCAGTGTAGAAGTGCACCTTCAATGTCTTTGGCAGGTTGGACTTACTCAGCTGCCGCAGGAAGTACATCCTCTGCTGGGCTTTTTAGATAAAGCGAGTGGACGGAGTGGTGGTGAGGAGAAGTGCAGGTTGTCGTGGTGACCAGTGTACATCTCGCCTGGCTGGAACCCTCGTCAACTACTCTTCCTCTCCTTCCCCCTTCCCTCTCGACACTAATAGCTGCCTTTTTTTTGTGTGAGTTTGTATGCGTATGTGTGTGTGTGTGTGTGTGTGTGTGTGTGTGCGTGTGTGCGTGTGTGTGTGTGTATGTGTGTATGTGTGCGTGCGTGCGTGCGTGCGTGTGTGTGTCTAAATAGATCCGTCCTTCACGTCGTAAACAGGCAGCTGCAGTTCCCTGTAAGATTTCATTTGTACCTGGCGTTCTTTCCATTGTCTGTCTCTCGAGAGAACTCTCGAAATCATCAACTTCCCAACCAAGGACGGAGAGGGAGTTGACGGAAGGGCTGACGTGAGGATTCTGGCAACGACTAGAATTACAACAAAACAATCAAACAAACGTTTATCTGACTCCATATATTGAAACACTACCACCGTGGGCGGTTAAAGCACTAACTATGACCGATTGCCTCACGAGGCAGGCTAACCCCGGATGATTGTAGGTAATTGGAATGTCTTACCCGATCCTTTGAGTCCCCCCGCAGAGATGAATACCATGTCCCTTCACCCCCTACTGGATCTTAGGCAGAGTGCTATGATTCCTTGATACCGAATCCTAGGTGGGCTACATCATAATTACGTAGCACATCAATGAGGCCGGATAGATACGGGCGACCACGATTCACAGCCTACGCGTTCAGTCGTTCTACCTCGACTCTGTTCGATGAGCTACTTTGACTGTCGTCACAGGAACTGCTCGCTAGATAACTATGTCCATAGCGGAACATCTCGCGGTTCTATTTGGACTCAAATTCAGTAGGACCAGGGCATTCATTTAAGAATAATCATTTATTTGACTATGCAAGTCACTAACCAAACAAAAAATAAACACAGTGAGGAATGATTATTGAAACACTACAAAGGGTTATAGAAAAACATACAAAGAATACAAGATAATAATCAGAGAATAAAGTTACCTGGGTTGTAGGAGTGTGGCTACACGCATGACGCGTGGGAAGTTCTGACTACAGCTATCTTCCAAGAGCAGTGTCCTATATACTGTTACCCCAAAGCATTGTTTAGGAGCCCACATGCTGAGTATTCTTTCATCTAAGACCATTTGCTGTTGGTTCCAAGGGCCCAAGAAGGTGTGTCATCTTCAGTGGAGCTGACTGGGCATTACCTGATTTGATTTAATATGCATTGAGAATCCTAACCTCTGGGTTTTGGATGATAACCACATGATTTCCCTATGAGACTGAGGGCCTCATTTACTAACATTTGCGACCGCAGCGTAATCTGCGCCAGCGCCGAGCCGTTATTTGCGCAGCATTCGTCACCGCACTTTACGTTGTATTTATCAAACCCGTACTTCATCAGGCAATCAGCGCCATACTCCGCCCTAGTGTAATTAGCGCACCGTTAAAAGAAGGAAGAATGGGTCTGCGTGTTTGCGTAACTATGGACGATCCAAGAAAAAGAAAACAAAAGTTCCGCGCCATCGGCGCGGTGCCTTTGTCGGTGTCTTCTTCTTGCTCTTACAACAGCTGCCATGTCCTTGTTTACAGGCTCAAGCAAAACCCGCTTCCTGGTTTACACCTGCTTTTATGAGGCGGAGATTTGCGCTCCAATTCGAGTCGCGCACTTCTCAGGCAATCTTAGTAAATACCACGCAATACATAATAAGGCGCACTTAACGGGCCGTGGGAACATAGACACTCTCCCAACGCGTTACCTCCCAGCTCTTTGCGATTCACTCCCACTTCCCCTGATACACTCCCATTTATGCATATATATGAGGCGGGATGCGCAACTTGCCTATCGCCTCTTCAGAGGCAGGCTATTTGCGCATTTACCCCGTTGCGCCACGTTAGTAAATACGGTTCCATGTTCTTGCGCCTATTTTACCCGCAAATTACGCTAGAAATGGACGCAACTCTGTTAGTAAATGAGGCCCTGAGACTGTTTTACTACACTTACAGAGTTAATCAAAATGATACCAAACATGATATGAAAGTTACATTGTCAAGTAACACAATCATTTCCACATACTTTCCCCCTTTCACCCCCACGTCTGTGTCTTCCATGTGAAAGGTGAGATTCTCTGGCCCCCAGAGGCTTGGGAGTGGGTCAGAGAATTACATAGCAAAGCAACAGTCATTCACCCCTACTTCCCCCTTCAACCCTTCATCTGTGCCTTAGGTGTAAAGGGAGTCGGCTCCTCGCCTCCCTGATGGTTGGGAGTGGGTCAGGAGATCAATTTAAAGAAAATGCAATTAATTATATTGTCCTGCATTCCTCTGCAATCTGTCTGCAGGAAACAAACCCCATATCTATCACCACATCAAAGATCAAGAAAACAAAAGGTCCCGGCTAAGAGTTTTATCTTCCTACAGAACCGGAGAGCGAGCGAGAAGGATTCTCACTCGCTCTCCGGTTCTCTCGTCTCTCACCCTCTCGCCCTCGCTAGCTCTCGCTCTCCTGTGTTGAGTAAGTTCAGCTTGGGGACATACTGTACATTTGTTCAAATGTGAGGACATGTACAGGAAGGGTTGTGGATCCTCAGCCCATACCCAAGGAAAATCCAGCCGCTGAGAGAACCTCAGACCCTGGACGTGAAGATGTGAACTGTGTGTTTGAAGAATACACATTCGTTTTCATGGCGTTTTCCTCTTTCATCCTTCATCCTCCGTTCTTTTGGGCGATCAGTCATATTTTCCTGAAATTAATGTTCACGGTGCAATGACTAAAAGACCCATCGACGTGGCATGAGAGTGCAGTGTATCTTACCATGGTGATGTGACGCGCCTGATGAACCAGTTGGATGAAGTTCTCTAACACCAGAACACTCCACTACAAAGGGAAGCGCGTGCATGTCAGAGGTACCACATTGACCACCTGGTGGAAAGGACCGCGGCCTGAATGCATGGCTTCAAGCTTCGGATAATCTTCAGGGCTACTCAGCCAACGCTGGTGGGACCGGTGCTGCAGAATCGCGTTTTTTTTTTAACCTCATTGTTAAGTTACGTGCTCTCATCAACCATATTATTTACATTAGATTTAAGTTATATCATCTCATGTGTTTTGATATGCTCCCATATTGTAAGGATTACGGTCAGTCTGTTTTGTTTGAACCTGTATTATAAGACATACGCCCTGCGACTGTGGTGACCTTGTTTTTTGTGGTTTTGGGCACGTTACGTTACTTCTTGTCACTTCACGTGGAGTGGCACCAGGCCACGGCTACTGATGTATTATTCCTGGTGCTGTGAAGAAGAGCGTGAAAGCGACACGAGACCGTTTTCCTCCGTGTGATCCCTCCTCACCTCGGCTGACGAAACGGAAAACACAACAGGTTATGGGCCCAGAGGCAGCACAGGAGGAGGCTGGCAAAGGTTAGTTTTCTGAAACGAAAATAACCGAAAACAAAAATAATCAGAACTAATATAATACCATAAAATAATGATGAATAATTGGCTTGAAGGACACAATACTCTCCACAGCGGACCCAGACCCAGGGAAGAATGAAGTATGCCACTAGCTCAGTTCCTCAACGACAAAAGCCTGTTGTTAGTAATGAGA
The DNA here is from genome assembly GCA_036785325.1 of Urophycis tenuis. NCBI lineage: Eukaryota > Metazoa > Chordata > Actinopteri > Gadiformes > Phycidae > Urophycis > Urophycis tenuis. Next base: position 12,286,226 of record JAXIVH010000001.1, read on the forward strand.
GAAGTGGCTGGTGGTGCTTGACGGTAAAAAAGCACTAGAAATACTACGGAGTCAGTCAGGGTGAATGCTATACATACAGCCTGTATACAGAACTCATTTCTCTAAAGGAGACTGAAGAAACGGTGACAAACAGGCTACATCATTAGAGCTGAAAAGGCAGTAACCTCCCTAAGAAACACAAAGGAGGTAATGGGTGCTGGGCTGATTATAGCTATGATTCTTAAGGGCCTCCCAGAATCCTTACAAGCCTTTCGCCATTCATAGAACACAGAGCAGCGAGGACTTAACGTTTACACAGCTCAAAAGCAAACTACGAAGCTATGAAGAGACAGAAAAAGTCGACACAAAACCAAAAAACCGACACCGTGATGAAAGCGGACGTCATCGTCGGTGACTTCCGACGGCCTTGGAAACCGCGGCCATGTTGCCAGACGCCAAAAAGGAGCACCTAAGTGATGCAATGACCATAAGAGCTCCACACACAGCGACGAGACATGCAGGAGAGAAAGACCTGGCATGGAGATGACGCGAGGCAAACGGCGGAAAGACAACAAGTCGAAACTTTCTTCCAGCAATGTTGGAGGGAACGGACTAATGGTAGATGGTGTGGTCACACCACACATCATGAATGACAAAAACAAACTCACAAGATTTGATGGGACTTCGGATCCGAAGAAACACTACGTGGCGCTAGGTGACGGCACCAGGACGAACGACGTGGCATTGAGAGGAGGTGACGCAGAAGTGATCCTTAGGGACATAACTGGAAGGTGTGTCACTGTCAGACTGAGAAGAGCCGTGTTCATACCAAAATATCCTCAGAGCACAGAGCAGAGTCTCTGTGAAAGCACCCACAGCTGATGGAGCCAAAGTGATCTTCAAAGAGGGACAAAATGAACTCACAAACAAAGATGGAACTGTCTTCCTTGCATTGAGGAGCATGAGAGACTCTACTCACTGAGAATGGTGAACAACCATGAACAATTTGTTGGTGAGTCAGTCAATGATATGATATCCAGTGACAAGGTGAACTTAACTTGTGATCTCAAAACATGGCATGATATTTTGGGACTCTGTAATGTGGATGATGTGTTGAAATTACAAAATGTTGTAGTGGGTATGAAGATCACAAGCAACACCAAGATAGACTGTAGTGTCTGCACAGAGGGAAAATACACAAACAAAAACATTCAGAAATAGAAAAACAGCTGCAGAAGCTAGCGCTCCCCTGGAATTGGTAGATACTGACTTAGCAGGTCCCATTGAGCCAACTAGCCGAGATGGCTATAAGTATGCCATTGCATTCACAGATTATTTTTTTTCAGGGTCAGTGTCTGTTTACTTCCTTAAAACAAGAGTGACACAACAATAGCAACAGAAACATTCCTTGCAGACAGTTCTCCATATGGCAGTGTCAAATGTATCAGATATGATAACGGTACAGGATTCACAAGTAATTATTTCCAGTCACTTTTGAGGGAATAGGCGGCACGGTGGTGCAGTGGTTAGCACTGTCGCCTCACAGCAAGAGGGTTCTGGGTTCGAATCCACCTGGGACCTGGGACCTTTCTGTGTGGAGTTTGCATGTTCTCCCCGTGCTTGCGTGGGTTCTCTCCGGGTACCCCGGCTTCCTCCCACAGACCAAAAACATGCAGGTTGGGGATTAGGTTAATTGGTGTCTCTAAATTGACCATAGGTGTGTATGTGAGTGTGAATGGTTGTTTGTCTCTATATGTTAGCCCTGTGATAGGCTGGCGACCTGTCCAGGGTGTACCCCGCCTCTCGCCCGTTGCAGCTGGGATTGGCTCCAGCCCCCCTGCGACCCTCGTAGAGGATAAGCGGTTTCGATAATGGATGGATGGATGGACTTTTGAGGGATAAAGGAATAAGACATGAGACAACATCCCCATGCTCTCCCCACCAAAATGGCACGAGAGACAGTGAAAAACCCTTTTTGAGATGGGAAGGTGTCTGTTATTAGAAAAGAGGTTACCAAAGACACTGTGGCCTCATGCTGTTCAAAATGCTGTCATAATGGCTGTTCAAAATGTCATAAGAAACTGGATCCCAGATGTGAGAAAGGAATATTTGTAGGGTACAGTAAGAACAGTCCAGCATAGCTGGTCTATAATCCACAGACAGAAAAAGTGTCAAAATATAGACTGGTGAAATTAATCAGAAAGGGCAGCGTTGAGCAACAGACACAAGCTGATGAATATGTCAGAAACACAGCGATACGAAGGTACACACCCTGGTAGTGAGAACCTTGCTGATATACCACAAAGTGAGGATGACACAGAAAAACAGGTCACAGATGAGAAAGCAGACAATCACAACAGGATGAAAATACAGAAAATGTAGTCTTAGGTGAAAACAAGAGACAGTTCAGACACAAGACCTAACCATAGTCAAAACCAATGCTAACCGCGAAGAGAACAGAGGGCTCCAAAATACTTAGATGATTATCTTACAGACATTAAAGATAATAATGTAACCCCACCAATACAAGTAATGATTATTGTTCGGGGCAGTGCTTTGTAAAGTGGGAGGTCCCAGAACACAGGGGGGGGGGGGGCTGGTATTTTGAATGTCGTATTTGAGGATGAAACGATCAAAGGCATTTGATCACCACTGACAAGTTACGCGTGAACATTTTAGACTTCTGCAAAACCGCACAAACCCATGCATCGGTGCATTTTTTTTTTTCCTTCATTTTGCCAATTCATTTTTCACAGTGACACAAAGTCAGCGGCGGCAGAACATGTTCCGGCGTGTTCCATCTCAAATTAAGCCCTGGTCAGGGGGGCTGTGTGTGGAGTACCCCACACCTATGGTGTGGCCCTGACATCCCCTGAGGCGCCCGATGGGAACAAGTTACGAAGGAAGAGATGGACTCACTTAAAGAAAATGACACATTTCAACTGACTACGTCTACCTGAAGGTAGAAACATAGTGGGAGGAGAATGGCTATTCACCCTTAAAGAAAATGCTGAAAGAGGAAGAATCTTTAAAGATAGATATGTTGCTAAGGGTTGCAATCCAACAGAAGGCATAGACTATCATGAGACGTTTGCCCCAACAGCAAACATGACGTCAGTACGGGTATTGATGCAGATGGCTGTTCAAAACCACCTCATCGCCAATCAAATGGAAGTTAAAACCACATATTTAGAATAGAATAGAATAGAATCTTTATTGTCATTATACAACAGTATAAAAACATGCTCCAATAGATGCAGAAATATTCTTGGAGCAACGAGAAGGTTTTGAAAAGACATCAGTGACAGGAGAGAAGCTAGTCTACAAGTTAGATAAATCTCTTTACGGCCTTAAAAAATCTGGGAGAAACTGGTACAAACTTCTGACCACTGTGTATATAGAAAACAGATGGAAAATTGCGTAATCCCTGTCATCATCTGGGTAGATGATCATCGCAGCCAGCAAAATGACCTACTCAGCGAATTCCAAAACACCATGAAATCTAGATTCAACATAAAAGATCTGGGGAACATATCATCCTTCTTGGCGTAGAGTTTGAACAAGAGGGAGATGAAATCAAAATGAGACAGAAAAGGTACATCCTTAAGATTCTTGAAAGATTTGGAATATCAGAGTGTGAACCCACGCGAGCCAACACTGCAGGGTGTCACAAATGAGGAGAACAACAAAGTTGTGAATCCTAAAGAATATTGTGAGATTGTAGGTAGCCTGATTTATGACATGACCTGTACCAGGCTAGATATTAGTTGGATTGTTGGTAAATTATCCAAAACACTGGCAAAGCCGAAAGCTTAGTGGTTGCCAAACATTTTTTGAGATATCGAAAAGGCACAAGTGACCACAAGCTGAGTTTCAAGACAAAGTGAGGAGGATTTAAACCTGGTAGCTTTTAGTGACTCTGACTGGGCATCTTCTGTAGAAGATAGCGGTAGCACTTATTGTTTCAGCCTGACTAAACAAGGCCCTGCAATTAGCTGGAAGTCAAAGGAACAACCTACTGTTGCTCTTTGGACTTGTGAGGTCGAATACATCGGTCTATCAACCACCGCTCAGGAATGTATGTATCTGTATGGATCATAAAGCATACAAAGATGCATGGAGACAATCAGGGAGCCATCGCACCAGTAAGAGTAAGAACCCAGTGAACAGCACCGCACCCCACACCTCCGGACTGTTTTCCTATAGGCCGCTGTAACTTATGTCTTCTCACATGTCTACTTACTACCTCTGTATATTTGCACATTTTGTATTTTCCACATTTTGCACACTTGCACATCCATTTTGCCCAATTTATCTGCACATCTATTTTTATTTTTTATTTTTTTATATCTACACCCCAGCAGGACTCGGTTACCAATTGCACTGTTTTATCTTCATCTACCAATTGCACTGTTCATCTCAATAATGACTACTAGGTATGTCCACCTACCAATTGCACCGTTCATCTCAATGATGACTACCATGTTTGTATAGGTTTTCATTTTTCATCTGACCTGATTCTAAGAGCTTGCATATAATCTTATCTTAATTAGGTAAATCTATTTATTGTTTAGTGTATATTGTCTATATTCAGGACTTCTATTGCACTCATCCATCCCCTTGTACTGCTGGTCGCTGTGAATTTCTCCTCAGGGGGATTAATAAAGGAATATCTTATCTTATCTTATCTTAACAGACAGAGGTCCAAACATGAAGTCACAAAATAGACCTTGTCTACTGCCCATCGACCTGTAGCAAAGACTAGTATTGTATGTTTTGATATGCTCCCATATTGTAAGGAAGGAGGATGATGTTTTAGTATTGTTTAACCAGTATTATAAAGCAGACTGTTGTGACCTTGTTTCTTTTATGTTTTGGGCACTTTACGTTACTTCTTGTCACGTGGAGTTGCACAAAGCCATGGCTACTGATTGCACTGTATTATTGTATTATTGTATTATCCCCGGTGCTGTGAAGAAGAGAGTGAAATAAAAGCACATGAGACTGTTTTCCAACGTCTAATCCTTCCTCTCCACGGCTGACGAAACGGAAAACACAACACTCACCATTTGTCCTTTCCATTTCCAAGGTTTAAAGCTTTCAGCGCCATCCACTTAATGAGGAACCACACAGGCTGACAAGGAGAACACGGACCCGCTCTCGTCGGCTTACCAATTGCCTGTAAATGTAAACGTAAATGACAGACAGACAAACAGACAGACAGAAATACTTTAATGATCCCTGAGGGAAATTGCATTTGTTACAATACTCCGGGAAAAGAAAAGGCAGTGCAGAAGTGAAGAACAGTATAGTAAAGAACAGTATAGTACTGTGTAGAAATATAAATATCTAATATAAACACATGTAACAATATACATAAATATACAAAAATATACTGTACATACATCTAGGCATACACTATAGAAATAAATGGCATACAAAAAAGAAATAGCATGTATGGTAAGCAGAGTTAATGAATGACCCGTTCTGAAGTGACTACTAAGGTGATAGTGACCACTTAAAGGGAGGGAATGGCTGACACTCAGAGGGAGGTGTTATATAGTTTGATGGCCACAGGCAAAAATGTTATTATGAGCAGGTAGAGTTTTTATCCTCTCTATCTTCTGGCCTCGTTCTAACAGCAAACCAGTGGTCGAACCCGTTCAAAGGTCAAACCCTTCTAAAGCGTGGGCCCTCCACTCTGTGCCCCCCCCCCCCCCTGGGGGGCCTGGGACCCCCAACACGGAACACAGCACCGTTTCAGGTGTATTCAATATCACCGTTATCACAGTTAGTTGCAGAAACATCATTTTATCGTGGCGGCCGGGCTGGGACGGCGGGGGTCAAAGAGCTGCCAAAGCAGGTGAATAATGTTCTAATATCTGAATACCAACTATTTAACTGAATACCAACTATTTAACAAGGATCGTTGGGCCAGGCCCTCATAACACACACTTGGTTTCACTATAATGGTTCACAGCACAATTGGTTCAGTCATCAACACCTACACAACTACTCAAGCACACAAACCATCGCCTGTTCTCACACGCACAAGAATGCACACACAAACACACACACACACACACACACACGCACACACACACACACACACACACACACACACACACACACACACACACACACACACACACACACACACACACACTCACAGACACAAACACACACATCTAAGAGAGGCTCCATGGATAGCCGCAAATGGAACATTTGTTAGCTTGTCTGCAGAGGTCCTATGGAAAACAAACCTGTGTTAGTGCTTCACAAGTGTGGCTGATTAAAGGGGGGCATTTAGAAATAGAAATAGAAATAGAAATACTTTATTGATCCCAAGCTGGGAAATTGCAACGTAGCAGCAGCATTGGAATACAAAGAATATATATATATATATATTAAAAATATAAACTAATTTTACTGCAAGAAATTAAAATTAAGCAGATGCTTTTGTCCAAAGCGAAATCAGTACATGTTTTGTGTGGGGTTCAACCAAGCGGCAACATTCCATGCTGAAAAATGAAGCCCATGCGGAAGTGCAAAAACTTGCAGTTCCTCGACTGGCCGCTTGAGGCTGGCTGCAGAAAGGAGTCAACTCCCATAGACACCTATGTTAAAATGTCCAAATTTACAGCCAAAATAAACATGTTTACAGCCTGGTTAAAAAAACGGTTTTGGTGTCTTTCAGTAGTGTTCGAGTCCATGACAACTGTGAGGGGGGTGATTTTTTTTTAGAATCCAGTATTTCAATGCACAGAGAAGGATTTATTTTATGAATAATTAAGGGCGTGGTCAACTTGATTGGCAGCTGTCATCTGTCATCACGGCATGACCTTCACGGATTCGAGGCTTTGATTGGTCTGGCCGGAGGTAGGTGGGCTTAGAACACGGACTGAAATGTCCAAGATGGCGGCGCTCAGAAGCTCAATTTTAGGCTTCATCTCCGCTGTTAATAATGTCTATGGGTGACGTCACGGAGGGTTTGTCCATTATTTATATACAGTCTATGGGTTCAACATGTGGACAGTTGGAGGAGGAGGGATCAAGTGTACGACCCACTCTGTCCGCCCACTCTACCCACTGAGCTACTGCCGCCCCAGTTGCTGATTAGTGGTGAAAACTTGCTGTTTCCCATTGAATGCAAACTACCAGAGGAGCATCCTACGGGAGCCCCGGTGGGACGTTTTTTCTACCAACAACCAAGATGGCCGCCGCGGGCGTGTCCCACATGTTGTTCATCTGATTGGTTTTCCATCTCATTGCGTCCAGAGGGGAAAAGCGCTTGACAGCTCGCCGCCTGGGTAAAAAACAAAGTCTGCACTACACGCGCCATGTCAACCGGTGTACAGATCACCATCCGGTACGCAAGCCTTCCTGATCTGAACCTTTCTTTCTCTGACCAGCGGATGTGCAGAAGCCGATCGAAGGTTTGAAGTCAACCATCGGACCACTGCAGTGGCCCAGCCCTCCTCTTCCATCTCTCCGTGTGCCGATATGATTCATGTAGCGAGGGTATAATAAAAAATGATGACATTTCCTGGTGCCAAC
>JAXIVH010000001.1:12301261-12345960 GCA_036785325.1 Urophycis tenuis
TTGGGTCATCAGGTCCATAATGATCTTACGAGGAAGGCCCGTTCCACTTCTCATCCTCCTGGAGAGGATGGCCGTCTGGATGCTGGAGATGTAGGAGTGCAGTTTTGTTCTCCTTTACTGTACATGTGTTTGTACCTGGTGACAGAGGATGATCCATTAGAACTGATAATTTCCCCAACGCTTTCAAACAAAAGTAAGGCCTTCTCTTTACACAAGTAAAAATGTAACAAATTACATTGTGTGTCTTTCACAATAACGTGCTGGCTGGCGTTGGTTATGCTTGTTGTAATCTATTGCAGCAAGCAGGGTCCATGTTTTGCATGTTGTACACACAAATGGTGTATACAACATGCGCTTTGCCACATACATCAGAATATGGATCTGAAAATTTTCTAGGTCTGATGTGGTCCTGTGTGGTTGGATGGGAAGGAGACAATGAGAATAACCCTGCTGTTAGAACACTAAACAGAAATGCTTGAATACATACACTGCCCGGCCAAAACAAAGTCGCCAGGATTTTTCTAAGCAAATAGGGGGTGCTGCAGTTGGTCAGGTCTAGGTTCAGCAACATTACGTGTTCAAAGAATAAGGCCAGCTGACTACCAGAACATATTGAATAACAAGGTTATTCAATCAATGGATTATTTATTCCCTGATGGCACGGGCATATTCCAAGATCACCATGCCAGGATTCATCAGACACACATTGTGAAAGAGAAGTTGAGTGGTGAACGAGTCCAGACCTTAACCCTATTCAGAATCTTTGGGATGTGCTGGAGAGTGGTGTGACTCTTCCATCATCAATACAAGATTGTATTGATGATGCAAGAGTCAAGCCACGGATTAACACATCCCTAAGATTCTCAATAGGGTTAAGGTCTGGACTCTGTGGTCAACTCATATGTGCAAATTATGTCTCATGTTCAACCATTTTTTCACAATGTGAGCACGAAGAATCCAAGCATTATCATATTGGAAGAAAATATCCATTGATGGAACAACCTGGTCACTCAATATATTCAGGTAGTCACCTCATTATTTGAGCACATGATGTTGCTGAACCTAGACCTGACTAACTGCACCAAACTCTTACCTATTTGCTTAGTGAAATCAAGGTGACTTTTGTTTAGGAAGTGCATCTAAAAATAAGGCTCATACCATTACAAATGTAGATGCTCACCTGAAGTTAAGAAACGTCTTCACCTGGTTCAACCACCTCTTGTCCAGCACGGTTGCAGTCAGTGCCTTGTGAGATGCTGAACTTGTAATCACAACGCATCACACATTGTGAGTAAAATGACTGCATCCATACAGGGGACTCAATGCTGCTCTTGTACAACTGTTTTTTTAATTACCCTGCATGATCCAGGGCTTATCATCGCTGTGTTCTTCCAGAGGCTCATGCTCACAACAACCGGTGGCCCAAAAATGTTCATTTCGAACGTGGTGGTGTAGCACACCGACCCACATCATCTGCACAAAAAAGTAATATAACATGAAAACCTACAGGGAGCAAACTATAGCGGTCAGCATGATAAAAGATTATGAATATGTGCTAACTAGCAGCTCTCGTGCAGGGTACTGAATTATATGGTCAGCCGGCATGGGCATAGGTTTCGTTTGAAATGTGCTGGGGACAGAGACGCATTCGGAAGTGCATTTTCAGAAGTGCTGGGTACAATGACGCGCATTCATTTTTCCCCCCTTTCGCGCAGGTCATGTTAATTAATAAAAATTTATACAAAAATGTGATGATGACACACACACACACACACACACACACACACACACACACACACACACACACACACACACACACACACACACACACACACACACACACACACACACACACACACACACACACACACACACACAGACGCGATGTCTTGACTATGCTCACGCACAGAGCTCTAATACTTTTCATTGGATAATGTGATTCAGATAGATGCAGTTCATGGCCGTGTCTACCTGCTGAATGTAACCGCTGTGAAACAATTGGGAAATAACGTTTCATTTCTCTGATTAACGGCTTTATCGAGGCTCGCTCTCTGTTAATCGTTACTCTATGTCTCTCTACCAAAGTGCTCTCTCTCTCCGTCTCTCTCTCGTCATCGGACACAAATCAAATTAAATGTTGTTTATATTTTGTGTAAATTAGGTTAATGCTTTTGTGTTTTCTTGTATTATCAGTTCAAGTTGTTGTACTTGCCTGAGGAAATCGTGGATATTGTAACGTGTTGGGGGAGTGTTTCCCAGAATGGATTGCGACATTCTGACATTCTGTATCATTACATGTTATTGCTATTAGATAGGGTTTGGAGGCGAATGTTCAGGACATGGGTTGCATTTCACTGTTTCATTATGTTCACTTTGTTGACTGTTGTTTTTGGGATGAGTCAGGGAGCACCATTACTCAACGCACTATGGCATCTTGCCATACCACTACCACTCCGTTCGTGACGGCGTATAAAGTCCGCTTGTGACCCTGTCATTCTAAAGCCACTTCTAAGAGTAGAGTTTGTCTCTCTTTGTTGAGCTTGACGTATCTCAGACTGTATTTAATGACGCAGTGGTGAAAGACACCTGTTCGAGTCCCACACGGGGGATTCTTTCATAAAAAGTGGTGGGTACAAAATGACTGATGACGAAAACTGGTAGGTACGCGTCCCCACCGTCCCCACCGTATTCTACGCGCCTGTCAGCCGGACATATCACATGATATAGGCAACACTCGTAGCAAAATCTGAGGCATTCGAAGGGCGATCCAGTGATCTAAATAAACAACAAGACCCTGGATTCGGGGATTTAGCCAGTACCTGGGGGACGAGACAGACGAACAGCAAAACAACCATGGACACAAACGTGTTTGGTAGCGAGTAGCTGCGACACTAACACCCCCGCCACCATCAAGAACGCAGGCTAGAAACATACAGGGCTCACAACAAAACGGTCGAGCACACACTTTTTTACAGAAACTATCAACCTCAAGAAAGCCACAATACAGAGAAAAACAAAAGAGAACAAAGTTCACCCAAGGGTACTTACAAGTTTAACAGCAACACGGCCAAATCGGAGTCTTCATTTTGATCTCTCAGTTCCACGCCATTCATGAAAACCTCGTCCAATGTTTATTCGTGTCTGGCCCCTCTGTTTGTCACTCGCCCTTCTTTGCTTCTTCTGTTCCTCCGATGGATGGGTTCCTGTGTCTCTTTTTAATCGGCTGATCCATGATGAATACGACAATCCCCTCGCTACTTGTGTTTATATCCAGCCGGTTCCATGTATGTGGATGTGTAGTGCTGTAAAAAGCAGTTGGTTGCTTCGCGAGACCCGAGACTACCGCGAGAGTTTGCCACCGGACCAGGGGCAGAGACTTGCATTTTCACTTTTTCAGCCCAGAAGCGCTAGGGGGTGGTTTATCGACCCATGAAGTGTTAGAGAACCATCACAACGACTCTTAACCAGCAATGTTAAGGTCAAAAAACAAAAAAAAATGTTGCATAGTTGCATAGTACAAGAAAAGACTTATTTTTCTCTCTGGAACCTTTTTCGCATCAGGGTTAGTCAAAATAACAAAATAATAATAATAAAAAAAGATATATATTCACGCCCTGCTGCCAGCCATTAACTGTTAAGCTTTAGTCTTGAAGCCATGCAGCATACGCGACACACAGAGGACCTTTCTGAGTCTGTCCTTTCCCATCGATGGCCGGCCCCATCACGTGGTTGGGGTTCCGTCAGGTTGTAACCAACCCGAGGACCACGATTGGTCGAAACACATTTAAAGCGACAGAACATGAGACGCCTCGTTCTCACTGAGGTGGTCTGCTACTACCAGACGTTAAATGCTAATCTGCGGCCTGCTTTGTGGGGCCGCGGCGAGGCCCAAGAGGCAGCCCCAGCGGCTGTCTCTGGAGAGCGCCACTCACAGGCTCGCCTCGGCCCGGTGATTAGATGCAGCGCGGCCTCGTTATCAGACGGAACCTGAAGAATCTGATGATCTAGATTAATAATCTAGAGCCTGAAGGCAGAAGGGCAATCATTTGGATAAGGGAGTTGCACTTTTATTTCCAATTCATAATTAGTTTTGATTAATCATGTCGCTGGAGGCTGGATCTGTTATCATGGGCAACTGGTTTTTAAAAGATGTGTTAGAGCGAGCCCCCCCCCACCAGGTAGCAGGCAGGAAACTTTTGCATAAGAATTCAACCACAGTGTTCTGTCGACGCCAACTGGCTGCGTGACGTGATTCTATTTGAAGAAAAAAAAATCAGAATTCCAGGATGAGACCCTGCACTGGTTTGCGCCTGGGAACGGGTTCGGTCGAGGCGCGGTCACCGGGCGAGGCGGCTGATTGGCGGCGCGTTGACGAGTGGGCGTGTCCAAGCTTACAGGGCGTGGCCGTGTGTTCCGGCGGTGCCTCCTGAGCAGTGAGACTCGCCGCAGTGAAGAACTGTGAATCCCCCTCCATCAAACACACTCGGTTACATCCCAGCGCCTCGGTTCTCCACAGAGCAACCCGATTAATCCTGTTGCACCGGAGCGCTTGGGGTTATTACTGTTATGGAATATAGACACACGTAAAGTCATTATTTGGCCCCGGGAGGAAGTTTTGCTCGGTGCAGTTTTTTAATTAAGGCGTCAAATGACTTCCGAACCTTCCCTGGCACGTTGCGCGATGCTTTCAGCGCCAGGCTGGTGCTGGTGAGTGGCTGCGAGTGAGAGACACTTTTAGTGGCAGTGAGTGGCAATGAGAGCTCTCAAAATAAATGACCACTGTAAGCTGCAAATGGGTTGTTGGGTTGTTGTTTTCAACGAGTAAAGGTTAACCCACCTGCTTTGTGGGGACAGCTTGGCATGTTCCTTATGACTAATTCTCTGGCGATGAACAAAGTTTTTTGCTCGTCAATTCATACAAAAAAATGTATATTCATTTCAAAGCCATTCGACATATAATCACATTTAGCATCAATGCAGTCGGCTCCACTGTAGAGAATGTGTTCTACGTCTCACCAGGGGAACAGTGAGGTGAGGTGTTCTTCATCTCACCAGGTGAACAGTGACGGTTTTCTACGTCTCACCAGGGGAACAGTGAGGTGTGTTTTATGTCTCACCAGGTGAACAGTGACTGTGTTCTATGTCTCACCAGGTGAACAGTGAGGTGAGGTGTTCTACGTCTCACCAGGTGAACAGTGAGGTGAGGTGTTCTTCATCTCACCAGGTGAACAGTGAGGTGTGTTCTACGTCTCACCAGGTGAACAGTGAGGTGAGGTGTTCTTCATCTCACCAGGTGAACAGTGAGGTGAGGTGTTCTTCATCTCACCAGGTGAACAGTGACTGTGTTCTATGTCTCACCAGGTGAACAGTGAGGTGAGGTGTTCTACGTCTCACCAGGTGAACAGTGACTGTGTTCTATGTCTCACCAGGTGAACAGTGACTGTGTTCTATGTCTCACCAGGTGAACAGTGAGGTGAGGTGTTCTACGTCTCACCAGGTGAACAGTGACTGTGTTCTATGACTCACCAGGTGAACAGTGAGGTGAGGTGTTCTACGTCTCACCAGGTGAACAGTGAGGTGTGTTCTACGTCTCACCAGGTGAACAGTGACTATATTCACCAGGTGAAAAGTGAGTGTGCTCTTCATCTCACCAGGTGAACATAGACAAATACTAAGAACTATATTCCATTTCAGCCTGGGCTAGAGGGGATGACGTCACAACATCTAAATGGAAGTCAATGAGACGAAGCGAAAACATTCAAAGCAGGTATAAAACTAAGACTGTTGAATCTCACATATAAAATATAGAAAGATCAGTATAACAATCAAAATGGGATGATGTTAAATGTTTGGACAAAGGTTAAAGGTTAAGGATTGATCAAGTCCCCAGGTCCCGAGGTGAAGAACTATGAAAAGAGGTTAAGGTCGAAAGAAGAACCTGACATGCCCTAAATATGTTGGAATGCCTCCAGCATTCAGTGTCAGAGGTATGACACAGGTCTCTACATTACTGCTGCAGCACACACACGCACGCACGCACGCACACACGCACGCACACGGCCACACCGCTCCAAGAGTCTAACCATGTTTTTCACCACTTTTCAATGTGTCTGTCTGTCGACGTGTGAAAACAACAAGGCGCCCACTGCTTATAGATGAGTTGAGTAAGTTTGCAAATGAATTATTAATTTATGGCAAGAAAGTGTACTGCTCATGGTTGGCTGCGGGGCATTGTTTTCTCACGTGGGAGGACGTGTGCGGTCAGCTAATTGGGTTCAAACTATTCCCTCCCTCCCCAGCCGGGGAAACACAGCAGGTTAACAAGGGAGAGATTTAATCAAAAGGTGTTCAGCGTGGACGCCAGACAAGACCCTAATTAACCGAGCCAGAAGGAAAAGACAGATGCAACTCGTTTGAGCACACAGACCGCGTGCATTCCCAGGCGTTCAGTTTACCTCCTCTGTAGTTTGAGCTCAGAGTGAGCGAGGTCTCCCTGCCGAACCCCAGGGGCCCTCAGGGTAGACTTTAGATGGATAAACTGATGAAGAGTCGAGCACAAATCTGGGGGGTTGCCCTTTTTTTGCTTCACATTTTTTCGACCAATCATATGGCTGGGGGCGGGGTTCTGTAAGCACGGAATAGGCAAACACCAAACTCGGCGGCCAGCAGCAGTAAGCTGTGAAGAAGTGTCTAAAGGGTCCAAATCAACACCGTGTCGTCCTCAGCTTCATCCACTTGCCCAAATGAGTGTACTTTTGAAGAATATCTCTGTAAAACAAAGCGCAACTCCGCCCCTTGAAGTTTCTGGTTTCCTGTCCAGGCTCTGTGCTACCTCCCCTCAGAAGTTCTGCTATGACATAGTAGGGCTGCCGGGTCTGGATAATTCCCCGTAGAGCACACAGTTATACTGAGCAATGTCTGAAAGTTGAACATCACGCTGTGCTCTTGTTGAATAGTAACGGCTACTGCTTCGCACACTTTTCATGTGCCAAATGTTTCCGTGTTGCAATGTTCCATCTTTGAAGTTGCATTCTTGTCCCTGATTTGTGTGTTCTTCATTGGTTGGATTTAGCAAAATGACATCAAAGGTGCAGCTGTTTCAGGGAAACAGAGCTGATGTTGCGCACACCTCTGCAGCAGTACCGTTCCCCTTCAACAGATCATTTAACTCACAACAGATGGGAGAAAAAACAATGTGAATGAACACTTACACGGTTCTTCTCTGCTGCCCACAACATGAGCTCCTCGGGTTGGTCCTGGAGCGAGTTCTCCTTCTGACAGAGCCACTGCTCGCTCTCCTCCTCCTCCTCCTCTTCCTCCTCCTCCTCCTCCTCCTGCTCCCCAGCCACGCCCTCCCCGGTCCACAGGCTGGTGGCCCCACGGGGGATCAGGTGCCCGTGGGTCTTCAGGAGCTCCAGCTGGTTGAAGTCTTCAGGGAAGTCCATGACTGGTATGTTTCTGGTCACAAGAGATGGGGGGACACCGTTGGCAACATTGCACGCACGCACGCGCACGCACACACACACACACACACACACACTTGAGGATTCTAGGCCTTCACTTTCAGTGACTCTGGGTCACGCTCCCCCCATTGTGTGCGATACAGGACTAGATGACTCAGAGGTTTGAAGAACAAGAGGGTCGCCAATTATCCGACTCCGTGTCGGAGGTGTGATTTTCCTCCAGAAGCGCCTCGTCACCTCTGGTGCACATTAGACACACTCAGACCGTGGACAACGTAATGATGCATTTGGACACAGCCGCTCCAGTCAGCTTACTGGAGCAGGATCAAGTTGACAACATGAATGCAGCTATGCAGGCCCACAGTTATAGAACATGCATGCAGCTATGCAAGCCTACAGTTATACAACATGCATACAGCTATACAGGCCTACAGTTATACACCATGCATGCAGCTATACAGGCCTACACTTATACAACAATCACTTCAAGATCCAGACAGACGGCTCATATGCTCTTTTCCTAAAGCTGAGGAAACACAGCAGCAGCGACCAATCTCAAAACGACAGACACACCTGAGGATCCTGCCAGATCAAAGGCCAGTCAGACCACATGTGTGTACTTTATACTTTATACATTTACCCATCATGCCATTCAATAAACATTACATTTCACTGTACTCGCACTAATACGTTGAAAACTAGTGAATTATGTTGTTATGCCAGGTCAGCTTCTACCGGTACGCTAATGCAGTTTATCCCAGTAAATGCACGATATAATAGATATCGACATAAGATATGTTAGTACGTTAATGAGATAAACAGATGATACTGTAGACGGCCAGCCAACACATTTAAGCGATTTTACCTGATCTTCGATTTCAAAACAAAGCTGTTTCCCCTCCGTGGATGACACTCGCCTTTAGTTAGACTACTGGGAGATGTAGTTTGTATCGGGGACGGTGCAGGCGGAGGACTTGGTAATAAAAACTACAAGACCCGTCAGCATAGGTAGTCAGCCAAGCCGGCTAGGGAAACAACGCAAATGTAAAATGTATTCATTATTTTCATCAACTAAATCAAGTACGCATGAAATTAACTGATGATATTATAAATTATCTTTAATGACAAGTGACTTCATTGGGGATGAAAGTTTACAGGATTTTATTAAGGGAGGTTTTTTTTTTTTTTAACCCACAATAACTCAGACCCATTACTAACCCACTATTATTAGAGGGATATTTATGGAACACATGGAACACATTTCTGGAATTTTTTCTAAAATTCTACCACTTAGTTTCAAAGATCTGTAATGTGACGTATACATTGGGCGTTTATGGAAAATGTTTTCCTTATTTTGACAGTTTTTTCTCCTTAGTACATTTTTATTTGCATTTCCAAATATACATCAAATGTGTTACTTTAGTAATGCTGTTTTTTTTCAGATTTGCTCTACGTTATAAAATATGCAAACTGAATAAAAATAAGTAACACTGCCTCTTTGTGGAAGTATTATCCTGGGAGAGTCACATGACTGTGACATCACAACCACGCCAAAATGTTTAGTATATGTTACTTAGGCACTTAAAGGAAAACACCACCGTTTGTCTATACTGAACAACGTTCTTCCCTGATCTTAGATGAGTTGATACATACCTCTCTCGCCTTTGTGCGTACACTTGATCGCTCTGGTGCTAGCATGTAGCTTAGCCCAGTATATTCCTTAGGATCCAAACGGGGGTGAAGTTAGAAGCGACCAAGCACTTCCACGTTTTCCCTATTTAAATACGGTTACGTGAGTAGTTTAAAGACCCAAGTATGGTTACACAAAATGAAACATGGCAATTTTCTAAGCGGATAAAAAAGGATAACTATTATGTATGGCGAAATGGGAGCACTTCGACGTCGGCGCAGTAATATCGTCACTCCTAAAAGATCCTCTCACCCTCCCCCTGTTACTTCCGTCAATAGAACCAACGTGACCTGCACGCCGTTGCCTGCACTACCTGTAGTAGTAGAAGTAAAAAGTCAGTTGCCTGTACAGCCACCACCCACATCTGAACTTGTGCGGATAGTGACACGAGGAAACCTTAATCAAGAGAACCCTTGATTAAGGTTTGCTACACAATAGCCCTAAAGCAAAAACAAACAATGAAGCAGTCATTTGCATTTTTTTCAATATCCAAAATAAATATTTTCCTAACCAAAAAGTGTGTATTATTGAACAACTGAAACAAAGGTGGTGCAAACATCTGTTTTATAAAAAATAAAAAAAATCTTAGAAAGAGGGGTGGTGCGCACATCCAAAGGTAATCCACATGGTGCTAGACCATTGTATTAGATATGAGACAAAAGGTGGGTCTGCACAGTTTTTTTGGCTCCAGAAGTAAATTTATTTACTTTACAAGGCAACGTTCAGGCATATAAAAACAGGGAAACATTTTAAAACTATATACAATGATATGTATTTACTTTACAATGTTCTACATGTCCAGGCGGCACACCCTGAATCCCGTATAGTCTGGCTATCAGTGTCCCTTGAGAGCACTTGAAGACACTTTTACACATCACATCATATCACATCACATCATATCATTTACAAGCTACACAGTTATTTCTCTGAATAAATGCCATGTCAACAACTGTGGTTCTTGTGTTGTGGTCAGAATGGGTATGAAAAGTCCTGTAATCATACTTTAGGGGCACATTTCAATATGTGCCTCCATTCTCAGAGGTGAACAACACTGCAGCACCAAAGCATGGACGCCTACTTGAAAACAGCACAATTTTCCTCCTTGATTTGCATTCACATAATGTAAAATCCAGCGCTCATTAAGAAAGCACATTGCTAAAAGGTTAGCAGCCAAATTGCACAGAATGTTCCAATGATCACTATGTGACTCTTAGATATGGACCTGCGCTGCTTGAGTGCACTCCCATGCACTCAAGCAAAGCACCAGATTTTCTTTTCAACCAAATGTCCTCCTGGTCTCTCGGTGTGTTCACAGAGTGTCCAGGGTCGCTGCTGCGTCACACTAGGCGAGTTTCAGATCGTTTGCATTTGCGCATTTGTTGCAACGAGACTTGAGAAGACCCGGCGGAACTCATCATAATCACGTCAAGTTCCCGTCTGGTCAAGGCGGACACAGGTGAACTTCTCGTCAACAACTTCCGTTCTTCGTAGCAGACGAGTTCGAGGCATTGGATCTCCCCTTATTGATGCAGGCTGAGGAGCAAATGCGATGAATTTTCTGCATGCACAATGGCTTGGCTATGTGGAGAAATGTGTAAATAAAATAAATAAAATAAAAAATGCATGATGAGTGATGAAGTGAAAGTTCACAACATCGTCTCTTTTTAATCTCTTTTTAATATGCATAGTTTGGGAGAGGGCACCAGACACGCCTCTCTGAAAGGTGTAACGTCACTTTTGACGTGGATAATTTAATGTCGGTATTCCAACCAACCAGGGCAAAGTTGAGAGGATGTTGAGGGGAGTGTCTTATGTCCGCACTTGCTCGAGAGAACATGCCCAGAAAAGCAGGCAGAAGTTGTTTTTCTGAAACCACGCGAGTTTTGAAAGCCAGGTGAATCGTCGCATCGGAAGTTCATCAGAGGTATTTCTGACGTTTTCATCCCAGAATGCATTCTGAAGCATGGCAAACGAAGCCGTATGCCTCATCTGAAACTCGCCTATTGACTTGCCTTTTATGTCATGGTCTGTGTCTGTGTTGTCTTGTTTTCATTGGTTTGCTCTGTGTTTCCCCTGTGTCCTGTTTCCCTCCTTGGTGATTGCCCCATTGTGTTCACCTGTGTCTTGTTCCCTCACCTGTCTTGGGTTGTTAATTAGTCTTTGTTTATTTAAGTTCTGTCTGCTGTTCAGTCCTTGTCTGAGTCTTGTCGTCGTTGTTTGTCACAGTTCATGTGAGTTGTCGTCCGTCTGTTCCTGTGTTGCTGTTTGAAAGTTAAATATTACTCTCGCCTGCCTCGCCTCTCTGCATTTGGGTCCTACTCCACCGCAACTCGTGACATTTTAATCGCATATGGGAACGATGGTGACGAGACCACGCCCAGACAACAAGTTGGACTGGACCAGGAACAAGGAGGCCGTCTACAAGAAGGGCCATAGGCGACTTTTTTTTCTGAGGAGGCTAAGGTCCTTCAACATCTGCAGGACAATGCTGAGGATGTTCTATGAGTCTGTTGTTGCCAGTGCGATCTTCTTTGCTGTCACATGCTGGGGCAGTGGGATGAGGGTTGCGGACACCAATAGACTTAATAGACTCATCAAGAGGGCGGGTGATGTAGTATTTGAGGAATTGGACACTCTGACTACCGTGGCAGATAGGAGGATGCTGTCCAGGCTACGAACTATCATGGACAATGCCTCTCACCCTCTCTTTTCCACCCTGGCTCAGCGGAGGAGTTCCTTCAGCAGAAGACTCCTCTCACCGAGATGCACCACAGAGCGACATAGGAAATCATTCCTGCCTGTGGTCATCAAACTATACAATTTTTCACTTTCATCATAGTTTCTGCTGCACAACAGGTTATTCATTCATTGCACAACTGGTAATTTCTTTTAATTTCACTGCATAACTGGTCATCTCTATGCACAACTGGTCTTTTTTTACAACATAGAATCCGACATGCTACATCCTTGTGTATGCTATCACTTTGTTAACTATCTATAACTATCTATAATTACCGTCATTTTAATAACCACTGTCAATTTTTCCATTTTGCACCTTATTCTGCATTTCTGCATTTCAACCTGCACCTTAATCGCTCATTTGCACTTCTGGTTAGAACGCCAACTGTATTTCGTTGTCCCTGTACTTGTACTCTGCACAATGACAATAAAGTTGAATCTAATCTAATCTAATCTAAACCTCTTAGTGTATGCCTGGTTGTATGTACATTTATGTATATTTCTTTATGTATATTTTTTGTATATTGCTTTACATAGGTTTATATTTTACATAGGTTCTATTTTACATAGAATATATAAATATATAATATAAACCTAACACTTTACTATACGTAGAGTGTCTGTCTCTTCTTTCTTTTTTCACTGGAGTATTGTATTGTAACCAGGGCTTGAAAACGCAATTATTTTTCAATCGTTCCGCTCCGAACGGAACCAGTATATGTAACGTTTTCGTTCTTGCGTTCCGCCACCAACATATCGTTCCTGAACCGGTTCGGAACGTAAAATAACGTTTGTTCTCAACGTTAACCACAACCTGCCGCAGAGTGCCTCATCCACGCTTTCATATCCTCCCACTTGGACTATTGCAACGCCCTTCTTGCGGGAGCAACGGACAAGACCATCAACCGGCTGCAGTATGTCCAAAACTGTGCTGCTAGGCTCCTTACCCACACCTCTCCCCGTGAGAAAATCTCCCCTGTGCTCTTCAAACTACACTGGCTCCCCATCCGCCAACGTATTAACTACAAGGTCCTTGTACTTGCTTACCAAGCCATCCACTCCACCAGTCCATCCTATCTCTCAGAACTCATCACTGTATCCCGGCCCACACGCACCCTTCGCTCCTCTAGCTCCACCACCCTTCTACAGCCTCGCTACAGGCCGGTCACCATGGGAGGACGGGCCTTCAGCTGTGCTGCACCTGCACTCTGGAACAATCTCCCCACCTCCGTTAGAGAGGCCAAGTCCATTTATTCTTTCAAATCACTCCTCAAAACTCACATTTTTAAAATCAATTACAAGGACTTCCTTCATATGATTTTTTTTTTTTCCCCCCTCTCTTTTTCCTTATATATTTTTTGTTGTTGTTGTTGTGAAGTGCATTGGGTCCTAGAAATGCGCTATACAAGACTGATTTATTATTATTATTATTAGACCTACTTTTGGGTAATTGCCCTTAATTTACACAGTAGGTAGTCTAAATGCGCAAAAATCATAAATCACAGGCAGCGTCCAAGAATATTTGCGATATCCATCTCACATACCAGGCAGACTGTTGCTGACTGTAGCCTATATTCTATGATAAATATAATTTCTTATCAAAATCATTTCTGGATAAGTGGGCTAGAAACTCCTTACCTGGTTGTAAGTTTTATCCATATTCCATGGCGATCTTCAGATATAGAGGCTCGCTCAATAATTTCTAACCCCGCCATAAGCGAATATGTTGTTCTGTCTATGTTGCTGACAAATACCCAAGTCTCTCCAACAACTTCCAATTTAACTCTACATTTCAATCGCCTCTCTCCAGGCTGGCGGTGGGAATTTGTGACAGCTGAGCTTAGCGGGCGGCGAAGTGAACGCGGCAACCGGAAATAGTTGTTTTTTTTCATGAAATAGGCTATGCTTTTGTGAAATTTTATAGACTATATAGAGAACGAAAAAAAACGTTATTAACCGGTTTTGGGGATTTCAGAATAACGTTTCTGTTCCAGGACAGTTGAAGATGATTTGGTTTTCGTTTCCGTTTCCGTTCCTCGTAAAATTCTGTTGGTTTTCGGTTTTCGTTTTCGTTCCTTGAACCGGTTCGGAGCCCTAATTGTAACAAATGCAATTTCCCTCAGGGATCATTAAAGTACGTCTGTCTGAGCGCACACAGCGGACTTTAAAAGCAGCCACCTGATGATCTGTCTTCAGTTTTTCCCCCCTCACTAACTTCAGTCATGACGCGTCGCTCTGACTTGATACTTGATCCACGCAGAACACACGCGGCTGATCTCTTTATATCGTAAAAAAATAAAAAAAGGAAATACTTGGAAATATGACTGCTTCATACATTGGCATAACTTTGTCATTTTTCACTTTTTTTGCGGGCTGCATGAAGCAGAGAGAGAGAGAGCAAGCTCCCCATTTTCTATCCACCCTGTTGCGTGTTGCTCCGTAGGCCTTGGGTGGAGGGTTTTATTTAAAGTCTTTTGATAATAATGGGAGTGTGTGTATTCTCAGCACTGTAAACACTATTTGTATGAACTGGTGAATCCCATACATGTTGTGCGAAGGGTGAAAGAGGAGGTTGTTATCCTTGTGTGGCCTAGCTACCTTGCTGGGTTAACCTGGCTGTCTAGGACCGAGAGAGCATGGCATGGTTTCAGCCAAATAGCCATTTACAGAATGTACTTAACTGCTTAAAAGCAGTTAAGTACATTCTGTAAATGAAAATGTTAATGGAACATTATTACTGTGCTATTACTGGACTACACCACTGGAGAAGGCTGAATGCTCAGAAAATGATTCCTGGGAAAAACACAATCGTGTCCATAAACTGCTGTTCAGATGTCATGCTTGTTGTTCCTTACACAATTCATTGATTTTGTATTAATTGATTGGCGGCAGGGTCATCGTCAGTGTGTCAGTGTATTCATGAATAATTTTTTATTGACTGTCGAATTGTACATGTTGGAACATGTAGGGGCAGTTGCAGCTCTTCCTCAGCTGCATGATGGTGTCTTGGTTCCTCCTTTACCCTGCAATATGAAACACAACCATGTTTCCTTCAGACATTAGTGGACTATGGGGCGGCATAGCTCAGTGGGTAGAGCGGGTTGTCCACTGACCGGTGGGTTGGCGGTTCGAGCCCCACCTCCAACTGTCGACATGTTGAACCCCACAAATGTACTTTGTACATGATTGTACGTCGCTTTGGACAAAAGCGTCTGCTAAATGTCCTTCTTCTTCTTCTTCTGTCGTATGTCCTTAGACCTTTAGCTCCGTTGCAGCAAGCCAGTCCAGTGTGTCATTGTCTAGGTCACTTAGGCCACGATCACCATTCGGTGGCCGGTACACAGGACAGCTGGTCATCACATGCTCAACAGTCTGTGATGGATCTCCACACTCGCAGTGGGAACTGTCTGTGAGACCCCACTTCTGCATCGCTGCACCGAAACGTCCCACACCTGTCCTCAGGCGATTGAGGGTCATCCACTCCCTACGGGGGAGGTCCTGGCCAGGCACATCTGTAGGATCCTCAATGAATTGGTGGAGCCTGGATGGTTCTGCTGCCTTCCACTGGTCCCTCCATCTTGCCTTTGTGGTGGCTTTACATGGAAAACCCAACAATTGTACTAGTCTTAACTTGGTTAATATCTTCCATATTCCCCCCTTTGGGGCTTACCAAGTCCCAAAAATTATGACTACATATGGATACAACCTTTGGTATTAGTGTCTTATAAGTGTGAACTTATAATCTAATTTCATAGTGATATAGTGATTCAGACTTCAAGTTCTCCGACCATCAAATGTGGCTCTCATCAGAGACTCAGGCCTTCATCACGAGGTACATTGGGATAAACATCCACTTCCCTGTCCTAATGCCCAATTACAGGAATGTAGTAAAAATCCCCATGCACCTCCTCAGTCCTCCTGGAGTAAACCTATCTTTTGTAGGAAAAACCTCCTTCAACGGGACTGTTTCTCGTCATATCACATGAAATTTCAATTCAGCATTCAACAATCAATGAACATATTATGAAATGGTGACAATGTGATAAACAGATGAATATCAGGTAAATCAAAAAGAAAAAACACAAAATATAAAACTACTAAATGACTTGCTAATTCAACAATTATCAAGTCAAAACTATCACACTACTATAAGTTGAAACATATGTGTATATTTCTAACAAATTATACTAATATCCAACCTAAACTACTTTTATCATGCAAAACAAAAAATGTAGAGATTGTTGGGCAATGTTGTTGTCGATGTTTCTTTGCCTTCAGATTGTTGACACAGCTTCACTTGGAAAGGCTACCAGCATGATCAATGTGAACCTCCTCACAGTCCAAGTGTTCCTCAAGGATTAAACTAGCATTGGTTCACATTCCTCCTCCTCATCATCACTACGGTCATCGGTTCTCACAGGCACCCATTCTAGCCTATCTTTCTCTGCCATGTCTGCTATATCAAGGACCATCACTTCAGCCTTCTTAGATGCTATTGTGGATCTCACTATAGGAATAAAACAGCAAAAAAGTAATCCCATTACCATTAGTACTGCCAAGAGTATTAGACCTATTTTACACCGACCTTGTCCAATATCAAATAGACCATATTTTCTGGTGAAAGCCTACCAAGCATAGCATTGTCTCTCCTAACTCTACCTCAAAAGTAATTAGTTCTCTTAATATCTGGCTACTCTGGCTACAGTCCTGTTGTGTCATTGGTGCTTCCTCCGTCCTTTGGCTCCACCCTTGGGCCAATGGAATCTGCCAGAGGCTGTAGAGTATCAGGAACATGGTCATCTGCTTCAGCATCCTTGGCTGGGTGCAGTTGCTCCTGGCTGGGTTGGGTCTGGTCCTTCTGGGGCGATTGGTTGGGTCTGGATGCGTCAGCATCCTGATCTTTCCCTGGCTCCTCTCTTGTCCTTGGCTGGGTGACTCTTGTGCAGTGATTGAGGTGGTACCAGGTGGTGTTTCCCTCCACCTGGATGGCAGTTGGCGTTGCTCTGATCACCTTGAATGGCCCCTCTCTCCTTGGCTCATTCCACTTTCTCCGGAACACTTTTATGTAGACCTGGTCACCGGGCTCCACCCCCCTTGGAGGGTCCTCTTCCGGCTCTGGAGCTCTGTTTTTTTCCTGTTTGAATATAAGCTTATGTATAGCAGTTAGTTGACATATTCCCTTATTTCCAATTGTAATTTTTCCAATGGAGGGCCCTTGTGGGGTCCTCTGAGCATAGGTG
Organism: Urophycis tenuis; assembly: GCA_036785325.1. Classification (NCBI taxonomy): domain Eukaryota; kingdom Metazoa; phylum Chordata; class Actinopteri; order Gadiformes; family Phycidae; genus Urophycis; species Urophycis tenuis. The sequence continues at coordinate 12,318,394 of JAXIVH010000001.1, forward strand.
CAGGCATGGGTCGACCCGTAAGCATTTCATGCGGAGTTAGATGCGTCATTCTGTTAGCTTGCATGCGATAAGTCATTAGTGCTAGTGGTAGTGCATCAATCCAATTCATTTTGGCACTTGCACATATTTTATTTATTTTTGTCTTAGGTGTGCCATTCACCCTTTCCACCATTCCTTGTGACTGAGGATGATACACACAACCCAACCTTTGTTTGATGTGTAGATGCTGTATTACTTGTTTCACAGTTTTCTGGATAAATGCTGAACCATTATCTGAGCTTATTTCTGTCGGAATTCCAAACCTCGGCATGACTTCTCTCGTCAAGAATTTGATTACAGTAGCTGCACTTTGATCTTTTGATGGGACTGCTTCCACCCATCTGCTAAATCTGTCTATGACCACTAACATGTACCTTTTTCCATTCACCTTCTTAATCATATCCACATAGTCTAAGACCAAATGTCTAAATGGTCCCTCAGGTGTAGGAATGTGTCCCAATGGAGTTGTGATTGTTTTTCTTACATTGTTTTTTGCACATATCTCACATTCATTAAGTTGATTATCAACCATTGTTTGCAAATATGGTGACCAAAAACCTTGTTGTCGAATTTTCCTCATTACTTCCCCCCTTGCGCAATGATCAAAACCATGCGCATTAGTGATAAGTAAACCTAACAACGCCGTAGGTGCCAACATCATCCCATCATGGGTTCTCCATAACCCTGTGGGGGTACGTGTAGCACCCCTCTTTAACCACATGTTTTGTTCATAGACCCCAGCCTTTTCTTGCATGCGGACAACATCTTCTTCAATAGGTGCAGCTTCAGGCATGACCAGTACTGCCTGGACCGCCCTGCTAGTGTTTGAGGCTACCCTGGCAGCCTCATCTGCAGCATTGTTACCTTTGATGACATAATCATGACCTTTCTTATGAGCCTGACATTTGATTATTGCCACTTGCTTGGGCAATAACAGTGCCTACATCAATTCCACAATCTGATCACAATGTAATATGGGAGACCCATCTGTTTTCTTAAATCCCCTCATTTTCCATACTGCTCCGAACAAATGACATACACCGTGTGCATACGCAGAATCTGTGAATATATTGACTGTTTTATCTGCTCCTTCTCGACAAGCAGCTGTAAGAGCTCTCAATTCAGCCAATTGTGCTGAACACGGTTGTTTACAAGATGTACTTTGAATGACAGAAAATGTTTCATCTGGGTTCCGTCTCACCACTGCAAACCCTGCATGGTTTCCCAAATGATCTTTGAAGCATGATCCATCCACAAACAGATCCTCCTCCGCCCCAACTATGGGGGTTGACAATAGGTCTGGTCTCAATTTGGTGTACGTCAAAGAATCCGCTACGCAATCATGCGATGTCCCTTCAAAATCATGGGGGATTCTTTCTGCCGGATTCACTGTCGAACTCCTTTGAATAGTAACATCTGGAAATGTTAGTAATGCCAAATATTCCATTAACCTCAAATTTGTCAATACAAACTTTCCTTTTTCAATTAATTCAGTGACTTTCTGATGGGTGAAAATAGTTACCGGGTAACCCATTGTAATGGTTGAGGCTTTGTCATAAGCATACTGTACGCCGCCAATCCTTGGTAACAAGGTGGATAGCCTTGTGCCACTGCATCTAGTTTTGTACTGTAGTACGCTATGGGTTGCTTTCGCCTCCCACTGCATGATTCTTGCATGAGTACTGCTGATGCATATCCCTGACTCCTATTTGCCGCATACAATAAGAATGGTTTTGTATAATCTGGGATGGCCAGTGCACTTGCTCCCTGCATCTCTTTTTTGATGCCCTCAAAGGCCATCAATGCATCTGTATTCCACGTTAATTGAGCTTGTAAATTTGTTGTCCCCGCGGTCTTCATCATTTCCCTTAAGGGTGCGGTTTTTATGGCATAGTCCTCTATCCAATCTGAACTAAAACCTGTCATCCCCAAGAATGTCATCAATTGTCGCACCGTCTCTGGCTTGGGTGCTTTACTAATTCCCTCTAGCTGACTGGGGGCTATTGTCTTAGTTTGGTGTGCAATCAGCCTCCCCAAATATTCCACTTCTGTCTGGCAATACTGCAGTTTTTTCTGTGACACCTTGTGTCCCCCAGTTGCCAATTTGTTCAATACAGTCATGGAATCTTCATGACATTGCTCCAATGTGGGAGAACATATCAGAAGATCATCCACATACTGTATTAAAGTTCCATGTAGAGACAACACCTCCAAATCATTTCTCAGTACTTGGTTAAATACATGTGGGGAATGTTTAAAACCTTGTGGCATTCTAGTATATGTATATTGTTTACCTCTATATGTAAATGCAAAAAGATGTCTGCTCTCTTCTGCAAGTGGCACACTGAAAAACGCTCCACACAAGTCAATCACTGTAAAATATTTAGCATCAGGTGGGACATTGGTTAGTAATGTGTGTGGATTTGGTACTTCTGCCTGCATGCCTTCAACCACATCATTGATAGCTCTTAGATCATGTACTAACCGCCATTTTTGTTTGTCTGTTTTTAGTACTGGAAGCAAAGGAGTGTTGCAATTGCTTATTGTTTCTATCAGTACACCCCCAGCAATAAGACCTTCTATAGTAGGGGCTATTCCCATCTCAGCCTCAGGTTTCATGTATTATTGCATTGTTACATTTACCTGTTCTTGAATGTTTCCTATCCAGTAGACATTTGCTGTGTCTGGCTCTGATAGCACCATTTGAGATGTCCCTGTAGTGTCAATTAGTATGCCTTGAGGTGTGCATAATATTTGTATTCCTAATTTACATAATACATCTCTCCCTATTAGATTGACCGGTGTGGTGTCTGATACCAAAATGGGTATTTTAGCTGTACGTCCATGTAATTGTAGTGTTACTGGAGCTGTCACTGGTATTAACTGTGTTTGTCCCGAGAATCCTACAGTTTTGATAAATTTTTTCGCCATTGGGAGGTGAGAGTCATATTTTGAACCTACACATGTGTAAGTTGCTCCAGTATCTGCCATCATTGGTGTGCCTCTATAATTTACTAGAACCTGCAGTATTGGTTCCTCATCAGCCTGTTTCGTAATTGCTACATGCTGACCCTCCCCTTGTGGATTCTCTGGGCAGCCCTAGTAACCTTGACCCATCCAGGGTCCTGCTGGGTACTGATTATATTCTTCCTGCCTTTGCTGTCTCTGTCCCCTCTGTCTCTGTTGCTGAACTGGTTGGAAAGGAACTGTTGGACAGTCCCTGCTCATATGACCATCCTGTCCACATGACCAACATTCATTGAACCTTCTGAACTGATTGGGTGGCCCCTGTCTTTGGCCATATCTTGGCTGACCCTGTCGTCCTCTGTATTGATTGAACTGTCTCTGCCTGTACCCATTATTAGTCCCTTGTTCTCTATTCTGGGTGAATACATTGAAAATTGGTGTGGTGGGTAACCCTTGGGCCTGAGGCTGTTGCACTAGGGGAGAGGATGTCTGCTGTGGAACTGCAGAAATGTTCATCTGAGGTGGGGGCTGCTGGACAACGGGTGTCATTGTAGCTGACTCTGCAACGACCGCCTGTTTTTTCTTGTCTTTGTCCTTTCTTGTTATTTCCTCCAACTGGAGCTGAGATAACTTTCTCTGCACCTCTCTGCTTTGTTCTTGCATTTTTTGTTCATTTTGACGATATCTTTCCACTGCATGGACAAGATGATCGCTGAACTCTTTATGAGACTTTGATGAGATCAGTCCCACCACATCTTCTAGCTTGTTCCGAACTGAGCTAGGCATTGTCTCTATTATGGAGGTTCTAAACAGGATGGAGACCAGTGGGTCTTGCTCTGGGTCTCGGTCTGTTTCCAATCTCCATCTCATGACTTGCTTCTCCAGGAAGGATGCAGGATTCTCTGTGTCACCGATTGTGGAGCCCCTCAGGTTCTTGTGGTCCACATGGGTTGGGTATTCACTTCTTAGCGCCGCCCAGGTGTTTGATCGGTAGATGTCAAACGTTGTTCCATCAACGCCTTCATCCAGTAGATGTTGCAGACCCCCATTTTGCAGTACACTCTCCATCTTGGCAATACCTAGCACTCTAGCCAACAAAGCCTTCAGGTCCCCCACCGCCATCAACTTCCCTACTGTATTCTCCTCAAATATCCTGATCCACTTTGACGCCCCATTATCATTACTTCCATCTCCTCACACAGAACCACATCAAATGTCCCTTCCTTTGGCCATTTTGTTCCTTGTTTAGCGGTTCTTTTTTCCCATTTTTCTGAGATTTTTATTATTTCATCTTTATTTAAGGGGTTATTTTTACATAGTATTTCTACCGCTGATGCTGGCATGGTTACTTCTTATGATGAGGAGTTTTCTCCTTTTTGAAATTATTTTATTATTATTATTATTATTAAACCGTGTCCTAGTGTGGGGGGTACAACTCCCTCCCACCTTTTCTAGCTCCTAGCTCTGTTCCTCTTCAACTTTCTTTTTCCTTTCCTCCCTACTTAACTCTATCTCTCTCTTTATTTTCCTCTCTGGTGTTGCAGCTCCTCTGGAGCTGCTCGACCCCCACCTTTTCACTTTTCTCCTCTCCTCCTTTCTAACCCCTGCTCTCTACAGACTTCCCAAACCACTCTGCTCGATCCTGTTATTATTTTATATTTTTAGGTTAGTTATTAATTATAATACCTTATCTTTATCTATATCTTATCTATTACTATAGCACTCGTCCTATGCTCCAACTCTCAATTAATTAACTACAATGGACGAAAACACAATTCCCTGACTTTGCCTCCCGATCAAGCTTAACACAAATAACTCCAACCAACCAAGTGAGGCCTCCTGTCAGAAGGAGTGTCTCAGACTTTTAAACTTAAAAATGAATAATCATATGAGTATCGGTTACTCCTACACCTTATTCTAAAATACTTTCCTCAACAGTTTTTGAGAAATGTATGTATTTTGTTTTTGAATGACGATCCTTCAGTATCTCTGATTTAACAGATCAGTTATAAAATTAATAAAATAGACACCATCTCAAGAATAGCCACTGAGCATTTGTCCTTACGCCTTTAATGGACTATCTTCGTGGTCATCCGTGGACAAAAACAAAGTACTGTCCCTACTCTAACAATGAATTTAATTATTTGATCGTTTCCCAATGCGTCCAAATTATTATACTCTACCCGAGCAGACCTTACCCAAGCTTATCTTGGTAAGCGGTAACCGCAGAGTTAGGATCTACCCAAGCAGTCCCTAGCAGCGCTACTAGGCGGTATGTCAGAATCCCCAATCTGACCAAGCAGACCCTCCCCTTAGGAGGCGGTATCTCAGATTACTTTTCTCAATCTCTAAAGTCTGACGAAGCGGACCCTCCCCGTAGGAGGCGGTATCTCAGACAAACAATCCAATCTGACGAAGCGGCCCTCCCCGTAGGAGGCGGTATCTCAGATTCCTTCAGCCTGACGAAGCGGCCCCTCCCCTTAGGAGGCGGTATCGCAGACTACCTGCCCGTTCAGCCCTTTATAATACTTCTTCACTAATTGTACTATAAAGCGGTATCCACAGGATTTAAAAATAAAAAACTATTTACCCTAATACAACATTTACTAGGGACCTGCCGTTCTTCCAGTGCAATATCTATACTCGAATTATACTACAAAAGGACAGCCACAGGATTTAGGTTAGGAAATAAATTTACCCTACTAGTGTAGGGACCTGATCGTTCTTCCCTCTGTAGTATCTATACTCTAATGTGTACTACAAAGGATTACCACAGGATTTAGAGTAGAAAAGAATTTCACCCTAATAGTTTAGGGACCTGATCGTTCAGCCCTCTGCAGTATCTATAGTCTAATTCGTACTACAAAGCGGTACCCACAGGCTTTAACAAAAATACAAACATTTCAGCAATTTAGTAAACCACAGAGCATTATGGTTAGTCAATTCAGTATATCACAGAGCATCATAGTTTGTTAATAAACCACAAAGCATTAAGGATAACACATGAATTAGTAAACCACAATAACCATGATTTGATGCTGAGCACTCATTCCCGGCCTCCTCCTCTTTTTCTTTACACACTGGTTTATTTTTTGGAGAGACACTTGACTTACTGCTTAGCGTTAGGATGGGTCGAGCACAGATCACACAGTTTTCTAATTAATAGGCAAGAACGTCGCTTACCTTTTTATAATGAGTGGCCACTCGTAGTGTGGTCTGTGCGGACACCAACCCGCAGCGAAGCAGTCGTCTTGGCCCCTTTTCTTCAATCCTGTTCGTGACGCCAAATTATGTGGTGGCTAAAGCACATATCTTAACAAAAGTAAGAGGGTTCTGGGAGGCCGCAGTTTGAATGATCAAGACTTTATTATCGCTTGCAGCGAAGCAACACAAAGACTGAGTCGGTTTGCAAAGTGACTGCCACACATCCCCCGTGTGTCCCTTTTTATCCTGTTTTCCAAACATGTTCTCAGCACCTTAAACATTGCATACTATACAAAAACGGCCCTTACTTCCTTTACTGCTGAAAGCCCATCAGCATATATCATATAGGCACCCCATCCTCCAATTATGTCTGTTTTGTCCACTAAGCATCTAAACAGGCACCTTAAAGATAACATGGGGGTGAACCAGGAAGTGTACCTTGAGTTGAACACAGGGAGGTATTTATGAGTGGGCATCTGTTTCCTTCCACAGTTAGTTCATGCTTTACATGGAAAACCCAACAATTGTACTAGTCTTAACTTGGTTAATATCTTCCATACCTTCACCCAGGAAGCCTTGGAGGTGTCTGCTGGTGTTGTGCGAAGCAGTTCTTGGGCCTGCGTGGCGAAGGGGCTTCGGGACTTCAGGCGCGTGCATTGTGGCGTCTCCGTGACAACCTTGTGGAGGAGGTGGGATTCACTCATCTCTGCCTGCCAGAGATGCGGCGGCGTCTGATGCCGCTCCGGTCCCGGTGGCCGAGGCGGACGCCGCCGCCGCGCTGGCGAGCAGACCCGTACCGGCTCCAGAAGGTTTACAGAAGCATCAGATGGGATGCCAGTGGTGTCTGGGAGACATAGCAAACGCAAAAACATGGTACAGGTGGAGGGAGGAGCGAAGGCTGGACGGCTGGAGGGCGGAGCGGCGGCTGTAGACAGCAGCGACAGTGAAGCCTCCAGGTCAGACAGCAGTGAGCTCTCCCTCTCACAGACACACAAAGTCACTGCTAGTCAGGAGAGGAAACTGTACACAGCCCAAATGATAAAGAGCTTCCTACAGAAAACAAAAGGTGTAAAAAACCTAAAATATGAACAACATTTCTCTGACAAGCTCACTTTTTTCCTGACAGCTAAACAGACAATTAAGACCAGAGCATCATCTGATCTAACAGACCAGGACATTTTCAGGTTGAAAAAACATATGATAAAAGTTAAAAAACAACTAAACCTGTGAACATGATGATGTGGCCTATGTTTCTATTTATATTTATTTATTTATTTATTTCCCCTATGGATGGTTTTAAAGTGGGAACGCTGAATGTAAATGGAGCAAGAGATGTGAAAAAGAGGGCACTGGTGTTGGACACTGCCAAAAGGAATCATATTGATTACTCCATCCTCTCTGGAGGTGGAGCAGGTGGTAGAGGGGAGGTGCCTGCTCGCCAAAGCCAAGTTTGGTGCTTTTACTCTGGTTTTTATTAATATTTATGCGCCGAATAATGGAGCAGAGAGAAAGAGGTTTTTAGAAACGGTAAATGATAAACTCAACTGCTGTGGCCCGGAGGATTATTTATTTTTGGGTGGGGATTTTAACTGTACTGAGGCCGATTTTTTAGATCGCAATCATGCAGAGCCACATCCAGTTTCCCAAAACACTCTGAAACAGCTGGTCTACTCCCACGGCCTGGTGGATGCGTGGAGGAGGATGCATGCAGACTGCCGTCAGTACACCTGGTCGCACCTGAGGGATGGGGGGATCTCCCTAGCCAGACTTGATAGGTTTTATTGTTTTAAGCATCATTTTAATGTTGTTAAAGATTGCAGAATTACGCCAGTTGGCTTCACTGATCATGCTTTGGTTTTACTTGATGTGTTTTTAAAAAATTTGTTGCCAAAGAGCGCTTACTGGCATTTTAATTCTGGTTTGGTTTTAGATAAAGGTTTTAAGGAGGTTTTTAGCTTTTTTTGGAGTGGTTTTAGAGATAGGAAAGACGTATTTGAAAATCTTAGGCAGTGGTGGGATTATGGGAAGGTGCAGATAAAACTTTTATGTCAGCAGTATACTCTCAATGTCACACAGCACATGTGTAGATCCATCAAAGACCTAGAGAGTGAGATAGTGGAATTGGAAGCACTTAGCTATTCCACAGCAAATCGAGGACATATTGAAGTCCTCAATTTCAAAAAGACGGCCTTAGCCAACCTGCTGGACTCTAGAGTACAGGGTGCACTGGTCCGGTCCCGAGTCCAAGACATCACTGAGATGGACGCTCCCTCTGGCTTCTTCTTTGGTTTGGAGAAGAAGCAAGGACAGAAAAAAATGATACATGCACTTATCTCTGACACAGGGCAGGAGCTAACTGAACCAGGCCAGATCCGGAGCAGAGCGGTGCAGTTTTTCTCCTCCCTCTACTCATCCGAGTATGAGGGGAATCAAGAACTGGAAACGGAGTTTCGTAGAGAGCTGCCTCAACTCTCAGAGGATATCAACACCCAGCTGAGCCGGCCACTCCAGCTGGGAGAGCTGACAGCCGCCCTGGGTAGCATGCAGAGGAGAAAAGCTCCAGGCATCGACGGGCTGACAGTTGAATTTTACAAGGAATATTGGGACATTCTGGGCTCCGACATGCTGCACATGCTCAATGACAGTCTGGCCAGTGGCTCTCTCCCTCTCTCCTGCCGCAGAGCAGTGGTGACCCTCCTCCCCAAGAAAGGGAACCTGCAGGAGGTGAAGAACTGGCGCCCTGTGTCATTGTTGTGCATGGACTACAAGATTCTGTCCAAAACATTGGCCTCCAGACTGAGAGGAGCCATGGAGCAGGTGATCCACCGGGACCAGACGTACTGTGTGCCCGGCAGGTCTATGGTAGATAATATCTACCTAATTCGTTAGGTTTTGGAGCTCTCTGGCTCATTGGGCTGTAACACTGGTCTCATTTCCTTAGATCAGGAAAAGGCATTTGACCGAGTGGAACACAAGTTCCTCTGGAGGGTGATGGAGAGGTTTGGGTTCAACTCTGGTTTCATTGCCATGATCCGTGTGCTGTACAAAGACATTGAGAGTTTACTGAAGTTCAACGGCAGTCTGTGTGCTCCTTTCAGAGTGAATAGAGGCGTCCGGCAGGGCTGTGCCTTGTCTGGAATGCTCTATGCACTCTCCCTCGAACCCCTCCTCTTAAAGATACATTCAAAAATTGATAAATTTATTTTACCTGGTTTTAACAGCAATATTGTTTTATCTGCTTACGCAGATGATGTCATTGTTTTAGTAAAGAATCAAAACGATGTTGATGTTTTAACCATTTTAACAGAAAAATATAAGAACTTGTCTGCTGCAAAAATAAACTGGGGAAAGTGTGAAGCAGTTGCCGTTGGGAATTGGCCTAATGGCCTCCCAACACTCCCCCAGAACCTGGCCTGGAAGAAGGAAGGGTTAAGATACCTAGGCGTCTTCCTCGGAACTAAGGCCATGGAAAAAAAGAATTGGGAGGGAGTAGAAGAGAAGATCATAGGGAAAATGAATAAGTGGAAGTGGCTACTGCCACAAATGTCCTACAGAGGCAGAGTCCTGGTTGCAAACAACCTGTGTGCGTCGGTTTTGTGGCACCGTTTGTCCTGCCTGGATCCTCCCAGTGGGCTTTTGATAAGGATCCAGGAGAAAATTGTTAATTTTTTTTGGGACAACAAACACTGGGTACCACAAGGGGTGTTGTTTTTACCAAGAGAGGAGGGGGGACAGGGCCTCATCCACCTGGCCAGCAGGACAGCAGTGTTCAGGCTGCTGTTCCTGCAGAGATTCCTGGCTGGTCCTGCAGACCTAGTGTGGAGAGGTATGGCCAGTTGTGTCTTCAGAGAGGTGAGTAACATGAAACTGGATACTGCTCTGTTTTTAATGGATTTTAAATTTTTAAAGTTAAGTGGGGTGCCTCCTTTTTATCAAAGTGTTTTTAAAGTGTGGGCCTTTTTTAAAAACAGCAGGTCAAAAGTTAACTCTGACTCTCTGTTCTGGCTGCTGAGAGAGCCCCTCATCCATGGAGCCAGGCTAGACATCTCCGGGGAGGCCACACCGGGGCTTACGGCGGCTCTACTCCAGTCCGGGACCACAGACCTGCGGCGCCTGGTCCACTTGGCAGGGCTGGCCCTCACCGACTCCCAGACCCTGGGGCGTGCACTGGGCCTTCGGTCTGACAGGGTGGTCCAGAAGCTGCTGTGGCTCTGGAGAGGAAGGTTGAGAGAGAGAGAGAAAGAACTCCTTGGCGAATATAACGAACAGGTGGAGCCAGACCCCACAGACCCCTGCCCGGAGATCCTCCTGAGCCCTCGTTTTGATGAAGAGGGCCTTCTCCTCACTGAAATAACATTCAGCCTGCACACTGTCCACAGAAAGACTCTACATAGGACATGTGTGCAGGTTCTTAACAAAAAGACTTTGGCAGGCAGAGCACCCTGTGCATGGACTGCGAGGCTGGGGGAAGCTGCTCCACACTGGAGGGTCATATACAAGCCGCCTTTAAGGAAGAGAGTTGGTGACCTGTAGTGGAGGATCCTGCATGGTGCCATTGCATCCAACTCTTTTATTTCTATCGTAAATCCTGCTGTGTCCGACCACTGCCCGTTCTGTAGTTTGAGAGAAACAAGTTTTCACATGTTTACAGAGTGTTTTAGGCTCACAGCGTTCTTTGATTTTTTAACCAGTGTTTTTAACCTTTTTAATCAAACATTTTCAACAATGACTTTTATTTATGGGGTGGGGTACAAAAAGGAAAAAAAGGGAATGTGGCAATTGCTGAATTTTATTGTTGGGGAAGCAAAAATGGCTGTGTACATTTCCAGGAGAAACAAGGTGGAGGGCCAGCTGAGTACAAATGCGACCACAGTGTGGCGCCGTATTGTCCGCTGCAGAATCAAGCTGGACTTTGCTTTTTATAAACTTAAAAAAAACCTGGAAGCGTTCTCGGACATTTGGTGCCATAGCAATGTTTTATGTACTGTTGTAAATGGTGAGCTGGTTTTTACTGATATATTGAAAGATTGAGTGTTATTTATTTATTTAGTTATGTATGGGTGTGTGAGTGTGCAAGTATGTGTGGAAATATGAGAGAAAAAAATATGTGATGTAAAACCGTGACTATTGAGTGTCTTATCCACACCGTAAATAAAGCGTCGTTGTAAAAATCAAAAATCTTCTTCTTCTTCTTCTTCTTCTTCTTCTTCTTCTTCTTCTATCATTGAGCAAAAAAGACAGAGGACAATGTAGAATGTAATGAAACGAAGAAATAAAGAAACAAAATCATACACATTGTCCAACTGAGCATATTTATATGTGCATATTTACATTTCTTATAGGTGCTGTAGATAGGATTTAAGGGCTATCATTTGGGCACACGTACGTATACCTGCACAGTATCACATGTCTTCCTAGATCCCACACACACACACCATAAACCCAGCTTGTTTATTAAATGTTCCTCCTGCTAGGGGCAGATCAAAAACAACAATAACCACATTGTAATGACATTACATGAAATTACAATGTCACATGTTATATATAGGCCTAACACACCTGTTTCTGTTACATGACTTCCGTTTAGCACAATCCACTAGGGAACATTTAGGCCTACTTGTAAACATAGGGTGTCTGTGTGCACCTGCCATGTATAATTCATAGTAAAAGAATGACAATGGGCTCTTTCCATGGATTTGATGATGATAAAAGCCAGACTTTATTTTGCATTCATTTTTGTAGGAAATGGTGGCTTAAAGCAAACCAATCCTGTTAGAAACCACTTAGACAATTCTGGAATTACAACAGAGTTATGAATAAAATAATAATAAGAATAAGAATAAAATATTACTTTTTCCTGTGTGAATTATGTTTGTAATCACAATAACTGCTTTAGCAAAAAAAAAAAAAAAAAAATCCGTAGGCATGAACCAAGCAACAACTTCTGCTAATGGGCCATCAAAGGGCACAATTTCCTCCAACGAGGAAGAGCAAAACACGAAGAAAAAAAAAAAAAAACACCAACGGGGTCCCAACACATCGACAACCTTTCTAAAGGGCAACATGTTTTTAACACCGTATTATTCACGTCGTGTTATTCATGGCATGTGGTGTTGTGTCGTTCTGAGGCTCGAATCAATTTCCATTTCAACTTTATTAGTGTCCCTCTCCAGGAGTCTGTGTCGTTCGACGCCGACAGGTTCACAAAGAGATGGCGGAGTGGTGGTCCCCCCCGGCCTCCTCTTCAACAGCCCCCTGGTGGTGCTGCCACCGTGCAGCCCGCCGCACCCGACATGAGAGCCTGGCAACGAGCCCTCTGCACACTGTCCGTCACACCGCTGCATTTATATGTTGATTTGTATGTTGACATAGCCATGCAATATGTCCACTAGGTGTATAGTATTCACACGGTTCACGGGTTAACAACCGTATAAATGGGAAAGGGGACATTTATTTATTAAACTCAATACAAAGTGGTTGGTTTGAACTCTATTTTAAAAGGTTCTGGATAACATTCCACAGCCAGGGTCTGTGGAAGAGGACTCCCTATTTGAGAGAAACAGGGGTTATTCTAATGATTATGTGTTTTTCATGGAATTAAACACTATATAAAACGTGATGGTTTTTTAAATCGTCAGCTGAAAAAAAAAAACATGTGCCGCTAGGCAGAGGCTGAATCAATCGACCCACTCTGAAAGAAATCCCGCTCGTCGACGCTGTTCGACTGCGGTGCGGAGGTGCTCAGTGGTAACCATAGAAGCAGATGGAAAGAAGACACGCTTTAAACCTAATTTATAATCGCCATGCGTTATTTGCGCGAACCACATATGACGTCATCACCAAGGGCGTCAGTTTGTTTTTTTTAGAAGTGGTGGGGACAATAACCATAAGCTTGAGTGTGGTTGGGTACCCTTATGTAAGCTATTCATCCATTCAACGCTGCATTACACTATGCTCTACATCTACAGTGTATTGTCAGGTGTTGAAAATCCTATTTGAACAATAAAAGTTGAAAACCACAGTTTGTGTTTTGGCTTGTTTTGCAAAACGGCGTTGGAAACACTGGCGTTGGAAACACTAGCACTAGATGTCCCTATATGATTATCGCCTATTGCATGATTTAGACTTGAAGGTTTCGGTTGAGTATGTGGGGATTTTTTCGGTCGCAATTGGTTTGCACATTTTTAAAAGTGGTGGGGACAAAATTCAAATTATAAATAGTGGTGGGGACATGTCCCCACTGTCCCCCCCGTAATCTACGCCTATGGTCACCACGGTCCTCACGGCACAGCTCTTTTTATTTGACCTATAAGCACGGCCAGGTAGTTCGTCATTCATCTTCAGTCCCTCACGTAGTTAGAGCATGTTGTGGAGGAATCTTGGTGTGGTATTGCTCTCGACTGTAATGGTGGCTTCACGCTTGCGCTCTGAGCATGCGCAGTAGTGGTTGGGAGCATTTGGGCCGCAAGGCTGGTTTATCCTCGGCCTTGGACCAGAGGGGGACCTGGTTGCTCTGATGGGCTGTGCGTGCCACAGAGCAAGGGATTTCTGTAAGCGAATATGAAAGAAATATTCAAATTGATTATACAATTAGATTTTTAAAAATAATTTATACAACTTTCCTTCAATTTTGTCCTTGAGATGAGTCTAAAAGTCTTTCAGCATCCTCCCCATGTTGATGTGCGTAGACCAAGGAAAAATACCTAATAAAGACTGAAATATAATCAGTGGCACCAAAACTCAGGGCACACTGCGACTTCTATGTAACTGTTATATAACTGTCCATACTGTTTATACACTGTTTATACACTGTCCATACTGTTTATACACTGTTTATACACTGTCCATACTGTTTATACACTGTTTATACACTGTCCATACTGTTTATTACTGTCCATACTGCTCAAACTCATACTGTATATAGTGCACCTTACACCTCATACTGTTTATACTGTACTCTCTCTCTCTCTCTCTCTCTCCATGGGCAACGTGCAGTTCACTCCACAACGCCTACGGCGTGTGTTACTCCTATTCATATTGCCATTTAGGCCTAAAGCAAAAGGTGCACGGATAGCTCACCTCAAGCACAGTCATTTCACTAAAGGGATACGATTCATTCTACTGCAAGTTAAACCCAACAGAGCTAATGCCAGTGCTTTTGGAGAGCCTGCAGCCTACCGGGCAGAGCCATGCTTGTAAAGGCAGAGCATCCAAACGTAAGTTGCCAACCCAACGCAAATGTCTTCAAGAATGAGAGACTTGTTGAAGTGCAGCGCTCACAGGTAAATGTCACCACACCAGGAGGCGCCATTCAGCACCATGGACAGCAGCAAAGACAGAAGACCCAATGAAGAATTATTAGAATGATGATGAACGGCTGCGGTGAAATGGGATGTGATATCTGAGTTCTATTCATTTCCGATTGAAGCCAACAATTGGAAATGTATCCAATGACATGATGACATGACATTCTTTTCTCTCTTAATTCTTAGTTCTTCCTTTCTCTGATATTATGTGGAATAAATAAAATAATAATACATTTCAAATTATAAAACGACCCTAAGAAAGAAAAAAAAGATGATTTAATCACGAATTGCAATTTACATTTACATTTACTTTCGCTGTCTCTGAGAGAGAGAGAGAGAGAGAGAGAGAGAGAGAGAGAGAGAGAGAGAGAGAGAGAGAGAGAGAGAGAGAGAGAGAGAGAGAGAGAGAGAGAGAGAGAGCGAGCGCACACAGCGGACTTTAAAAGCAGCCACCTGACGATCTGTCTTCAGTTTTTCCCCCCTCACTAACTTCAGTCATGACGCGTCGCTCTGACTTGATGCTTGATCCATGCAGAACACACGCGGCTGATCTCTTTATATCGTAAAAAAAAAAAAGAAAAGAAAAAAAAGGAAATACTTGGAAATATGACTGCTTCATACATTGGCATAACTTTGTCATTTTTCACTTTTTTTGCGGGCTGCATGAAGCGGATTCTGGCCAGCGAGGTCAATGGCTCCTCTATTTTTGAAGACTTGCTCTCCGGGACAGGGCCGTCCCGAGGTTCGAACGGGTCCGACGGTCCAAACGGCTCTGCGGGTTTTTTTCTCCTGGACTTTGACGAAGGGACGCTCGCCGACTGGCACTTGCTGGCCGACAAGAAGCGCTACGGGGGGGAGTCACAGAACCGGACCACCAAAGCCCTGCTGGTGGCCGCGTACTCGCTGATCATCGTGGTCTCGCTGTTCGGTAACATCGTGGTGTGCCACGTGGTGATCAAGACCAAGAGGATGCACTCCGCCACCAGCCTTTTCATTGTGAACCTCGCGGTAGCGGACATCCTCATCACGGTCCTCAACACACCGTTCACTCTGGTGAGGCACACACGCGAACGCGCGCACGCACCAATCTCTCTCTCTCATTCACACACACACACACACACACACACACACACACGCACACACACACACACACGCGCCCGCGCGCACACACACACACACACACACACACACACACACACACACACACACACACACACACACACACACACACACACGACTATTGTGTGACTGCTATGAGTGCAACAGGTCAGGCTGATGTGTGTGTACACACACACATATACACTGAATGTGAATATGTTTGAGAATGCTTGTGCAAATCCACTCCCCAGACCTATAGTAGTAGAGACATAAAATGATCAGGATGGCACAGAGTCAGCCTGTAAATGTTGTGTTTATGTAAAGGTGTGTGTGTGTGTGTGTGTGCGTGTGTACACACATATGCACTGAATGTAAATATGTTTGAGAATGCTGGAGCAAATCCACTCCCCAGACCTATAGTAGCAGTGACATAAAATGATCAGGATGGGAGAGAGTCAGAGAAAGAGAGAGAGAGCAGAGAGAGAGAGCTGTAAATGGTGTGTTTATGTAAAGGTGTGTGTGTGTGTGTGTGTGTGTGTGTGTGTGTGTGTGTGTGTGTGTGCGTGCGTGAATGTGGGTAAGTGTGCTCATGTTTATATGTGTGTGTGTGTGTGTTTGTCTGTGTGTGTGTGTGTGTTGTCAGGTGCGCTTCGTCAACAGTAGCTGGATGTTTGGCAGGCTGATGTGTCACGTCAGTCGCTTCGTCCAGTACTGCTCCCTGCACGTGTCCACGCTCACACTCACCGCCATCGCTCTGGACCGGCGCCAGGTAACCGCATGCTGCAACACACACACACACACACACACACAAACACATCCACCTAGACCATTCACACAGCCATTGTCGTCTGAGGAAAACATGGACAATTCCTGAGAGCAAATGGTTCGGTCAAATGTAGCGTCACCATGGGGAGACGCCCGGGTACTGCCTTTATCAGGCACCATCAACCGCATGGCGATGTGGCTGAGTTCTGTAGTCACGATGTGACTGTAGGCGCCCATGTCAATGGAGACAGAGAGATCCAAAGCAACAGGGCTTATTACACAAACTATCAAAGGGTAAAGGGGGCATTCAGCAGACGCTTTTGTCCAAAGCGACTTACAATCAGTACATTGACGATAAAGTTTACTTGACTTGACGTTTGTGGGGTTCGACATGTGGACAGTTGGGGGAGGAGGAGGGGGATCAGGGGGAACGAACCGCCGACCCTACGGTTAGTGGACGACCCGCTCTGTCCACCCGCTCTCGCCACTGAGATACTGCCGCTGTATCTGAACTATTTGCACGTGATGTGAGGAAGGGAGAGGTTAAATCAAAAGGGGTCACCGTGGCTTGATCTGAGTGCATGGTGAACACCTTCGCGGTGCAAGAAGAAGAAAGTATACAAAGAGTACTTCAAATGAACGAGAAATCTTCTGGCCTCTTCCCCCTGTTGGTTTTTCTTTTCCTGTCATCGATTTCTACCTATGACTCACTATTCACTATCACTATGTGTATCCCGGGGGGGGGGGGGGGGGGGGCAAGTGATGGTGCAGCAGTTGCACTGCAGAGAGAGAGAGAGAGAGAAAACAGCTGCCAATACACAAAGTAAAGAGTGGAGTGGTTGATGGAGCGGCGAGGCGCACTAACCGCGGTGAGGGGGTGAGACGGGAGTGAGACGGGCGCAGCACACAACACAACACTCTTCAATTTCAGGGGGAATCGGGACGTTCCAGGGGGGGGGGGGGGGGGGGGCGCCTCTGTGACTTGTGATTGCGGGATGGCAGGATCAGACGGCTCGTTATTCACCATCTGTTCAAAAGGTCGAGCGACCTGCGTTTACCCGGCGGGGGTGGGGGGGGGGGGGGGCGTAGCCAACCATTAAGTTACCAACAGGGGAGTGACGAGGACAGGCTCGCAGGGTGAACTCTGGTTCAGTCAGCTGGCTCGGTGGCAGCGGCCCACAACATTTACATTTAGATTTACATTGAGGGCATTTAGCAGACGCTTTTAGCCAAAGCGACCTACAATGAGTACCGTTTGCCAGAAGAAGGTGAAACATTTAATTGCTGCTAATACAGTAAGAAAGTCACCAGAACAAGTTTCAAGCATTTCAATTGCTAGGTTAACCCTTGCTAGTATACAACATCTCTGGTCTAAGTGCCAACAAGTTGCAAAAGCAATTATGAAGTGCCAAGATGTACAACAATACAAGAGCATGAGGGTAGGTTTGGGGGGGGGGGGGGGGGGGGGGGTAGAGGATGGATGTTATGCAGGGTTCAGGTGAACTCTGAACAAGTGAGTCTTGAGTCTCTTCCAGAAGTTAGAGAGTGACTCCGCAGTCCTGACATTGGCAGGGAGCTCGTTCCACCACTGCGGTGCCAAAACGGAGAAGACCTGTTATTTTGCCGTCCGACCTTTTCCTCGTTTTAGTGATGGAGGTACCAGTCGACCAGCACAACAACAGTTCAGCTGCTTGCTATTCGACAGGCAAGGTCAAAGGGCTTTATTCGCATTTTGAGTCTGACCAGGGAAATTCCTGACATGCACGGCATGCAACAAATACGTAGAAGGTCATTATAAACAAATAAGGTCACAAATCAGCAGAAATAGCAAAAAAATAAAACGTCAGTCTATATGACCATCAGTCTATAGTCAGTCTACTGATTATTGGTATGCATGGATTATTAATTGTTATTATAAGCATTAATTGTTGTTATGCATTCTAAAAATAAAAAAGCAACTTGAGGATGCTGTATGGAACCAAATCCTGGTATTCATTACATTACTTTTTTTTTCTTCGTTTTGTTCTTCCATTAAAGATGTTCCCCCAGATCAGTAGAACCTACAAGCCTCACCCAGTCGACTGTAGCCGCGGCCTACTGGTCAGGGCTTCGGGCTTGTAACCGGAGGGTTTCTGGTTTGAACCCCGACCAGTATGAACGGCTGAAGGGCCCTTGAGCAAGGCACCTAACCCCTCACTGCTCCCCGAGCGCCGCTGTTGCAGGCAGCTCACTGCATCGGGTTTAGTGTGTGCTTCACCTCACTGTGTGCTTCACCATCACTGTGTTCTGAGTGTTTCACTAATTCATGATTCACGGGATCAAAAGAGTAATTCTTCTGTACCACCTGGTAGGCTGCTCTATGATCACCCTGCTCCATCCTGCGTCTGGATGGAAAGGGTTTGTCATGGCTAACCTTTACACGGCTTCAGTGGTCGATGAGGACAACAACAACAACACAACGAGGCAGCAAACAACAGAGCTGTCCCCTAACCTTCTGACGCCTCTGTTCTGTCCGGACCGCACAACACGCAAGGACCGTATTGTTCTTTGTTAGATGCTGAAGAAAGAATGTTAAGGTGGAAGGTGGAGCATTCCCCCCGTGTCTCCGCAGACACACTGCGGCGTGCGGGCGAGCACACAACAGAGGCGTCGGTCCGTCCGTCCGTCCGCTCGCTCGCTCGCTCGCTCGCTCTCCCTCGCTCAATCGCACGCGCACACGTGACGCGCGGCCCCGTGTGTCACACTGTGCGTACCGGCGGCATCTCACGCTGCTCAGCTGTTGCCGTGGTTTCGTGTTTGTGGCTCGCTGCGGTGGACGTGTGGAGCCTGGGGTGGACAGAGTCCGGCCGTCCGTTTTCCACGGCCGGTGATACGAGAAGGAAAGAGAACAAAACAAAGCCCCCCAAAAAGAGCTGTGGAAAAAAAGATGGAGAGAACAACATTTTTTTTTTTTTGAAAGAGGGTGTATCCTACATGGCAGCATGTAACCCTTGCTCTGTGAATCCTTTGTCTTTCAAACTCTGCTACAACCCGGTTTAGAGCGTCTGTAGCCTGTGTTGTGTCATTCATGACCAGATGCTTTGGTTGAAGTCAGATTTGAACCAGGGACCGCTCTCACCGCTGGACTACAGCCACTTAGAAGTTGTGAGGTGAAAGCATGCAATAGAATGCCATAAAAGCAGGTTTACTGGAAGGTAACATCTGAAAATCATCATCAAACATGTAATCAGTGGCAGAAAGCATTTTGTGACATTTCTAACAGGTTGTTTAATTGAGGTCAGATTTGAACCAACAACCTCATGGTCATTTTCCCTGTGCTGTACCTCTGCACCACATAGAGGTTTGACCATGGCTGGGCTAATGAGACTGTATGTTGAGAAGGAGCAGTCTTCCCCCCATGGAGGAAGTGGTGAGTTTGGTATATATGGTAAAATGGCATTAATATGCCATACCAGAAGAAAAGAAGAAGAAAACCTTTTAAAATCAACACCAACCATAAAGTAAACAGTGGCAATCCAAAACAGACTTCTGAGAAATGATGTGTGTTCCCTTTTAGGAATTAGCTTTCAAACAAATCCATCCATTTAGTTTTCTGAGATGAAGACTTTTTCTCCTTCTTTTCAAGTTTTACTCGTCTCATACAACTTTTTACCATGTCGTGTTTTTAGATGTTAAATTTGTCAAGAAAAAATAACAATAAAATAAGAATCAACAAGTACAATAGGATTTCTATGGATTTCATAGTATTTCATAATAATAATAGTAATCATCATAATCATGCTAATCATGATAATTATTATAATAATGATAATGCTAACAAAATCAATAGGGTTCCTATAGGGAGGACCTGAATAAAAAGCCTTGAACAATGGAACTGTGTTTAGCCCTGATTCACGAGTACTCTGTTGAGGCAGACCTCAGACTCTCTGGGAGTCTAGATATGTGGAGCATGATGGACTGTGCATGAACTCTGACCTTAGTGGACCACCATTACCTCAGTGGGGCTATGTGTGTGGTGTAACAGTGTTTTTCCCATGGTTTCCTATACGGTCAGGTTATAATTCACCCTCTGCGGCCCCGGATGTCGTCTCTGCGGGGCGGCATGTGGGTGGCAGTCATCTGGATGATGGCCAGCTGCTTCTCCCTGCCGCACGCCATCTACCAGAAATTACTGAGCTTCGCTTACAGGTGGGGTGAGCACACACACACACACACACACAAGCATGCACCTGCACACACTAACACACACACACACACACACACACACACACACACACATGAACACACACACACACACACACACACACACACACACACACACACACACACACACACACATACACACAAGCATGCACCTGCACACACTAACACACACACACACACACACACACACACACACACACACACACACACACACACACACATACACACAAGCATGCACCTGCACACACTTACACACACACACACGCACACACGCACATGCACGCACACACACACACACACACACAAGCATGCACCTGCACACACGCATGCATGCACACACACAAACACACACACACACACACACACACACACACACACACACACACACACACACACAAGCATGCACCGGCACACACTAACACACACACACACACACACACACACACACACACACAAACACACACACACACACACACACACTCACAAGCACGCACGCACGCACACACACACACACACACACACACACACACACACACACACACACACACACACACACACACACACACACACACACACACACACACCACATAGCTCTCTCTCTCTATCCTGATATGGTTGCAGTTTATCAATTCATGTCATTGTTGTTGTAATTGTCTAGTTTGATCCCCCCTACACTCTGCTATACCCCTCCTCAAATTGCCCTGCACAGTTTGTGTCATTTGCATCATCATCATTTTCATCATTGATTTCCATGCTGTAGATTCTCAGAGTCTCTGGATATGGGCTCTGATTATGCCAATACCTTAATGAGTACAGAGTAATTGTTTAAAGGCATGGGGCCGTCCATTTAGAGAGAGCCTCCGCTGAATGTCTTCAGAAAAACAATTGTGTGAAACCATCGTTCAATTCTTCTAGAAGAACAACAAAAGGTGTGTGATTGAGAAACCACAGGCCCAAGAGATTGGCTGGTTGATGTATACAGTATTGTAACTTGTACACAAAGCGAAAGCCATGGCTGCAGCATCAGGTGGCTTGCTCACGAAGACAAAACAAATAAGAAATTATACAACCGTTGTTCTCCGGAGGGGAGGTAGGAAGGGAGCCGTCTCCTCATCCTCATGGTAATGCTGTTGGACCCCCAGACACAAGTCCAGGCTTCCATCCACAGAGTCCGTAGCCTTCACCTGTAGGGATCTGTGAGCAAGCTGTCAAACCCTTATCTGCTATTGGCATGGATCTGTTTCAATGTAAGTCACTTGGGAAAATAAGGATTTTACCCAATGACTAACAAATGACCAAAGCCATGATGCAAATATGAATTAATATGATGAATTAAGTCAACCAGTGGAAAAGCAAGGACGATCATACAATTGATAGATGCTAAGTCTTAGTTAAGTCTATATTTACTTCCCTGCCTCATGGGACAAGTCCATAAGGTGAGGCCTGGCCGACGTAGCCTACAATCATAGAGCTAGTTGTGCTCTATGATTATACAACCATGGGACTGTTCTTATCTTACCAGAGTGATGACATAACATAGCCGTCCTGCTCCTCCTCCACCACCAGGGGGACCGAGGAGCGCAGCCTGTGCGTACCGGACTTCCCGGAGCCGTCCGACGTCTACTGGCAGTACATCGACCTGCTCACCTTCATCCTGCTGTACCTGCTGCCGCTCCTCATCATCACCGCCGCCTACGCCACGGTGGGCCGCCACCTGTGGCGCCGCAACGCCATCGGCGACACCACCAGCACGCAGAACGCCAACCAGCGGCGCAAGCGGCGCCGCACGCTGGCCATGCTGCTGCTGGTGGTGGGCGTCTTCGCCGTGTGCTGGTTCCCCCTGAACTGCTACGTGGTGCTGCTGTCCAGCCAGGCCATCCACTCGTCCAACGCCCTCTACTTCTGCTTCCACTGGCTGGCCATGAGCTCCACCTGCTACAACCCCTTCATCTACTGCTGCCTCAACCCCACCTTCAGGCAGGAGCTGCGGCTGCTGGCCGCCGTGTTCCGGCGGGCGGGGCGGGCGGGGCGGGCCCAGCGGGTGGGGGCGCGGCCCATGGGCCGCTCGGCGGGCATGTGCGCGCCCTGCCACAGGGCGGCGTGGCCCGACGGCAACGACGCCTCCTCGCGGCCCAGCCACGCCTCCTCCCAGCCCAGCCACGCCTCCTCCCAGCCCAGCCACGCCTCCTCCTCGTGTCCCTCCCACAGCGTGAAGGACACGCGCGCGCTGTTCCGCCAGGGGATCACTGGGAAAACGGACATCTTGTCGGTGGAACCCATCGTGGCTCTGGGCTGATGGGGGGTCCGGCTCACCGAGGGCGAGGCTGTGAAGCCCCGGGTGGGGGGGGGGGGTCTGTGGGCGGGGAGGTCAGCGCTGGCTCAGGTCCTCTGAGGAACAGAGGAACAGATGGGGACGCTGGGGGACAGCCTTTCTGAAGGGAACGTGTCCCTGGCTTAGCGACACACGTTTGCTCCTTCACGCGGTGTACGTGAGGATGCGGGGACACAAATGGAAGGGAAGCGAGGTGGAGATGGAAAGCCGTGCTGGACGTAATGGATTATTTCCCTTCCGCTGCCCCGACACCTTTGCTTTTGACCCAGAGATCGATTCGACACGGAGATCATTTCAACTGCGGCAGGTCGTGTACAGACAGCGAGGGGTGGGATTCTCACACTGACCACTACTTTCCTGTGAATAGTTGTGTCTTTTGTCTGTGATTGTGGCTTGTCTGCGGGGGTGGCGTATGACCTTCACACTGAGAGAACCATGGACTACAAAATCATTTGCAGGCTGTTTTTCGCGATCCTGTTAAAGTCCCGTCAATAAAGTGAACAATACCGCTGTTATTTTTAAAGATTTTTTTGTTAACTCTATTGATCCCCCATGAGGGAAATTCACAAGCCTCTGCATTTGAGCCATCCTGTGGTGCATAGGAGTAGCGGACAGCTATGTACAACGAACCGGGAAGCAACTTGAAGTTCAGTGTCTTACTGAAGGAGACTTTGACATGTGGGCACTTGGAGGTGGGGATCGAAACCACCAATCCTCCGGTTAGTGGAGTGTCGCCACCATTTTTCATGTCCTGTTTCAGTTGGAAAGGTGGCAAGTCGCAGAAAGGGTTTGCTTCCTTTGTGAGCTTTGATGTGAGCCATGGGAGCACAGACACCAGGGAATCCATGCACTACACTTTTATAACAGCTGGAGGCAAAGGAAAAAAACGTTTGCTTCTCCGTGTGCCAGCAAATGTGTACCTTCTAGTCGCTGTTTCCTCTTTGTACCTTGGCAATGATTTTTTTTTTCTTGACCCTTCATGTAAGATAAGCTGTATTTTGTTTTTTGTCTTTGTTTTTTATTTATGTGAGGCCTCAGATGAAATAGCTGAAAGTATATTTTCTGTATATTTACATCTACTGCCAGTGTATTTTGGCAGTAGATGCTCAATCACTTCAATTTTCAGGGAACAGGTCGACACTCTGGTGGCGCTAGCCTGCAGGTGTGTTGCCGGGGCAGGGTGTCGGGGTGCGGTGGCTTCCCTCCACGCTGGAAGGTTGTGAGTTGTGATCTCAGTGTCGACAGCCTTGAGCAAGATGCCCACTACCTAATTGAATTGACATGAAGTAAAACCATTGCAAGGTTGATAAAAGCACTGACGACTCAATGGTGAGCATTACATTCTATGCACAACGTCCTTAAATAGCCCCAACATTTGACACCAGCATTGACACAAGTACTCTGAGCCGACCCACGTTTCTGACAAAAAGCACCCAAATTTTTTGCACTTTACTGTGTAATTCAATAACTGTATTTATAAAAAAAAAAAAAAAGAAGGTACGGAACTGTATTTATAAAAAAAAAAAAAAGAAGGTACGGTTGATATCAAGTTATTAGGTCTGGGCAGAAGAGCACAGCTAGAGACTACAAAATATATCAAGGTAGGTTATCTTTTGTCAGCCGTTGAACTTCTTCAGTTTAAAGCTCCAGTTATGGAAGATATTAACCAAGTTAAGACTAGTACAATTGTTGGGTTTTCCATGTAAAGCATGAACTAACTGTGGAAGGAAACAGATGGCCACTCATAGATACCTCCCTGTGTTCAACTCAAGGTACACTTACTGGTTCACCCCATGTTATCTTTAAGGTGCCTGTTTAAATGCTTAGTGGACAAAACAGACACAATTGGAGGATGGGGTGCCTATATGAGATATGCTGATGGGGTTTCAGCAGTGAGGGAAGTAAGGGCCGTTTTTGTATAGTAGGCAATGTTTAAGGTGCTGACAACATGTTTGGAAAACAGGATAAAAAGGGACACACGGGGGATGTGTGGCAGTCACTTTGCAAACCGACTCAGGCTTTGTGTTGCTTCGCTGCAAGCGATAATAAAGTCTTGATCATTCAAACTGCGGCCTCCCAGAACCCTCTTACTTTTGTTAAGATATGTGCTTTAGCCACCACACAGTCTGGGGTCTTCACCCTGTCCCCATGTCTCCTTTGGACCCCGCTCGTCTTCACTGACCTCCGAATGGCCGTCACACTTTCCTGTGCATTTATCCAGCAAAGTGTTTTCCAACAAAAAATCTCTCCGTTTTCGTCTTCGTCCAAAGCACTTCACCTGCGTAATGTGTCGAAGGTGAGCCGCGCTGCGTCTGTGCTGTATAGTTGTTGTCTGGCGAGTGGGCGAGCAGACGGGATTCGGGTGTACGCCCGGCACTTCAGAACCCAGCCGACCCGCGGCTCGGGTGCCTGGCATGGCGGCCAGCATTGTAGACGCTGCAGTTGAGGTGACCCACATGGTCCACCTGAAGCACTCCACTGCCAAGTGTTTCCGTGGCAAAGTGATATTCACCTCAAGGCCCACAGGAAACATTGTATATGTTAGTTTTACAGCATTTTTTCAGTCAGTTATTGATGGAGCTCAATGTGATCATCATGACATATTGTATTGAATGCACATAATAGTAATAATAATAATAATAATAATAATAATAATAATAATAATAGTAATAAGAATAGTAAAATAAAAAATAAGCAGAGTAAAGTGAGGGTGTTTGCTTCTCACCTAGGCACAGAGAGGAGGCCTGATTTGACGATATCTAGAGTAGTGTGATGTATCTTTGTTTGCTTTCTGATACAGTGTATTTAGTTCACATTCTGTGAACACCAAACGATGAATTGTCCCAATGTTATATAGTGAGCATATCTTTTGCTGCTCTTGCCATAGAGTTGGCGTGTGCTGCTCAGTGTTGTGGTTAACAGGTGAAGGAGCAACATGAAGTGTTGTGTGTATTGTTATTGTGTGTGTACTATCTTACACTTGACAGTTTTCCTCTGTGAAAGGCACAAACATTTCTTTGTCTTTGAAATTGAACCTGAAGCCAATCAGAGTTCGTCCAAAGGGGACGGTCACTGGAGAGGGCTTCAGTGGGTGCTTGATCAGCCTTGAATTCCTGGAAAAGCCTTAGCCTGCTAACTGTGTGTGAGTTCATCATCTACGCACACACACACACACACACACACGCACGCACGCACGCACGCACGCACACACACACACACAGTATTTTCTGAAATTGTTATATATATATCTTCATGGGCAAGTTACCTCAGTGCTCTCTCTCTCTCTCTCTCTCTCTCTCTCTCTCTCTCTCTCTCTCTCTCTCTCTCTCTCTCTCTCTCTCTCTCTCTCTCTCTCTCTCTCTCTCTCTCTCTCTCTCTCACAGTCATTGTAAAAGCATAATGTGGTCACAGTTGAAGGTGCTGTAATCCAGACAATCTGGAAGCGTGAAATGTCCCTTTTCGTTGTTGTATTAATACACCTGTTATACCTGTGATATTCATCCAGCATTGTGACAGTGTTCCCTTGGCGCTACTTATAAAACTTGTTTATGAATAAAATAATGATGCCTGTTGAAATGAACTTGTCCTGTGTGTCTCCTACAACAACAACAACAACACATTCTCTTTGAGAAGGAGGGGTCCACATGCACCCCCCTCCTGACTCAACTTAATGGGTATATTCTTGCAGCCCTGGTCCCAGAGTTTAAGAAAAATCATGTCAGCAAGAAATAAACTCATTCCCACTATACCTCGTAGATCACTTTCTGACCAGTATTCAGTGGTGCAAAAATACAGATTTTAAGACATATTTTAAGTTGGGATCGACCGATATGGATTTTTTAGGGCCGATGCCGATGCCGATTTTTTTTTCATCAGCCTTAGCCGATGACCGATACGAGCTGCCAATTTTCTTGAGCCGATATTTGGAGCCGATACTGCTTTTGCTCCCTCAATTAACATCATAAAAATGATACAATGGGGGAGGGGCAATGCATGGTCTGCACGTGGACTGCAGTGTCTCCAGCAACACAGAGCTGCCTGTGGAAGCCTTTCTGTAAGTCATGCCAGAAAAAAACTATCGGTGAACGCATCCACGAATCGGCCGATACACGTAAAAAACGCAAATATCGGCCGATAATATCGGCCGGCCGATGTATCGGTCTATCACTAATTTTAAGACATATGGGGGATTAAATTGGCTATTGCTTATGCATTTATCAATATTGATCAAGTTGGGTATTAACATAAAGCATTAGACATGTTATATCATAATCTAAAGTAAAATGATGTGTTTAGACATATTTTTATATAGTATATGGCCTGAAATAGCCATTAGTGTATTCCATGGGATATAGCCCATGGGCTAGTAGGGGTCAACCTGTGTTATCATCATCAATCATGTTAACAAGAAATCATTCCCACTGTACTCGGTACTTTCTAACTTCTACCGAATTTAAAAACAGAAAGGAAAATGATTTTTAGACATAAGATGAAGTCATCATTTGCTGACATAAATTTGTCAATATCAACTATATAGAGTGGAACTATATACAGAACTTAAAATGTGATATAGTCTAGAGATAATTTTGTATTAATAATCATGCATTTTATACACAGTAGCTTATTAAATACCATATGTGACTGTTCAGCAAC
>JAXIVH010000001.1:12346160-12393660 GCA_036785325.1 Urophycis tenuis
TGTCTAAACACATAATTTTACTTTAAATTATGATATAACATGTCTAATGATTTATGTTAATACCTTGATCAATATTGACCACTAAATGCATAAGCAATTGCCAATTTAATCTTCCATATGTCTTAAAATCTGTATTTTTGCACCACTGAATACTGGTCAGAAAGTGATCTACCAGGTATAGTGGGAATGAGTTTATTTCTTGCTGACATGATTTTTCTTGAACGCTGGGACCAGGGCTGCAAGAAAATACCCATGAAGTTGAGTCAGGAGGAGGGTGCATGTGGACCCCTTATGGACTATTATGAGTGCCCTTCTAGTGGAAAAAACATGATACATGACAAGCATTTACAATGGTTTAAATGTGTCGACCCCTATGGAGGCCCTTCTGAATGAAGGGATGCCTTTATGAAGGGCCCTCTATGCCGCCCATACAGTTTGCCAAAGACTGCCCTTTCCAGCAGAAAAAAATCAAATGCAGCACTGCATGGGGACTGACATTTCCAGACGGATTCAAAATGCATTCTGGTCTGGACCCTCTCAGAGCGGCGTAGCCTGTGCAGTGTGACACATCAGTGGCAGCCATCTTGGGTGTTAATGAAAACGGCTCAACGGCACTCCCACAGTCATCGGGTCAGACTCGCCCCCTATTAGATCAACGGTTGGGATTTGCCGGCCCGGGCTGGAAATCTGTCTGTTTTTTCTGAAGACAAATTGCATGGGCCATGTAGTAGGTGTCCATACAATGAGATGGACTAGTAGTTCTCCTCAGGCGCCGTTCTGGTGAAAACACTCAGTGCCCTCTTGGATGCCAACGACCATTACTTTGTCAAACGTGCGTCAATTGAGGAAGTGTTAGGGCTGGTGATTGTGACCCAAGTGCACAGCAATGAGGAGACGTAGGTTCAGGTAACGCCCGTGGGCGTATTTATTGATAGTCTTTGTGTGGGGATAGGAGTAGGTGAGTCTAGGTGGCTCCGCCAGGGTGGCTCAGCTGAACTTGGATCTCCAGAGACTGCAGAAGAGAGGAGAGGCAGGGTCAGTGGGAAAAAAAAGAACAAAGACTGCAACTGCATGAAGCTAGCAGCTTGGCAAGAGCTGTGAAGCTAAATAATTCTACTACAACTCTAGAGAGCTAAACTGTAGGCTGGCCTGTGCTTTACCATACGTGTTGACAGGTGCGGAGATTGGTGAGGGAGAGCAGGTGTGCTGAGCTGAGCCATGGAGCAGTCAGTGAAGGGGGAGGGGTGGATGTGAAGGTGAGGAGGAGCGAGCCGTAACAGGAGGTTCCTTGTGCCTGGTTCCCACAATGGTTCCCTGGGTCCCAGAATTGTGAGGTTTATTCAGTGAAGTCACATGTAAATATGACAGGAAAGGAGACGACAAGGACTACAAGGGAGTTCAGTATCTGCAGATTGTGTGTCTTTGCGATCACCTTTTGGTTTAATCTCTGCAACGCCTGGAGAATTGTATGACCATGTACTTTCCTGCTAACCTCTCTGTAACCCAATGCAAGTTGTCAGTGGCGGTTTTAGGCACGGGCAGACCGGGCAGCCGCCCGGGGCGGCACTTTGGGGGGGGCGGCACGAGTCAAAAAAATCGTCAAAAAAAAATCGATCGTCAAAAAAAAACAAAAAAAAAAAACACATCTGCGCCGCAAAGCGCTTCTCTATAATCGATCTATCATGTCACTATGTGGGGAATTGGCAAATTGTCGCCCCCTGCAGCTGCGAGGAGGGGGGGGGGGGGGGGGGACACGGGACTGTGACGACAGTTCAACTCTGGTCGGGTCGGTCTCCCATCTCCCAAATCACACCCCTGGGCCCTGCTTCAGAAAGCTGTGTCTGTGTGTGAGAAGGTGAAAGGGGAGGGGTGCGGGGGGGACAGTTCACCTCTGGGTCTCCAGAAATTGAACAGACAACAAGGGGGAGGGGGAACGATTTGTGCAATTGATAAATATTTCTCTTTTTCTTTCTGTTTGTGCCCCCCCCCCCCAAAAAAAGGTGCTGTTTTTTCCCCCGTTTTTTTTTTCGGGGGGGGGGGCGGGGGCGGCGCTCGGAGGGAATCTCGCCCGGGGCGTAATTCAATGTAGAACCGCCACTGCAAGTTGTCCTTCTTATTAATATTCAATACTTTACCTGATGAGCTGGGTCTGAAGATTGAATGTTGTGCGTGTTTGTGGAATTGTATTTAAATAGGTGCTGCTACCCAGTCTATGTTAAAAGCTGCATCGATAATACAACCAAATTAAAATGTTGAAATGACGATATAGTAATGACTATTGTATGAAATTGGATGTTATACGAGATGGGCTGCAAATAATCCATGAACTTTTGCAATCGTTATTGCTTTTTGAGGAGAGTACCCTGCAAATAGATTGAGCTTTGTGCTTCCAATTAGTCTCACTTTCACAGAATGTGCTTTGTGTTTTGCATGATTTAATTCTGTTACATTCATTTGTTGATTGCTGATTATCTCAATTGCTTGAATTTTTTGTTCCTGTGTTCACTGTCTTTTGACCCAGACAACCTGATTATTGTTGTCCATGGTGGCAGGCTGTTGGCTGGTGAACAAGCAGGCAGCTGGCAGGTGGGTCCGGTCACTATCACACCAACACAAGACAGAGGCAGCACTGTGCTCCCCGGGGAACAAGTGGTCTCAAACACTGATCCTTCTCCTAACGGTGCTGACTCTATCTATGAAGGCTCGTATGGTGAGAGGCTATTTCTTTCGTGGCTTTTTAGAAAAGGTCATACAAAAAAATGAGGGGCAAGTATACCTGAGAGTGTTTCCACTGAGAGTGTCGCCTCACGGCTATAGATTGGTTCACCCCTAGAGATCAATTTATCTTTCCTGGAAAGTGTGCTACTAAACATACACACATTTTTCTGAATAATGACTGACCCAAATTGTTGTTCCACTGGTTGTTGGATGGGTATATTTTTATGAAAAGACGTGTCTCCTAATGAAAGGTAATGCTATTCTCTGAACATGAATGAAAGTTAGCAATATATGGTTGCTACCAGGCTGGGCAGCGAAGCCTCACTGCAGGTGATGATTATAGTCCACTAGAAAGTAGCTTCTGTCCGCATGACAGCAGGCAACAAACTGAATAAAAATAGAAATCAATATAATAAGAATAAGAATATTGACATGATGATGATGAAAACTATTGAAAAAACCTTCTTCCCTCTTTTCCATGCATCCGTCAAAGTGTATGTAATCCTCAGGTTAACAGGTAGGAAGCCATAATAATGAACACAATTCAATACCCAATTATCATGGCAATTGTCATTAGACATACAAACAACACTTAAATCTCCAATGATGTGGTTCTCTCACAGTTACCTTGAAGTGAGTGCCACTCACTGGGTGTAGTACAGTGCCTTCTTTGTTTTTCAAATGTTTCAAGTGCATATGTCAAATGCAATGATTCCTCGAACAAGTCCATATGGTTGCCTGGCGACAAGGTACCGAAGTCAGGGTATATCTATCTATCTATCTATCTATCTATCTATCTATCTATCTATCTATCTATCTATCTATCTATCTATCTATCTATCTGTCTATCTATCTATCTATATATATATATATATATAATGGCATGCCATTCAGGAAATTAATCTTTGAATATATGGAATGAAACTTTTAATATATGGAGTGAACCTTTGAGTATATATATACCTGGGCCATTCGGATCGGTGCTGAATTCTCCCTCTGTTTTCATGGTTTCTCTGTTGACATTGGGTCGTATCCACGTGATCCCCTCAAGTTGTTGGGAATAAGGGGACTGCACAGCAAGAAAGCCATAAAAAACACCACTGATGCGGCTGAGAAGGCATCAAAATGGCTGTGGATCATGAGGGGTGATCCGTGGGCCACACAAGCTACCTAGACACAAGCCGGGGTCTGATCACCCCCGGCTGGGTCGCCTGGGCGAGGGTGTCTGATGTTGAGAGACCCGAAGCACCCTATGACCTCAGGTTACATCACTGATGATGTGTTGCACCAGAGGGTGTATATTAAACCACTAGTAGTTGATTCACAACTCACTTTTAAAACCGCAGTGAAGAAGGTTGTACATAGAATCAAATTTAATCTAAACAATTTTAGATACATAAGGAACAATTTAACAACTGAAGCATCTAAATTGTATATGCATTCTATGATTCTTTCACACATAAATTACTGTCTTACCAGCTGGACACAGGCATCAAGAACAACTCTACAACCAGTAGAAAAGCTTTATAAGCAGGCTTTGAAAACAATGGATAAGAAATCAAATACTTATCATCATTGTAATGTTTTAGCAAAATATGATTTCCTCAACTGGGAAAACATAATTAAGTTTGCTCACATAGTCTTTAAGATCTTTCATGGCTTAGCCCCACCTCCGCTTAATGAGTTCATCAAGCAAAATCAAAACACAAGCACAAGATCTTCTTCTAGAGGAGACTGCAAAATACCATACAGAAAAACAACTTTTGCCCAGTCAGCCTTCTCTTACCGAGCTGCACACATTTGGAATACCATACCAATACAGTTTAGGAGCTATACAACCATAAACCAATTCACTAAATCCATAAAACAATGGCAACTGGACAAACAAATATGCACCCATAAGTAATATGGTTTCACTATCTTTTTGTCTGTGATTGTGAGCTGTCTAACTGTTGTGTAAGCTCTGTGTTTTATCTGTTCTTTGTTTTTTGTCTTTTATTTTTCCTTTTTACTCTTTTATGCTGGTATGTTGCTACATCTGTCATCCTTGTCTGTCTCTTTGTCCATGTCAGTATATATTACTTGTATTACTTGTAATTGTATGTTTGCATGCCTATTTTATGTCTTTTTTTCATCTGTCTCCTCTTCTAAACATCAAACCTGCCAGGGACTGCAGATGAAAATTAGTCTGTGACTAAATCTGATGCATTTACGTGTCTTTAAGGCCATGTCAATTAATGTACATTGTCCCTTTGTTAAATAAATAAAACATAAAACATAAACATAAACATTTCTCTCTCTCATATCTGCTTTCCTATAACAACATTTTTTCTATTTCTCTTCTGGTCATAATGATTGACTCGCTGTCTCAGGCTTCATAAACCATCTGAGGGTCCTCTCTAAACCAGGTGTGTTATGTGGGTAATCTGTGATCGTTTGTTCTGAACAATTATTATTAGGCCTATAGAGCTTGTACATCAGAATGTATCATGGGTTTTTTTGTCGGCAATGCTAACCATTTTATGATGCCAGAGTCTTAGTAATGTAAATTCCAAAATAAACACAAATATACCGTAACCTAGGCTAATCAAAAGGTAGTTTTGTCACGTCTCACATGAGAAACGCTCATGTGAGGCAGTTTCAAAGACAACAATTTCTTCTTACAATGTCAAACAACCATTCTATAGTATACTATTCACAACTTACAAGGCCTATACACTACAATAGACCCCCCAAGCAAGCAAGCAAGCAATTGTCAAATATGCTACATGCCACGGATGCACAGATGGAATTGCAGTCCTCTCAGACCTACAGTGCAAACGAACAATCAAACAAACAAACAATATACTGACAATACAAATACAAAAAAACACACAAAAAAACAGCTTTTTAGTGCAAAATGCAAATACAGTAAAGTGAAGTGTACAGTCCCTGAGTCTAAAGTTTGTAAGTGGTGGAGGGAAGGAGATGACATAAGATAAGATAAGATAAGATAAGATAAGATAAGATAAGATATTCCTTTATTAATCCCCCTTAGGAGAAATTCACAGTGACCAGCAGTACAAGAGGATAGAGGAGTGCGATAAAAACCTGACTATAGACAATAAACAATAAATAGATTTACCTAAACAAGATTAAATTATAGGTGAGCTCTTAAAATCAGATCAGGTTAAAAAATGAGAACCTATGTTAGTATACATACATCATCATTGAGATGGACAGTGCAATTGGTAGATAAACATACTAGTAGTAGACATGAGGTCAGATGCTGGGGGGCAGGCGGTGGGTGCGAGATCAGAGTCTGTGGCAGGGGGCAGAGCAGGGAGGAGGGCCAGGGGCAGTGCAGGGCCGGTCCGCCTGGGGAAAGAAACTGTCCTTGAGCCTGCTGGTTCCAGGTGGGTGGGTGGTCACCTGCAAACCTGATGGCTTGCAGGTGACCACCCACCCACCTGTCTCACAGCATCTTCAGCCTTCTGCCGTTTCATTATTGAATCAGTCTACAACTCATTTTGTTGCTTCTGAACATAACATTGTGTGTCTATCAATTGTAGTAGAAAGACAGTGGAAAATACAAAATACCAAGTGTAACAAGGGATTTAGAAGAGGGGTTGAAAACTTTGGCAAGGCACCGTATGAATGTCACATTCTCATTATTGGCTGACCCCCCCTAAATGTCTGACACACACACACAGACACACACACACACACACACACACACACACACACACACACACACACACACACACACACACACACACACACACACACAACAACAACAACAACAACTGTGAGACCCAGCCCATTGTCCTCCATACTTGACATAGTTGTTCACATGCACCTCCATTTACTCTTTTGAACTACTCACAATAACACATTTTCCTTGGTTCCCAGGAGGATGTATAGCTGTCAAGAACATTGTGAGGCTGTGTGCTTGTCAGTGCGTGTTTCTTTAACCAATGGCGACGCAGGAACGGGGTGACCTTCCCCGCCCCCTGTTCGCGCAGACTCCGTCGACGCCTGCTAGTAGCCTTTCTTCCTCCCTGAGATCAAACCCTCTCACCTTAGAAAGGTAAGATTATTTGACCTTTTCAAATGTGGGCCACTGTCCAAATTGCGCCGAGGGAACAAACTTCGCAGACATTGTATTTCTCGTGTGTATATTCTCCTTACTGCCTCGCTTTGGAAGGGTTTTGTGCAACCGGCAGCAGAACATGCTAGCCAGGAGCTAACCCAATGTGTGACCCAGGAATCCGGCGTGATATCACACACCGTCCCTTCTTGGGTCACATATTATATCCTTAATAAATGTACCACAATGTTATGAACGTCGTGTGTGCACTCAACTGGGAAACCTGTGAGCAATAGAAGAACTGATACCCTCGGCTCACCGTGTCTCTGTCGTTAACTTGTAGTTCAGGACCGCGCGTCTCACGTCTTTGTAGTCCGGAAGTGAGAATCTGTTGCGTTTCTATCAATCATCACCTTTTTATATGTACTTTTTGGGTATTGTAGGACATTGTATGGATAATTACAATTATACAAGTTAGGCTCCTTAAAACAGGACGTGTATGTAATTGGGTTTTCAGCGTTTGGTTTGAGGTGAACAATCACTGGTACACAATCTTAATCCGACCTAGAATACAATTGACGACTGACTACATGAAAAAAAAAACTTCATTTTCAACGTTTGCTAAACCGTGCATTTCAAACTGGATCGTCGAGTACTTTGTGTTTTTGTTTGCCCTCAGCTCTCTGGAGCTCACCGCCCCCCAGTAAAGCTGTATAAACACCGGGTCGACGGTACGGACGGAGGCGGAGCTTCATACGGGGAGCTGCGGAGCGACCTCGCCATGAGTTACAAACCCATCGCCCCCGCGCCGTCCGGGTCCAACCACACGCCTCCAGGTAAGCCCCGCCTCTGGGTAAGCCTTTATCAGGAAGGCTTCCACGTTCAAGCTTGTGTTGTCAGCAGCACTCACTTTTATCCAAAGCTAATGTCTGTACATCGCAAGGCATTACAATAATGAGGGGGGGAGGGGCGGGGTTATGACATCTTGCACAGGGGAGCCTACAGGAGGCTGACATTGGAACCTAGAACCGCTCAACTGTTTTCTAGACTATGCCACCCAGACGGTGGTGGTTGAGAACATCAGCAGCATAGTGGCTCTGTAAGGACGTGTTGCTCCTCCTCTCCCCAGGTTCCAGCGCTCCGTCTCCGTCGTTGCCCTCCTCGTCCAACTTCAGGCCTGCGTTCAGCGACTTCGGGCCCCCCTCGATGGGCTTTGTCCAGGTGGGTCTGGTGGTTTGGTCCGCCTTCCATTGGGCATGTCCAGAAGGTCTCTGGGTAGTCAATTGACCCCTGCCATGGGCTGCACAAGCACATGCACGAGGTAACGAGGAAGCACGTTTGCCAGGATGCTTGTATACCAGACTTCTTCAGAGTAGGGAAAATCTTTTTGCAATTTTTCATTTAAACTTGTTATCCAGCATATGCAGAAAGAGTATAGCAGATGTGTGATAAAAAAAATGTCGGTATCTATGACCTATGATGATCTGTGATTCAGAATAACCTTGGAGTGTTCATTCTGCATGAGGAGATCCGATTTTCCCATTTGTTTGTGCATACGGCCACATAATGGTGACTATTGTATATATTTCACCACACAATGTAATTCACAATTCCCCGAGCCCCCCCGAGTACTTTTCTAATTCTCTGCGGCGAACATTGAAGCCGCGTTAGTCACGGACCGCACAGACAGAAAGTGTGGCTCTGGGAGTAAACACAGAGCTCACAACCTTTTTTGGCTTCGACTGAACGCGCGCCGCTGAATCACAACACCTGCTCCCTCACAGCCGGTCAAGGTCTCCCAGGGCTCCACCTACAGCGAGCTGCTCTCCGTCATCGAGGAGATGAGCCGCGAGATTCGCCCCACCTACGCCGGAAGCAAGAGTGCCATGGAGAGACTAAAGAGGGGTACAGCTCATAACTGTGTGTGTGTGTGTGTCTGTCTGTCTGTGTGTTTGGTGGCGTTGGTAAACAAACGGTAGACGCTCGGTCCAGCTAGGGAGGAGCATCCCCGCCGCTGGGGTCAAGGGGTCAAGTGAACCTCAGCCCCCCGTGGAGGGAGACGGCTCAGAGCCCGGGCCGGCAACGAAGCACCGCGTGGTTTTTGGGTTTCGTTAGTTCCGTTCTACGGGAGAAACCGCGTTGTGCCCGCCGCCGCCACCGCCACCCCCACCGTAGGTTGAGCTGTCTGGCCGCCACTCCCACGTCTCAACACTTTCATTCACCCCAAACCCCTTCCTCCCTCACCGTGTCTCCGCGGTGTTTGGAAGTGAAATGCCATGGCATTTCTAACAAATTACACTCAAATTATAGCCGTTAAAGGACACCGTGTGGGTGATTAAACCATCGTTACCATTCCTCTTTGCGCGCAAAACATCTGTTTGCAATACTAGTCAGAATCACTTCGTTTTTCCCAGGTACTTCTGACAAATTGCATAACTTAAGGTTTTAGTGAGAGTGAGATGTTTGAAGAAAAGGTGGTCCTTTAAAAAAAAAAAAAATCATACCTACAGCCTTTCAACAAGTCACCCCAGAGATGATGACTTCAGACCTGCCAACCTTGAAGCAATTTTCTGAGTACATACATGCCCCCCCAACATCCCCCGGGCCCCCCGTGTGCACTCGACAGCCCACCGCCACTGTACACTCCACCACCGCTGTCCACCCACCAGTGAGACACCTCACTGTTGGGTATCTGTTGGGTGCGCGCGGGGGGGGGGGCAACATTTCTTCAAGGTGGGCAGGTCTGTGACTTCAGTGGTGGCAGGTGCAGGAGTGGGCAGCCTGCCCTGCTGTTTCTAGTGGCCGTGTCTGGCACCCTTGCCCCCGGTCACCTCTGGGGACAGTGGAAAAGCAGCACGAACGGTCCCAGCACCTCGAGCTGTGACCAGTGGGCCAGTCGCAGTCTTCCTAGTACTTTTAAAAAACATTAAAAAAAACCATATAGCAACCAAGACCAACAACCTGTATTAAAGATTCTCCAGGGAGGGGAAGATACTCCCAACACAAAGGGAAACATGGCGGGGGAAAATCTTCTTCAAAGTAAATCGGTGAACAGAGGAATTCCATGTCACGTGTGACCGTAGGAAATATAACCAAATGCGGATATTATCTCTTTTAACACACTGCAATGTAACAGTGCCTGATTCGCGGTACGTCCAAAGCATAAAGAGCAATTCCATCCTAATTTGAAGTTTGTGCGGTCATTCCTTTGTTTGAAACCTGCCCCCCCCCCATTTAGGGATGGCCACTTAGCAACCGAATGGTACGACATGTTGACTAACATGACTGGGCAGATCATTTCCTCCATTTCCTGGGGCTGTGTGGCGGTCTGTGAAAATCCCCACTCTGGAAAATCTTTGCCTTTTTATCTCCCATTTGTCCACTACGTTCTCAGCTGAGGGACAGAGTATTTATTGAATGACCTCCATCCCTCACCTGGTGACCACTGGGGGATGGGAGAGATCTTCATGCTGTTCAGTGCATCCTAACTCCTCTGCTAAACTGACCTTCATCTGCTCCCCTACAGGCATCATTCACGCTCGTGCCCTCGTGAGGGAGTGTCTGGCAGAGACCGAGAGGAGCGCACGCACATAACGCTGTGCACATTTCTCCCCCAATACCCTCCCTTCCCCCCCCCCCCCCATCTCTCCAACCCTCCCCCATTGATACCTTCACCTCTCTTCATCTCATCAATTTTTAGTCTCCCATTCTGAGCTCCTATCGTTTGCGTTTTATAATCTGCATTCCACTGCACCATGTTTGTCTTCATGGGGTTCATTCAACATCTGGAAGGTTCAACAGATTGGAGATGGTTGTTGTGACGGACCGTCGGGGTGGGGGGGGGGGGCGCTTTTTAACTTGTTTCAGGAAAGGTCTTTCTGACGTCCACCTGAAAAGGGTTGGGTTCAATCCAAAATGAGGCCCAAAGCTTGGCTTGAATCTCTGAACAATCTCCAACCAAGGGCTGAATTTTCTATCCTGTTTTTTCTGTGCAGAACTAATATGCACCATCTTGACAAAGCCCCAATGACTCATTTTTGTTTAGTTGAATGCATTTTGTAAGAGCAACATTGTTGGTAGTCGTCACGCCCCAAACCCATCTTTCCGTTTGTCAGTTTGTTATGGCAATTTTGTAAATGAGATTTTTGCAGATCCGTATGTATATCTAAATTAAATAAAAACAAAAAAAAAAATCTAATTTGGATCATGGGTCCTGAATTTTTCCTAAAACTGTGCCTGTTGTATAAACAATTATAGCTATTTATAGGGGAACCAAAACAATGTAGCTTCATATGCATTTTGTGAAGCGTCTACATGAATGCCATTTTTAATCAGACCAAATGTGAATGGTCTCAACTTTTCTGAGATGTGTTACAGCTCAGCCTCATACATGTTTCACAACACGTGAAACATGTATACTGTACGCTGTTCTCATATCAACGCTCAGGCTGACCGTTCCTTCAAGTCATTTAAAATGCAATGAAACGTCACTTTGAGTGGCGGAATGAAACATGTCATTGAGTCCCGGAGGCGTCTAACATTGTGACTCGCACTCGTGTCAAACATGAACAGAAATGTATTTGCATTTACAATCCATCACAAACTTCATCGCAATGCGGCCTTTGTGAGAGGGTGGGGGGT
Source organism: Urophycis tenuis (assembly GCA_036785325.1). Lineage (NCBI taxonomy): Eukaryota > Metazoa > Chordata > Actinopteri > Gadiformes > Phycidae > Urophycis > Urophycis tenuis. Next base: position 12,357,589 of record JAXIVH010000001.1, read on the forward strand.
CTACAGCAGGAGAATAAAGGCTGAGTTATGGTTCCGCGTAGTGATCACGCGATGGCCACGCAGTTGCTTGGACGCAGTCATGAGACCGTGATGGTTCTGCATGGGGTTTACGTGTCGAAATGCAATTCAATGCCCATTCTGGTCATTAAATACGGATTACTAGCGAGTAAAAAAAATGTTTACAGAAATGAAGGCAAAAGTTATATATATATGTTGTCACCAATCAGTCGAAGCATTTATCACACCATAGCGGTGTTTATGAGTGGAAACCGGAAAAGCGATCTCCAGCGAATGTAGTTAGCGGACCAATCACAGCCAAAGCTGCGTTGGTGTTGCGTCGCCTCGACGCACGTCTAGGATTTTTGGGAGGTGCACGTCAGGCCCTTGCGGTGGACGCAAGGATAATAAAGGGTCCGTAAGCCCCCCAACGTTGCGTCAACGCGGAAGCATAAATTAAGCATAACCCAGCCTTTACATCCCTCCAGCACGAATAACAGAAAGAAAAGCAGCAGAAATCAATAACATGTATTTGCAAAGAATAACAGTGAAAAGATAAAGCACTGTATTAGGAAATGGCGACGATAATGTCATAAGTCATAGAGAGGTGAGTCAGTATAGATATGATTGTCATGGCAGCAGGATGGCTTTCCAGGTCAGACGGCATGGGGCGTGCCATGCTGTGGAGGAATATTAACGTGTTCTTGTCTTCTTGTCAATTTGGAGGCGACATTTTGGTACAAAGTGAAAAAAAAAAAAAAAGATTCTACAGTCCCATAATTTATGTTCCTGCCTCAACGCTTCAGCATGGCTTGTGATGACTCCGTGTCGTGTCAGTCTCACCTTGTTACTACAGAGTAATCATCGTCTCCTGGTGCATTCCCTCGTGGACAAACCCGACCAACAGCAAGCTATTCACACTGCCAGGGTGGTGTATTTGATGGTTCACGTGTGGAATCTGACCGCTGGACAGCAGCAGCAGCAGCAGCTGAATACTATTCGGTTGGTAATGGCTGGTAAAGTTGGGTACTAATTAATTGGTCAAACAAAAGTTGCGGCCAGCATAACAAAAGGGTAATCAACTCATTGCTGGCACGTAGCGCAGCACACGACAGAAGAATAAAACAACCAATAATACAACAAAACAATTAAAAGCGCGATGGAAAGACATCGCGCCGACGATGACACGATGAAGAAAAAGACAAACAAGATGGAGGAGCGGGACCCCGCCCCCTTCTCTCAGGCTCGGCATTAGGGTTGGCTATACAGGGGGCAAGTTCTGTGTGTATGCCGCGTACGGTGTGCAAGTGTTTCTGAGTGGGGAGGGGGTGGACGGCGTGGAGGGGTGTACAGGTCTGTGCATGGATTAAAAAAACGGAGCGATGTCCAGGGAGTCTCCACACCAATGGTCAGTCACAAGCAGGGTCTGGCTGCAGGCTGGCGGAGGAGTCAGCCCTGGGGAGGAAGGACAACACAACGGTGACGCCATCTCCTTGGTCCGTTTGACCTTTCAAAGCAGATTCTCTCTGATTAAAAGAAAGATGAAACTTGAAATATTCCTATTAAGCATGGGCAATGAGCTAGAGACTTAAATGATTTTCAATGTCTGCGGTGAACCTCACAGTAGGAAGGATTGCCCGTTTGGGAAGATGGCACGTGAATTGCCCCCGGAAATCTTGGTGTACTTTTACACAGTCGATAGTATCGCTCAGTAAGACACGTCTGAACGCGTTGTGGGAGCCAGCTTAACGTTTACATCGATCTAAAAAAAAAAAGACCAGCGTCTTCCATCGCCGGGTTCACACGCGATTCACGCTTCACGGGGGTGACGAGTGTGACGGGCCGGCCGGACGTACGGGGAAGGTGCCGGCGGTCTGGGCGTTGCCGCCGAACAGGTCCTTGTAGCGGTCCTTCTCCTCCCGACCCTTGGCACGCAGCTTCTCCTCCAGGGCCCGCAGCTCCTTGGCCACCGACGGGCCCAGCGTGGCGTCCAGGTCCAGCACCTTGGCGAAGTCGGCCCGGGCCTCCGCCTCGTTCCACACGGCGGCGTGGGCCTTGCCGCGCTTGTACAGCGCCTTCACGTTGTCTGGGGGACAGGGGGGAGACCGAGTGGGGGGGGTCACACCACCAAATACAGCCTCACAATCACAGTCATCATTATTTACATTTCCATTTAGCAGACGCACTTATCCAAAGCAACTCACAAAGAGGTAAGGTGAAACATTTCATTGCTGCTAATACAGTAAGAAAGTCACCAGAACAAGGTTCAAGCATTTCAATTACTAGGTTAACCATTGCTAGTATACAGACATCATAAAGGAAAGGATCCCTACAGGGAAATAAAAGTTAAGATGGTTGTGACATTGTTGGGGAAGTCTACAGTCTACCAAAGGTCAGGTGTCCATGGACAGATAACATAAAACGCTTTGTTGGGGGTATGAGAACAGGCCTAGTTGTTCAATGTCAGGAGTCTTATTCACAGAGTCATTCTTGGATGCAAAACTGTACATAAAAGCGTGAATCTGCGGTTCCCGACCCCCGGTCCGGGGCCTGGTACCGGGCCGGAGAGCTGTTACCACTAGGCGATGAAATATCTTGTGTTCCCATCAAAATCATGTTTTGCACTATGGCTTGGCGGACAATAAGTTTCTGACACTGGTACCCCACCAGACTGAACAGCTCAATGCACAGGGGCCGTATGCAGGTTAGGTACAGCTGCAGCATTACTCTGAAATGAGCGGACCTCCATGAGCCATTTCTTTACGGGTTGTTCGAGTAAAAGAAATAGTGATGAACAAGTGGAAAATGCTACCAAAAAGAAAAGCAAAAGCTTCAATCGCAAGTACAACATTGTGTATATAAAATACGGATTTGTGGCGACGGGCGATTTGAGGGCGCCAAACGCCCTCGCAAACGCTGCTCCCGTTCCCAACGTCGTATTTGTGCGAGGCAGGGTTTTCTGCCATGACCACCACTAAGACCAGACTTGGAGGCAGACTGGATGTGAGGAATACCCTGCGCGTCTCACTGTCTCCCATCACGGCCCGTTATGACGTCCTTGAGGCCGGCCAACAGGCCCTGGGGTCTCGCTGACACTAATTCCCTTAAGTGTGTCATTAGTATTTGTAAAGTGGTTCTATTTTTTGTTTTGTTGTATCGTGGTTTTGGACATTGCGTTTGTTTTGGATGCATAATTGCGTATTGGTAATGGAACCGCAGGAATAACAGTCTTGTGTACCGCTAAAGAGGCACTGTATCAATACACCGTCAATCAATAATCAGCTTATGATAAAATTCAAACTGTTCTGTTCCTGTGGGTCTGGACAAATATTTTGTTGTCTGGTTTAGTTTTAGATTTTACAAATTTGTAAAGCGTGATCTCTACTTTACTTTTAGAAATGATAGGCTGTGATCACTGGTTGAGCTGCTTATTGAAATAACGTTAATGTCTTTAGCAATAAAAAAGGAGCCAAAAGTTATTTTCATAAAAACTTATATTAAAACTTACATAAATTGCCAACCGGTCCATGAGCTTTTTTTTTTATGCTTCTGTCCGGTCCTTGGCACAAAAAAGGTTGGGAACCCCTGGCGTATATGACTCACTAAATAGTGGCACTCACTCTAAATGACTCACTAAATAGTGACACTCACTGTAAATGACTCACTAAATAGTGACACTCACTGTAAATGACTCACTAAATAGTGACACTCACTGTAAATGACTCACTAAATAGTGACACTCACTGTAAATGACTCACCTAATAGTGACACTCACTGTAAATGACTCACTAAATAGTGACACTCACTGTAAATGACTCACTAAATAGTGACACTCACTGTAAATGACTCACAGAAAAGTGACACGCAGCGTCAATTACCGGATGACCTTCCACGCACTGCTGGTGCTCTATTCTTCTCACCCATGCAGCTACGCTCTGGAAGAGTTCAGCCTGGCACCCTTTCACCCACAGATGGGCCGAGGGGCCGTCCAGCAGGTGGCGGTAATGCGACACTAAACCTGGCGGCCTGAGAGGCGCCGGTTACTTTAGAACCTGTCCGGTTCTAGTCAAAAAAAAAAAAAAAAAAGGAGCTTGTTTGCAAACAGAAGCCACCTTGATGTTTCATTAAAACCCGTCCTCAGCGGAGTCCGGTGATTGGTTCGCTCGCTCGACGTGACCATTTCACAGGCGACTGCTCTCATTCACAACACAGCCGTGACACCAGCAAGCCCAAACATCTTACCGGGTCTCCAGCAGGCAAAGCTGGCGGTGCAGACGTCCCAGAACATCAACCCCTGTCCCCGTTCACAAACGGAACAGGGATCGATGTTCAGGGGGTTGAACAGGGACGTTTCCGGAACATTGCGGGGAAAGACGAGGGGCTGTGACACACGCAGACCTGAAGAAGCCTCACCTTCGTATTTGAAGAGCAGCGAGGAGCAGTGCTCGATGACCTCGTAGTACTGCCCCTGCACCAGCTGACACTGGCAGTAGTTGAGGAGCAGGGGAGTGATCATGTGGTCCAGCTTGAGCCACACCTCGTCTCCCGGGTGCTCCTGGGCGAGCGAGGAGGAGAGAGACACAGAAAGGGAGGTTCATGAAGCATGGGGGGGGGGTCATAACTAGGGATGTCCGATATTGACTTTTTGCCGATATCCGATAGCCGATATTGTCCAAATTCTTAATTTCCGATACCGATATCAACCGATATGGTATACCGATATATATACAGGCGTTTTTATTTTCGCCCAGACTAATTTTAGGTCCCATATCTCCTGTTGTGGAATTAACACATCATCTACTTTTATTGTGATGCCTCACTAGATTGCATTTCACAAATTAACACCGTCTATAAAAAATAAGGACACTATTTCAACTTATGGAAAAGTGCCATATTTATGCACAAGCACATTATCGGTGGTAAAACCGATAACGATATGAACCGATATTACAAAAATAGGCTAATATCGGCCGATATTATCGGTTGGCCGATATTATCGGACATCCCTAGTCATAACACATATATACACATATATATATATATATGAATCCACGCTGTGGCCAGTTTCCCAGGAGATGGGAGCTCAGTCTTTATTAAGCTCAGAGATGTAGAACCGTCCGGCTGACGTGAGATGCATGTGAATGATGTGTTTGCGCGACCCTGTAGAACTAACGAGGCACCATTCAACGCAGCACAGCGAAAACGCAGTGCCCATATACAGGAGGAGGGGAGGACATTCCTTTCTGTATTTTACCTTTTTTTTGGGGGATCGAAATGCTGCCAAACTTCAGCAAATACTTTCACACTGTAACCTTCTAGCCCAGCAGCCTGGAATGTACTCTACTTCAAAAATAAAAATGATTGGATAGAGCCACCGCAGCTACACAAGGGGGTTATCAAACCAACAATAAGAGCATTATTGAAAGCAAAACACAACACAGCATATTGCGCACGGGGGACCACAGAGTCAACCCTCCACGCCCACAAAAAAAAACATTGTATAACTTATTATAGGCTTTTCCACCTAGAAGCCAAGCAATGCTGTGGTATCCCTGGTGTAGCACCCCCATCCTCCCAATGGAATGCCCCACTGTTACACATGCATGATGCGTGTGTGGCCCTCACATGACCACAATGTTTCGACTGTTGAAGACGACGTCGACTTCATGTATTTTCATGTATTTTTTCATGAAGTTTTTCTGAGATTTGAATCGTCGAAAGCCTGGAGGACCCAACTATCCCTGTTGTACTATACAGGCACAATCTGGCTTCATCAACAATTGAAGCCAAACATACAAACGTAAATACAAATTATATCTAAACCCATGAATACAGTGCTAAATCAAATCAATGATAAGTGAACCATTCTCCACTTCTGCTGACTGAGGGAGACTGATCCCTCAGTGGCTTTTCTTCACACCAACCACAGCTGGTCTCTCCTCACCTTCATCTGGACACCAACCACAGCTGGTCTCTCCTCACCTTCATCTGTACACCAACCACAGCTGGTCTCCCCTCACCTTCATCTGGACACCAACCACAGCTGGTCTCCCCTCACCTTCATCGCTATACCAACCACAGCTGGTCTTTCCTCACCTTCATCTGTACACCAACCACAGCTGGTCTCTCCTCACCTTCATCTGTACACCAACCACAGCTGGTCTCCCCTCACCTGCATCTGTACACCAACCACAGCTGGTCTCCCCTCACCTTCATCTGTATACCAACCACAGCTGGTCTCTCCTCACCTTCATCTGTACACCAACCACAGCTTGTCTCTCCTCACTTTCATCTGTACACCAACCACAGCTGGTCTCTCCTCACCTTCATCTGGAGGTTCTTGAGGCAGGCGATGCTGTTATAGTACTTCTCCGTGGCCTCCTTGACGTGGCCCTCCTTGAACAGGGTGTTCCCCTCCTCGTGGATCCGAGGAACCATGTCTAGTTTCTCCTTGTCCGACATGGCCCACACATCCAGCATGAAGGAACCCGGTGGAAGCACCTGGACGGACAGATGGGTGCACACACACACACACACGCACACGCACAAATATGTGAAAAATGATGAAAGATCAGATGAGATGACGTGGAAAACAGGATCTTTTTGTGCGTGCGCTCTTGGCGAAGTTGTTTGCTGCTTTGCTCACTTCCGTTTCTCTTCCCATGCAGTGATTGGCTCAGGCTGTTGCGTCAGCGGTGCACTTTTAGGGTGCGTTATGGGTATAGCGTAGTGCTCAACACAGGGAACCAGATTCGTAAACTCAGATTTCGGATGCCACAGAACGAAGCACCCTTAATAGTGTGCCATGCAGGGCTCACGTGGCCGCACATCACTGCAGGATATTGCGAGCAAATGCTACTTTGTGTGCGTGCAGAGTGTCAAGAGCTTACACAACCGTGCATAAAAATTATTATTACTGCGAGAACTCACACTGCACTGGTGTTCGGTACATCACTGCCCGCGAGAAAATGATTACCGTTACGCTTACATTCACCACGCGCATATTACCGGGAATAGACGCAGGATCATCAGGCGCAGTGAGCTGTAGCCGGCGCTGAGGATTAGCACTACTCCAGTGTGGAGAACCTCAGCAGACCAGACCATCTAGACCTTCAACATGCTGACCAGGAAGTAAACGCTGCATTGCCTCGCTGTAGCTCGTGTAACATTAGTGTAACACCACTCGCAATTATGATTTGTGCGCCCGGATGCATTAGTTGTGTGTGTGCGTGCGTAATGCTATTTTTTCTCCCAGATGTTTGCCGCCACAGCGATCTACTTTGGGCCACACGGCCAACGCCAGACTGAGGCGTGTCGTGTCGAGAGCTAAAAGCCGACAGGTCGCCCCTACCTCCAGCAGCTCTATGGTGAAGACGAGGGGCTGGGGGTTGGCCTGCAGGGTGTCCAGGTCCTGGTGACCCAGGGAATGGTGGGAGTGGATCTGGGCGATGCCACAGCAGTGTCTCTGGCCTTCCAGGGGGTCCTTCCCCGCACTGATGTTCCTCAGAGACTGGGACACCAGGTGGTACAGCGCTGTGTGCTGTGAGGGAACGCAGACACAGACCTTACACTGCTGTCGCGCTGCTCTCGCCCGGCGTCAGAAGGTTACCGGTTCACGATGTCTGTTTACGCGTACCTTGCAAAGAACCATGCAGGAAAAGTATGTTTTGCTGCTGAAAAAAACTGCTGTATAATTAAAGGTTAATTACCATTATTCGGTATGATTATTATCATTTACCACTATGCTATTTTTATAGCATACACATTTTACATGCATAGATTTTAAATTGACGGGCATAATTACAATGATTACACATTCATCTCTATTTCTTATAATTATTCCTTTCTCTTACAGAAAAGTAGTGAAAAACAAAGTTAGATTTTTTTTTGCATGGTTGGATCATGTTTAACTTATTTTGAGATTGCCAACGAACATATACGTTTGACATGCCAATCCTGCCCTTTGGATACAACAGTCAATTCTAAACTGAGAAAAACAAGTCGCTGACATAGACCGACACAAGCGCCAAACCAACACGGACTACTTTGCCCACCTGGGTGCTGCACGTGAAGTCCGCGACCTCCCCTTTCCTCATGGTGATGACAACCCTCTCCCAGACAGCCAGCTTGAACTTCTTGCCCAGGATCAGCTCCATGGGTTTGCTCTGCCCTCCCATCGTCCTGGAGTCATCCAGGACCGTGCCATCGCACAGGCTGGTGCGGTAGTGGAACACCACCTGGTTGAAGAGTACAGTGCGTACACGCATTTTGTACTTTTAAATACAATGCACACTTTTAGACTAAACTGCTATCCATTATTTAACCTGAAGGAGAAAAAAAATAGCCAGACATATTTTGGGAGGCCATATTGTCAGTCACATATTCTAACCAATCACAACTACAGAAATCAGATTGACAGCTCACGCAAACCAATCAACGCCCGGGAAAACACGTACTATTGTCCCGCCTCCGCAACACTAGAAGGGATACGGTTTATCTGGAACAAACTAATCAAACGTACCGTAAAACATCATATAAACCCGAGCACATGGGAACCTAATCGTCAGTCTGCAAAGTTTTACCAATTTTAATAGCAGTTGCTTAAAAAACGTCAACTAGATGACAAATACTTCAAGCTAGTTAACCTTAGCATTGGCGTTAGCCACATAGCAAACATCCACACATAGCTAAGGCATTTTACGCGGTCGCACGTAAGCCTTTTAACCTCACGGTGGGCTCTACCTTGGTTCCATCAGGGAACGTGGACAGCTCCCCTCGACCAGGACTGATGAGTTTCTTCTGAATCCCTTCTTCGTGGAGCTGGCTCGCCGCCTCCTCCATCCTCGTTGGAAATTCAAGTCAGCGGCTCGACGGGGCGTGACGTCATGGCGCGTCACAGCCTCAGGGCCTCCACACACAGGGTCTCAAACCCACACATACACACATACACACACACACACACACACACACACACACACACACACACACACACACACACACACACACACACATGTATTGAAATACACTTAAATCTGCATGCATGTGTGCACACATTCCGTTGTTCCATTCCATTAAAATTACACACAATGAGTGCAGGAACCGCTGAACTATACCTCAAACCCAAGACACTTTATGTACAATACTTATATGCACATGCATTTATACATTACCTGCACATCTTTAGATCATTCTCCATTGCAACTTTTCTTTCTATTGCTACTCTTGTTTATTCTGTTATGTTATCTCTTTATCTTCTTCCTACCACGTTGGAACGGTCCTTGTCCAAAACACGTCATTGTACATTATGACTGTAAGTGATGCTGCATACATTTGATAATAAATTACTTGAACTTGAACAGGATGGTTCTGGGTTTTAACCCCAATGTCCACAGTTACAGGCTTACCTGAGCAAGATCCCATAACCCATAGCTGATTTTTTTTAACATAATAATCAGATAAAAGCATCTGCTAAATGATGATGGGTGTGAGTGATACTTGTTAGAGGAGTGTTAAGAGTGTTAGATGAGACAAGCACACAGGCACTTTTCTTTACTATACAAAAAGTTAATTAGTTTATTTCACATTTTTATGTCATCATTCACATATTTGAAGCGAACACAGGTTTCCCAAATATTATCATCACAACGCATATAAAGTGAAAAAAAAGTAACACTCAAGTGGTTAAAAGTAACAAGTGGTCATTATAATGACAGGTTAAAATCTTTACAAACATGTTGGACAATTCATTTAGGTTTTTTTTTACAAGACTAAACAAAGTGTGAAAAAAAAAAACGTAGCAACCGAAAACAAGATGAGTAAATAATAACAAGATGTAGTGTTGTGACAACATATCATTTTTCAAAGTACGGCAGGTAGAAGAATTTGAAGCCCCGCCTCCCGTGGACAGCACAGCTGATGTAGGTCACATGGTACACTGTTGGGGCCAATCACAGAGCCAGATGTTAATGTCGCCACACAACGGGTACATTACAAAATCCATCACGCGTGACGTCACCAGCAGCCGTGTCCACTCAGCTGTATGAGCCACGGATCAACACCCTGTTGGAAAGTACCAACTGGTGGGCAGGAGTGGGTCGGTCCAGTCGATCACAGATCAACCATGACATGGCAGGGGGCCTTTAGAATTGCATTGCTCAATGCTCCAACTGTCAACACCACGGTCGTAAACATAACTTGGTATGAAATCCAAAATAAATATTTACCCCCCGGTATGAAGAGAAGGACTCCGGGAACAAAGAAAATGGCACTTGAAACACCTGCAGGAACAGATCTGTGGTTATTCACTACTCGCATGGAAATAATTGCAGAGACTCAGACATCCACACTTGTAGTGCTGGTCAGAGGATGGCAATAGCAGAGTACATCGCAGCGCCATTGTGGATCGTAATGTTTGGTCGTCAGACTGATCACTGGGATCAGGTTTCCTCGAGAGTGCACAATTTCTCCGTTCAACTTGATGTTGCTTAGCTCATTACAGAAAATTAAAAACACACTAACTTTTGTAACTGCAAACCAATTAGACCCGTTTAGTATAATCGATAAAACAATTGACACATACATTTTGAGCTAGATTGTGCAACAGAGTTTGAACCATGAATTCCCAGTAATACTTTGTATCTAAGGATTAGCTGTTGTTTTTTGGTCTTATTTTTTTGGTGTGCTTGCTCTCACCTGCATCTGGGTTTAGCTGGATTACAATGCCCGTAAAAATAAGAGCTGAAAGACAAAATAACACGTGAGATCAGGAGCACACAACACAAAATCATTAACATTTTTCCTTAGCTTGTAAACGGACATAAGACACAAACACACATCAATTCCAAAAAAAGAAAAAACACACAGGAATTCATTTTTAGAATAAAATTATGAGAGAAGTAGATTAAAACAGATTGAAAAACAAAATAATAATAATTAAAAAAAAAACATGCACTAAATTCCTCATCACAAAGGCGAGGTGAGAGAACAACATGTCTCCTCCAAGAAAAAGAAATATCATCACGCACACAATCGCACACACACAGGCATTCTTCACCTGTGTGTACAGCTATCCTCCAGACAGCTACATACAGCTATACGTTGTGTATATATATATATATATATATATAATTAATACACAGGACAATATGTATGTATCTATCCCTTGTGCATCCAAGGTAAATACATGGTAAATACATGTAGTAAATACATGATGTCCCCCGAAGGCCAAAAGGTTCCGCTCGCCCCTGTGGACAGCATGGCGGAGGACAGTCATCCAAGGTAAATACATGTAGAAGGCCAGCTCAGATAAAACCAAGCACACAACATGCGAGTGATATAACCACCATTAGGTGCAACACTATAGGAGACATCCGGCTACGCCATCATAAATCTACAGAGTCGTTCCTCAGGTGGCACCATTCACCCATTACCTAGCCGAGCCAACAGTGGTATGCGGAACATCATTGGGGTTATCAAGTGGGCACTTTCCTTCACCGGTGTTTCGTTAAATTAGGCCCACGACACCTCAAGAAGGCGTATTCCATCATCCTGGAAACACAACCCTCTATGCCACCACCTCGCAATTCCCTCTAAACCTGTCTCACCATTTAGCGCCTGCCATCACCGTAGCTTAACATTGTTTTTACCGGGAACCCCAACTACCAAGCTTCCTGCTTAGCCAAAGCCTATATATATATATATATACATATATGTGTATGTGTGTGTGTTTGTGTGTACATAATATGCAGCGGTATGTACCAAGACCAGTGATGAGCAGGAAGAAAGAGGCCAGGACCACTCTGCAGTTCTTCTTGACCAGTGGGTGAGATGTCCACCTGAGACACGGCACAATAATACACTGGTGAGTTTTGTGCAAAACAATGCAAAATGCTTTAAAAACAAGTGTGTACACTAGTGTGTTCAAGCCAGCCATATTAGCATCAGTTGTTCATAATCTTGCTAAAATGGTGAAAAGAACACCAAGATGCCATCTTGGTGTTTTTTTCCACCATTTGTGTGACGTCTCTTGCCCCTTCTATAGGGGCAGGAGAGTCTTCTAGTGGCTTGGGGTGTTTGACACAGGGAGATGCTTGGGATAAAGCTAGCTAAATGACCAAAAAGTAAAGAGTTTAAATTGTGAATTACCCGCAGCAGTGTGCGGACAGGTGGGTGACAGAGCTCAGAGTGCTGAAGGACCACTGGGAGCTACAGTAAGACAGGTTTGAAGAGTCACTGTAGGGAGGGGGGGGGGAAGAGAGAACATGAGCATCATTCATCAATCTGGCATCGGTATAACAAACAAAAAATTAGAATTGAAAGACTGACCTAATTTTGAAGAAGTTGTTGAACGAGGAATGCCCACTGCTTCCCAAAACGTCCTCATTTTCTAGATTCTGAAAGAGTCAAGTGTGCACCGCAAACATGAGCCACTGGGCTGAGGTGATGGCTCGGTATTTTCATGCATGTGTGAGCAGAGTGGGCACCCATCCATCTACCTGATATTTCAGATTGCTGTGGTCCGCGGAGCCGGCTGCAGCAGGCGAGGGGTGGCTCTGAGGTTTGGTGAAAGACAAGGGGCCGAACGTCATCTCCCCCGCTATTTCTCTGTCCTTCTCTCGACCGCTCCATCCTTCCCGTTCTCCGTCTGACCCCCCCACCACCACCTCCTCCTCCTCCTCCTCTCCTCCGTCCAGGACGAACGCGTCATCGATGCTGAACTGCGTCGCCATGGTCTCAGAAGTCCTGGCCCAGTGGGTCGGCGTGCACTGTGTTAAAGGGAAGGGCAATGACTGAGACTGTAAAACATCACAACACTCCTCTTGTTGGAGACCAAAACGGCCCATCAGACCTCTTCATCCCATCTACGAGTGTGCGTTACAAATAGCCAACTGGATTAAAAAAATAAACTTCGCTGTACTTCACAGCTTCCAAGATAGCCCTACGAGGTAGTCACGCGTAAACAGCGCTTTATTCCCGTTATCCGATCAGTTTCCACACCAACTAAGTCGCTGCGCTATTGTTTGGAGAGTTTCCGCTCCAAAGTCAGACGATCGGCCGCAAACTTACTCTTTTGGGGAAATATCAGAAGACACGCTGACACGAACCTCGCGTTTGGAGGTGATCCTTCACATATCTACGTGGTTGTATGTCTGTGTCGAGTATATACGGCCATGGAAGGCGTGCGGTTGGAAAAGAAAACTTTCCTAAAACTTTCGGTGTATCTTCTTCCTTTGAATTGGCACTCGATTGCACTGGTCTGAGTACGCCCCATGGAGTGGGACCGATAAAGGTCGAATGCCGCGCTGTCGATCGGTGGCAATATAAAGCCTGCAAGAATGTCTGGTGTTTCTATGTCAACCTCCACACGTCATACATGTATGCATGCATGCACATGCGTACATCCATACACGCGTTACCGTTTTACCCACATGCCCGTGTATTGTATTTAGATGAGGTGGTGAAATAAAATCTAACTAAATAAAATCTCACTAGGTGCTGCCAACATTGGAAATCATGTGATTTCCTCTAAATCAGAACAGCAGAAAATCAAACAAACATCCCTGACTCAACAAACATCGGTTAGTCATTGGTGGTATCACGCAGTTATAAAACAGCAAACAGTGTATGGGTTTCAGTTTGAAACTGGTTTCACGAGGCAGCTCACTTCTGATGCTTTGGGTATTCAAGCAATGTGAGTTTTCTTATAATGCTATGTATATGATTTTGAAAAAAAGAAATGTGTCAAATTCTGCTAAACAAATCAAAAATGTATGAGACGGGGTACAATATTTGCGATTGCAATATTTGCAAAGGTCAATGACTTGAGATTGATTCAATCTGTTACTGGAAGGTGTTGAGAGAGATAAACTCTTGTTGTAAAAAAAAAACTACAACCCAAAATTGTTGTCGGTGACATTTTCTGCTTTATTTCAGATGAGACAAAGCCTGTTTGTGTTTGTTCTACTGCTCCTTCTTGAGGTAAAGACGACTTTTTGAGACCTTTGAATCAATGCCCAATTAAGTTGAATCTAGGAACGTGTGGTAGGAATATTCTCATTTACACAGGGGTTCACTAATGTTCAGAACAATCCTATAATCGTCATTGGCCCAAAAAAAAAAAAAAGTTTGGAAATACTTGGCTTGTGAGGGAAAAATCCCACAAGTGATGTGTGTGTGCGTGCGTGCGTGCGTGCGTGCGTGCGTGTGTGCGTGTGTGTGTGTGTGTGTGTGTGTGGGGGGGGGGGGGGGGGTTATAAGGGCTAATAAATAACAGTTAATACTAACAATTATTAGCTTGATAGCTTATAATGAATTGTGGTCCATATCTATAGCGTTGTTGGTCATTACATCTCCATGCTGTTGCTGGTTCCAACCTGCTGCTGCCCTGTCTGCCACACCAAGCAGGCATCGACCAATTGGCCTTTTCCTGGAAACACAATGGTACCATGCTTCCTCTGTTCACATAGACAACAGGTTGAACACCTTGATTCAGCACATTGGTAACCCATTGTAAACATGGTACAGGTGCAAGAATATTGTAAGAATGAAAGCCATTTGGGGGTCCACAATAGTCTCACGGTTACTGTGCGACAGGATCTGGGTTCGAACCCTAATGCAGGCTACCTGTAGCCAGGTGGACGGTAGCTGAGCCCTACCTGCTCATTGATAACATGTATCTGAATAAAGTATTTAGGATAAAAGTGTCTATGAACTAAATGAATCACATAGTAAACTAGTGCGCATTAACTGTCCGTTTTGGCATCCCAACAGGACACGCCATTGCTCCTTCTCGGGAGGTGGTGTTAAAGGACAACGGCATGTCTCTCTACATTTCCCACATCAGTCTGGCCAGTGAGGGGAAATACGAGTGCTCGGCCCACGACGGCAGCGTAGGGTGGCTGAACAAACACACAGTTACTGTTGACGGTGAGTGGCATCCTCCTCCGCCACGCTTCATTACATGCTCTTCGTCCACTCCCAGACTGGTATTGGCATTGCTGCCTTGCTATCAGGCGTGAGGCTGGCGTCCACACATGACAAGCCATTTCAACACGTGTCCACTTCTCAACCCCCGGGCCACTGGACTGTACCGCGCAGTAATACAAGGGGGAAAAAAGGCAACACAATGTAATCCTTTGGCTAAATAGCACCGGCCAATGTATGCCCTTTAAAAGGGCTTGTTTTTGCCACTTACAGCCTCAGATTCTATCCTAACGTTATAGAAGGGATCGCTTGATACCGGTCTGTTTGTTATTGTATCCAACCAAGTCTCGCTGAAGGAGAAGTCTCACTCTGAAAATCTCTTTTTTTTGGTGTTGTTGCAGGAAATTTCCCTATTGTCATTGCAATCTCAACTCCCCTTCACCCCAATCGTTTAGATAACACTCAGCTATGCTTTCTGTTGTCCAACACAACAAACCCTCCTGTCTCCCCTGCTTTCACTCACATTTCCACCGCTGTCTTCCTGCCACAACTCAACTCTTGGAAGAAGTCTCCTTGAGTGAGACTTCTGACCTGGCTAGACACAATCACAAGTAGACTGGATGAAGTGGAACCATAAAGAACAAAGTAGTATTTCTGTAGGGATCCTCTCAAAAATGTTAAAATATAATCTGGAATGTCACTGACAAAGCAAAGCACTTTTTGAGGACATACATTGACGGGGCATAATTACCCTAAAGGATAACATTGCAGCAAATTTTTCACAGATTATGGCTGCAGCGTTGTCACTTAATTCTGGAAAATAGGGTCCAGGTTTTAAAATTCCCCAGTTTTCCTTTAATAACCTAGCAGCCATGTTGCTGAATTCAGCATTCAGTTCCCCCACCCAGCCAGCATCTAGAACCAGATGTGGGGGAACACCCCCACATCTGACATCACTAGTGTTGAAATGCTATTGATTTGTCAGCCCTGTCACACCAGGTGGTAAAACAGGTGCTGTCTAACTTGATTGAAATGCAGAGCTGATGGAGTACACCCTGAAGATCAGCACGGGCCAAGACATCAACCTGTTGTGCCTGAGCCCGCAGTACGTTCAGTCCAACACAAGCTGGTACAAGATGTCCCCCGAAGGCCAAAAGGTTCCGCTCGCCCCTGTGGACGGCATGGCGGAGGACAGCAACAACAGTGTGGAGTGGCTGTATGCCAACCCGGACGGCCATGACCACAGCATCACCATCAAAGATGCCACCCTGTCGGACAGCGGGACGTACCACTGTGAATCCACCACCGGGGAGAAATTCAGCACCATCCATCTCGTCGTGGAAGGTAAGAGTTGAACGCGTGATACTGTGGCCGTAAACAAGCACGATGATATGGAGACCCATATTAGTCCCAGGTTCATGAAGGTTCATGAACACCAGCACCTCAGTGGATGGTTACGAGATGGTTAAGAGGTTCTGAAACTGTAGATGGGTTAGGGTGCTGATGGTGACTTCTGTTAGACCAGGCGTAAGCGTGTGCGACCTGCTGTGTCCTGTGTGCAGACTTGCTCCATCATTACGCCGCCAAAGCGCATGATAGTGGAGGTCTCCACCTGGGGCAGACCACAGTAATATCAGATCTGGGAATCGTACAAAAGCACGTGTATCGCGTGCTCATGTAAATAAAAAACAAACATAACCAACACGATCCGTCGCCAGCTGGTCTGACATGCATGCTTGCATGCAAGACTGTAATCATACAGGTGTGGGGAATTGTGGACTAGGTCCGGCAGTCTCTCCTCGAAACTTCCCGCCATGCTAATAATAACTTCCCCGACTCGGACCTCGAGGTCACTGTGTTTATTCGCACGGTCGCCCCCCCCAAGTTCTTCTTGTCAGTATCGCATCTTGCGGACGTGTCGTGTTTGCTTGCGACGACGTGCGCGACCAACACACCAAACGGTCGCAGAACACGCGTGGCGGCCATGATGCGTACACGCATGCGTTGTCTGCAGCCAGTGAATTCCAACCCTTAGGGTTAAGTTGTGTTGAGGTAGACCCCCATGAGACAAAGAAAGCAGTTCCAAATCATCTCTCACTTCCATTGGATCTGATTAGATGAGCAGGCGGATCAGAAAGGACAGAAGTGGACCACTTCCCGCTCAAACAGGCCAGCGGAGAAGCGTTGTCGTGTGGTTTTACAACAGCCCCCAATGCACCCGTGCTCATGTTTATCTCAGAGAAAGGATTCACAGCCACGTCTGGACGCTAAATCCTCCTTCATGTCCGTAGTGGAGTAGGCCAGGCAGTGCACCTCTGAGGCTTCACCCAGCCTCACATCCCCGTCCAGGGCATATAGGGCTGGCTGGGTGTGACACACTGGAGGAAGGCCGCCACTAGTGAAGTCTGACGGCCACTGATCCCGGGCTGCCCAGGGGAACCTGCCGTCACGTGAAAGTGTCCACTTCCCCCTGCAGGTTCGGTTTTTTAAGGAAGGTGCGTTTACCAGCTGCAAAAAATAACTAGAGGACGACTTCACGATGACCCCCCAGAGCATCAGCCAGACGGAGGTGTGTGGGCCGCCGCTGGCCTGTAGGCAGGGCCCACGGCCGGACGCTGATTCACAAACACAGCTGCACAGAGAGAGAGAGAGAGAGAGAGAGAGAGAGAGGGGAGAGAGAGAGAGAGAGAGAGAGAGAGAGAGAGAGAGAGAGAGAGAGAGAGAGAGAGAGAGAGAGAGAGAGAGAGAAATATCTCAGTCAGCCAGCGTCATGGGGGCCACTCGGTTGGCTTGAGAGAGAAGTTATTGAATGAGAAGGCTTTGAGCCATGATGGTGATGGTCAGACCACACGTTTCCACACGTAAGAACACAACATGTACTCAAGTTGAAGTTTCAGATACTTTTATTCATTTCACATTTAAAATGGAAATATGGACACCTCCCTTCGGCTTCTTTGCCTTCAGTAAGATGTGGCAGAATTATGGATAGCCTGAATCTCTCTGGGTTGAAAGATAATCAGCTGTAGGTAGTCCGATCTATAAAGCCTCGCCAATGCCTCTGCTGAATTCCCTCAGTCAGATAGGACTAATTACCCCAGGAACCACTAAAGCTCTTAAAACTGAACTTTAAAAGGAGCCAAATATAGTACGCTTTTACTTTAAATTCAGTGACTCAGGCGACAGGCATAGTTCCCTTTGTGAATATGTTGTTAATTGCCAAGATAAATGAATGCTGGGGAGACAAAGCACTGACAGAGGAGTTTCTGTTTAATCTCTCTTTCTATCCCTGTAGCTCCTTCTATCGCTCTCTCCCTTTCTACCTCTCTACCTACCTTTCTACCTCTCACTCTCTCACTCTCTCAGTAACAAATAGCTGTCGGCTGGCCATGCTAAAGTAAAGCGTACTTCAAGTTCAGACTTTATTAAATCCCTGAGAGGAATTGTTGCACAGTCCAAGGCCTGCCAGCAACATATCTAACAGACAATGTAAAAAAAAAATCTAATAATAACAATATCAGTAATAACAACAATAATCAATATATAATGTGTTCAACCAATCACACGATCGCCACTGTTCCTTTGAACTTCGTTTGGTCTGTCCTCAGTTCCCCCTACACAGGCCACGCACTCGTGTGCGGACTTCCTCTCCCCCCTGGTGTCCTGCGCGGAGCCCAACAGCCGATCCGGGGCGGCCATCCTGAGGGAGTCTCTGTCCGAGTTCTCTATGAGACTCTACTACCATCAACGGCTGCTACGCCCGGAGGAAAACCTGCTCTACTCTCCCATCAGCATTGGCAGTTTGCTGACCCACCTGCTGCTCGGTAGGAAGGTTGTTCCTAAGTGGGTCACCTCCGCCTGCGCGCCCCCTCCTGGCGATGCTGTGAACTACTGTCACCATAGCCATGGATGTGACCTCGGGCTCATTGATTATTCCTTAGCCGTTATCAATCGGTGACTTCATACTATCGGTGACTTTCATAATATCACACCGGTAAGGACAGTGCAACGCAGTGTATATCTATCACTGTGTGTCCAACATAACATAGAAGGACAACACACACTGTAATCTCATATTTGTATTATTTATTATCAGACCCTAAAACAACAGCATTACGATTCTTGATACATATTGACAATAATGGGGTCCAGAGCTTTTAGCCCGTCTGCCCCCCACCTGTGGAGATCTCTCCCACCAGACATTCATACTTCTGACTCTGTCTCCACCTTTAAATCACGCCTAAAAACGCACTTACCTGGAGTGGCATACTCTGTCACAGACTAACAGAGTATGCCACTGCCTACTGTTATGTGGTTTTTTACTGTTCAATGTCCTGTTGTTGTTTATGACTGTATTGTAAGGTGTCCTTGAGTGCTTTGAATGGCGCCTTTTGTAATAATAATAATAATAATAATAATAATAATAATTATTATTATTATTATTAAATGCCCCATTCCATGGGACAGTGAGTAAGTTGAAACGCCCCATCAAACATCACGTGCGCGCATCACCTCTTTTCTCCGCTTGTATCAATCAATCAATCAATCAAACTTTATTTATAAAGCACTTTTCATACATTAAAAATGTAGCACAAAGTGCTTTACATGTTTAAAAGCAGCCCCCACCCCTGCCCCACCACAGCACATACACACGTACATACACATTTCGGCAAAAAACAGACAGACACACACACACACACACACACACACACACACACACACACACACACACACACACACACACACACACACACACACACACACATACACATAGATCAATAAAGTAAACTTAGAAACATGTGGCTGAGTACAGAGGAGCCAGGTCAGGAAACACTATCACAGGAGGTCGTCTGCACCATGCGCTGCTCACGGCCCACGACCAGGACGCCTCCACCCGGGCGCCCACCAAGCTACAGGCCAGCGAGGGGCCCAGCGAGGAGCCCACAGCAGTGGAGCACTGCCGCAGACCCCCAATGGCCAAGCCGATGTTTGCCACGGGTCAGAGACATCCCAGCCAGAGCCGATCACAGCCCCCAGTGCAGACGGCCCCCACCGAGGAAACACTGGAGATAGGGAATAAAACATAAAAACTACTGGAGGAATAAAAGCATAAAACTACATAGGCTAAGAACATAAAATAAACAAATAAATAAAATAAAGTAACATAGAAATAACTAAAATGAAGTCTATCATAAAAAGTAAAAAGAATAGACATAACAGAATAAAAAACTGACTAAGATAAATAAATTAATAAATAAATAAAACATCAGTTGAAAGCCTGAAAGCTTGTAGCGTTCACTCAGCCCACACAGAGAACAGAAAAAAACAAAAAGGACAAATGAATGGACGTGAATGTCGCCGTTGTCACCCCCCCCCCCCCCCAGGGACGCGTGGCACCACCCACCACCGCCTGGAGGACGCGCTGCGGCTGCCGCGGAACTTCTCGTGTGTCCACCGGCAGATGAGGGTACTGAGGAAGAAGCTCAGTAAATCCCTGCACATGGCCTCGCAGGTCTTCCACCAGGCTGGTACGGTCCGTGATCATTTACCCCTTACTGTTCCCTTGACGGTGCCCATCGTTGTTGTTAAGAGTCACCTCATAAAGGTTCGCCATGTATATCCTGCTGCACCACAGCGTTGGCCTGTACTTCAGTGTGATAAGTCGTTGCAATCAATGCGCTCCAAATCCCACATTACCATCAGCGGTCGAGTCAGGGGTAATGTTCAGCGAGAGAGGGGGCTTGATGTCACCCTGAAGGAGTTGACTTAGTGATAATGACCTGTGTACGATAATGCTGTACGTTATCCTGATTATTACACCCTCACCCTCTCTCCCACTATCCTCACCCTGTCCCCATCCATCCTCGTCATCTCCCCCACTATCCTCACCCCTCTCCCCCATCAATCCTCACCCTCTCCCCCCACTATCCTCACCCCTCTCCCCCATCAAACCTCACCCTCTCCCCCCACTATCCTCACCCCTCTCCCCCATCAAACCTCACCCTCTCCCCCCACTATCCTCACCCCTCTCCCCATACTACCCTCACCCCTTTCCCCCATCCATCCTCACCCCCACCCCCCACTATCCTCACCCCCCTCCCCCATCAATCCTCACCCCCACCCCCCACTATCCTCACCCCTCTCGCCCAGACCTGAACCTCACCAAGCCTTTCCAGAATCAGTCTCTGGAGTACTACGGCAGTCTGCCGGCCAGCCTGAAGACTGACGGCCTGGCCAACGCCGAGATGATCAACCGCTGGGTGTCCAAGCACACCAAGGGCACCATCACCCACCTGCTGGACATCCTGGACCCCCACACACAGCTGGTCCTGCTCAACGCCGTGGCCTTCAATGGTGAGGGGGGTGGGGAGTGTGCGTATTCAATTTGTGTGTGTGAGTGTGACAGAGATAATGTATAATTGATTAAATATGTAAAGATACACATCCATGTCCAAGGTGCCTTGAACGTGAAGTGTGTTTGTATATGTACGTGTGTGTGTGTGTGAACATGCTCGATATCTGTGTGTATGGTGTATGGTGTGTGTGTGTGTGTGTGTGTGTGTGTGTGTGTGCGCGCTGAACATCTGTGTGTATGGTGTATGTGTGTGTGTGTGTGTGTGTACATGCTGAACATCTGTGTGTATGATGTATGTGTGTGTGTGTGTGAGTGTGTGTGCTCAACATCTGTGTGTATGATGTATGGGTGTGTGTGTGTGTGTCTGTGCATGCGTGTGTGTGTGCATGCGTGCGTCCGTGCGTGTATGTGCGTGTGTGCATGCGTGTGTGTGCGTGTGCGTGCGTGTGTGTGTGTGTGCATGCGTGCATGCGTGCGTGTGTGTGTGTGTGCTGCAGGCCGGTGGGAGACCAGGTTTGAGAGTGCGGACCAGACGGAGGTGTTCACCAAGCTGAACGGAGACACAGTGACCGTCCCCGTCCTCTACAGCTCCCAGCTCAACGCCTCCATCAAGTACATCCCAGAGCTGAAGGCCCAGGTAACACACACACACACACACACACACACACACACACACACACACACACACACACACACACACACACACACACACACACACACACACACTCTCACACAAGCACATCATGCACACACACACACACTCACTCACACATGCAAATCATACACACATTCAGACACACATCATACACACACACACGTACACACACACATACGTCATACACATGTGTAAAGCGTCGGCTATGGTTCCGCGTAGGGATTACGTAGTGTTCATGCAATGGCCACGCAGTTGCTTGGACGCAGTCATGAGACCGTGATGGTTCTGCGTGGGGTTTATGTGTCGAAATGCAATTCAATGCCACATCGGTTGAGGGACCAGAATGACCATTCTGGTCATTACATACGGATTACTAGCGAGTAAAAAAAAAAGTTTACAGACGAAAGTTATATATATATGTTGTTGCCAATCAGTCGCAGCATTTATCACACCGTGGCGGTGTTTATGAGTGGAAACCGGAAAAGCGATCTCCAGCGGATGTAGCTTGCGGACCAATCACAGCCAATGCCGCTGTGTTGGTGTTGCGTCGCCTCGATGCACGTCGGCGGATTTTTGGGAGGTGCACGTAAGGCCCTCTCGGTGGACGCAAGGGGGGTCCGCAAGGTCGTAATGGGTCCGTAAGCCCCCTAGCGTAGCGTCAACACGGAAGCATAACTTAAGCATAACTTGGGCTTTATGTGTTGCATGTAACACATGTATGAGGTGTGTGTGTGTGTGTGTGTGTGCCTGTCCACCAGGTGATGCTGTTGCCCCTCACGGGGAGTACCAGCCTGTACATCCTGCTGCCCCGGTCCCACAGCCGCACCGACCTCCTGCAGCTGGAGGAGGCACTGAATGACAGATTGCTGGCCCACACCATAAAGGAGGTGAGGGGCACGGTCCCCGAGGTCATTGAGGTCACCCTCCCCAAGATCCGGCTGGACCCGCAGACCGACATGGAGGCCCTGCTGCGGAAGCTAGGTGGGCTGCTCTTCCCCCTGCGGCTGCTGCTGCTGCTGCTGCTGCTGCTGCTGCTGCTGCCGCTTTCGGGGGTTCTTGTTTGTGTTTGTTTTTTCCGACCAATCACGTGGCACCACCGTGTGGGCGGGCCACTTTACAGACACACTGATTAGAAGCCCGCTCTGAGAGGTTCCTCGGACTTGCGTGAACAAGTTTATCTCCACTAGAACATCTCTGTGAGGTAACAGGACACGGGGCGTAACTCCGCCCCCCCGTCAGTTGTTGGTCTCTCTGGCTGACTCCTCCCCCAGACATTCTGCGGTAGTACTTTACAAAAAGGGTACAATAATTAACAGTCAACTCATAACTGTTAAGCAATGGTCTAGTCATAATTTACTAATGGTGTCCATGTTTAGTTAAAGAAACGGGTAACCCTTCAGCTAAAGGTTAGGCCTTTAAGAGGTTAACCCCTTGGGGGTTAGGGTAAGGACTAACCCTATTACATAATATGTAAAGGAATACTGAAGTTAACATGAACACTGTTAAATGATAAATGATTACTCAACTGTTGGTTAACTGTCAGCTAATTGTTAGCTAATGCTTATAACTGCATTTACTAATGCTAATGCCCTTATTGTAAAGTGTTATCAGTTATAATCTCAGCTGGAGCCCAGATTGCCCTCCGTCTCATCGTCTGAGTGACACTGTCTCTCTGCCTCCTCCTCTCCTCTCTTCTCCCCACCTTTTAACCCCCCCACACCACCACCCCAACACTCAAACACCACCAACCCCTCCACGATATGTCCCTCTGTTGATCTCTCTTCCCATCTTTCAATCACCCACCCCCTTCCTTACACCAACCCCACTGCTATTAACACACCCACACACTCATGTCTACTCACCTACACACACACACACCTCGCACACTAACACACACTCATGTCTACACACACACACCTACACACTCATGTCTACACACCTACACACACACCTCGTACACTAACACACACTCATGTCTACTCACCTACACACACACACACACACACACACCCACACCTCGCACACTAACACACTCATGTCTACACACACACACCACATACACTAACACACACTCATGTCTACACACCCACCTCGCACAAAAACACACACTCATGTCTGCACACCTACCTCGCACACAACCTCATTACCCTGTTCTTACCCACTACCCCTTTAACTCCCCCTAACGATTACCAAATATCCACACACTCACACTAATACCCCCCTTACACAACCTCCACCCACCACTACCTCCCCCCCCCCCCCCCCCCCCCCCCCCCGCCCCCCCCTCCTCCTCCCCTATCTCACCCCACCCTCCCCCACCTCAGGCCTGTCGGAGCTCTTCGAGAAGCCCAACCTCTGTGGGCTCCACACGGAGGCCCCCCTGCAGCTGGACGGGGCCCGGCACCAGGCCTTCCTGGCCCTGACGGAGGAAGGGGTGGAGGCCGGCGCCGCCACCGCCACCTTCTACTCCCGCAGCTTCCCCTCCTTCTCCGCCATGCGGCCCTTCGTCCTTCTGCTGTGGAGCGACACAGCCGGGGTGCCGCTCTTCATGGGGAGGGTGGTCGAGCCCTGAGGGGGGAGGAGTGGGGGGCGGGGGGGGAGAGATGGGGGAGAGACCGCCCTTCGTCCTGCTGATGTGGAGCGACCCTCTCTTTCTCTGGGGGAGAGCGCAAGGGGAGGGAGAGGAGAGAGCAGGAGGTGAGAGAGAAGGAGTAAGGGAGGGAGTAGAGAGAGAGACAGTGAGAGAGAGAGAGGGAGAGAGAGAGAGAGAGCAGTGACCTGACACTTATCTTTAAAAGGGCCTCTAAACAGACAACATTTATATGTACGCAACGCATGTAGATCCAGTAAAGTTGACACACTCTCTTTTTGTTGTGGATATTATTCGTGTCTGTGTGTGCGTGTTTGCGTGTGTAATGAAACACAAGTGAAACGACTGCAATTTATTTTGCAAAGTAATTACACAAATCCACCACAAGATGGCACCCATACGACAGGATCAAGAGTGACAGTCGGACAACAGTGACGGTTGAGATACACAGGGATGCCCTTGGTGAATTCCTAATCTCATTGACTCTCTCCTTCTCCCATTCCCATCAAATGTTAACGAAGATAAATGTCAGCTTCTACGACAGTAATCTTTTTGAGCAATAACACACTCGGCGAAGCCCAGCCAACAGACCCTGAATGTATCTTGTTCACATAAATAAGATCAAAGAGATGACGCAAACCAAACAATTAATCATTCAGTCAAAATTAGGTGAGCTTTGAATTAGCTGACAGCTGATAGAATCTCAGTTGTTTGCGAAACATGCAGCTCTCACTGTACATAGAGGTTTCCATGAGCAAAGCAAGTTGAATACAACATAATCGAACACTGCAGTAAATACAAACAAAGGTCAACAAGATATTCAGATTGTACCCATGAGAAGAGATGCCTTTCCTCCCAGAACACAGAAGCTATGTCTCATTATCAGTTCAAATGCTGTTCCAGTGAAGGTCCTTCCAGGTGTATCTGGTGTGAACCAGAACCAGCCACCTCGCCTCATCTCATGCATACAGAAATATTCGCCATCACTGTGAGTCCATAGCGCGACTGTGATTTGGGGGCGGGTGAACCCAAAGCTGGTTTCAAATCCAAAACCCATAGCGGAATGACATTTTAAACTTTAAATGATAGCATTAATGCTCGGGTCAAGAGGCGTCGAAAGCATATTGTTTGGGTTAAAAAGAAATATATCATCCCTACTTGTTTCTGACAGGCCTATTACATCATCACCTACGCTTTATGTAACTCTGCAAAGGAGCGTGTGACCTTTCTCTCTCAGACACACACACACACGCACGCACGCACGCACACACGCACGCACACACACACACACACACACACACACACACACGCACGCACGCACACGCACACACACGCACACACGCAGCAGGGTGCACACAGGTGAAGCTCGTTAGGTTAATTACACTACGTTCCATTCCTATACAGCCTGGGATGGTGCACCGCTATGGACAACACCTGTACCTCACACTGCCGTGCTGGCCACAGGAAATTAAACACACCCAACATAACGAGGGCTTTTTTTCTGTTTACCTGGCCTGCCATGTTTATGCTGCCGTCTTCAATCTGAATAACACACAAACAAACACAAACACACCGCCGGGGCTCCCAGCCGCGCAGTCCTCGCCTCCTGACGGCTCACATTAGCGAAAAATACCCGCCGAGCTAATTGAATAATTTAGGCTGCGGTTTGCGTGGGAGCCATATCTCCATCATTTCGCCCTTGGCTGAAACAACAGGAGGAGTTCAAAGGCATCCAGACCGGCCCGGCTCGGCGCAGTACACCACAGAGTGTTGGCGTGCGTTGCCAAAGCAACCAAAAGGCCACCAATACCGCAGGGTCGCAGAGCTGGGGTTTGGAGGTTTGAAAGTACAAAGTGGGTCAATTCAGCCCGGTGATAAAGCGGGAGGATCTTGCCTCCATACAAATCACTTTTAAGGCATGATTCACTTTTCACTTCCAGCTCACGTGGAGTTTTGCATGCGTTTGTGTTTTCGGTTGGGAACTAGGTGTTCTGCTTCTGCTGCTACCTCCCCCCCCCCCCCCCCCCCCCCCCCCCACCTCCATCGGGGGAGGTCAGGGCGACATCTGGGGCACAGCTGGTGAAGGTCAAGGTAGGACGGACGGCGTCCCCCGACCGACCGCAGCTAGTTCTGGCGTTCACCCGCAGACTCCCGCAGAGCCGCCAACGCCGCCACCCAAGGCTGCAGCGTGAACACGCACCGCCGTTTTAAACGGAAACAAAAACTCTGCACAGGTGGAGAGAGGAGCCATTTGCATAAGCATGAGCCTCATGGCCTCCGTCCAGAGTGTTACATAAAGTGTAGGGTTCAGAATAGGTGCGTTTGCAGGTTCCAAACATACCTGCAGCAACAACAACAGAAACAAAAGAAAACACTGGAAATAAACAAAAGTCTCCCAAACTCCCAATAAACACGCCCGATGCCCGAGTGTAGCCGTTATCGCAGTTCCACTACGCTCGTTTGTTTCATCGGTGGCCATCGTTGAACCAACCCGCTCTCATTGTTGAGTGTTGTCATGTGTTACAGCTGGACTTGTTTGTTTTTTGGGGCAGATTTTTGTCTTCGGATTCCTAGTGCGAAGGATGACGTCAGCAAGACGCACAGGGACTGTGCATTCATTCATCATGCTGAGCTGCTCTTTTAAAGCTGCCAGGCAGCGCTCGCCCCCAAGGCTGTGATACGTTACCAAGACAGATGTATTGCGTTGCTCCATGGGGGGGGGGGGGGGGGGGGGGGGGGACTGCCGGAGCTGCAACATATCACAAGCTTGGAATATGAGCAGGCGGGTAGGACGGAGAAAAGAAAGACACACTGTTAATTACACGAGTCAGCGAAGACAGCCCCCCCCTGTGCACACGAGTCCAACGTTGCAGACACACAAACGAACACACGCCATTCACACACTCACACACACACGACGACACAGTACAACAAACACACGTGGTGTACTGCATGTGTGTCGACTGGCTCCGGAGTGTTCTCAGTTTCCTCTCCCGACGCTCGTCTTCGTCTTCTCGTAATTCCGATCGGTGCCGTGGAATCGGTCCTCCTCCGACGTCCACTACGTCTGCTCTCCCGGCCAGACGCCACACAGAAGAACACCAACAGAACGCGGGCGGCCGGCCCGATATTTCACACAGCGACACAAATGTCAGAGTGGTGCCGTCCCGAGTTGCGACTCTGGGCTGACGGCCAGCGCTGAGCGCAGGGGAAAGCCAAACAGTCTATAACTCAGTCTGATGGCGATCCCCGGAGTTAGCCATGCAGCCAAATGACTTTAAAGGGATCCAACATCAGTGCAGGAAAGAGACAGACATTCATCACACTGTGTTTTCAGTCGATCAGTCGACAATCACTCAGGTGATTGGACGAATGAGTCGACGCGCATTAGCACGGTACAGTATCAACGTGTAGTAGACACAACAAAAACACTGCAGTATCTGCTGCCTTCTGTAGTATTTTATCACACACGGTTTGAAACAGGATTTTTTCTTTTTTAAGACTGTAAAAAAACGTTGACCACAACAACCTGAAATGCTTGCATGAGTCCAAGTCAGATTCCTGTATTGCCTAAGAGAGGCACACATGCCTAGCCTCATGTTGATGGGGAGGAAAGGGTCAAGAGGTCAAAGGTCAGCGGGCCGCAAGTCAAGAAACCCTCCAGATTTTCTGACGGTCTGGGGGGGCTAGGAGTCATATGTGACTGACAGGCTCTAAGATGGACGTCTGATGGGGCGGGAGGGGAGGGTCATCCGAAGAGAGAGGTCCAGGCCGTCAAGCCTCCCCTCTCCTGGCTACTGAGAGCTCAGCGTCTCAGCAGGCGACAGATGCAAGGGGGCCCGAGATGTGACGACGTGAACCATGAAGACCGTCTACACACACGGACAGGACGCGACAACATTCACACTGCTCCCTGTTCACACAAAACAGACACACACACACAGACCAAAGACAACATCTGCACACACACACACACACACACACACACTAAAAAAACGAATGACACACACATTGCGATGAAGGTGCATGGAGATCCGCGGTCACCACGTCAACACACACAGGAAGTAGGAGGACACGGTCGACACATAGATACAAATCCACGGAACGGATCCTTTTGTGCTTTTAAGTATTGTGTGTTTTGTTTGCATCAGGTCCACCACCAAAATGACAAGGACACCTTCATGTAAGTAGAAAAGTATCTCCCTGCTAACTACAATATATATATATACTGTATATATATATATATCTGTATATTTATATATATATTACCATCTCAAGCTCACCACGGCTACCGAAACGTTGGCAGAACTTGGTGATGAGGGTTCAAGAACACTTACATACCAAACAGTTGGGCGTAGCACTGGGTGGAGCGTTGGGTGACGCACGCTAAGACTTCCATGGTACGAGTCCCCCATGGTACGAGCCCTCCATGGTACGAGCTCTCCATGGTACACGCACCATGGTACAGGTTCCATGGTACAATATCCTTGGTACGGGTTCCATGGTACGAGTGCTGGAGCATAGCGATGCGTTCCAGCTTTTTTTTTGTTGTTCTTTTTTTTTTGTTTTCAACGGTCAACACACTGTTAAATAGGGACAGTTTCACAAGTTGGATCACCTTGGAAAAAACCTTATTACCATCGAGATTCACTATTATTATAAGATAGCATATTTATATATATAGATATATATATCTATAAAAATATATATAGATATATATATATAACGCATACCTCATTATTGCATGTTTGTACTCTTTGCTATTAGTTATTTGGTAATTTCGGTCTTAGTTCAGTGATGTGTGTGCGCATGTGTGTGTGTGCGTGTCTGTATGTGTTCATGCATGCATATGTCTGTGTACATGCATGCATATGTGCGTGTGTGTGAGTATGTGTGTCTGTGTGTGTGAGTGTGTGTGTGTGTGTGTGTGCGTGTGTGTGTGTGTGTCTGTGTGTGTGTGTGTGTGTATGTGTGTGTGTGTGTGTGTGTGTGTGTGTGTGTCTCCCAGCGTGCCAGGGGTGGGGGGTCCTCTAGTCTGGCTTGTCACTGGTGGGAGCCCCCTGCTGTGTGAGCGTGTGCCAGTACTCCACTTTCTTCCCCTTGTTCTTCAGACACTCAAACCAGTGTCTGAGACGCTGGCCGCTCGCATTAATGCCCAGCTCCACCCCCCCTGCAGAGAGAGAGAGAGAGAGAGAGAGAGAGAGAGAGAGAGAAAGAGAGAGAGAGAGAGAGAGAGAGAGAGAGAGAGAGAGAGGTTAACTTTGTGATTTACCTTTTTGTAATGCTTTGTTTAATTCGTCGTTTGTTTCTTTTTTTTTTCCGAGTGCTTTGCCAATGCAAATGTTTATTTTCCATGCCAATGGAGCTCTTTAGAAATGCACAGAGCGGGGGAGAGGGGGAGAGGGAGGACGGGAGTGAGGGAGAGGGAGAGAGAGAAGACAGATCGAGACAAAGAGGAGAGAGAGGTAACTAAAGGGGGAGTGAGAGTGAGAGAGGTAGAAGAGGAGGGAGGGAGAGGGAGAGAGAGAACGAGAGAGAAGATGTGACGAGAGGAACGATCTTCAATGGCTGGAGGAAATAATGACCATCAAAGACTACCATGGTTGGAGATATGAGACACAGACAGACAGACAGACAGACAGACAGACAGACAGATAGACAGACAGACAGACAGGAAGATAGACAGACAGACAGACAGACAGACAGACAGACAGACAGGAAGATAGACAGACAGACAGACAGACAGAAAGATAGACAGAGTGTCAACGAGAGATAGACCGACAGATACTGTGTTCAGGTTTGTACAATAAATATATGATATCAGTATGTAAAGAAGCAGCCGAAAGGTTCTGGGTTCAAATCCCAGTGTCTGCAGTCTATGGAGGTCCACAAGCAGGACGCCCTTCCCCCCCCCCCCCCCCCCCCCATCCCTCTGTCCTCACTCAGGGTTCACTGTAAGTCTCCGAGGATGAGTGACTCACCGGTAAACAGTAAACAGGAAGTGGTTGGACGAGAAGGCGGGTGACTCAACGGGAAGTGCCACCAAAGCAGAGACGGAGCGGCAGAGCCAAGGCCACGCCGGTGGGTTTAACAAGGAGAGCGCGACTGATAGGCGTTTAAGTGCTGTGTTTTTAGCGCTGCTGTGTTCTGACAGATACCTCGAGAGCCCCGGCCCCTGGGGACCCCCGCTCACGCTCTGTAATCTGGGTCTCAACGTGAGCCCACATCAAACACACCCCCACAGAACCTGTCGCCGGGTGGGGGGGCTGCACTCTCTATCAAGCCCCTCCTCGCCATCCTCCACCCACACACCTCTCTGTCTGTCTGTCTGTCTCTCTCTCAATTAAATTAAATTAAAAAAAGCTTTATTGGCATGAGTACAAAACAAAAGCAGGTGGGTCTCTCACTCTATCTCTGTCTCTCTCTCTCTCGTGCTCTCTTTTGATCTTCCTCTCTCTGACTATCACTGATGGTCTCTCTCTCTCTCTGACTGTCTCTCTATCAGTGTATTTCTTCTTTGTCTGTCTATCACTCTTTCTGTTTCTCTGTCTCTCTCTATTTGTCTTTCTCTCTCTCCATTTATCCGCCTCCCTCTCTTTTCCTCTCTCTCTTCCTCTCTCCTCATTCTCTCTCTCTCCTCCTCTCTGTATATCCATGTCTCTCTCTCCTCTTTCTGTATCTCCATGTCTCTCTCTCTCCTCCTCTCTCTTTATTTACAAGACTCTCCTAATTTTCTCTCTGTATCTCCATGTCGCTCTCCCTCTCCTCCCCCTCTCTCTGTTTCTCCATGTCTCCCTCTCCTCCCTCTCTCTCTCTGTTTCTCCATGTCTCTCTCTCCTCCTTGTCTCTCTGTATCTCAATGTCTCTCTCTCTGATTCAAGATTCAAGATTAAAAGCTTTTAATGTCATATGTGCAGTAAAGAAACACGTTTCCCTGTACAATGAAATTCTTACTTTACTGCCCACACTGGATGCCGAAAGAATATATAAATACTGTATAAAAATCTAAATAGAATATAATGACTGTACAATAAAATAGAAATATGAGATTTAGAAAAGTAAAAAAGTAAACTCTTTCTTCTCTGTATCTCCATGTCTCTCCTCCCTCTCTCTTCGTTTCTCCATGTCTCTCTCTCTCCTCTCTCAGCAGACATGTTGGTTTGGAGAGGCTAACCACGTTCAGTCGATAGCTCCTCGGGTCGATCCCCCGGCTCTCCATCCATCCATCCACACACACACACACACACACACACACACACACACACACACACAAGCACACACACACACACACACACACACACACACACACACACACACACACACACACACACACACACACACACACAAGCACACACACACACACACACACACACACACACACACACACACACACACACACAAGCACACACACACACACACACACACACACACACACACACACACACACACTGTGCATGCGTGTCAAAATCAATAGTGTTCCTGGATTCTGTGAACCAACAAGCAGTGAGCATTTGTCACAATGGGAGGGGGGTGGGGGAGAGTGATGGCCACACACACACACACACACACACACACACACACACACACAGACGTCACAGAAACACACCCACACCCACATACACACACAAAGACACATCCACATATACACAAACACACACGACAGCGAACACACGTCACACGTGTTTGTCAGATCCAACATAAACACATACGGTTTAGCATCTCCTCCCCCTTTCTCCCTCTCTCTCCCCCCCCCTCCATTCACGTCTTTATGCAAAGCATGACAGCTCAGACACAGACTCATACAGCACACATTGATTTCTCTCCCATAGAGGATCTACAGCTTCTGTGTAGCTAGCTTTGTTTCTGGAGTATTTGTCTCCACAGTATAGTTATTTGTGGTCCAACAAAGCAAAGTCGGACATCTTAACACGACTGAAATCTCCGGGAAATTGTCAGAGACGCACACATAATACTTTACGCTGCGGGGCAGAACAAATGGTGGTTTAAATGAATTCATCTGTCTTTGCCAAAAATATTGTTCTTCTCTTTCTACCTCTGTACGGCTACGTCAGCTCCACAAGGTCATGGAGAGACACTCCTGCTGGAGAAGTATATTTAGAGCAGCTTTCTTTCTTCTCTCTCACTATCTCTCTCTCCCTCTCACTCCCTCTCTCTCTATATATTTCTATTTCTAAGTTTCTCTCTCTCTCTTCTCTGATGGACTCAGCAGGAGCTCCTCAAGTCGTCATATCAAAGCCTTGTCCTCCGCCTCCTCCTCCTCCTCCTTCTCCACCTCCTCCTCTTACAGCTCCTCCTGCTACTACCTCCGTCTCTCATAACAATCTCAGGTCATCCTGCCAGGTGGTAGCAGTGTCTCACCACGGAGTGTGTGTGTGTGTGTGTGTGTGTGTGTGTGTGTGTGTGTGTGTGTGTGTGTGTGTGTGTGTGTGTGGGTGTGTGTGTGGTCAGAGTGGGACCGTGTGTACTGCTGGACTCTTACCCTGCAGCATGAACACTGTACTTATCTCTCAGTGCACAGTCCCTGTGCCCCACACGCACACACACACACACACCGAATCACACACCGACGCATACACGCACGCATACACACATACAGACATGCACACAGACGCACATACATACACACACACACACACACACACACACACACACCGAATCACACCTAAAAGCATACACACACACACACACGCACACACACACACACACAACACACTCCGCATCACACACACGGAACAACACCCCCCCCCCCCACGCACACACACAGCTAAACACATGCGAGCGCATGCACACAGAAAAAAGGCTGCACACTTGTGCAACGCCAAACCACGGTAGAACTACACAGACATACACGTACAGGAACACACACACACACTTACACTCACACTCACACACACACACACACACACACACACACACACACACACTTACACTCACACTCACACACTTACACTCACTCACACACACACACTGTTTGGCAGATGGAGTACACCACTTTGATGTTTGGCTCAGCGCTACCGCTCACAGGGAAGTAATCCGACCCCCCCCCCCCCCCCCCCCGCTGCTCCCGTCTCCTCCCGCTCGCCCTCCCGTCTTCCCCCTCCCTCCCCCCTGCTTCCCCCGCCGCTCTGTCATGATGCCCTCAGCAGGCTGTGTCACAGCTGGTTAGCATCCCTCGCCATGTGGTGTCTATGTAGCCAACGCTAGCATCGTGTAGCATCGCGGCTCCCGGACCCGGGTGGAGAGAGCGGGGCCGAGGGTCTCGCATTTCTTCATTTTAATTTCTCCCTCACTTCCTCTCGGGGCCTCCACCCTTTAAAACCAGGCCGCGTTTTCATTTCCGAGAGGTTTATTTTCCCACCTAGACTTTATTCAAATGTATTCCTTACACAAGAATCTCACATGCCAACGTGCGCCAGACTTTTTGTTTTGTTTTCCCTCAGCTGCGCCTCGTCCCGGGGCTCTCGCCAACACAACAGTTATTCGGTCCCCAGGTGTGGTACATGTTATTCGGTCCCCAGGTGTGGTACATGTTCTGTAACCCAGGTGTGGTACATGTTCTGTAACCCAGGTGCGGTACATGTTCTGTAACCCAGGTGCGGTACATGTTCTGTAACCCGGGTGCGGTACATGTTCTGTAACCCGGGTGCGGTACATGTTCTGTAAGGTGCGGTACATGTTCTGTAACCCAGGTGCGGTACATGTTCTGTAAGGTGCGGTACATGTTCTGTAACCCAGGTGTGTACATGTTCTGTAACCCGGGTGCGGTACTTGTTCTGTAACCCAGGTGCGGTACATGTTCTGTAACCCAGCTGTGGTTACATGTTCTGTAACCCAGGTGCGGGTACATGTTCTGTAACCCAGGTGCGGTACATGTTCTGTAACCCAGGTGTGGTACATGTTCTGTAAGGTGCGGTACATGTTCTGTAACCCGGGTGCGGTACATGTTCTGTAACCCGGGTGCGGTACATGTTCTGTAACCCAGGTGAGGTACATGTTCTGTAAGGTGCGGTACATGTTCTGTAACCCGGGTGCTGGTACATGTTCTGTAACCCAGGTGCGGTACATGTTCTGTAACCCGGGTGTGGTACATGTTCTGTAACCCGGGTGCGGTACATGTTCTGTAACCCGGGTGCGGTACATGTTCTGTAACCCAGGTGCGGTACATGTTCTGTAACGGTTTAAAACCAACTGTGTTCAAGGCTGCAGTGAGGAGAGGGGCTGGTCTGAATTGAGGGGGTACCCGGGGGGGGGGAGGGAGGGGGTCTCATTTTATTACGTGTAACATCTTTTGGAGGACCTGGGGCCCAAAGCGCCTTCACCGCCCCCTGTGAAGGCGCTTGGGCCCCAGGTCCCTCCCAAAAGATGTTACACGCAATAAAATGAGATAGAGCCGGCTGATTGAGCCGTGATGCAGGACGTCCTGCCTACATGTGTAGATAATGTGCCGCAGGGTCCGAAAGGACAGACAGCCCTCCCAGACCGGACTGTGAGTCGCTCACACTGAGCCTCCCCGCCCCTCCCACCGTTGCCGTGGTGACCCCTGGTCCTGACCTATGAAGTCGTTGC
Source organism: Urophycis tenuis (assembly GCA_036785325.1). Taxonomy (NCBI): domain Eukaryota; kingdom Metazoa; phylum Chordata; class Actinopteri; order Gadiformes; family Phycidae; genus Urophycis; species Urophycis tenuis. The sequence goes on from JAXIVH010000001.1 coordinate 12,392,692, forward strand.
TCATGCCCAGGTCGTAGTCCCACACAGAGATCTCCAGCGTCTTCTTGGCCAGGTGGTCCAGGGAAACGTCATAGGAAGAACTCCTGGAAAAAAAGAGCCCCCAGACACCAAGCGTTAAGGCAGGAATACCAGAGTGGGAGACCGTCAATGCAACATGCAGGAGGTGAGACACAGCTTTGGAGGTACCTGCGCTCCGTAAGGTCAAAACGGGACGGAGGGAAGTTTGTAGCGTCATAAGAAATTGATGGCGCTGTGCTGTGTTAAGGACGCTCACGCACTGCTCCGAGAAACAGCAAACGCCGACAACACGACGACGGGCCGAGAGGTCAAACAGACTTCACCCATCAAACCAGCCGGTCGGAATAGAAGGGAGTGGTTTTGAGGAAGACTCTGGGTGTGTCGATTCATAGTAGTGTGTGTGTGGTGTTTGTGTACTTGTGCACCGTGTTGTGTAGTGCGTGGTGCTCTGTACCATGTTGTGTATTGTTGTGTCGGCTGTGGTGTTGTGAAGTGTTGTGTGCGGTTGTGGGAGAGTCTGTTGCCGTGCAGTGTGTGGTGGTGTAGCATGTTGTGTACGGCGTGATGTGTTGTGGTGTGTGTGTGAGTATGTAGGTGTTGTGTGTGCGTGTGTGTGTGTGTGAGTGTGTGTGTGTGTGTGTGTGTGTGTGTGTGTGTGTGTGTGTGTGTGGGTGGGTGGGTGGGTGGGTGGGTGGGTGTGTGTGTGTGTGTGTGTGTGTGTGTGGGTGGGTGTGTGTGTGGGGAGGGGGTGGTGACAGAGACAGGCAGACTGCGGCTGAGAGAGACGGGGCCGGGCTGAGCCCATTCAGCCCGTCCAGACCAGCACAGTAAGGTTGTGTGCTGTGTGGTGTTGTGTGTGTGTGTGTGTGTGTGTGTGTGTGTGTGTGTGTGTGTGTGTGTGTGTGTGTGTGTGTGTGTGTAGTGCTGTGGTGTGTGTTGTGTGCAGCGTGG
>JAXIVH010000001.1:12396160-12429569 GCA_036785325.1 Urophycis tenuis
TATACAGTATATATATACAGTATATATGTCCTGCTGGAGGAGGAGATGGAAAACAAATGAGTGGAAATCCATTGCTGTTCTTTTCAGGTGGCTATTTTTAGATTTGGTTTGAGAAGGAAAAAAAAAAAAATAATACTTTAATATTGCAGTTAGTGTTTCAAGAAGGACATTATTTTGTATTACACGGTGAGAGATTGATGTGGTTTGGAGAGTCCGGGCGGAATAGCTCGCCCACTCCCCTATTAATGAAACCAAGATGGTTTGGGGCTCCACTGCATCATCTAAATGAACCGTTACAATGCAAACACAATAACAGAATTAGGCACCAAAACGGTGATGCAATGACAGCACCACCTTCAGGGATCACCCAGTTCATGGAGGGTAAACATACAATAAATAGCATTTACCGTGCTGAAGTAAATGTGTTCAGACATACTTGGGTGGCATGTGAGAGCAAACTGTTAATGAAGGAAACCGTCACTAAAAGGCGTTGGGAGCTAATGGTGTGCATATGGTGTAGTGTAACTCAACATACATTACTTCAAAACAACATGTTCCACTTCCAAACTATTAGCCCAACCATTAGCGCCGCCTCAATGGCTCCACATTGAACATTAGCCGCTGGATGGCTAACATTAAACATTTCTGGTGCTGGATTACTCCAGACACTTCAAGTCACGCCAGCTTAACTACACGGCTCTTGCAGTTAGTTAGTCGCCCCCCTTAAAGGACAGGGAGGGGAACGTAAACACAGGGACACCCAGAGAGGACCGGATAAATGAGACCGCACCACACACACACACACACACACACACACACACACACACACACTGACACACACACACACACACCCACACACACACACACACACACACACACACACAGACACACACACACACACACTCACACACACACACACACACACACAGACACACACACACACACACACACACAGACACACACACACACACACACACACTGACACACACAGACACACACACACACACAGGCGGCGACGCAGCAAAGGCCTCCAAACCACTGGAGCAGTGAGTGCCCGGATAAGAAATGCCACGGCTGAATAGCGCGGACCAACAAACAAACATAAATCGGGTTTAGGACACATTCGGGGCTCTGCGCCGCATGAAAAAAAAAAAAAAAATGCTTGCGACGATAATAAAAAGTAAATAATTCTAATTAGAAACAGAGAGCCAGCCACCGGGTGGCGGGCCTGGCTGACGAGTCAACCCCCAGCCAGGGCTGGTTCGCTGCGTGGAGCGGGAAGCAGGCGATAACAGGAATAATGCGGCGCACAAGCCCTGCTCCCTTGTAACTCAGTGGCCTACAGCGCCTTCTCCCACAGCAATTGTCTGTACCGCGTCCTTTAATACAATGCTCTACGCCTCGTCATTATAAAACAAGGACGCACGGCGCGCAATCCCAATCCCCACGAGAGAGAGAGAGAGAGCGAGAGAGAGGGAGAGAGACAGGGTGAGCGGGAGAGAGAGAGAGGGGGAGAGAGAGATGAAAGCAGAAGAGCAAAGTGCACTCCGCAACGTGTTTCTCGTGGTTCGCCGTCTCGAGGCTGCGAGGACCTCCAGGCGGACGCAGAAACGCGTCTCCGCGTCTCAGCGCCGCGGTTCACCGAGAAACATCGACTCCTTCCCCCGCACGGTTGAATAATGAACGCTGCTTGGTGGGCTCAGCTCGTACCGAGCCATACCTCTGTTGTCGGTGTTCCTCCCCCCCCTCCCCCCTCCCTCCCCCCCCCCTCTCCCCTCTGTCTACTCACCCAACGCCTGTGGGGGCTGCATCGTTCATCAGGCTACATTAGCGCCTGGCTTGATCCAATCAATTCCAATGGGAACAAACTCCTTATGGTTGGTGTATCAATATCACTGGACTCTAACACAGATTGATGCATGCATGCAAGATTAGAAGTGTTACATTTAATTCGGAACTTGATTAGCCACCACAGTCAACAAAAGCATTTCAGATCATAATTGCAAAAAGTAATCCAACCCTTCAGTTTGATCCTTTTAACGGATACTTTCTCGTTTCCCATCTTGTTGTTTGGTATGAGCTCTCTCCGTCGCCCTCTAACATGACAGTATGACATGTCTAACATGTCCCTAGGGCTCAGCTGGGGGTTATGGTATCTTGTTCAAGTGTGCCTACCGGTAGGCTGAGCTCTTCAACTTAAGATGAAAGAGTCAGCACTGACATTCCAACAAGTAGACTGAATTTGTTTCTCTAGTGCCGTTTACAAAACAAAGATAATGACATCACTGCACAAACACATACATTTGGTAAAAGGTTAAAAGGGAAGCATACAGATAAAGAAATTGTAAGACAACAGTGATCGAACCCAGGACCTTCTGGGCTGTGTCTCCCTACACACCCTAACCATAATGTGTCACTGGTCACCAGACTGGGGATCAAACCCAGGACCTTCTGGGCTGTGAGCCACCCTGCACACCCTAACCATAGTGTGTCACTGGTCACCAGACTGGGGATCGAACCCAGGACCTTCTGGGCTGTGTGTCCCCCCTGCACACCCTAACCATACCGTGTCACCAGTCACCAGACCGGGGATTGAACCGCCAACCTTCTGGGCAGGGGTTCAAACACCTTGTCCATACTGCGTTGAAACACTCACATTTTGACGAAGGGATCCGAGTAGCCGTTGGAGTCCATGGCTGCCAGGTGGGCACAGCGTATGATGCCCACCAGCAGACAGCTCTTCTCAGTGTTGTAGCACAGGGACACCAGGATACGTCCTCGCTGCAAGAACCACACAAGCAACACACATCAAGATGAGCAGAAGCCAGCCAGGTTACATGCTGCACAAATGCTGCCTGGTGTTACGTTCCTATCAACGCTGTCCGGTCCAATTAGGGTGCTTTGTTCGCTTTCATGTGGTAGTTCATATATTTATTTTTTGTTTTCTCCTCTCTTTTGGTGGAGATCCTGGGTGTTGGGCTGGAGGTGTCTGGGTCAGTTTATTGCTTTTGTCTCTTGTCAACATTCAAGTTTTAGTTCATGAAAAATAATAAGAACCAGAAGCACACATCCCAAACCCACCCATCACACAGACCCCAAAACCAATCCACAAGTGATTGCAATTAGTGTTTGGGATTGGCTTCAGATCAGCAAAGTGTCACTTGCCACACTTTGTATGGTAAGTGTTTCGGTCAAGTGATGTCACCTGCAACCAATTTCAGCCAATCAGAAAAAAAAGTAATTGCTAATGACGTCGCCTGCCACTAATTTCGGCCAATCAAAAAAAAGGCTGTTGCGATTGCCTGTGTTTCATGTTGTCACTGAGATTTGAATGGGGATGCGGGGGGGGCGGGGCAGTAGCTCAGTTGATAGAGCGGGTCATCCACCAAACCGGAGGGTTGGCAGCTCGATCCCCACCCCCCACTGTCCACATGTCCCTGTGTCCTTGAGGAAGACACTGAACCCCACAGATGTATGACAAATGTACTGATTGTAAGTCCCTTTGGACAAAAGCATCTGCTAAATGTAAATGAATGTATGGGTTTGATCACTCTGAATTCCTTTTGTTTCTTCCTGTGATTAAACAAGCGCACAGCGCAGTGCCAGTGAAGGGAGCACACTCGTTTCAGTCTTTTCAGCAGATTACCCAGGCTATCAGAGACCTCGTGACTCTCAGTAAGATGAGTAAGCCAGCGCAGCATTTGGGACACGATAAGATGAAGATTGTCGCGCAGCGCTCTGTAAGTTGTTCCAGCACATTTAAATGTGACTCTAAATGCCATGGGTCCTGTGACTGACCGGCTATCAGTAACAACATCATTTAGCTGAATTGAATCTAGTTGATATGGAGGATTAGCTGCCTTTTTGATTCAGAGGTAAACATCCTTTCTTCTCTGAAAGAAACTCTCTCCACCTTTCGGGTCTCCACCTCCCTACAATACCCCTACCCTCTGCCTCCATCTCCCTACACCAGCTCTAAACTATCCCTACAGTCTGCCTCCACCTCCCTACACTCTCCCTACACTCTGCCTCCACCTCCCCACACTACCCCATACACTCTGCCTCCACCTCCCCACACTACCCCATACACTCTGCCTCCACCTCCCTACACTATCCCTACACTCTGCCTCCATCTCCCTACACCACCTCTACACTCTGCCTCCATCTCCCTACACCACCTCTACACTATCCCTACACTCTGCCTCTACCTCCCTACACTCCCCATACACCTCCCTTCACTCCCTACACTCTGCCACCACCTCCCCACACTACCCCATACACTCTGCCTCCACCTCCCTACACTCTTCCTCCATCTCCATACACCACCTCTACACTATCTCTACACCACCTCTACACTATCCTTACACTCTGCCTCCACCTCCCTACACTCTGCCTACACTCCCCATACACCTCCCTTCACTCCCTACACTCTGCCTCCACCTCCCCACACTACCCCATACAGTCTGCCTCCACATCCCTACACTCCCCCTACACTCTGCCTACATCTCCCTACACTCACCCTACACCTCTCTATACTACCCCTACACTCCCTATACACCTCCCTATACTACCCCTACACTCCCCATACACCTCCCTATACTACCCCTACACTCCCCATACACCTCCCTATACTACCCCTACACTCCCCATACACCTCCCTATACTACCCCTACACTCCCCATACACCTCCCTACACTACCCCTACACCCCCCTTCACTCCCCCTTTCACCTCCCTACACTCCCCATACACCTCCCTTCGGTGCCCTTTACACCTCCCTACACTCCCCCTACACTCTCCCTCCCCATCACTACACTCCCCCCCCTCCCAACACTCCCTACAGAAACCATGTCCCCAGGTCCTGATGGAACTGATCGTTACGTCTATAATGGAAAATGTTCAATGTACACAGGGGCGATTGCTTGCGTTTGAAGAGAAGCGAGATAACTAGTGTGGAGAATATGAGGAAATGGGTTTAATGCGGCCTAAACGAGGCGTCAGAGGGGCGACTGTAAGAGGCACTGATTGTGTTGTTAATTGCGGCGCTAATGTTTAGCATTACCTCCTCCTCTGCTACGGGCGCGCCCTGCTCCACAGCCTGGCTGGTAGCCTCCTTATTCTGGGGGAGAGAGAGAGAGAGAGAGAGAGAGAGAGAGAGAGAGAGAGAGAGAGAGAGAGAGAGAGAGAGAGAGAGAGAGAGAGAGAGAGAGAGAGAGAGAGAGAGAGGAAACAGAGGGCAGGGAGAGAAAGCCAGAGAGAGATGGAATGAAATTTTGGAGAGAGAAAGGGGGAGAAAGAGAGAGAGGTGAGAGGGGGAGAAAGAGAGAGAGGTGAGAGGGGGAGAAAGAGAGAGATAGCGTGAGAGAGTGAGAGAGAGAGGTTGAAATCCATTGGGTTAATAGCTGCATGGCATTCAGGTGAATATAAATGTCAGGCTACAGAACACATTCTCATATATCTGTCTACACAAGCACATTCTCCGTGGATGCACTGCACACAATGCAGACACACAAAGAGAAAAACAGACGTGCACAGACACACACACACACACACACATAAACACCAAGATGAACAAATATAAATATTAAATGCATGTGCGCAGAAACACACCCATGCACATTCACACACTCAAAGACACGCACAGACACACACACAAAAACAAAATCCACAAAATAAATACACAACGCAAAAAGTCAGAAACTCATATATTCACAAACAAACACACACACACACACACACACACACACACACCTGTGCGATCCGCTCCAGGCCCATGTGGTAGCGCTTGTTCTCTCCTTCCCTCAGCTTCTTCAGCGCCACCCGGACCTCCCCGATGAACTCATTCCTGCCCAGCCGGTCCATGTCACACACACACAGCCTGGACACACACACACACACACATAAACATGCACACACACAGACGCATGCACACACGCACACACACACAGATGCACACACACAGACGCATGCGCACACACACGCATGCATAGACACACACACGCATGCACACACACAAACATGCACACACACACGCATGCACACACGCACGCATACACACACACATAGGCGTATGCACACACACACACACATTCACACACACACGCATGCACACACACATACGCACGCATGCACACACACATAGGCGTATACACACACGCACACACACATGCATGCACACACACACACGCACATGCACATTCACAGACACACACATGCATATTCACACACACAAACACACACACGCACATTCACACACACATAGGCATACACACACATACACACACACACACACACACACACACACAGAGGGACAGGAGTGCAGGGGAGAGACGTTAATGATGGGCTCCGAGTCACTCCTGCTTTATCAGCGTGACGTGAGGTCTAGACACATAGAGATACGCATCTCTCAGCCAGTCAGAGTGTCTCTCTCCCCCCCTCTCTCTCTCTCTCTCTCTCTCTCTCTCTCTAGTTATCTCTCTGGATCGCTCTCCCTCACTCCTGCACCTACCGTTTTACTACTGAAACATTCAAAGGTTGCATTGTTATCAAGGTGGTAACAAAACACAAATGGCTCTGGATATTATCATAGTTTGGTTATGAGGATGATGATGATGGTGATGATGAGCAGTAGTATTCGAAGCAATCGTAGTCGTCTGTAGTTAGTAGTAGTAATACGTAGTACTAATAGCAGTACTATGTGTAGTAAAATAGCAGTAATACGCAGTACTAATAGTAGTACTAGGTCTCGGTAGTTACTAGTAATATAGCAGTAATACACAGTACTAATAATAGTAGTACTAGGTCTCAGTAGTAACTAGTAATATAGCAGTAATACACAGTCATAATACTAGTACAAGGTCTTAGTAGTTACTAGTAATATAGCAGTAATACACAGTATTAATAGTAGTACTAGGTCTTAGTAGTTACTAGTAATACAGCAGTAATACACAGTACTAATAGTAGTACTAGGTCTCAGTAGTTACTAGTAATATAGCAGTAATACACAGTACTAATAGTAATACTAAGTCTCAGTAGTTACTAGTAATACAGCAGTAATACACAGTACTAATAGTAGTACTAGGGCTCAGTAGTTATTAGTAATACAGCAGTAATACACAGTACTAATAGTAGTACTAGGGCTCAGTAGTTACTAGTAATATAGCAGTAATACGCAGTACTGATAGCAGCACCGCTGCTCGGTCTGCAGCAGACGCTAGCAGCCGTTAGCATGACGGAGGAGCACTCCTGCAGTCCCTCTCGCTGCTTCTCCGGTTCTTCAGGACGCTAAGAGAGTCCCAGCAGACGTGGTCTGAGTGCCCAGGATCAGTCCGTTCAGGCAGGGAACCGGGGGGAACAGACTTCTGGCGCCCGGTGGAATGACCCGTGAACTGGGTCGAACCACTGAGTGGCTCCCCTCTGAACCGCTGCCCAGAGAAAGACCTTCAGAAATGTTCCCTGACGCCTTCAGTTGTGTTTTGCATGTATTGGAGATATGATTATGTGAGCACACAGTCGTGGCTGATGCCCTTATATACCAAACACAATTATGAACCTCATTTACATAGATCACTGAGATATGGGCGCAGACTTGCGTGTAGACACACACATTACCCTGCTGCAACCTATAGGCATCTTAATCACTTTCTCTCTCTCTCTCTCTCTCTCTCTCTCTCTCTCTCTCTCTCTCTCTCTCTCTCACACACACACACACATATGCACAGGCACACACATGTACACACACACGCGCGCGCGCACGCAATCACACACGTGCACACACGCGCGCGCCGCACACACCTCCCCCTCACCTCTTGCTCTGACATTTGGATATCTGATGCGTCAGTTCCGCTCCGATGAGCATCTCTGCAGTGGGGCGCGCGGCGTTTACGCGGGCACCGCGATGACTGCCGTGACAGATGCTGACATACGTGTCAGGGTGACGGCGAGAAGGTTGCTGTGAAATCAGACACGCGTGCCGCGCGGCTCTCTGCCGCCACTGTGACGCCACCACATCAATTCTCTTCAGACGCCGCGCCGCGCCACGGTAGACATCAAGGCTGACTGCTTTGGAATCTCCCGCACTATTAGCGTCAGATGCCATCAGGCGCTATAAAACACTGCTGCCGACTGCTTTAAAAAATGACTTACTGGCCGGGGAAAAAAAAAAAGTTTGTCGCTAGCCGATTTGTTTTAAACATTGTCTTGCTCATCACTCTTTACTTTACAGCGTCCCACTTAAAGGTGCTGTAAGTGATGTCTTTGGTTTTGGCTAACTTGGCTAACTGTTTTTTCGCAGTGAGCACTCCCCTCCCTTCCTCTCTCCGCATCAACATAAATATTTTTCCTTGTAGCTTTTCTTCCGTTGTTTGTTTCGTCGCTTGGCGTGTTGGGTGGCGTCAGCCGCTCCTTGGAGCGCTGGAATCGAAAGCACAGAGACACAGAGAGGGCCGCCTCTTTGTGGAGTTATGTCTCCTGATTGGATGAAGCGGGAACGGGACACAAGACAATGTGTTTTCTGTTCACGGCGGAGCAGAGGGACTGGGAGACCCATGTCACTGACCAAACACTCTACCCTGGTAATGGCTGTCGCAATATAGAGCTACCGAATACTTCTTTTAACAAATAAATATTGCTTAGAGCACCTTTAATCATCTTGATTTAAACATGAAAGCCATAACTGTGGAAAATGGGGAATACACCAAGCGATTACACGGAAAAACATTTTTTAATAGCTCCATCACATGAAGCAAGTGAGGCGATGTTCACGCCAGTCGCGGTCCCCACACCGCTGGACGTTCACGGCGTGTTTTCAGGGAGAACACACAGTTTGATGTTATCTCATGTTCTCTCACCAACGTCTGCGTTTGGAAACTAATTAAGCAGCAGAGCATTATGAGAAGTGCTTTGGGTGGTTTGGATTACGCCTGCCAGACACTTTTTACATGATTATTAGCGTACGGTCTGACGTTTTCCCCCCCCCACGTCTACGTTTATTTTGCAGGCGTGCAATTACATCACAGTAATAGTGATTTATTAGAAGTACCGGCTGTCATCGATAGATCTCTGGATGATTGACTGCTCCATTTTTCTTTTCAAAGCAGCAACAAAACGCGTACTTCACAGAAACGACAGAGATGAAGCTGATAGTATGAAAAATGGAATTGAGAATGTCTTCCAATTAGCCTTATGGGTCGTGGTCTGTGTTGTCACCAATATAGAAATGAAGAAATAGCAAGAAGCTGAAATGAACTGCTCTGGGGAAACATTCAAATGGCTTGTTAGAGATTTTAAATTGGGACTATAACCCCGTATTGTAGTAAGCTTCTGACTTATGATTTCATACAGAACGTTCATGAAGGGGGGGGGGGGGGGCTTTCTTTCTGTGGAACTTGCAGAAAGCAAAAGTGCCCGGCAATCTTTTTCATAATTAGACTGTCAGTCAGCTGGCCAGACCAGGCAGGGCACTGACAGACTGGCCGGGGAAGTTGTAAATATCTCCGCCTGCAAAACGCAGAGAGTTTGGCTGTAATCACAGGCCTGAGCTTCCCTCATTGGAGAGGGAGGTCACCTGCATTAGAAAATCATATGTTTTTGCATCGCTATTCAGGACTAAAGTGATTTGCCCCAGTGTGGGATCAATATTGATAATATTATCTCATCTTATCTTTAACAGTTTGTTTCTGTGCATCAATACAACGTTTAGTCATCAGTAATTTATTAGCCTTTAGTTAATGATAAAGTAATCATTACGAAAACGTCAACGTACATTTGTAGATCAGCCAGTTGGAGACACTACCAATTGCGATGTCATTTGGGAGAGCAGAGGAAATGAAAGATTTTTTAAAATCACCGGGATTAAAATTGGGTAGCACTTATTGAACTTATTCATCATCCACAGATGTATCTCAATATTTTGTTATTGATTAGTTAATACTCATTAACTAAAGTCTTATGAATGACTTATAAATGAATGAACATTATCGTAAAATGTCAACCAATAGGAAAGAGGAATTGGTCTAAATGGAGAGGAATAATATAAAGTTTACAAAAGCACACCAACACGCACATACACGAGTGCCATCAATTTGTCATCTGTCTGTTAGTGGTCTCCCTGCTGTCTGTATATCTGTTTTTCCATGTCTTCCTCTGTCTGTAAATCTCTCTCCAAGTAGGTGTCTGTCTGTCTGTGTATGTAGGTCTCTGTATGCCTGTCTGTCTGTGAACTAAATATTATTGACATTGAAACTGATCATATTTGGTCAGTGGCTTCATCTATATGTTGTCAATCTTTCTTCAGCGATAGATATTATTAAACATTAGTCAACATAGAGCAATGGTAATTGTCTTACTGTCTAGTTATGTGTATCCAAATGATTCCATCTTGTAATATCTCAGTCGTAATTGATCGCAGTCAAGAACAAAATGTCCGAATCAATGGGCCAACCAGGCAGGCCGAGGCATCCTGTCAGCGACGCCATTAGAGAGACAAGTGTTTACCGGTTCAAACCAACAATCCTGTCAAGCCCGTCTTAAACACAGTCCAAGGCCATGGCTAATGATCTGTAAACTTGGTAGTTTTCCCCTCAAGGCAAATAGCTCCTGATTTGAAATTCCATGATTCGGATTGATAACGACAACTGAACCGACGGCTGTAATATAGGAGCATGCGGAGCAGGACTGTTCCGTTTGTGTCCATAAAGCGATTGATTTGACCTTAAAACGTCTGAGATACATTATTGATCGCTCCTCCAACATCAGTCCCTGGGTTTATAGCTTTGGCCCGGCTCCAGTCCATGGCTAAATCAAACACTAGGTTGCCGGTCTACGTTCAAAGAGTAAGTCTGACCTGATCAAAATAGTGGGGCCAGGGCACAATATCTCAAACACTAGATGGTAGTACACACATTTGTATTATTTACGGTTTTTATTGCTAGGGTAGGCAACCTAGCAATTGTAGAAGCATTTTTTGTCATGTTTGTTCAAATTCTCTTTACATCTGGACAGCAATCAATAAATCAAATGCTAACAAAAAAAGGAAAAATAAATCCTGTGTCTGTCGCAGGCCTGTAATAATAATTTAATCGATTTAAATAATTGTCTTGTCTACCTACCAGTAATGACCTAATTTATTGATGTTTCAATATCGATCTAGCTCACTACAATGTGCTACTCTGATAAGTGGCTCATGCCAGCCACCAAGCCAATGCTTATGCTAACGCAGACACATTGTTTTTCCACTGAAAGTTTATAATAATAATAATAATAATAATAATAATAACAATAATAATGAATTTTATTTAAATGCACCTTTCAAAGCACTGAAGGACACCATACAGACAAGTTAAAAAAAAACTTCTGTATGGTGGCCTTATTCTTTACAGATATGATTGCTGCTGATGATTTTAAACCAAAACATACATATACACACATTACATGTATTTGTATGATTAACCACACACACACATACATAAATCGTGTCTAGATTAGTGAGAAATGTAAGTAAGTATATTCTCATAATTTTGTTCTCCTGACTCTCCTGACTTCTCCTGTTTTTATTTACAAAGACTTACAAAGTTACATTCAGACATAAATACTTTATGCAAACAGCCTGTGGAACTAGTATACTTTTTAAACTACTTTTTAGAGAGAAGAGAAGAGACCAAGACTTTTCGGTCTGTATTGGTCATTCTCAGTATTTTTAGATATGGGAACGAAATTTGTTCTCTGCATTTGACCCATCCTACAGTACATAGGAGCAGCGGGCAGCTATGTTCAGCACCCGGGGAGCAAGTTGGGGTTCAGTGACTTCCTCAAGGACACTTTGACATGTGGACTGTTGGAGGAGGGAATCGAACCGCTGACCCTACAGTTGGTGGACGACCCGCTCTATCCACTGAGCTACTGCCGCCCCAAGAATTTTATATTATTGGTTAAAATTACTGAAACATTAAATAAATTCCACAGTACAATTTGGACTCAAGAGTTTAGGTCTTACAAAGCTTACACACTTAAACAGTCATATGCCCGAATGTCGCAATGCTCTACTACCGCTACTGTGCAGCTGCAAATATGCTAACTTGTAATCAAAAGATTTATTTTAAATACGCAAATGATCTCTATATGCTATTTAGAATTTCCATATGGTATTGTGGGTTAACAGCTAAGGTATGCAAGGTAATTGCGTAACTAAACTCTGCAGTGTAGCTGATCAAATTGTCTAAATCCAAGAGAAAGGTCCTTAGATAATAATGTAATTATGTTTGATAACTGACTTGTTGATGGTACATTTCCCATGAAAAAAACACCTCATCTGACATATTTGGTGTCCAGAATCACTTGCTGCTCGCTATATGTATACATGTAACACATTTCTGATTTATACACACCATTAAGGCACAAATCACAGCTAGGGACCCAGCTAGCTACTGTTGGCTTGCACTTTTCTTTACAGTAATTGCCATTGGCAGCTATGCCAAGTTAAAACTAGATGGGCAACACACAGGGTCATATAAGCACTAGAGAAATATCGGTCATCATTTTAACCTCTTCAAGGTCCAACGACTATGTGGCAAAGTGCCTGAGACATCCTGTTCACAAAACATTTGGCTCTGCAGATTGAGCCAGGAGTGAGTTATGTGAAATCATTTTTTAAGAATAATTTTATTTGGACGTGTACTCATGACAAAAGGTACCACATCCTCATCCTCCATAGGCCCAAGTATGCTCCATCTTGTGAAATGAGGAAAAATGGCACGATGAGCAATGACCTTCAATCAATCACTTTTGATCACAGCACAGCCATCGCTGCAACTGCACTTCTCCCTGTAAGGTGTTATGAGTGTGATGGGTCAAGACATAGAGGGATGTACACCATTTTAAAGAGCTCTGAAATCGTAGACTGAGCCTGGTTATCCAACAAACAATTTCAGAAAGTGACACTGGTGGTCACACACTGTTTGCACCTGAACTGAATACAACAAGCTAGCTAGACGTGAAATGTGGGGCGCTCAACGCCCTTATAAAATGACCAGATCAAAGTGATCTATCTATACTTTTTTTTTTGGGAAAAAAAAACGAAATATGTTTGCTTTATATACATCGCGTACCTTACATCACTGCATTGGCCCTAACAGCACAATACAATTCAATAGACTTGTGGTTTCTACCTTAGTCTGATGATGATCTCCACTGGAGGGAGTAGTGGTAAATACCCAGGTAGCCAGCCTCAAGCAGCCCTCCAAATGATTATGTCATTCTGCCAGTCATGGTGGAATGGTACTTGGACTTCATAATCTTCATGTGCGAATAGGTTGACTCACATAAATAAGTAGAGCAATGCAGTCAAAAAGGTAGCACACTTCCTCATGTTTGGGTACTTTTCCAAAATAAAGTTCCAAAACTGTTGATGGGCCCGAGACTTGTAACTGGGAAAATTCCCCAAATCATGGCGTAGTAACTTTGAGGATAAGAGTTGCATTTTCAGCTTGTTAACTGAGCTGGTCATGTTGACGACACTTGTGTTTTTTCCATGCAACTCTTCAAGCTCATTCAACATTTTGGTCAAATCAGTTAAAAATGCCATGTCTAGCAGCCACTGACTGTCTTTTAGTTGTTTGTGTTCCATATGATTAGCAACAAGGAGAAATGTCCTTATCTCCGGACAGAGCTCTTGAAATCTCTGCAAGAATTTCCCCCTACTTAGCCATATTACGTCAGTGTGTGGCTAGAGATCAGAATAGTCGCAGTCAGCCTCCTCCAACTGTGCACGGAACAGCTGGAACAGAGACCTAGCTTGAATAGAACAGGCTATTTTTTCGTGGCCACATCCATAATCTCTTTCATGTTTAGCATTTATGCGCATAATGCTTGTTGGTGTACAACGCAGTGATAATTAAGGAAGTCCGGGAAAGCATCATCCTTCCTGCACTTGGCAATAAATCCGTTTGAGCTGCCCATGAATGACTCACACCTAACTCACACCACACCTTCGGTGGCTGCTTTGGCTTTCGAATTTGGCTTAGTGAAAAGAGCCTGCTGTCCGATTAACTGCAATTATAGTTCCCTCACCTTTCTCTTTCTAAGTTCGCTTTTCGGAGGGAAGTCAGTGTCACACTTTTTATGAACAGCTCGATAGTGCCTCTCCACATTCCCCTTCTTCGGCACAGCAATGCTAGATTTACATACTATATACAGTACGTGTAAACACACTTGGAATATGAGGTTGTTAAGAAAAAGTCATCCTCCCATTCCACATAAAAATGTGGTTCTTCACCCAAACCCTCGTCTCCATGCTCCTCAGTGGTCCTGGTGAAGCTCCCGGTGAAACACGTTGTTCTGGAACCAAAGCATTGTTTTAGTGGCGGTCGCTTTGTTGCCACAGACGGGCCGGAAAAGAGCACCACCTCAGGCCTGAAGCGGGCAATGTCCGAGGGTGAAGAGAAGGAGAAAATTGAGCGGGATGGAAAGCGGCCCACGGTTGATGGAGTGGAAGTAGAAGCTCAGCTGGAGCTGAAGATCACTGCCAAAGCTGGCAGTCGCCTTAAAACTTGGAAAAGGTTCGTATGGCCAACTGCAGCTGCCAAGGTTGTTCAGTCTGACGCCTCCAGTACCACATCTGCATTTCAGGCTACACACGGAGAAGTAAGTAATGTGAGCTCTCGCTAGCTGTTCATTAACCTGACGATAGCTGACGTCCCATCTCCTATGTCAAAAGTGACAAGAGCTTACTGTTTGCATTACAGACCACATCAAGTTTGAGGCATGTTGACGTTTTAATTTTAAATTGGTCCAACTTCTCAAATAACAGACTGTTTGAGTAAAATATTGTATGGGAAATTGGCAGATTCAGATGGCAGATCAGTTCTAGCTAGCTGCTTGTTCTACATTTCAATGTCGTTTGTTAGCTGCTAGTTACAGTAGATTCTAGCTGCCAGTGTCTGCAGCCGCAGGGCTGTGAAACGTAATGTACAGTATATCTAACTTTACCTTTCCCAAGTTATTCAGAATCAGTATTGTCATGAGGAAAGTTTGTGAGGAGGCGGAGTGACAAATAATATATTAGCTATCATTCAAGTCAATGTAGTGGTATGGTGCTAGCAAGGGTTCTATTAGGAACTTCCCTATAACCCACAGTATGGTAGGAAATGAAAGAATGGTTTCAGCCATGTAATCAAGACTGAAAAGTTTTAGCATAGTTAATGTTATGGTAAAGAGTAGGGAGTACATGCACTTATTGAATGTAGGCCTACAATGTACGGTGAATCAACATGTAGCCTAAGCCTACCCTTCCTCATTAGGGGTCCTTGTTATCTCCATACAACTCTAGTTTTACGTTTGACAGTGATATTATTCATCTCAATTAATTAAATACAGTCTATGGTTTTACCACATATAGGCCTATGCCCACATAACAGTGAGTGGATGCTGCATATTTAATGATAAATTAGAGATGGCATCTTAGTAGAGAAGAATGGAGAAAATCTTTAAATGATTTTGAATAAAATATATTTTAATTGCAATGTATTTAATGGAATATTATGCAATGAAAACATGAGATAAAAGTTGTTTTTTTGTCCTTCTCTTCCATCTGTTTAGATTTGAAGAGTAAACCCTCTCAAAAGAAACATTAGACACAAGTAAGCCGGAGATCTCTCAATTCATCACGACGACTGTCCCTCTTTACAGTTACAACCGCCCACAGCAGAGAGTCATTACATGCTCAATCCTGTTGGAACTTGTTAATTGCAACTTGCCTTTATCCATGGTTGAACATGGAAGCTTTCAGCTGACTGAGAGACAAATGAAGCTAAAAACAGACCAAGCAAATGCAAATAGTTTGTCGGTGACTGTAGACATATGGTCCGACCGGAAGATGAGGGGGTTTCTAGGCATCACAGCACACTGGCTGAAATGAGACGATGACTCCCTCCACCCCAAATCAGCTTTACTTGCATGCAACCGCTTCAGAGGTGCTCATACTCGAGAGAGAATTTGCAAGGAGTTTGAACAGATATGTGGAGATTATAAAATGAAGTTGGACCACATTATCTGCGATAACGCTGCGAACATGAAAAAAGCCTTCACTATGCGCTTTCCCTGTCAAGAGGATAGAGAGGATGACCTCGACCTTGCTGATTCTGACGTAGGAAATGACTTGTCACCAGAGGAGCAAGAGAGGGTTGAGGCATTTCTTTCAAGGCAAAGTCATACATTTCCTGATGACTGTATTTGCCTTTACTCACCAGATTTCAATTATCAAAGAGGCTTGCAAGACCACCCTAACCCCCTGTGAGCAGGAGGGCCAAACCAGAACACCAGAGCCAGGGCATCAGTCCGGACTGTTGTCAGCATACCGCAAGATGCAGAAGAAAGATTCAGGTTCTAGCCCCCATATTCAGCTGAACCGCTACTTGAACGTTTGTGATGGACAGAATGCCCTTCAGGTTTGGGCCATGGACAGGCATACCCTCCCCTCTTTGTTCAAGGTGGCGGTAAGGGTTATGGCAATCCCTGCATGAAGTCCACCTGTTGAGCGTGTATTCAGTCATGGCGGGATAGTAGTGCGACCCCATCGCTCACAACAGAGTGAAGTTCTGTCAAATTAGATTTTTTTGCAAATGCAATGCATTGCAAATGTCTTTTCCCCATTTGTTTACACAGAAAAGGCTAGCAGATTTCTACTTGTCATTCCATGAGCATAAAACATGCTGTGTGGGAAAATACATACATGCTCACACACACTGCTCAACAGGCATTTGCGCAGCAGCTAGCCGGATGGAAAAGACCTAGAGGTGCCCCCCGCACCCGCTGGCTGGATGTTGTAGCCCAGGACCTTGAGGCCTGCAATGTGACTCTGGCTCAAGCTCAACACCTTGCCCTTGATAGACCCAAATGGAGAAATCGGGTTGCCACAGTTGGCTCTACGCGCATTGTGCAAGAGGACTAACCTAACCTAACCTAACCTCACACACACTGCTTCACAAATACCCCAACATATTGACAACAACACTCTAGCTCTCACACATGCTACACACACTCACTGTATTTGTCAGTGAAATGTGTGTGAAAATGTACCCACAAATATAAACTCTGCACTGGCACACACTCACTCATACATACCATACTAGCACAGGCACAAACACTACACCATACACTCTTACATGCGTGCACACACACACAATCTATCTTCTACACACACTCTTTCTCTTTCTTTCTCGCTCACACATGCACACACACACACACACACACACACACACACACACACACACACACACACAAACATTCACAAATACTAGGCCTAATGAGGCTGTTTCTAATTCTCTCTGTGACACACAAGCACACACATTCTCTCTGTCTCTCTCTCGCGCTCTCGCATGCACATGCAAACATGCTTAATCATGACAAACACTTCACATTTAATTAAAGGGTTTTTTTTGCGACATTGATGTATTTGTTGCAAATGAAAGTCCAACACTTTAAGATGGCTGGCTTTCTGCTTATTATCATTCTATGACTTAACTTGTGACTTGCTTGACCAAAGCTATGACTTGACTCGACTTGACTTGACTCTCTCACAAAAATGATTCGAGACTTGCTTGAGACTTGAAGGTTAAGACTTGAGACTTATTTGAGACTTGTACATGTGTGACTGCCTCTGGACTATGAACGTGACAATACCAGCATAAAGCAGCACCACACCCGGAGACATGGCCACCGCATATTCTTGATATTGCCATGGATTATGATCTGTAATCCCTTGTTACTGGAAAACTGAAATCTAATGGAGACAAAGATCTGCATTTTAACCCCTGAGTGGCTGTGAGTCCTGGGTCTTGTGACGTTCTACAATTTGAACCCTGAGAGCACTACCTCAGGCAATGCAGAGTGTAGTAAAAACTGCACCTCTCCTCCCCAACAGCCTGCTTCATCAGCACTCAGAGGAGTCTGAGACACCCAGGGAGGGACTAGTGCCTTCTGGTGACTCAGGAGCAAAAGGTGTTCATGCCGAAGCAGAAGGCCATGATGCAGGAGAAGAAGGAAGGAGGTGACGGAGTCAGAGACAATGCTCCACAGAACGCTGGCTTGGCTGACCGGATGGCAAATTTCAGCAAGGGTAAGTGCAGAGCGGATATCAAACTTCGCCGTATCAGCTCTCAGTGTGAGAAGTGGGTCTACAAACTTTGCAGAGGAAGCTGGGCAATGCCCCGGGCCGACCGCTATGCGTCCTATATTTTCAGGATCTTGGTCCACTATGGGCGGAAAAGTAATGCGTTTGAAGTGGACACATCTTATCTCTTTGCGATCCGTGCTTTGGTGGGGCCTTCTGCTGTGTGTGACTATCTGTTCAAACAGGCTAGTCCGGACATCCATGGAGACAAAGCGGACAATGGCAGGCCCTGCTTCAGCTACTACTACTACTGGTAATATAGACTGTAATGTGAGCTCCGACTGCTGCCATTGATCGTTTTCCAGTGTCTCCTGATGAGCTTGAAAAGCAAACTGACCTAAAATGTGGGGGATATTGGCAAACTCTTGACCAATATTTTCTGCATTCACCGAATGTGAAGGACGGGTTTGTTCTGGTAGGCTCCGTACAACAGAATAACATTTCAACAAGCAAAAAAAACTAACTCAACTAACTCAAACATCATATTACAAGATCATTTATTCTTAAATCAAGCCAAATTGAACAGATTGTACGAGAAGTAATGCCAATTTCAAAATGATTTTTATTTTTTAAGATTAAAACACATTAGCCACAATCTTATTCAAACAATCACTTTTTTCCTTTACCAAGGTGATTTAAGAAATCATTAGTTTGAAACAAAATCTTCAGATATTATTCAAGGTATCTGCAGGTAAAGTAAGGTCAAATTTAAGTAAAAGTTAATTTAACTTTAAAGGTTTTTTTTTGTTTAAAAAAATAAATAAATTAAAAGATGTTTTAAGGACACCTTGTTCAAACATAAGAGTTTATTAACAAAATTCCACCCACCACCCAATTTGCACTTTCCCAGTAAGCTTTGCTAGTGTTGCCCAATGCTGATTCAACAAGAGCTGATGATATACAGTACATGCATGAAACAACATTTCAAACACAACAACTGCTGTTGGTTCCTCTGATTCCTGTCTACATTACATAAAATAATAATAATAATAATAATAATAATAATAATAATAATAATAATAATAATAATAACACTACGTGTATTCCACCACACAAAAATCTTACAGTTCATTGAAAAAAAAAATGTAAATCCTATTTATTTATTTTCTTTCTATTTTTATCTGGCATATATAATACTGAAATGAATACAATTTAGACTCTATTACCAAAATGTCTTTTATGAGTCCAAAGACAGGAAATGCATTATTTGCATTTGTAATAATCAACGTTTTTCTACTAATTACTTTGTTCCCATTTAGAATTTGCCATTTGACTGAAACTACATGATGGATTTCCTCAATTCCAAGGACATTTTTAATCTTAGCTTTAATGTAGTCTATATTTGTTACTTCTGAGAAAGGACCCAATTCTTTCTCATGCAGAAAAATGGGATGTGCAATGCCAATCTCATATTGACAACATTCAAATAGTTGATTATGGTTGACTAATGACTTACACACATTTTTAAAGTTAAATTTAGATGACCACTGTTTGAAAAACAGAGTGCTTTGCCTCAAATCTCATGCACATATATCTTATTGAATCTTATTGAAGGACCCAGAGATAATATTTGTGAATGGAGATGCAGCATATAATGCTGTTTAGGTGTCATTATTTTCAGAAAAAAGGTGCCATGTTTTTTTTATGGAAAAACTGTTTGAGGTGATGTTTAACCATTCTCTTGAGTCTCAGCACAGTTTGCAAAGCTATAATTGGTGCAATTTTTTTTTAACATATTTTAATTAGTTCCAAAATAAACTAAACGTGTGGATTTTCTTCAGTAGTCCTCAACGGAAAAAGGCAACGTTTTTAACTGAACAAGCATTTGCCCCTTCAATTGCTTAAGTTTGTTAGCATTAGATGCCAGAGTGCTGAAGCTAATCAGAGTAGGTTTGTCAGTCAATACATGAGTAAGGAAAGCTCTGCATGGCTGAATTGAATATCTCAAACTCAATTTCTCCAGACAGAACAAGAAACTTTAGCAAACACTTAATTTCCATTGGAGAAATGCTCTCAAGGAGAAGCGTGATATCCTGAGGAGCAAGAATAAGGTCAAAGGATGGAAAATCAACCAGCTTGCTTTTCCTGTTTATTCCGTAGGTGGTTTTGAAAAGAATGTGTGGGCTCTTTTAATGTCAAGGCACTGTCTGATGTGCTTTTCCAGTGTCCTTTCGTAAAACAGTCAAATTTACTTTGCTTGGCCTAAAATGTATATTAACAGTGCCTACATTTCAGCTATAGGCAACTCCTTCTTTAAATCCTGCATGCTTGTGATGTGTGTGTGTCACCACAAATTGAAATTACAGCACCAAATAATTCAGTTTCACCAACTGGTGTGGAGATCTTTACTCCAACATACAATACTCTTAAACCTTTGTCTATTCTTTGCAATATGACATCCACACCACTCTGGGAGATATCACTGACCTTTGCTATAGCAAGGAGCCTAATTGCAGGAAGCTTTGATCGATATTTAGGGTCTATATTTCCTAATGTATAATAAAACAGAAGCAACTTATGAACAGAAATATGTGATCCCAGAGGGTTGCATAACTCAATCTCATCAGAGTACAAAATCAACTGCAATGCATTGGCATTAACTGAAAACAGTGGGTGAGACTGGAGAAGGGTACCATCAACAATGTGATACAAAAATCCATCTTTGTTAGAAATTTTGTTGAGTGTTGACCAAACAAATTCTGGGCTGAGACAACAATTGTACAAACTTTTAAGTAAGGGAACATCGGCTTGGTACGGTTGGATTCCAGTGATAATGTTGGTGACACTCCTCTGAAACAAAGGATTATTTGTAATATTAACAAAATTCACAACTTTACTTTGACATGGCGTCACGGCCCAAGTCAGTTTAGTACTCTGATCATTGTGATGTGTACCTGGGACAGGTGGCATCTTGCAAAATCCCCACCCTATTCATGCACAAGCACACAGACAGAGTCATATATACAACTTGGATAATATGTAGTATATTTCTGGAAGTCTAACATTGTTGTAGCTTCTCACCTGCATTGCAGTGGGTTGAATCACTAAATCCTGAGGTCTTGGCATTTGTATCAGTGCCGGTCCTTCACATCCCTCTTCTAGTAGTGGAACAACTGGGAAACATGGTTATTCCAAATGTTTCTGCTCCAGCTGTCAATGAATCAAGTCTAGCTGTCCGCCACCGAGGCAAATGACGGCCACTTTTAAAATACTGTGGATGTCTGTGTTTGATGTAATAGTAAAAAGAGTTGAAAACTCTGTACTCGTCTGTTTAACCGTCTATTCCGCAAATAACATGATCATCCGGGTTGCGACGATGTCTTGTGTTAATATGGCTCAGGAGAGACCTCAATGTCAAAGCAACAAAAACAAAGCAAATCACACAAAGCCATCCCCCCATATTTGAGTGTTTTTACTTGGTACAGAAAATTCTGTCATTGTCACTCTTTGATTGAAGTAATTTAATTTGATGCCAACTAAATGAAAGAAGTGAGAAAGAGATGAGAAGACTTCTGGAGCAAGGTGCAGTTTTACAGAGTTTGGAAAAAAGTGATGAAGCCACCCATGACCTTGGATGGTGGAAAGTCACATTAAAGCAACCATAATATTTAGTCAATCACAAAAAGATCAATAGGAACATACTGTATATATTTTAATTTCAAATGAAGCTTCTACTGTAAAATTCTACAGTACAAAATAAAAATAAATAATACAAAATACAAAACAAAATGATTTATTAGATTATCATAATATTACACTTACCATATTATATTGATTTTGTTCCAGTTTTCGCATGTGTAACATGAAGCATTGTTGTTTCTTATATTGATTGGATACTTCACTTTAATATAATACGAGACCAATGATCGTAGTGTTTAAAGTAGTTTTTAAGGTGAATTTTATCCATCACCCCAATAATAATTTAGAAATAGGGACAGGGCTAAGAAGCTCAAATTTTAAACTAATATGTAGTTTTAGTTGAATTTGCCACAACTATTCAAGGCACTTCCTGCACAAGGCATTACTTCATGTTCTTCAGGTGAGAAATGCATTGTGTAGGAAACCGAAGACCCGAACAACTACCTTAAGAAGAGACCACTCTCCAGCCCGGTGTTGCTCACAGGGACCGACTGCCTTATTGCCATTGGAGCTACGCCAGTCACAACATTTCCCAAGGAGGATCTCTATGAAGGTGTGCTGTATTTGATGGCCTATTACTACACCCTGCACCTAACATACCCCAAGTGTGCAGCAACTCTTCTCTCTGTCATTGAGACAGAAATCTTGACTGACAAAATCCATGATCGAGATGCCATAGCTTTGTACACGCTATGGCAGAACGGAAGGTTTTTACTGGAAAGTAGGCTTTATTGAGCTGTTCCTGGAAAGCTTTTATTTTATCCTTTATACTTACCTTTTGTGCAAAGAGCTTTTATGGAATTTAAATCTTGGATCTTTGACCAGCATATTGCATCGCCTTCTGTTAATACACTATCTGTAACAGGGTTATGCAAGAAACATGCATAGTATTGTTCATTAATATTGTTAATATTGCGCTCCTGATATCTGACTGATAACAAAAAAAGTGTATTTCAATTTCTCCATTATTGCTTTCACTCAGACTTTTGGCCACACTTGAGACTTAGCCACACTGCTAATCCTTCCAGACACACAAACACACGCACACACAAAATGACTTTTGTGTGCATTTAGTATTTTTTTTGTCATTCTAAATAAAACTGGTGCCCAACCTAGCAAATGGCATGGATATTATGCACACGAGAAGCATTACTCGGGATGTATACTCGTGGGCTAATCTTAGAAAGCCTCTTAGTACTTGACAAGGTGTGTTGGAAGACCTGATCCCCTTTAGCCAGCCTCACGGTACCAATTAAAAGATTAGACAGCATGTGACCAAGCATGAAATCTGCATCGAATACATTAGTTTACCCCATGCAGCTCCCTTCTAATGGGCCGGCGGTCGTTAGTGATAACTTTAACCAAGGATGGAGCCCAAGGAAACATTTTAATGTATATATGGGAGCCTTAAAACTTTATCAACAGACAAGTAGCTCCGTCTGAGGTAGTCACTGTTAATTTACTTCGACGTTATGTATTTACATAGTCCTTCATCGCCACACAGAGCAAATGTAGTCCAACATATAAGCATCTGTGACGTTCCACTGTGTATTAGCGTTGCATGTTAACGTTGTGATGTTAGTATTGTTGAAATTAGCGATATGAGATCAGCATTTGTCACATTAGCTATGTGTATTAGCACTATGATATTAGCACTGTGATTTTAGCTATGTGTATTTGTACTATGATATTTGCAACTGGATGTTAGCGCCGTCACATTAGCTCTGTGCATTATGTATTTTCGCTGTTTACTAAAGTCCACACATTAGCGCTCTGTGAAATTTGCATTGTGTATAGCCATATTATCTCTCTATCTATTAGTGTTATGAAATAGCGCTGTATAATAGCTCTATGATATGAGCGTGTTGTATTAACGCTGACATAGCACTGTCCAAAAGTTAGCACTTTTATATTGCTGGGAAATAAACGCTGTGACATTAACACAGCATGTGACATCAGTGTTGTTTACAAAACAGCTCTGTGAAACGATGATGATGATGATGATGATGAATGATGATGTTGTGTACTGCCGCACTATGAAGTTAGCCTTACGCGTTAGCGCTGTGGCATTAGCGCCATGTTTACTCCGCTGTTTGTGTGAGTGAACTCCATGAGAAGAGTCTCTGTGTCCCCCTGTGCCCACACCAGCCCCCAGTCTCAACCGAGGGGAGGCGGGACGCTGGCAACGCACTGCCTGCTCCAGATTACTGACACACACACACACACACACACACACGCCCACACACACACGCACACGCCCACACACACACACCCACACACCAGAAGCAGAGGCACGAGACGACAGTGGACAGACATGAGAGCAGCCAGCCTCCACCACCTCCTCGGGGACAGCCCCCCCTAGAATCCTCCACCCCCATCCCCCCCCCCCCCCCCCATTCTCTCACTCCCCCTCTCTCTGTTTTGTTTAATCCGCAACCAGAACTGGATTTAGGTCACGTGGTGCTGCTGGACCTGAGAGCTTCATTTGCTTGTGTGTAAAAAAAAATACAAAACCCCCATTAGTCTTAGTGCGTGTCTGCCTCTCTCTGTCTCTGTCTCTCTCTCTCTCTCTCTCTCTCTCTCTCCTGTATGTCGCACGATCTATCTCTCTCTTGTCAGTATCATTTCAACTCTTTCTTCCCTCTCCTGAATTATACATTTATTTGACCGGCCTACCCTGTTCTCTCATCTCTCCTCATGGGAGAAAATCAAAACATACACTTGGAACTCATCCTTGCCTCTTCATACTTTGCTCTGATTCGACCTCTTCATCACCCTCTTCTTACCATGGCACTAGCCCCCCTTCCTCCCGTGGTCTGGCTGACTGCAGGCTGTAGTGTGTGTGTGTGTATGTGTGTGTGCGTGTGTGTGTGTGCTGCCTCAGTTCTCCTTGACTAGAGGTCAGGTGGGCTGCATCACGTCTGAGGGGCTTCTCTCGGAGTGTGTGTTTGTTTGTGCGTCACCATCTGTGTGTGTGTGTATGTGTGTGTCTGAGTGGGTGAGTAAATGCATAGAAAGACCCCCTTCTTCATTTACAATAAGTAATTGCTGGAGGAGGTGTGTCTGTGTGTGTGTGTGTGTGGGGGGGGAGTGTTCATTGAGGCAATTGTGTGTCACGCTTGCATTTGGCCGTATTTGTTTGAATGTTTTCTATATATATATATATATATACTGTATATATATACACACACACACACACACACACACACACACACACACACACACACACACTGAGCTATATGTAGTATACTGTATATATGTGTCTTAATGTGTGTGTCTATAGTTGACAATGTATATACAGTATATACTGTACAGTATACTGTTTTTAAAATCTAATGGCAAAAAAAAAAAATCTGGAGGCAGTTTGGTGAAATCTGCAACAGTTTTCTAAATCCAACTGAAAACGTCCCACTCCTCCCTCAGGTCTCCAAAGCCACGCCCCCAAAACACGCAACAAGCTGGCTAGCTTTAGCTTTGGCAAGAGATTCCCCCCTGGCCTTGAGGAAGACACCGGTCATGTGCAATGAGTGCGTGTCAGTAGGCTACTAGACAGGTAGGCCATACAGTCATTTAATTCGGGCCGATGCAATGATTGGACATGCTTATTACAGGCTTGCGATAGCAACAGATTATGTTCTATTTCCGTATTTTCGAGTTTTAGATTTATTAACTGCATTTGGGCTGTAAGGAGAATTTCAATAAATTTGACAAAAAGGGCTCTAAAATAACTACCCTAGCTGAAGTGTGTTAGTCTATACACCTTTAGATATAAACCTTATGAGTATCATGTTAGTCTATATATACAATATAAACTATATATACTGTATATAGTATACTGTATCTTAATGTGTTAGGCAATATGTATACACTGATATATTTATGTATACAGTAAACTGTATCTTAATGTGTTGTTCTATACACAATCTGAATGTGCTCTTTATATGCTATATATACAGTAGACTGTATCTGAATGTGTTAGTCTATATGGACAGACTCATTACAGTATGCTGTGACTTTATATGCAGTGGTGCATGCAGGCACGTGTGTCTTTGTTTCGCTGCCTCCTCTGTCCCTGTGTGGGTGGAGTGGTCGGTATGGTGGCCTGCTGCTAATTGCCCTTGACACACAAGCAGGGGGATAGGCGTCCTTCTGCTGCCTGGGTTGGTGGAAGGAGCTGCCACATGCACAGTGCAAATCAACATGAGCTGCTCAGCATGTGTGCACTTTTTGACTGTTTCTGAGTGTGTGTGTGTGTGTGTCTGTGTGTGTGTGTGTGTGTGTGTGTGTGTGTGTGTGTGTGTGTGTGTGTGTGTGTGTGTGTGTGTGTGTTTGTCTGTGTCTGTGTGAGAGGGGGAAAGAGTGAGTGAAAGAGAGAGAGAGAGAGTGTGTCAGTCAGTGTGTGTGTTTGTGTCAGAGAGTGTCTGAATGTGTCTGAGAAAGAGAGAGAGAGAGAGAGAGAGAGAGAGAGAGAGAGAGAGATAGAGAGAGAGAGAGAGAGAGAGTGTGTGTCTGTGTGTGTCAGTGAATTTGTGAGAAAGTTTGTGTGTGTGTGTGTGTGTGTGTCAGTGAGTGTGTGTGTGTGTGTGTGTGTGTGTGTGTGTGTGTGTGTGTGTGTGTGTGTGTGTGTGTGTGAGTCAGTTTGTAAGTGACTAACTATTAACTTTTAAGTATTCTAGGGATCTGCATCGTACAGTCCCAACACCTACAAAACCCTTTTCGGACCAACGGATGCATGAACTCAGTTTGACACATACCACGTAAACACCACCACCGCCACCACCTACACTTCAAAACCAAGCTTCGGAACTCGTCTGAAGTGAGTTGTGTGCGTGGAAAGAGTTTTGATTGCGTCAGAGTTGTCATGGCCTCTATCACTATTCATGGAGAGGCCATGGAGGTGGAGCAGCAGGAGGGGGTGTAGGAGGAGGAGGAAGAGGAGCTGGAGGTGGAGGAGGAGGATGAGGAAAAGGAGTTGGAGGAGGATGTGCAGGAGGAGGAGACTCTGCGGTACAGCCAACACC
Organism: Urophycis tenuis; assembly: GCA_036785325.1. Lineage (NCBI taxonomy): Eukaryota > Metazoa > Chordata > Actinopteri > Gadiformes > Phycidae > Urophycis > Urophycis tenuis. The sequence continues at coordinate 12,422,982 of JAXIVH010000001.1, forward strand.
TGAGCAGTTACCGCGGTGATCACAGATGGGGAACAGTTGGCCGTGGTTGCCGAGCTGCGATAATAAGTGAACTGACAACCACTGTCCCCCCCCCCCCCTGTGGTCATACATATGATGCCCCCACCCCTCTCCAGCACCACCATCGTAGTCAGGGTAATAGTAGTGGTGGCAGTGTGTTTGTGTGTTGGGGGAGGGTGGGTATCTGGTGTTTTGGTGGTCATGTCTGGGGGGTGGTGGTGGTGGTGTATGTGTGTGTTTGGGGTAGCCGGAGGTAATGAAGGTGGAAGTCTACTTGAGAGTCTTGGTGGTAGTGTATGTGTGTGTTTGGGGTAGTGGTGGTGCTGGTGGCAGTGAAGGTGGAGTTCTACCTGAGTGTCTTGGTGGTCATGTCTGGGGGGTGGTGGTGGTGGTAGTTGTGGTGCTGGTGGCAGTGAAGGTGGTGGTCTACCTGTCTTGGTGGTCATGTCTGGGGGGGTGGGGGGGGGGGGGGTGGTGGTAGTGGTGGTGCTGGGGGCAGTGAAGGAGTGCAAGTGGAGGTCTACCTGAGTGTCTTGGTGGTCATGTCTGGGTGGTGGTGGTGGTGGTAGTGGTGGTGCTGGGGGCAGTGAAGGTGGAGGTCTACCTGAGTGTCTTGGTGGTCATGTCTGGGTGGTGGTGGTGGTGGTGGTAGTGGTGGTGCTGGGGGCAGTGAAGGTGGTGGTCTACCTGAGTGTCTTGGTGGTCATGTCTGGGGGGGTGGTGGTGGTGGTGGTAGTGGTGGTGCTGGGGGCAGTGAAGGTGGTGGTCTACCTGAGTGTCTTGGTGGTCATGTCTGCGGCGGTGATCCCGTGGTAGATCAGGGTCTCGTTCCACACGGGGTTCAGGGTGTTCTTCAGGGTCTTGGTGCGGAGTTTGTTCGCCTGCAGGAAGACAGACGACGAGGGGGAGTGAGATGAGACGATAAAAGTACAGGAGTAAAATATCGAGGGTTTTTACGATAATGTGACAGAAGGGAGTGTTGTGGAATAGGTGGGGAGGGAAGGGGTACAGATGTTTTAAAGCAATATCTTGGTCACTGGGGGGACACGGTGAAGTGGTTAAAATGTGCAGGATTTGTGCAGGTCTGTGTGAGCCACTCCTCCCACACTCGCCATTCACGACCCGCCGCTGAGCGCTGGCAGTGGCTCATGAAAACACACTCAGGCTTGTACCGCTGGAGCTGATTCACGCTTCCAGAACTCTCCGTCTGCTGCTGAGGTCGTTTCATTGAAGCCCCCGACAAAAGTTTTTCAGGGTTGTCAGAATTTTTGGCACAGAAAAAAATGATTTGTAGTTGTTCTTAACTGTGAATTTCCAATCAATATTTTTTTAATTAATACACAAACAACCACAAAATTGCAATGTCAACAAATGCAACAATATTTGTGACTGTGCCATTTTTTTTTACAAATAAAAAAAAATTGTATTTTTACAAATACAAACATTTATTTGAATAAACGTAATATTGATCAAAGTGAGCACACAACTCATTCCGTGCACTTCTACAAACCCGCTCCTGTGTGTCAACTCTTCAATTCCCAGCAAATACGTTCACCCACAAAAACAGCAGCTTTCGTCACTGCTCAGAGTCAAGTCGAGATGGTTCTGCTCAACTGTGCTTAAAGTAACTGTAACTTTTCTAAAAAGGGCGACTCCACTTTCTGCTGCTCTACTTGTTTGTAGTGTATGTCCACTCTGACATTCATTCACTTCCTGTGGCAGTAATGCACCACAATGTGAACCTCGCCTCCCTTGTTCAGTTGGCAGGACTGTTGTTTGAAAGCAAAACAAGAAAACTCTAAAACAGAAAATAAGCCTCAGGCCAAACATATTCTTTTTTTCTTTTTTTAAAATATTTATGACGGTTTTTTCAACAAGGTCACGGCGCATCAACGCCACCATCTGGACGAGTTGTTTGCCGGGTGTTCAGTTAACGGAAGCTGTCAATCAAAGTGCAAGCAGGTCCGTGGGGGGGGGGGGGGTGATCGCGCTGAAAGTGACCAATCATAAGAGGGCCAGTATCTCCCTCAGTTTCCCCTCCCCCCACCCGCCCCTGAAATTGTCAAAAGTGATGTCAGCTCGCAGACACAAACAAGCAGAACTCATTTGCGAGAGCAGCATTAACCTGTGACAGCGTGTATGCCCGCCAGCCCTCAGCCAACAGGAAGCCTCTGGTGCGTGAAGGGCTGCCTGGTGTGTTCTGCTGCTTAGTTCAACACTCGCAGTTCAACACACTCTCTGCCTCTCCCTTTGTTTTGTTTCTCACCCCAAGCTGCCTCTACAACACGCCGCTGTTGAGTTTGTGTGTGAGAAATCGCATTGTGTGCGCTAGGCCGTTTCTGTGTGTCTGTGGGTGTGAAATAAAATAATTTGCTTGGGACCGTGCTTTATCATGCTTAGGACATATGGGATAAATCTGACAGAAGGGCTGTCAAAGGTTGTATCTTCAACTGATCAGGTGAGTAACAAACAGTCATTATTCAACTAACCACCAGTGATGTCATTGTCACTTGGCATGCATAGAGCATGCTTAAGTTGATTGTTCACTTGAGTTGGAAAACTCAAATATACAGATTTTCTACTGCACTCTATCTTTCACTGCAAACAAAAATAAAACAAAAAAATATATTGTGGTGTTGTGGATGCATGCAATGCATCCTAATGATACCTCTTCCTCCCCCTCTCCAATCGAAAGGTATTATGATCATATATTTGTATGGCTTCTGGCAACAAGGAGACTGATACTGCAGTCATGCCAAGCCCCAGACTTGCCCCAGCACTGTGTGGATTCCTTTTTTCATCATTATCATTTGCGCCCGCCAAAGAGAAGGAAAAACAAACCAGATTGCCACTTTTAGACGACAGCAGAAATCAATACATAGCTATAGGCTACCCCGTCTATCCACATCACTAGACTGACCGATACCTAACAGGCTTCATGTACACATTATTTCCATTCAGGACACAGAATGCGAATGAAAAGCGAGAAGCCAACGCCAAGACCGCGGCCAGTGACCGGCTGACCAAAACACCTAGAGTTTGGACGTCTTCAAAGGACAGCACTGATCCCCCCCCCCCCCCCTTCCCCCGCCGAAACGCACAAAACACTACATTTTCCTCCACCGGCGTTGACTCCCGTTTCAAGGTCACGGCGGGCGCGGCTGACAGACGGGTGCGCGCGCGTGGGGGCGGACCCCGCGGGCCGCGCGGGGCTCGTGCGGCCACACGTGTGCGCGGCAGATGCTGCACGCGGACAGCCACGCCAGGCGTTGCCGTGGCGCCGGGTCCTCCGGGGGTCCTCCGAGAGGACAAGTGAGCCGGGAAGGAGGTCAAACGAGGTAGAACAGCGGCCGCGGTCGACAGGAGGGATGAGAGTGAGATCACAGAGCGACAGCAGGGAGAAGGGGGGGGGGAGAGGCTAAGGGTGAGAACAAGGAGGGACAGAGACTAAGGAGAGAGAGAGAGAGACAAAGATAAGGAGAAGGAGAGAGAGGCTAAAGGAGAGGGGAGTGTCAAAGGAGGGAGCGAGAGAGTAAGAAGAGAGAGAGAAATGGAGGGACAGAGAGGATGAGCACTGGGAAGTGGAGACATCATTTATCATTCCCCCCCGGGAGAACGTCAGACATCTGCCACCTACTTTACAGAGGAGAAAGAGGGAGGGAGAGAGAGAGAGGAATAGAGAGAGAGAGAGAGATTGAGAGAGCGAGGGTGAGAGAGAAAGAGATTGAGAGAGTGAGAGAGAGAGAGAGAGAGAGAGAGAGAGAGGAAGGGTTAGGAATAGAGTGAAGACAGGTGGCTTCTTCACCACTGACTCACCTGCGTGTCCCCCGCCACCCCCCTCGCCCTCCTTGACAACACACCCCCGCTAGCATCTGCCTGCCTCCCCCTCCCTCACCCGATGCGTCCGCCGCCCCCGCAGGATCTGTGGCGGCGAGCTGTGCCTCCTGAAGGTAACGCGGCCTGCATCACCGCCAGCCGCCCTGTGGCTGCAGGTGGGGTCCCCTGATCCAAGCACCAAGTGGACCTCGCTGCGGTCCGCTCATTCAGCGGACGCTTTTAATCCAAAGAGATTCACGGGATGTTAAAAGTGAGCCGCGCCTGGATTTGCTGACACCCATCAATGGAATGGGTCCACTTTCCACTGTCAGGCCGGCGAAACACACTTTGGTGTGCAGATCTCGGTCAATTCGGCTCGCATTCCCGTGACATTTGGCTCAAACGACGAACAGCGAACCGCGGCGATTTAGCAGGAACCTCCTCGCTGTCGCTCTAATGCGACCACTTAAAAGGTCTGTGTTAGATTTAGGACCCCCCCCCCCCCCCCCCCGCACGCCCCTACATTCATTCATCAATTCATTCATTTTTCCTCTCCTCCCTGCCGGCCGGGGGAGACGGTGGGCGGAGAAGCTTTCAGAGATGATTAAAGGAAGGTGATGGAACTCAGGGAGGCAGCGGCGTCCATCACTCACTTACACACACACACACACACAGCTGCAGCCAAACGGATGCAGCCGAGGTTAACGTGACCCCGCGGACCCCCTGGATCCCCCGCTGCTGGACGCACACAGAGCCGCGGCGGACAGAGAGGATCTGACACACTGCTTTCTGTCGGCGGCCCGGATCAAATAAAGACCTTCCTCCTCCACCGCATCTCCTCCCCCCCCCCCCCCCCCCCCCCCCACCCACACACACACCACACATCTACTCCACCCCCCCGCCACGGCCCACCTAATACTCCATGACGGGGGAAGCCCCCGGACCACGCCCCGCCTCACGCAGCTCCCCGGAGGCCGGCCCCCCACCTCCCGGGACTGATGTTCCCCGCGCCCGACACACACCCGCAGCCCTCAATCTGTTCAATTAGTTTCGTCGCGGATCAGACTCCCTACCCCTCCCGTGGCCCTACATCCCCCTCCCCCGGGGGGGGGAGACCGCCTGTCAGGCAGAGACAAGGCCGCCCCCCCCCCCCCCCCCCCCCCGATAGGCCAGGGCACAGGGGCTCAGTGGGCCTGTCATTGTTTTAGGATGGAGGGGAGGATGACATGCCCATTCATACCGCTGCCACGTAAACAAACACTGGCTCTCCCTCGCCACCTCTCTCTCATGTTCCTCCTCTCCTGGGCTCTCCCTCCCTCCCTCTTTGTCCAGCTATCTCTTGCTGCATTTCTTTGTGTCTCCCCCTCTCTCTCTCTCTCGCTTTCTTTCTCCCCCCTCTCTCTGTCCATGGCCAACTCTCTCTCTCTCTCTCTCTCTCTTTCTTTCTCCCCCCTCTCTCTGTCCATGGCCATCTCTCTCTCTCTCTCTCTCTCTCTCTCTCTCTCTCTCTCTCTCTCTCTCTCGCTCCCTGCTCTCCAGTGTGTTTCTTTCTTTGTCCCAAACTCCAGTTGATCTGTCACCATCAGCTATATTCCATTCTTATTCTTCATCCTCTCCTCTCCCCGCTGCAGTCTCTCCTCTTCCCCCTCTCCTCCTCCTCCTCCTCCTCCTCCCCTCATCCATTGTTCATCTGGGCTTATCTTCAACAGTCAGCTTCCCCAGCTTTTTCCCTCCCTATGCTTTTTTAATTTTTGTTCTGGAGGACAAGGTGTTTCCGCTGGAGTAATTAATTTGATCGGTAAAAAGGGGCAGGTGGGGGGGGGAGAGAATGGGAGGAGGTGTGCGGGGGAGGGGGGTGGGGGGGGGGGGTGACAACCAGCAGACCAACAGCGGTACAGCTGCAGAGACACATGTTTGTGTGTTTGTGTGTACTTCTGAACGCTGAGGTGGCGTTAACTCGCCGTCCCCATCCTGACAATGAACCCCACACTGGGTACTGTGGAGTCAATGTGATGTATGGATATCTTATATATATATACAGTATATCTTTATAGTTCACTTTGGAACTATAACTACCGCGGTCCCCCCCCCCCCCCTCTGCCCGACCGTCCCAGAACCTGGGTGATAAATATTAATGGGAGACATTTCAACTGTGTTTCATCAGCCTTTTGGTTTTACGCAAACGGCCGTTGGAAATGCTGCTCTGTCTTTCAGACTGCGGGCCTGCAAATGGGAACAGTTCAAAAGGCTTTTTATATTTTAAGGTCCTGTGTATCAGCAGCGGGGCCTGTCCCTCCTGTGTATCAGCAGCGGGGCCTGTCCCCCCCCCCACACACTGCCCCCTGCGCGTGCTCATCGTGATTTCTACATCTGCTTTTAATTATCCTCCCTCTGTGAGGCCATGCTGCTCCTGGCTCTCTGTATTGAATGTATATGTATGTATTTGTATAACAATCCTGTGTCTTGATAATGAGATGCAGAGAGAGACTGTGTGTGTGTGTATGTGTCAGCCCATGTGTCAATAAATATGTGTGTGTGTGTGTGTGTGTGTGTGTGTGTGTGTATTTAGCTAAACTTTGTTTCTGTGGTGTGTGTGTGTATGTGTGTGTGTGTGTGTGTGTGTGTGTGTGTGTGTGTGTGTGTGTGTGTGTGTGTGTGTGTGTGTGTGTGTGTGTATGTGTGTGTGAAGTAGAAACAGGGTCATGTAAGGACACATATATGCTGAGAATGCACACATATATTTACTGACAAATG
>JAXIVH010000001.1:12434769-12452269 GCA_036785325.1 Urophycis tenuis
CACGAACACAACACCACCTGCACACTTTTGCAATCATGCGCACACACACACACACATACACATACACACAAACACCACAAATCCTGAGAAAAATCTGTTACTGTTAACCTGGGTGAGCTTCATCAGCATATTCCCATAAATACATTGTGGGTGGAGAGGAGGGGCGTGTTGCAGTAGAAGTGTTGCCCAGAGGCAGGACAACCCTGGCAAGGGGCAGGACGAAACGTCTAGAGGATGGGGAGGAAATGAGGTTAGGAGGGAGGAAGAGAGGGAGAGAGGGAGAGAGGAGAGAGGGGGGGAGTAAAGAGAAGGGGGGAGAGAGGTTGGACTGTGGCTCGGGGTGAGAGAAACGGAAAGAGGGTGAAAGTACGAGGGGGGAAAGAGAGAAAGTGAGGGAGAGAAAGAGCCAAGAGGCCAAACGGAAAGGAGGGAGGGAGGGAGGACATAGAAAGGGCAGAGGGGTTGAGAAAGGGAGAGGGGGAAAGAGGGATGTGAGCCAAAGGCTTCAGATGGGGTGTGTGTTGTGCGTGTTGTGTGTGTGTGTGTGTGTGTGTGTGTGTGTGTGTGTTGGGGAGGGAGGGGAGCATGAAGGTGACTTCCCTCCAATGGGCAAAGGGAGGAGAAGGAGGAATGTAGGGAGAAGGAGGAGAAGCGTCATCACAAACCAGCCAAGGAAGGGACAGAGGGTGAATGGAGGAGGTGAGGAATGACGAAGGCCCCGGTGGTGGTGGGGGCGGTGGTGACAGCCGAGGGCGTGCGAGGTGGAGGGAAACGCTACACCAAAGAGAGAGAGAGAGAGAGAGAGAGAGAAGAGAGAGAGAGAGAGAGAGAAGTCACAGGAGCGGGAAGCGGAGGGGGAGAGGGGGAGAGAAGCGGGGGGGGAGAGGGGGGAGAGGGGAGAGGCCTCGGCCGGCCCGCCAAACGCATGACGGCCGCAGTAAAAGATGCAGCGTCCCGGCCATCCACTTAGGCCCTTCAATAAAACACACTGCATTTACCAGATTGCATTGTGGGGCATGAGGGAGCGTGGGAGGTGAGGGAAGGCACCAGAGAGAGAGAGAGAGAGAGACATACAGTAGGAGCTGGCAGGTGGGGGATTCACACACGGGTCGCGATGGCGCCCACGTGGGAGAGGATCTCGGTGGCCACAAGCCCAGCACCCCCCCACCCACCCCCAACCCCACCCCCCGCGGGGGGTCCTCGGTGCGTTGGGGTTAACGAGGCGAGGGCGCGGGGCAATTAGCCACCGATATGACATTATCAGTCCCCGATAAGTCCACGCATCATTGGCTTATAAACGTTTCCATCGCCTGCCCTTTTCCCCTTCCCCCCTCTGCGTTTTTCATCTCGCTGTCAGTCATTTTGTTCATTCTCTCTCTCTCTCTCTCTCTCTCTCGCTCATGCTCCGACACATCGCACTTCATTGAGAGCGTGTGAGCGCACACTTCCCGCGGATCGATGGGCTCACATTAAACCGCTCTCCCAGGGCCCCCCCCCCCCAAGTCAATTGGCATGAGGCGCGCTTCTGAGCGTGGAGAGACCGTTCTCCATGCGGGAAGGAGCCCAGACCGCGTGGCCTCTCCGTGGAAGCCGGGCGGAGCAACAGGACGCAGTCGCCCGGAAACAAAAACCACTCCCTCACACTCGCCAGAAAACCGCTTTTTTTTTTTTTTTTTTTTTTTTAATGAGCAGGAACCCTTCGCCGCCAGGGCGTGCGTGACGGGGCGTAAACATGCTGTTACCGCCACCAGACGCCAGCATCCGCTCCACAGCCAGGAGAAAACGCACTTCGCCGCCTTTGAGGAAGAACAAAGGCGCCGCCGCCGCCGCTGTCTCTGTCTCGCCGCCACGCAAATAATCCGCCGCCCGACGCCAGGATAAACTGCGACACGCCGGCGACGTGCCCTGAATGAAAACACCAAACTCTGAAGCGTCTGAGACGGGGTTAACGTGTTTGGAGGGTGGTGGTGGTGGTGGGGGGGGTGTTATCGTTTAAACATTATTAGCAGGCATTATGCACTGCCTGTAACTTCCACAGGGCCCGGTGCCGGGCCCACTGCACGACGAGCTGATTTCACTACAGTCGGCTGTTTAGAAAGGTTCACGGCCAATAGGGCGGGCGGCTGGTGCATGAAAAGGAACGGCTATTATTGCACAGCCCATTCCTTTTTAAAAGAAGGGAAGGGGGAAAATAAGTTCCAAGCCTTTAAAAAAAAGGGGGAGGTAAGGGGAGGGCTAAGTAAGTTCTTTGGTTGGCTGCGCTGAGCATATTTGAGTGTGGCGAGGTTCTGATCGCTCGGGGAATAGGGTCTGGCAGAGTTTGTTTTTTTTGTGTTTTTTTTTTCTTTTCGCTGAGCCTCGCGGACCGGGACGACAGCGAGAGAGAGAGAGGAGAGGGAAGGAGAGAGGGAGAGAGACAGAGAGCGAGAGGGAGGCAGTGAGAGAGAGACAAAGTGATAGGGGGAAAGACAGAGGAAGCACTGAAGACAAAAAAAGGGTGAAAAAATAACGAGACAGAGATACACCCAAAGAGGCAAGGAGAGAGAGAGAGAGAGAGAGAGAGAGAGAGAGAGAGAGAGAGAGAGAGAGAGGCATTCAGAGTCAGCGAGACAGTGTGCGAAGGGGACGAGAGAGGGGGAGGGGATTAAAGGGAGTGCAGTGAAAAGCTGAAGGATTTAGATTATCCAACAGCTAAAATGTTTGTTTACAGTACACCATGTTTGTTGGGTGATAAATAGAAACAGTGTTTATATTGAATGTTAATGTCCCGGTGACTAAATATTACGGTCCAAATGACTGTTCAGTGGCAGAGCACAGTGTGTACACTCACAGTGGAGATGCATGCACTGTCAAAGAGAAAATGCAAAGCGCACAGCTTCAGCACAAAACTTTGGATGGAAAGTGACAGTTTGGAGCTCCTGCATTCACCAAACGAAGCAGCACGAAGCGGCGCCGTTGTCCCCGGTCCACTCGCCTGCCAGAACTCACGGAACCCACGGCAACGGGCACAACAGCAGAGGAGGCGGAGTCACGTCGCCCTTGACGACGCGGGGCTGCGTCAAAAAAAATGAACAAACTTCAGAATAACCGAGCCCATTATGAAATGGCGCTGCGCTGAGAAATGCTGACGAGTCAGAGCGCATTCTGGTGCATGAGGGCCGATGACTCAAAATCCAGCCCGAAGGAAACGGCACCAAAGTGGTAGGGCGACGCAATGACTCTGTCGGATTACATCATCGTGCTGCATCTGGACCAATCGCAACGCAGCGGCAGTGATGGGGCTTTTTTTTGCCAGAGATTGCGTCGTTTGTGAGATTTGAGTGTTGATGACTCTTCAGCTGACACCACCTTTCAATTAAAGACCGGAACAAAAACTGAGATTGAGCTGCACGTTTGCTTAACCAGCGTTCAACAAGGTCTGATCAATTGAGTTTTAGCAATGCAGCGCTGCCAGTCGATGACTTTGGAACCACGGTAGATCGTGTTGCAGGGAGTTGCCCACTCTTGCTGAGCCAGTGGCTTAGCATTTATCAGAAGCCAGCCATTGAGCCGGCTTCAGCCAGTCAATGAACAACACGCTTGTTCAATTGACACCCCCTGCGCTGGATGCTTGGAAATCCCTCTAAATCCTCAGTCTAACTTAACAACTGCCCTGCACAAAGATCCATCGATACACGCGTGAAGCACTTTGGAGCGAGACAGGCTGTCTTCCTCCCAGAGAGGTCTCACTGCGGGCCAGGAATTGATGTACAGTTTAACAGTACTTACAACACTGAAACACTGACATTTTCAGCAGGGTTTCTTGGACTTGTTTATGTTTTAGAGAGAGTTCTGTCCTTTCCATTCCAATTCATGTGTGGGTGATCGATCAGCATCACACACACACACACACACACACACAAACACACGCACACACACACACACACACACACACACACACACCGGTTTATTGACAGGACCTGCCAGGCCTCCCCCTGGGGGGAGGGGTGTAGCCAGCCACTGACACCTATAATCTGGACATATTTAGCTGGATAATCACCTCCTAATATAATCCGGAGGTGAAGGCAGGGCTGTGAGGAGGTGGAGGTCCACACCACGGCCTGGTCCTCGCAGGGCGTCCAGAGAAGCTACAACTCAGGTACCACTCTCTCTCTCCCTTTCTCCTCTCTTGCTCCCCCCCCTCCTCGTATCTCCTCTCTCCCTCTTCCTGGTACCCCCCTCCTGCCCTCCACCCAGCTGTCGTTGCTCCGGGTGGAGCCGGGAGAGGCGGCGGCGGCGGCTGCGGGTGTTGGCGCACATTCTGCTGTCGCGCTCCGCTATTCTGCCTCGTCAGCGTGTTCCCGCAGCGCGTCGGTTAATCTCCTTTTTTATTATTTATTTATTTTTTAAATAACCACTAACAGAAGAAAAGGAGGCGCGGGCCACCAGGAGCAGAGCGAGCTCAGCCCTTTGTCCTCCGCCCCCCCCCCCCCCCCCACCCCCGGCGGCCCGGTGCCTGGCCCGAGAGCCGGGGCGGCGGGCGCCGTGCTCCTTTCTAATAAGCGCGCTCCTTTGTGACCGGGTCGTCTCGGTGGCGCGGAGCAGATGGCGGCGGCGGCGGGCGCCCCCCCCCCCCCCCTCCCCCCCGGTTTGGATTTGCTTCGTCTGGAACGTTTGGCGTCCATGTTGCGGGGGGCCCCTTTGTTGACACCCGCCGCCGCCGCCTCGCTCCGCGCTGCGCTCACAATCGCCGTTGACGATCAAATATCTCGTGGCCCGCGTGTGAGGAGCCGGCCTCAGCCTCCCGCAGAACAGCAGCAGAGCTGATTAAACACAGCGGCTGAGCGGTCCACAAAGAGAGGGGGAGCAGCGGAGGGGAGCGGCGGACGCTGCGTGGAGTGTTATTGGTGTTGGAGCTCTCCACTCTGGGTTCTTCCTCGTCAACGCTGCGGTGAAGGGAGAGGATGTTGGGTAACACGGGGTCGTGAGGGGTCAGGGGGAGAGGGGGCGAGGGAGGGGGGGGGGGGGGGGGGGGGGGGGGGTGAAGGTGAGGTCAGCTCCAGGGTTCAGGGCCTCATTGAGCGTCGTGGTTCATGGAAGAGCCGAAGGTTAGGCCCTCGCCCATTGATTATTGATTACAGATCAAAGTAATAACCAGCCAGGAGAAAGACGTTGTGAAATATGAGCTGCGACTGCACAGGTTCTTTAGGTGGTTGTTTATTCCCATGATGCATTGCAATACTTCGCACCCCCCCCCCCCATACAAAACCACCCAGGAACTACTAATACTTAAAAGTGAATTCAATTTGTATGGATACGCGTGAACACATGCATCCAGTAAGTGTTCGATATGTGTGTTGTGTGTGTGTGTGTGTGTGTGTGTGTGTGTGTGTGTGGGCGTACATACATATCCATACATTAGCTGTTCGAGGCTTGTCTCCTCGTGTGTGTTTGTGTGCGCGAGTGTGAGTCTGCGCCGAGCCCCGGAGGTGCATCCGTCAGCTCAGAGACCCCCGCACGCCGCGCACGGCCCCTCCGCAGCGTCAGGGCAGCCCTGTTGGTTCAGCCTCCTCCCCTTACTGCCTGTCATCTTTTCAATTAGCAAGATTAGCATCTGACGCTACACAACCTGTCAGCCCGCTTGATTGACAGCAATTGGCCGCTAAGGGAGTTGTTTTTACGACCTGCAGTTTGTCTTCAAAATGTGTGTGTGCGTGTGTGTGTGTGTGTGTGTGTATGTGCATGAGTGAGCGAGGTTGGGCGTGTGAAATGACTGTGTATGTTTGTATGTGAGAGAGAGAAAGTCAGTGTTTTGTGTGTGTGTGTGAGTGAGTGAGTGAGTGAGTGAGTGAGTGAATGCTCAAACTCCTCTCTCGCGAGTGACACAGAATGAGCATGTGACAAAAAACAAACAAAGATCAAACTGACACCGGTTTAACGCGGACCCTCGTTAACAGCAGACCAGCGTCTCCCTAACAACGACTGGGGGGGGGGGGGGGTAAACACAAATGTTTCACCCATGCGGCCGAACATGTGACTCCACACGCATCACGCTTGTGGCGAGACGCTCCCCCCCCCCCCCCCCCCCCCCCACGTGTCACGGCCTGCGTTGGCCTAGCGGTCTCGTCGGTGCGGCTGCCACGGCTGATTGTGATCAGGGCGCCTGGCCTGTCCTCCTGCCTCTTCTGGTTAGGTGCCGCGCCCGCTGTCCGCGGGGGCCCCTCCAGCACGGCCCGGGCTCCCGAGTCCCCGCCGGGCCGGGGAGCAGACAGGGGCATTAGCTGCTAATGGGATGTGCGACACAGTGGCGCAGAGCGACCGGCGGCGGCCGCGGGGTGCGGCACGTGGGCGGGTGTGCGTTTGTGCCGGCGTGTGTGCGTTTGTGCCGGCGTGTGTGTGTGTGTGTGTGTGTGTGTGTGTGTGTGTGTTTGTGGCTGTCTTGTGTGTTCATGGTGGGGCCGCCTGCATGTGCGGTATGATGAAGTGTTTGCGGCGCAGGGTCGATGCTGCAGGAAGCGTGTGCGTGTTTGTGGATTGTGTGTGTGTGTGGTGTGTGTGTGTGTGTGTGTGTGTGTGTGTGTGTGTGCAGTGTGTCTGTGGATCGTGGTCATTTGTCGACGGCCTGTTCAGATGCAGGACAGAACCAGGGTCCATGCATCTTACCCCTGGTAACATGCATCTTACCCCCAGAAACATGCATCTTACCCCGGCAACATGCATCTTACCCCCAGAAACATGCATCTTAAACCCTAGAAACATGCATCTTACCCCCAGAAACATACATCTTACCCCCAGAAACATGCGTCTTAACCCCAGAAACATGCGTCTTACCCCCGGCAACATGCGTCTTACCCCCAGAAACATACATCTTACCCCCAGAAACATGCATCTTAAACCCTAGAAACATGCATCTTACCCCCAGAAACATACATCTTACCCCGGCAACATGCATCTTACCCCCAGAAACATACATCTTACCCCCAGAAACATGCATCTTAAACCCTAGAAACATACATCTTGCCCCCAGAAACATGCATCTTACCCCTGCTATCGGCCTAACCCATACACTGGATGTACATTATTCTCTCCTAATCTCTCTACACTGTTTTCATTTCATCTTGATTGCTTTGTTGCTGCTGTCAGTTACCGTTCCATAGATATGCCTGATATATAGTCCTCTATGTTTGTCATTTAATTATCTTTGAAAGCAGCAACTGGAATAAAACATGCCCTTCTCCAGTGATTTATGTTTCTTTGTTACAGCGAAAGAGACCCCGCCCGCATATTTAAATCCTGCCTTGTTTCCTTGCAGCTGTCGACATAACAAAGTTACAAGTCCTCAACATGCACACTTTAGAAACAAATTCTGCACATAATGCAATATGTCTTTGAACCCACTCAACCCGTTGTGCTTTCAGGAGAAATCAGCCAATAAGAATAAGGTTTACAGCATTGGGGGTTTCGGGGTGGGGCTTTAAAATGTCCACGCATTTTAAATGCGACACTTTACGTTGAGAGGTGAACTTTATGTGAGACATTAACATCAACCACAAGACATGACATTAAGAACAAACATGGCAGTTTGGACACCAGCGCAGGCACACGCATCAGGAATACGATGAGAGCCACATAAACGGGAGTGTGATGAAGAGCGACGATGAAAACCACCCAGCATGTTCTCCTGTAGTCCCTTCATCCAACATTTGCATCAATCAATTACCTCTCCTCCTCCTCCTCCTCCTCCTCCTCCTTCTCCCATACTGAGCGTGTGCTTGCCTTCCTCCAGCCAGCATGTCGGTGAAGGGTGTGAAAGGAGCCGCTGCCGACAGCCGACCCACCGCCACTGCCAGGTTGGTGAGCCAGCCAATCGGAATTACAAAAAGTGACACATTGGAGGAAATTGCAAAGGCTCGCCAAGAGAGTGAGAGAGAGACACTCAGAGAGAGAGAGAGAGAGAGAGAGAGAGAGACAGACAGACGGAGATGCACTTTAAACTGACTGGCTTGTACTTTATTGAGATATAAAAACTATAAAAAAAGCTTTGACTTTGAAAAGTGCGATGACGATGTTCAAAGAAACCCGCTGGAAGGTTCTGTGTCGACAGCGTGCAGGCTCATTACTCCGAGTGCTCACGACATGAACGGGGACTAAGCGAGACGTGTCTCGCGTTCGGCGCGTTAGCATCAAGCCCGTCTCTCCACCACGCGTTACCCCTTTCCGAACCACCCAGAGAGAGTTCGCCGAGCGCTGCCTGAAGGTTAACGCTAGCTCTTCTTCTTCCTCCTCTACAGTGTGGCGTCTCAGCGCGGAGCGAAGCCGGGGCCCGCGGGCCGCTCGCCGTCTCCGGGAAGGTTCCGGCACAAGGCCATTCAGCTCAGCCTCGGCAAGAAATTCTGGTTGTTCTCCCATCTCAATACACCCACATGCCTTTGGGTTCAATCGTGTCTTTTTTTTCGGGGGGGGGGGGGGGGGAAGAAACACGATTGAACCGGATGTCACTGGCATCATGCACACACCCTCAGTGTCTTTGATCGATGCGCCGAATGCAAACAAGAACGCCCCCCCAAGGTTAGGTCACATCTCTTCCTCCTCCGTAAAAGATGTCAACTTGATTGGATCGCTCTGCGCCGTTGTCAATCAAAGCACTCAAGGCTTCACAATAATGACTATTGATTTGTTCCCATTAAATGGAGGAGATTACAGGTTGTTTTGGAAACGAATCTGGCAGAAAAACCACCAAGAAGAAGGTGTCGGGACCCACGGCGCTGTCTGTAATTTGCTAGGCTTCGTAGAGACAAGGCGGCCCATTGTTGGTTCTGAGACGGCGCTGACGGATCCCAGAAGGGACGTCAGTGTTTCTAAAGCAGGGGAGCGCATCAATGCCACGTCGTTTCACAAAAGAAAGAAAACACTATTTTCCCCATCCATCAGACGCTTTAATCCGCGGCCAATGACGAGTGAATTCAGATACAAGTCGAGTGGGGGGGGGGCGCAGGCGGGGTTGTCGAGACGCCTACAGATAGACTGTGGGCGCTGCGGTTAGAACCCCAAACGTTTCACACAGGAACCCAAACGCCCCTGACCGCCACCAGCGTCCGGCGCCCCCCCAATGTTCTCACACACCTCTGGTCCGGTGCACCTAGCTGGCCGTACGCCTCGCTGTGTGCCTGGCTGTGTGCGCTGTGAGGGCAGCGTCACACTGAAGCCTACCCACTCTCCTCAGCTCCAAGTCTCTGTCCAGCTCCTCATCGCGCTCCTCCCTGAAGGACGAGCAGCAGCGCGGCAAGAGGAGCCTGAGTCACACGTCGGCGGTGGCGGCGGCCTACATCTCCTACCTCAACAAGCTGTTTGGACAGGTCAGTTGTCCTGCATCTCCTACCTCAACAAGCTGTTTGGACAGGTCAGTTGTCCTGCATCTCCTACCACTGCCCATCCCTCCTATCTGACTGTCCATCCCTCCATCTATCTTACTGTCCATCCCTCCATCTATCTGACTGTCTATCCCTCTATCTGACTGTCCATCCCTCCTATCTGACTGTCCATCCCTCCATCTATCTGACTGTCCATCCCTCCATCTATCTGACTGTCCATCCCTCCATCTATCTGACTGTCCATCCCCCCATCTATCTGACTGTCCATCCCTCCTATCTGACTGTCCATCCCTCCATCTATCTGACTGTCCATCCCTCCATCTATCTGACTGTCCATCCCTCCTATCTGACTGTCCATCCCTCCATCTATCTGACTGTCCATCCCTCCTAACTGACTGTGCATCCCTCCATCTATCTGACTATCCATCCCTCTATCTGACTGTCCATCCCTCCTATCTGACTGTCGATCCCTCCATCTATCTGACTGTCCATCCCTCCATCTATCTGACTGTCCATCCCTCCATCTATCTGACTGTCCATCCCCCCATCTATCTGACGGTCCATCCCTCCTATCTGACTGTCCATCCCTCCATCTATCTGACTGTCCATCCCTCTATCTGACTGTCCATCCCTCCTATCTGACTGTCCATCCCTCCATCTATCTGACTGTCCATCCCCCCATCTATCTGACTGTCCATCCCTCCTATCTGACTGTCCATCCCTCCATCTATCTGACTGTCCATCCCTCCATCTATCTGACTGTCCATCCCTCTATCTGACTGTCCATCCCTCCTATCTGACTGTCCATCCCTCCATCTATCTGACTGTCCATCCCTCCATCTATCTGACTGTCCATCCCCCCATCTATCTGACTGTCCATCCCTCCTATCTGACTGTCCATCCCTCCATCTATCTGACTGTCCATCCCTCCATCTATCTGACTGTCCATCCCCCCATCTATCTGACTGTCCATCCCTCCTATCTGACTGTCCATCCCTCCATCTATCTGACTGTCCATCCCTCTATCTGACTGTCCATCCCTCCTATCTGACTGTCCATCCCTCCATCTATCTGACTGTCCATCCCTCCATCTATCTGACTGTCCATCCCCCCATCTATCTGACTGTCCATCCCTCCTATCTGACTGTCCATCCCTCCATCTATCTGACTGTCCATCCCTCCTATCTGACTGTCCATCCCTCCATCTATCTGACTGTCCATCCCTCCTATCTGACTGTCCATCCATCCTATCTGACTGTCCATCCCTCCATCTATCTGACTTTCCATCCCTCCATCTATCTGACTGTCCATCCGTCCTATCTGACTGTCCATCCCTCCCTCTATCTGACTGTCCATTCCTCCATCTATCTGACTGTCCATCCATCCTATCTGACTGTCCATCCCTCCATCTATCTGACTTTCCATCCCTCCATCTATCTGACTGTCCATCCCTCCTATCTCACTGTCCATCCCTCCATCTATCTGACTGTCCATCCCTCCTATCTGACTATCCATCCCACTTATCTGACTGTCCATCACTCCATCTATCTGACTGTCCATCCCTCCTATCTGACTGTCCATCCCTCCATCTATCTGACTGTCCATCCCTCCATCTATCTAACTGTTCATCCCTCCTCCTATCTGACTGCCTATCCCTCCTTCTGACTGTCCATCCCTCCTCCTATCTGACTGTCCATCCTTCCTCCTATCTGACTGTCCATCCCTCCTTCTATCTGACTGCCTATCCTTTCTAACTGACTGACATTCCTCCTATCTGACTGTCCATCCCTCCATCTATCTGACTGTCCATCCCTCCTCCTATCTGACTATCCATCCCTCCTTCTATCTGACTGTCCATCCCTCCTTCCACTGACTGTCCATCCCTCCTTTCTGACTGTCCATCCCTCCTTCTGACTGTCCATCCCTCCTCCTATCTGACTGTCCATCCTTCCTCCTATCTGACTGTCCATCCCTCCTTCTATCTGACTGCCTATCCTTTCTAACTGACTGACATTCCTCCTATCTGACTGTCCATCCCTCCATCTATCTGACTGTCCATCCCTCCTCCTATCTGACTATCCATCCCTCCTTCTATCTGACTGTCCATCCCTCCTTCCACTGACTGTCCATCCCTCCTTTCTGACTGTCCATCCGTCCTATCTGACTGTCCATCCCTCCTCCTATCTGACTGTCCATCCCTCCTATCTGACTGTCCATCCCTCCTCCTATCTGACTGTCCATCCCTCCTCCTATCTGACTGTCCATCCCTCCTTTCTGACTGTCCATCCGTCCTATCTGACTGTCCATCCCTCCTCCTATCTGACTGTCCATCCCTCCTCCTATCTGACTGTCCATCCCTCCTCCTATCTGACTGTCCATCCCTCCTCCTATCTGACTGTCCATCCCTCCTCCTATCTGACTGTCCATCCCTCCCTCTATCTGACTATCCATCCCTCCAATCTGACTGTCCATCCCTCCATCTGACTGTCCATCCCTCCTCCTATCTGACTGTCCATCCCTCCATCTATCTGACTGTCCATCCCCCCATCTATCTGACTGTCCATCCCTCCTATCTGACTGTCCATCCCTCCATCTATCTGACTGTCCATCCCTCCTATCTGACTGTCCATCCCTCCATCTATCTGACTGTCCATCCCTCCTATCTGACTGTCCATCCATCCTATCTGACTGTCCATCCCTCCATCTATCTGACTTTCCATCCCTCCATCTATCTGACTGTCCATCCGTCCTATCTGACTGTCCATCCCTCCCTCTATCTGACTGTCCATTCCTCCATCTATCTGACTGTCCATCCATCCTATCTGACTGTCCATCCCTCCATCTATCTGACTTTCCATCCCTCCATCTATCTGACTGTCCATCCCTCCTATCTGACTGTCCATCCCTCCATCTATCTGACTGTCCATCCCTCCTATCTGACTATCCATCCCACTTATCTGACTGTCCATCACTCCATCTATCTGACTGTCCATCCCTCCTATCTGACTGTCCATCCCTCCATCTATCTGACTGTCCATCCCTCCATCTATCTAACTGTTCATCCCTCCTCCTATCTGACTGCCTATCCCTCCTTCTGACTGTCCATCCCTCCTCCTATCTGACTGTCCATCCTTCCTCCTATCTGACTGTCCATCCCTCCTTCTATCTGACTGCCTATCCTTTCTAACTGACTGACATTCCTCCTATCTGACTGTCCATCCCTCCATCTATCTGACTGTCCATCCCTCCTCCTATCTGACTATCCATCCCTCCTTCTATCTGACTGTCCATCCCTCCTTCCACTGACTGTCCATCCCTCCTTTCTGACTGTCCATCCCTCCTTCTGACTGTCCATCCCTCCTCCTATCTGACTGTCCATCCTTCCTCCTATCTGACTGTCCATCCCTCCTTCTATCTGACTGCCTATCCTTTCTAACTGACTGACATTCCTCCTATCTGACTGTCCATCCCTCCTCCTATCTGACTATCCATCCCTCCTTCTATCTGACTGTCCATCCCTCCTTCCACTGACTGTCCATCCCTCCTTTCTGACTGTCCATCCGTCCTATCTGACTGTCCATCCCTCCTCCTATCTGACTGTCCATCCCTCCTATCTGACTGTCCATCCCTCCTCCTATCTGACTGTCCATCCCTCCTCCTATCTGACTGTCCATCCCTCCTTTCTGACTGTCCATCCGTCCTATCTGACTGTCCATCCCTCCTCCTATCTGACTGTCCATCCCTCCTCCTATCTGACTGTCCATCCCTCCTCCTATCTGACTGTCCATCCCTCCTCCTATCTGACTGTCCATCCCTCCTCCTATCTGACTGTCCATCCCTCCCTCTATCTGACTATCCATCCCTCCAATCTGACTGTCCATCCCTCCATCTGACTGTCCATCCCTTCTCCTATCTGACTGTCCATCCCTCCATCTATCTGACTGTCCATCCCTCCTTCCACAGTGTGTACACACGTGCATTCTGCAGTGATGCTGCGCTGGCCCACTGACACCACTTCACCACTGTTGGGCACCCAAATGAGTTTCATTTGAAAACATATATTTCATAGGTGCCCCCTACTGTACCTGCCTCAATTGTTACATTGTCATTAATGTCAGAGGAGAGACACTGTGGAAAAATACTGAGAGCAAAATTGCGTGATGATACTGTAGGTGGCATTAGCTCCAGAATGGATTTGGACATTTTGGAAGCTTCTAGGAAAGCAGCCATATTTTCTTGCATAGAACAGAAGGAACAGGATTATAAATGCTGCAAATTGGAGACTGAAAACTGTATTTTCTCACTCGTGGCAACTAATTAATGCCAAAATAATTTGCCGTGCACACACATGCTATTCCCTGTGTTGTTACATTGTTAAACAAGCCTGGGAACCAGACAGATCTGCAAGCTCATGTTTTATGTGCTCTGGCACATGCGTCTGGACCCCCCTCCCGCTCAGACAGACTTCCAGCAGCCTTGGCCCGGCGCCGCCGCCAATTTTCACAAACAACCAAGATGGCTGCTGCCGACGCGGGACACGTCGCTGTTGCTCGCGGTCGGTTTGTCGGTCGGTCCGGTCGAGCCCGGAGGCATTTTGCGCTGCGCCCGTGGACAAAACCCTGTGGGAATCTAAAATTAACCGGGAGGCTTCCGGAATAACATGACGCGTTTGCACACGGGACCCGCGTGGCAGGCGTTCGTCGCACCGCTGTATCAGACCGTTTCGGTTGGAATGCGCCAATGAGTCCTCCTGGAATCAGCGACCGCGCGAGGAGCTCTCCGCCGGCGCGCACAAACAGGCGTCGTGCAGGAGCACCAACGTAGCACACACCTCGCACACACTAACACACCTCGCACACACACACACACACACACACCTCAGCCCGCTGCTGGAAACGCTGCTCTATATATATATGCACTCCGTCTATCCCCGTCTCTCCATCCGTCGCTCCATCCAGCCATCCACTCTCCTCTCTCCCACTCCTCTCTGGTCCGGGCCCCGGGGGGCCGATGGCCGGCAGGCAGGCGGAGAGCTGAAACAGGATCCAGTGCCGCGCAAGGTCATCGATACAACGCCGCGCGTCGGCGCAGACAGGCAGCTCTCTCTCTCTCTCTCTCCCTCTTTCTCTCTCGCTCTCTCTCGTCCTGTCGGTTAGCGCCTGTGGAACGTGGCCTGGCCTACTTTCCGCGGCGCGGTGACACGCTGACAGACAGGGGGGGACGGCGAGGCCGGGCGCACACCGCTACGCGGGGAGGGGCTCTGGAGACGCTGATGGGTGGATGTGGAGGTGGCTGTGAAGACAGGACCGTTCTGTCCTTTTTTAAAGGGTAAAGAGGGCATTTAGCAGATGCTTTTGTCCAAAGCGGCTTACAATCAGTCCATTTGTGGGGTTCGACGGGTGGACAGTTGGAGGAGGAGGGGGGGGATCAAGGGGATCGAACCGCCGACCCTATGGTTGGTGGACGACCCGCTCTGTCCACCCGCTCTATCCACTGAGCAATAGCTCAGTGAAGAAGAGAGTACCTTTCGGTCTTGCTCATTCTCAGTATTTTTAGATATGAGAATGAAATTTGTTCTCTGCATTTGACCCATCCTAGGGTACATAGGAGCAGTGGGCTGCTATCTTCAGCAGCCCGGGGAGCAAGTTGGGGTTCAGAGTCTCGCTCAAGGACACTTCGACATGCAGACAGTTAAAGGAGTGGGGGATCAAGGGGATCGACCCACTCTGTCCACCCGCTCCACCCACTGAGCCACTGCTGCCCATGGATGTGGTGGATGTGGAGGTGGAGGTGGAGGTGGAGGAGGAACAAAGGCAGGACGCGTTGGGCCGTGACAAAGCCACATGCAAGTGGCCGTGTAACGAGGTCGTTAGCCCGCGGTTTGCTGTGGACAGAAACATCTTAGAGAAAACCTTGGCGCTAATCGATAGACGAGTTAGGCTGAGAAGATTGCTCATCATTAGAGCGCTCGGCCCGAAAGTTGATGAATAGTTAAAAAGTGCTCACTGTCCCCGAGTCCTTTCAGCCCTGCTCTACAGAAGTAGTTTCCAAAGTATTATCTTGTCAATATGGCATCTGACAAGTGTGTTTTATATATTACCAGGAAAAAAACACAATTGGGCAAATCATAGAAGTGGTTTCAAAACAATTTCCCAAGGAGACACGTCGATAAATGGCTGAAAACCGTGAAAATAATCGCTCTGACGGAAGCAAAAAAATAAAAATAATAACAGACATCTTCTCCACAGCGTCAGCATGCTGGAGACGGCGAGGGAAAAAAGCCAAGCTCTGAAAATACAGGGTCATCACTATTATTTCAGCGCGTTACAAAAGCAACGGGTGCGGTGACGCGGGCAGCACCCGGTGGTATCAGGTGGAACGAGCCGGGCCATCAAACATCGTGCAGCACTGAGACATCAGCAAACGCAGTGGGAAAGAAAAAAAAAGTCCATTCCACCTTCTGTGATCGACTCCAAACGCTGCAGTGTGCAATATTCTGCACCCAGGAAGATCATGGCGGAGGAGACGGCCTCTCTGCATACACCACAGAAACCGTTGGCGTTTCTCATTCTCCGGGGTCTCGCAGAAAAGGCAGGAACCCTGACGGGAGCTGTTCAGGAGGGCTCTTTGTGCGGTTGCAGCTCACACGGTTGGCCCCCCCGGAGCATGCTCCTCATGCTCCTCATGCTCCTCATGCTCCTGGGGCTTCAGGAGGTTGTGGAGGTAGAGGCGAGGCCTTCAGCCTCTGCTGCCGGTGGCCGTCCCACCGTCAGCCCCCCTGGCACACGCTACGACATGCATGCTACAAAAGGACAGGGAGTCAATGCTCAAATGAATGCCTGAAGCGTTTATCTGTTCCACCCAGCCTCTCGCTTTGCTACACCGGGGGGCTGCTCTATAAGACAGAAACACACACACACATACAAACACACACACACTGGATTCCCTCACCTCTAGGCACTGTGTTGGACACCTCACTCTACCATGACCGCTGTGCCGCGGCTGTCCCAGCACTACGTGTGTGTGTGTGTGTGTGCGTGCGTGCGTGTGTGTGTGCGTGTGCGTGTGTGTGTGTGCTCCGATACGCCTGCCTAGCCCCTTGTCTTTCTCTTTTGTCTGTCTGCTGGCCTGTCGTCGTTCTGTCTGTTTTGTCAATCTGCCCGTCTGTCTTTCTGTCTCTATTGTCTGTACGCCTGCTTGTCTGCCCGTCCGTCTCTTTGTCTATGGCCGGCCTCTTGCAGTATTAATAATCCTCCCACAGCAGTGTCAAGATTCCTCCAGTAGCAATGCATCCATCCATCTAGCAGTATTACTAATCCCCACTCTAGTCGTATTAACACTTCCTCTCTTGCTTGTATCAATACTCTCCTCTCTGTGTAGTATTAATACCCCCCCTGCTAGTAGTCTTAATACTCTCCTCTCTACGTAGTGTTAATTTTCCCCCCCTCCAGTAGTATTAATACTAATTTCTGTAGTAGTAGTAGTAGTAGTAGCATTAACCCCCCTTAAGTGCTGCTTACTGTCATCTTCCATTAGAGTGAGAGGAGTCAGACACACTGGAGGAGCCAGCAGCCTCACGCTGGACCAATACATTTCGTGTCCACAGCAGCAGCAGCTCCAAGGGCGTTATAGCCCCTCCATTTCTGAACACACGCTTTGACGCTCTCGACCAAAACATCTGCTAAATGGTTAAATGCAAACCTAATCAACAGCCAGGGAAGGGTATCAAATCGATGTGATGTTAATGTAAACCTTAATGCGGTTTGTGGATGAACGGCACAGCACGGAGCTCTCCTCATCACGTATGAATGTGTTTTATAGATGTGTTTGTTTCTGTGCAGGGCGCACGAGCGTGTTTGTGTGCGTGTGCATGTGTGTGTAATTGTGTGTGGCTGTAGTAGCAGCAGCAGCGTCTCCTCCTCCTCCTCCTCTCCTACTCTCTCTCCTCCCCCCCCCACCCTCCCCCCCCCCCCTCCCCCATGCGTCACGCCACGTCACAGAGCCCTCGTCTGCTTTGCGACGGAGCGTGTGGATGCGCAGCAGAATGGAATTAACCGTTAATGGCCACGTATTGACTGACGACTGGAGACTCGCCCACGTGAACGAGTGTGTTTACTCCCCTGTGGATGACAGACCAGAACGGACAGAGG
>JAXIVH010000001.1:12457269-12483411 GCA_036785325.1 Urophycis tenuis
CCAGATGAAGTCAATTATTTGAGATCAAAATCATACTCATCTACTGTTCCTTTTCTCTGTCCCGTGTCCTTCCTGTCTCCCGGCATCCCGCACCGTTTCCGCGCTGCCACGACCGACCAACACACATCAAAACACACACACACACCTGACACACACACCCATCAAAACACACACACACACCTGACTCAAACACCCATCAAAACACACACACACCTGACACACACACCCACGCGGCCCGGAACAGTTTGACAGCGACGGTGACGGGAAGATCACCCTGGACGAGCTGAAGGATGCGCTGAAGGGCCTCCTGGGGGAGAAGCTGAAGAAGGGGGAGCTGGAGGAGGTCCTGGGAGACATCGATCTCAACAAGGACGGCACCATCGACTTTGACGGTGAGTCGGACCCCCGGGGAGCGAGCGGGGGGGGGGGGGGGGTTCACGGTCGCGGTGGAATGAGATAAAACGTACACAACCTGTAATCTGTCATCTCCGCGCGCTCCTCATGCAGGTGGGACGTCCCATGAAGGGCTCCTCCTACCTCACAAGACAAGGCGTGCAGAAAGCGAACCATTACGAGAGACGTGCCTAGTGCAACCTTTAATATGTTTACATTTAGCAGACGCTTTTTTTTGCCAAAGGGACTTACCATCAGTACATTTGTGGGATCCGACATGTGGAGGCAGGGATCGAATCGCCCACCCACCGGTTGGTGGACAACACGCTCTAGTTACCGAGCTGATGTGGCGGCAGTGTGACGTTATGTTCCTCCAGCGGTCCAAAGAACCCCGAGGAGGCAGGAAATGGTGCGCGGCCCCCACTGGGATCAGGGGGGGCAGGAGGTGGTCCGACCCTGGGCTGCCACATCATCAGCACCGCCGAGGAGTACTCGGAGCACACAAACAGAGAGAGAAGAGTGAAATAGAAGTCAACAAAAAGGGACTTCAAAATAAAGGCGCAGAAAGCGAAGCTCAGCCAAGGGAAAAAGGCAGAGGGGGAGGGGAGAAGGAGCTGAAGGAGAAGTGAAGGAGAAACTAATGGGAATGGCCGGGGAGCAAGGTGACAATGAGGAAGAGGAAGGGAAGAGGAAGGCAGACGTATTGGAATAGGCCTGGTCCAGTTGAATCAGTTGTACATTAAGCAGATCAATGTTCCTGCTGCAACCCCCCCCCCCCCCACACACACACACACACACACACACACACACACACAGACACACACACACACACACACACACACCGCATAGAACGGCTCAAGGACTCACAGGACTCACACACGCGCAAGTAAACATCTCATTAAAACAACAGCTATAGATGATTCACACACAAAAATCAAGCACACACACCACCAGACACACACACCTTGAAGACTGTACATGTGCACATGTTTAAGCCCCAAGTGAGTGCCAGTCACACACACAGAATCACGCAATCACACACACACAAGTGAACAAACATATCATTACAATGGCTATAGTATGACACACACACACACACATACACACACACATACAGACACACAGCCACATCAAACCAATGGCTATAGGATGATATACAATCCGCCCCCCCCCCCAACACACACACACACACACCCACACCCACACACACAGTCGTCAGCCCCCGACGTATTTATGTACGTGGACTGACCCATCAAACACCTCACTTCCCTTTCGTATCGATCGAATCCAATTACAATTACTGGAGCCTTTGCCAACAGGCGCGTCATTGTCAGAAGGTATCAATAGTCAGGCACATGACACCCTGTCCCCCCCCCCCCCCCCCGCTGTCCTCCCCCCTCTCCCCCGCTCCTCCTCCCCCCTCTCCCTCCCCCCAGCCGGGCCTACGTGATTGGACGGTGCTGTGGGCAGCCGGACCCGCGGGACCACTGGAGCGTGTTAAGAAGACAAGGCCCGGCTGATTTAATGGCCTTCATAATGATGACATCTCCCCCGATGGGATGGAGTGTCTGTCTGTCTGTCTGTCTGTCTAGAGAGACAGACAGACAGATGGACATGCACGGTAGAGCGGAGGGCCAGCCTCGCTCTCGCTGCCACACATAATTCATCCCTGGTATTATTGTCTTTAATGGGTAATTATTACTCTATTGGTTAATAGAGATGCATTGACTACGTTGATTGATTCGTCATGTTGTATTTTGCTGATACCTTTATGCTGATGTCTTTATTGATCAGGTAAAGGGTGGACTGTGGGACAACGGGGTTTTGTACCCAGACGTTTTTGGCTAGGAGACAAATGTCCTAACTACTGGAGGTTCTCAGCATAGGTCTAAATAAAATGGTGCTTATTTGGTATCAAGGGTTTTAGTGAGCACACATCTGTTTAAAGAGCACTAAACAAATACAATGTATTCCTGCCGACTGCGGCAACTTAGCATTTGAACTTGTTTAAATTACATTTTGAACAACAGCCAAAGCCTAGGCCTACTGCAGAAATGCGATGAAGATAACAGAGTCAACAAAACAAAGATAAGAAAATATTGATCCCCGAGGGGAAATGCATGAGTCACAGCCACAGCAACACCTACAGCTGTAAACTACAATGCAGAGAACCCCATAGGTAACGGAAAATTACAAACATAATGATTAAAATAAGATACAGGATTAAGAGGATGGGTAGGATTCAATAAGTATGATGGGATCTGCGGTTTACGTGACAATCTGACGCGGATTGGTTGGTACTGTCAATGGAGTTGGACAACAACAAACACACCAACCCAACCCTTACTGTTTAGGAACGTAGCGGATTCGAAAACATCCATGCATCCGAATAGTTAACCCGTTTAGCTGGATCTTGACTGGTTAGGCAGGTTAGGAGACATCTAAATATGCATTCCGTTTTGGTAGACCTATCTCTGAGAGATTACCAGAGAGCGCAATGCCATAAAAATCCCGTGGCGAGCTCCGTGCCGCTGGGGTTAATCCCCCAATTTACTGTCGGTGCGTTTGGCCGATCGATGGCTTCATCCCTAAAGATGTACCTGAACAATGTTTCACGGAGGCTAAGGAAAGACAGCATTGATTGCAGAGCTAAAAGGCCCGCAGCTACCTATAATTACTGTCACCATGATTGACAGCACCGTGGATGACGCGCATTGATGGACAGCAGCCGGTTGGCGAGAGGGAGGACAAAACCTCCTCCATCAACCCGACGGTGAACATCCAGGTTGTTTCGTCGCAATTAACAGCCTCTACGAGGCCTGTCTACTGGTGACTGTGTTGAGCAACAGCCATCAAGGCAGACACGCACGTTGCGTTGCTGTCTGGTTAAGGAAGGGCATTCACATCCGAGCTGACAGTTCGGACTGACAGTTCGGATGTGCGCGTTGCAACGCGACATTGTGCGCGCGTTGCATTCAAATGATTTCGTGCTTGTGTGCTCCACGAACGACAACACAATGTAGACTTTGCAGCAGTTCCTTTTGGGGTCAAGGTTTAGTCGCTTCCTTTTCATGTGCATCTTTGCCTTCTGTAGTAGACACGGCAATGAATGACGCGTTAAAGAACAGGAGCGCACATTGTGCCACCGACTCACCTGCAGCTGCAGAGCTGAACGCTCATCGCTGCAACGCGTTTCACCCATGGGTTTCACCACCAAAAGGAAAACGTCCTGGATGAACCCCGCTTCAGGGGGACGTGAGGAAGGGCGTGCGTTAACAGGGTGCCCTTTGACCCTGGGTCCCAGCCACGCCCATCTTAGAGAACCCTTCCTACCTTCTACCTTCCTCTGCAATTTTCAGCAAGTTAATTATATCTGCCATGAAATGATTACAGCCTATTAGTTGGCAGTAGGCTACATTGTGGCACTGGGTATATTAGGATATTATGCATTGATATCATTGTTACTAGGCCAACGCGAGTTGGAAAAATGTTATTAGGTTATATTATTCTTGGGGTATGCCGTTTATTCTGCGCCTTCACCATCTCCTTCTCCTTCTGCAGAGTTTGTCATGATGTTATCTGCGGGCTGAACGGAGGACCGCCAGACGACGCACTGGAAGAAGTTAAAGAAGAACTCAAGTTGAATTAATGCAAATTTAGCAGTTTTTGCCCATGTGTGATGCAGCAGTGTTAACGCTTGACATATTTGTTGCGCTATTGTTAGCTACAAAGTATGAATATATAAACTGAGTAACACCCTTGCTGTGTTACTTTTACATGCCGCATCATGGGCTTAACCACGTCGTAAAGCGCTACTGTGGCGCCCCTCCGTGGCTGCATGCTGAACAGCTTCTCTTGTCACTGAAATAACTCATAATACAACAAAATCATGAATACGTGCTTTGAAAAACAAGTGCATTTATTATTGGGTAACATAACTTAGAACTTAGGTAAAACAATTTTTTTTAAACCGTATTTTTTTTGTATCTTTTAAAAATGATCTACAGAGAGCAGCTGTGGCATCTAATTCTGTCAATTTCTTGAGAGCAGGAATGGCAAATGAAAAAAAAACACTAACTGAGTGTTAAAATAGTTACCCTTTTGTGAGGCAATTTCTATTTGCCTGCTTTGGGGGTCTTCAATAACTATCCGTCAAGTGATTATGTGTTTCTGTTAAGACAGATCAGAGCTACTTTTCCTCATGCCACCGTGTAAATGTGCGATTGTACAGAATTATTTTCGCCGCGCCCCGTCGCCAACAAAGATCGCTGAATGATCGCGGGCGGACACACACACGTGAGATCGATCGAATACAAGAATAGCGACACCCAAATCTAACGTCGTCCATGAGAAACCACAACGAAACGGCGCTCAGCAGCTGGCCTGTTATGTCGGCAGGGCGCCGGCAGCGCGTCTGGCAAAAGAACCACATCTGGAAGCAGGGTAGGCTACGGACTGGAAGAAACAACATTTTGTTTAACTTGAGGCTCAGATCGTTTCGTTTGGATTGGATTTCAAGTGGGAAACAATGTGCATGTTTTTCACAATCTTGGAAGCAAAATGAATATGAATAAATAAATAAAAGGCTTTTTGTCCTCGTATCGTCCGGCCGCCCTGGGCATCCCCAACGCGCGCGCAGGACGAGTCCGAGAGGTGTGCGGTGTCCCTACAAAAAAGTGACTTAACGTGTAACCGTGTGTGCACCACGTCTTGAAAGAGCATGACTGTATGTATATATCTGGCTGGATTCTACACAAATGATTTTCATGTCACAAAACATTGTCGATCGCTCCTCCATCCTACATCCATTTTCCTTGTCATGTCGCCTTCAGAGTGGAGCAAAGCCCTTCAACACTCCCCCCCACAACCAGCACCTCAAGTCCAATAGATTAAAACTCCCTCCACATACCTAAACACTTTGTAACGTTTGTGTGTCCTGGTAACCCATGTGTTCATTGGTGTACAGGTCAATATAAAGCACTCTCTGGCCGTGTGATTGGTTGAAAAAGCGACAAAGGAGGAGGAGAAGGCAGCATTGCAAGGACATCCAAGGTTGGATCCCCGCCCGTGTTGTGATGCTGGGCGGTCTCCCTGAGGTTCTCCTGCCCTCGCTCCGGGTCTGTGGCTCTCCTTCGTTTTTTTAGGCGCCTCGTCACATTGACAGAGCAACACTATCAATGCTTTAAAGTCTTTCAGTGCCGATGGTGTTTCCCCCCCCCCCCCCCCCCCCCCACCCCCCACCACCACCATCAACAGAATAGTTCACATTCTGCGTCGGAAGCCAGCGAGTCCTCAAATCAACAGGAAGCATTTCGCTCGAGCACAGTGGCAAACAAACAAACGAAAAAGTCATTTGGCAACTGGTAGAAGAGTCGGTGGGACGGACGTCCCTCGGGAGGGGAGAGGAAGAGGAGGGGAGAGGGTGAAGGAGGAAGAGGAGAGGGAAAGTGGGGAGGAAAGGAGGGGACGAGGACGAAGCTGAGGCATAGGAGAAGGAGGAGAGGAGGAGAAGAGGAAAAGAGGAGTCCCTTGGGGGGGGAGTCAGGAGTGGAGGAGACAGAGCCCCCCCCCCCCCCCCCCCCCCCCCTCGGTCTCTAGTTGTCCGGGGCGCTCTGCAGGTAGGTGAGGATGTGCTGGATCTTCAGCAGGCGTTCCCGGAGGCTGGTCATGGCGAGGACAGAGAGCTGGTGGCGCGGGTCGATGGGCAGCACGGCCAGCAGCCACCAGCAGCAGGCGGGGCCGTTGGGGGTCGCCTGCAGGAGGAGCAGGAGCAGGAGGAGGAGGAGGAGGAGGAGAGGGGTTATGAGTCGGTACACGAGAACGAGACAAAAGCCCCTTTCATGGCGCGTTTCTTTGTTTTGCGCAATAATGATCCAATCGATGGTATTGACCGGGCGACGGCGTGCTCCAGGTCTGCGTCGGGACAAAGTCTGCATGATTACCCCGTGGGGACAAAGGGGCTCTTTATGCAGAGGAGCGAACACAGCGCGAGGCACGGCGGCGTGAGGGGCGGGGCCTGAGAGGCACAAAGGCCGGGCCTGAGGGGGTATTGACGACTTGGGAGGCTTCAGCCTCAACACAAGAAGAGACCGAAGAAGATCAGACGGAGACGCCCACGCCTGTATCGGGTGAGAGTCTGTGTGTGTGTGTTGGCGCGTGGCGTCAGCGTGTCTTGTGTGTGTCTGCGTGTGTGCGTGCCTGTGTGTCTCATGGAGCAGTAAGCCCCGGAGGGATTACCAGGCAAAGGAGGACCCACGCTATTCTTAAACCGGGGCGACCTCGCGAGACCCCCCCCCCCCCCCCCGCTAAGCTCTCTGGTTAAAGACCAGGGTGGGGTCACACCCACACCTCTGCGGTCCGGGGATGGATTGGTTCAACCTGCCGATGACCTGCCTGGTCCAAAAACATTCAGATTAGATTTTTTTCAGATTAGAAGCTACTTCATCCACCACAGCTGTGAGCGTGGTGTGGATGAGACCAGGACAGTGGGGGTCCAATACTACTACTACTACTACTACTACTACTACTACTGCTACTGCTACTACTACTACTTCAAGTCCACTACTAACTCCTCAACCTCCTCATAACTGAGTCACAGCTAGACAGGGTGAAGGGACTGCGAAACATAACAGATGTAACATATAACATAACATAACAGAACACGTGGCTGAACCGTACCTGGATGTCGGCCTCTCGCGCGGGCATGGGTCCAAAGTGCTGCAGGATCTGGTTGTGGAAGCGCACCTTGAGGTTCTGGAACCACCGGACCGCCTGGTCGTACACACTGTCGTGGAGCCGCTGGAGCTTGGCCTGCTCCTCGCCGTCCTCTACCTGGCGGGGGGAACACCTGTTAGCCCCGCCCATAGCCATTTCGCATAGCCCCTCCCACTCGTATAGCTCTTCACATCCAGTGCCCCTCCCACTCATAGAGCCCCTCCCACCCAGAGGGCTTACCCGGGTGTCCTCCAGGTGCTCGATGTCGGCGATGCTGTACCCGTCCCGCATCCCCCGGGACAGCACGCGGAACCGCTTCCCCCCGATGGTGTCCACCACAGAGCGGCCGTCGGGCAGGAAGTGCACGCTGCGGATGAACAGCATGCAGCCGTAGTCCACAAACCTGGAGGGGGGGGGGGGGGGGGGGGAAACATGGTGGTTCATATTACTTAAAGCTTAGAGAATACTTAAAGCTGCTGTACGTCTCATCGTTACACCAGGGGAACACTTAAAGCTGCTGCACGTCTCATTGTTACACCAAGGGAATACTTAAAGCTGCTGCATGTCTCATTGTTACACCAAGGGAATACTTAAAGCTGCTGCACGTCTCATCGTTAGACCAGGGGAATACTTAAAGCTGCTGCACGTCTCATTGTTACACCAGGGGAATACTTAAAGCTGCTGCACGTCTCATCGTTAGACCAGGGGAATACTTAAAGCTGCTGCACGTCTCATCGTTAAACCAGGGGAATACTTAAAGCTGCTGCACGTCTCATCGTTAAACCGGGGGAATACTTAAAGCTGCTGCACGTCTCATTGTTACACCAGGGGAATACTTAAAGCTGCTGCACGTCTCATCGTTACACCAGGGCATGGCCTTTGCAAGCCTCTAAACTCCCTGAAGCTCACCTGGTGTGTGTTCATTTTGATGAAGGTAAGAAGGGCTTAGTGGGCGTGGCAGAGGGACACAATCTGACCAATAGGAATGACCTTTACTCATTTGAAATGAAACCCACACAGCCCAGCTTTAAGAACAGAGTACTGGGGCGTGCATTTGGAGGCTCCCTGAGAGGTTTCAAAGGAAACATAATTCTCCTCTTCTTAATCTTTTTATTGCGTGGGATGGAATATAATAAAAAGGAGCAGGGCGGTTACAAAGTTAAGAATTACGAGTTAGAACACAGAGTGAGCTTTTGTACTTCTCGGCTTTACTTTGCTCTCGGCAAAGCACACATATATTAACATATATTAACCAACACTTTCAGGAACACCTCAGAAACCTTTAAGATATACTTGTGAAGAAAATCAAAGCAAATCGAAGCAAAGTATTTTTGCCTCATAATTTAGCATTATTTTGTTGATTATTTAGCATGGGCACATACACTACATGTGGGGAAGATGGTTTGAACACTCACAAGGATAGTTACTTTAAATCCAAGTCAAACAACACCCTGTTATACAAGCCATTCGACTCCTTCAGACCTAGCTAGCTCTGATGAAGACCTAACTCCCTTTGGCGGGTCATTTGCACATGCTTTTGGCCGTAGATGCAAAACTAAACGACAGAATAACACGGACAGCCCTGAGCCACATTTCACCCGGTCCTTGCCAGTGTCTGTCTGGCGTGGACCACAAACGCCCCGAACGGTCTGTCTCTCTGGCTTGCTCCACTGTGCCGGGGAACGCGTTGTACTGAATGTTAATAATGGTTCTTATCAGAGACGGGGCTGTTCGACCAGAACAGGGACCGTGGTACGGCAGGTTCCTCACACGCCAGACCAAATAAATGCACAAAGCAGCCCTCAGATCTGGTTGATCTACAACAAGGGAGGCAGGTCGCATCCCCGGCTTCTTTCACCCCGACAGGAACACAGCCTCCTCATAATAACACCAGGAACACACAGAGGAGCACAGAGAGAGCTGCAGGTGTGTGTCTGTGTGTGTTCATGCATGTGTGCGCCTGTCTTTATGCATATGCGTGTTTGCGTGCGGCGCTACCTATGAGTGTAGGAGACTTGCTGTGTGTATGTGCGTGGCTGCCTGTCTGTGTACATATTAGAAGTGTGAGCGTGCGTGCGTAAATATAAGGGTGATCGTTGGAGTGTGCATGTGTGTGTTTGTCGGTGTGTTTAAGCATGGTGTGTGTGTGTGTATACGCATGTGTGTGTGTGTGTGTGTGTATACCTGTGTGTGTGTGTGTGCAAAAACCTTTGTGTGGGCTGACTGGTGTGTGTGTGCATGTGTGTGTCCGTGTGTGTGTGTGTTTATGCATGTTATGTTCTTCTGTGTGTGTGTGTGTCCATCCGTGTGTGTGTCCGTGTGTGTGTGTGTGTGTGTCCGTGTGTGTGTGCATGTGTGTGTGTCCGTGTGTGTGTCTGTTTATGCATGTTCTTCTGTGTGTATGTGTATGTGCCCATGTGTGTGTGTGTGTGTGTGTGTGTTTATGCATGTTCTTCTGTTTGTGTGTGTGTGTGCATGTGTGTGTGTCCATGTCTGTGTGTGTGTGTGTGTGTGTGTGTGTGTGCATGTTCTTCTGTTTGTGTGTGTGTGTGCATGTGTGTGTGTCCATGTCTGTGTGTGTGTGTGTGTGTGTGTGTGTGCATGTGTGTGTGTGTGTCTGTGTGCATGTGTGTGTGTTTATGCATGTTCTTCTGTGTGTGTGTGTGTGTGTGTGTGTGTGTGTGTCCGTGTGTGTGTGTGTGTGTGTGTGTGTGTGTGTGTGTGTGTGTGCGCGTGTCCTCAGCTCACCCTTTGGCGGGGTCGTTGATGCACATGCCAAACTGCCGCGTGCCGGTGTCCATGCAGCGGCGGATCATCAGCCGGTAGCGGGGCTCGAACACGTGCAGCGGGCAGGGCACCGTGGGGTACGCCATGGTGCACACAAACACCGGCACGCGCCGCGTCAGGCTGCAACACAGCAGGACAGCCCCGGTGGTCATGACCCACGGCCCACAACAACAGAACAGGACATAACAGGACAGGACATAACATAACATAACAGGACGTGGCGTGACACATGACTCTGTTCATCTCTAGCTGCCGTTATAACATATTCTAATTGAACAAGGCGAACACGCCTACGGCCTAAACACACAACGCGGCTCCCATGGGATGAGATCAGGTGACGGGTGGGGGTGAGGAGGTGAGGAGGTGAGGTGAGGAAAAGGAGGAGGGGAGGAAGAGAGAGAGAGCGAGGGAGCAGGGAAGTGAGGAAAGTAAGAGGGTCAGATGCTTAGGAGATTGAAGAGATTAGAAGTTGAGGAGGTGAGAGGGTGAGGAGGTGAGACGCTGAGGGAGGCAGGGGAGGTGGGGGTGGGGGGGGGGGGCGCGACTCACTCGGACAGCTCCTGCGTCTCCTCCAGGTGGGTCTTGCTCCTCTCGGCGTGCTCCTCCCCCAGCTGCTCCCTGATGAGGTCATCCAGAACCCGGGTCACCACATACTTTCTAGACGCCAAGTACTGGAGAGATAGAGATAGAGAGAGAGAGAGAGAGAGAGAGAGAGAGAGAGAGAGAGAGAGAGAAGAGTGGAGGAGACAGATGGAGGACAGATGGGTGAGAGGGACAGAGAGATGGAGAGAAAGAAGAAGAAGGGGGGGAGAGAGTGAGAGAAAGAAACAACAGAGCGGTTAGTCCAACATGCGACGTGGCAGAACACAGCGGCCTCCAAGTCCCCGCGACATGGTGCAGCCGTGTGTGGCGTCAGCGTGCTGCTCACCTCCTTGAGGCTCTCCTTGCAGAGGGGACACTGGGGCGTGTGGTCCAGGCACCGCTCCAGACAGCTCTTGCAGAAGGTGTGTCCGCAGGGGGTGGTGACGGGCTCGTAGAACAGCCTGGACACAAGGGGCCACACAACGCCGTCATGTGGTCGTAGGGCACACACACACACACACACACGTCGATGGACGAGCTGCTGGAACGCAGCCGTGGGGGGGGGGGTCTACACGCTCACACTGGGGATGACCGGCCAACATCAGCCACCGCGTTGTTGGAGCGGGAACCCAGAGTGGCCTTCAGCTGTCAAATGGAAAACGGCCACCTGACGATAGACAGCCAGCTGGCTAACCTTGGGCATTACTTAAGGTGCTGCACTTAAGGCCTAAGAGCCGTTATTGGAGAGTTATTTGCCACAACAGAGACATCCATCAGCTGTTGGCGAAATGCGGTGGGAGAATATCCGTTTGACGGTTGCCTGCCAATTCAGATTTTAGACCACTGGCTCCATTCCGAGGGGATGGGATATTGTTGTTGTCGTTTCCTTCCAGAAATTGCCCCCCTTTCGACTAAAATGACTAAAATGCCAACAAAGTCTTCAGCCATGTTTTAACGGAGGAGCCCTGTTATCAGCTGGCGTTAGGGCCGGCCCTTTAACGGTGTGTGTGTGTGTGTGTGTGTGTGTGTGTGTGTGTGTGTGTGTGTGTAGGTGTGTGTGTATGTGTGTGTGTGTGTGTGTGTGTAGGTGTGTGTGTGTGTGTGTGTGTGTGTGTGTGTGTGTGTGTGTAGGTGTGTGTGTGTGTGTGTGTGTGTAGGTGTGTGTGTGTAGGTGTGTGTGTGTGTGTGTGTAGGTGTGTGTGTGTGTGTGTAGGTGTGTGTGTGTGTGTGTAGGTGTGTGTGTGTGTGTGTGTGTGTGTGTGTGTGTGTGTGTGTGTGTGTGTGTGTGTGTAGGTGTGTGTGTGTGTGTGTAGGTGTGTGTGTGTGTGTAGGTGTGTGTGTAGGTGTGTGTGTGTGTGTGTGTGTGTAGCGTGTGAGTGTGTGTGTGTGTGTGTGTGTGTGTGTGTGTTTGTGTGTAGGTGTGTGTGTGTGTAGGTGTGTGTGTGTGTGTGTGTGTGTGTGTGTGTGTGTGTGTGTGTGTGTGAGTGTGTGTGTGTGTGTGTGTGTGTGTGCGTGCGTGCGTGCGTGCGTGCGTGCGTGCGTGTGTAGGTGTGTGTGTGTGTGTGTGTGTGTGTGTGTGTGTGTGTGTGTGTGTGTGTGTGTAATGTGTGAGTGTGTGTGTGTGTGTGTGTAGGTGTGTGTGTGTGTGTGGAACGTGTGAGTGTGTGTGTGTGTGTAACGTGTGAGTGTGTGTGTGTGTGTGTGTGTGTGTGTAGGTGTGTGTGTGTGTGTGTGTGTGTGTAACGTGTGAGTGTGTGTGTGTGTGTGTGTGTGTGTGTGTGTGTAGGTGTGTGTGTGTGTGTAGGTGTGTGTGTGTGTGTGTGTGTGTGTGTGTGTGTGTGAGTGTGTGTGTGTGTGTGTGTGTGCGTGCGTGCGTGCGTGCGTGCGTGTGTAGGTGTGTGTGTGTGAGTGTGTGTGTGTGTGTGTGTGTGTGTGTGTGTGTGTGTGTGTGTGTGTGTGTGTGTGTGTGTGTGTAATGTGTGAGTGTGTGTGTGTGTGTGTGTAGGTGTGTGTGTGTGTGTGGAACGTGTGAGTGTGTGTGTGTGTGTAACGTGTGAGTGTGTGTGTGTCTGTGTGTGTGTGTGTAGGTGTGTGTGTGTGTGTGTGTGTGTGTAACGTGTGAGTGTGTGTGTGTGTGTGTGTGTGTGTGTGTGTGTGTGTGTGTGTAGGTGTGTGTGTGTGTGTGTGTGTGTAGGTGTGTGTGTGTGTGTGTGTGTGTGTGTGTGTGTGTGTGTGTGTGTGTGTGTAGGTGTGTGTGTGTGTGTATGTGTGTGTGTGTGTGTGTGTGTGTGTGTGTGTGTGTGTGTGTGTGTGTGTGTTTGTGTGTAGGTGTGTGTGTGTGTAGGTGTGTGTGTAGGTGTGTATGTGTGTGTGTGTGTGTGTGTGTGTGTGTGTAGGTGTGTGTGTGTGTGTGTGTGTGTAGGTGTGTGTGTGTGTGTGTGTGTGTGTGTGTAGGTGTGTGTGTGTGTGTGTGTGTGTGTGTGTGTGTGTGTGTGTGTGTGTGTAGGTGTGTGTGTGTGTGTAGGTGTGTATGTGTGTGTGTGTGTGTGTAGGTGTGTGTGTGTGTGTGTGTAACGTGCGAGGGGGGGTTTCGGTGCGGGAACAGAGCAGGCCCGGCGTCTCTCACCTGATGCAGAGGGCACACTCCAGGTCGCTGGGGTGCAGCTGGTCCCGGGGGAAGGACCTCCGGGCGGGGGGCCGGCTGGCCTGGTCCCGGGGCTCGGCGCTCTGATCCGCTGCGGCCGGGCCAAGAACATGGAGACATTGAACATGGAGTCACCACAGGGGGGGGAGGGCCGCGTATCCACATGGGGGCCGAGACCCCCGGGGAGGGCATGGTCGTGATTTCGCGACAGTGTATTACTACTCTATGGTTATGCAGTGTGTGCTGTGAGGCAAGTCCGGGTGTGCCGTGGGATTTTGTGACAGCCATACATTATTATTGCAATATACAACTACACAAAAATTATTATTATTAAAATTAAAATTATTATTTATTCAATAAATGACTCATTTCATTATACAGAGGCAAACTATATACCTAAAAACAATTCATTAATTCTCGCCTCATGTTTAATTTTGTGACCTGTCTGGTTTAAATGGGTGTGTTGCTGCTTTGATGAAGTCTAATTTGATAAAGTTTCAAGTTAATATTTGAAATATTTGGTTAGTAAATTTCATGAGTAATATGAGTCTTTGTCACATTTTATTTGGCATTAGTAAATAATTATGCAAATTTACAGATATTTACATGATATGAGTGATAACACGTTTTATAAAGGCTATTTTGCACATTAGTTGTGCCTTGAGATTTTTACTTGTCCTTTCGTGTGCCTTGGGCACAAAAAGTTTGGGAACCACTGGCATAGACTGTCACCAAACGACACTGGCATAGACTGTCACTAAAAAACGACAAATTGGCCATTTTCTATCATAAAGTTTAGAGTTTGATTGGCATTGTGGCATTACATAACAACTGATATTTTAGTTAACATTGACAGATGTAAGATATACAGTATATAAGGAGTTAGTTCAAATACTGACATCCTTGCAGTAAGTGGGTATTTTTGACATGTTATGATAAGCTACTGGGGTTTTAGTACATTCAGTGCACAGTATATATCCTGATGATCAATATTAAGTTGTAGTCTAGTACTGAATGTGTGTGTAATTTCTGACAAGCACCGGCCAGCCCATCCTCTACATGCATGTGGCCACCCTGGAGCCACCCAGCACCCTGTAGCCACCCTGGAGATGCCCTGCACCCTGGAGCCATCCTGCACCCTGTAGCCACCCTGGAGATGCCCTGCACCCTGTAGCTACCCTGCACCCTGTAGCCACCCTGCACCCTGTAGCCACCCTGCACCCTGTAGCTACCCTGCACCCTGTAGCTACCCTGCACCCTGTAGCTACCCTGCACCCTGTAGCTACCTTGCACCCTGTAGCCGCCCTGCACCCTGTAGCCACCCTGCACCCTTTAGCTACCCTGCACCCTGTAGCCACCCTGCACCCTGTAGCTACCCTGCACCCTGTAGCCACCCTGCACCCTGTAGCTACCCTGCACCCTGTAGCTACCTTGCACCCTGTAGCTACCTTGCACCCTGTAGCCACCCTGCACCCTGTAGCTACCCTGCACCCTGTAGCCGCCCTGCACCCTGTAGCCACCCTGCACCCTGTAGCCGCCCTGCACCCTGTAGCCGCCCTGCACCCTGCACCCCAGCGCTCCATGACCGTTACCACCAGCGCCCCACTGACCTCCTTGTCTCTTCTGCTTGCTCCCCCCGACGCGCTGCACCCCGGGTCCCGCCCCCGCCCCCGACAGCTTCCTCTTCAGCAGCCCCGCCCTGTCCTGGTCGCCCAGCTGGGGGGCGGACCACACGCGCTTCAGCCCCTCCCCCTCGAGGCTGATGGCGAAGCCGGCGGCGAGGCCGCGGAGCGAGTTGGCCCGGCTCAGCGAGGCGCGCTCGGCGCCCTCCGTGGGCTCGTCTGTCTGTGGGGGGGGGGGGGGGGAAAGGAGGCACGGCGTTGGTAACTCACATGGGACGTTCGAGTGAACGCCAAACCGTGGCGTGGTACGCCGCGGCCTGGCGGTGGAGCTGCGGATACGGCTCAGCCCCGCAAGCAATTTCCCTCCGAGTCACTTTGGATGAAAGAGTCCGCCAGGTGAGCAAACAGTAAGTGTTTAACAATAAACACGGACCAAAACAAACAGCGGCGGTCGACCAAACAGGATGCTGACCTTCTCTGCGTCGGGGGGGGCGTGCAGCGAGGCGGCGCGGGTCAGGTGGTGTTGGTGGTCCGGGGGTCCGGTTTGTTCCGGGTCGGCGGCGGTGGCGGCGGCGAGGGTTTTGCCGCGGAGGTGTGGCGAGGCGTTGCTCTGCGTGGTCGCCCTCAGGCCCTCCTTCAGGGCGTCGCCGGCAGGAGAGAGGAGGTCACACAGGATCTGACCCAAGAAGAAGAAGGAGAAGAAGTTCAGCTTGGTCCATTTTGAGTGTCTCAAAATGGAGGCTGTGATGCAGAGCTCTGAGGACGTGCGGAGGTAAACATAAACATTTTCCAGGGGGAACATATGGAATTGAACACATCCAGATAGTGGGTAGGAGGGCGGCACGGTGGTGCAGTGGTTAGCACTGTCGCCTCACAGCAAGAGAGTTCTGGGTTCGAATCCACCTGGGACCCGGGACCTTTCTGTGTGGAGTTTGCATGTTCTCCCCGTGCTTGCGTGGGTTCTCTCCGGGTACCCCGGCTTCCTCCCACAGACCAAAAACATGCAGGTTGGGGATTAGGTTAATTGGTGTCTCTAAATTGACCATAGGTGTGTATGTGAGTGTGAATGGTTGGTCGTCTATATATGTTAGCCCTGTGATAGGCTGGCGACCTGTCCAGGGTGTACCCCGCCTCTCGCCCGTTGCAGCTAGGATTGGCTCCAGGCCCCCCGCGACCCTCGTAGAGGATAAGCGGTTTTGATAATGAATGGATGGAGATGGCGGGTAGGGGAGCATAGGGGTTAGGGTGTTTGACTCCCATCAAGGAAGGAACAGGGTTCGATCCCCGCGGTCCCACTGTATCCCACAGGTAAGGATAAACTCAGGACATCGAATGCCGCAATGAAAGAAAAATCGAAATGAATGTTTTTGCCGAAAGGCTGGTGCGGAACAAGCTCGTCTTGAAGTAAAAGCCTGAGGTAAACAGAGGCTGGTTCAGAGCAGGTCACACCAGACTGAACACGCAGCGCCGTGCCTGGCCTCACTAATGTGCTGCTAAACTGGCTCTCATCGAATCATGAGACTGTCTCATTGATCCATTTATCCTTTCTATCCAATGTGTTGATTCACGTAACTATTGATTTATCCTACCCGCAGTCCTTTTCTCCAGCTGATAAGCACTATCTCAGGCTTATCCACTGGTGGGAGGACACGGAGAAACACAGAAGACAACAACAGCTCGATACAGAACGCATCAACAACATGGAAGTAGTTCCTACAATGCAACGTTCACGTTTTAATTTTAATTCATTTTTGGCTCAATATATTCATCCCGATGGCAGAACTTTTCTGTGTGTGTGCAAAAATCCTAAAATTAAACCCAATCACTGACGATTTTAAACGAAATGCGAGTGTTGATTAGTGGTTGCACGGGCAGGAGTTGTCGAACGTAATCACATTCACGAGCTACTTGGGGAAATAGAAAATAAGGATGTGATTGAAGAGAGTATTGATAGTCTATCTTCTGTGGCAGCAGCGGCTCTCTGACATCTATCTAATGAGCATTTTAATGAGCTATATTTCTATAAAGCTGTCACCTGGAGCTATGGCCGACTTGATGACTACCGGTACTTAAAATCACAGCAAAAGTTTGTTCATTAAACATAAACATCTCATAATGTTCTATTTATGAGACATTTTTGTTCATAAATGCCATTGAGAAATATATGAAAAGCCTAGGCAAAATGTAATTATACAACAATTAAAAACGTTTTGTAATTTTTGTTGAAATCATTCTAAAATGATCCTGATTATCATACGATAATACAGTAATATAGTAATAGGTGGCCTATTGGGCAATACTGGGTGTATAAAACTATTCACTTTTAAAGAAATGTATGAAAACACTGGACAAATCTTGCCTATAAAACTAAATCAGTGCAGCCGTCTTGGGCCTTGAGAAGGCATCCTTCTCAAGGATCAGAGCATCCTTGCCAGGAGCACTGTGGCCAGACTCGTCTCTATCAGGGACTGCATAGGGTTGGCCGTCAAGGCTGACAGCAGAGTCTATTATCAAAGTGAAACGTCGCTTTGCACAAAACAGTCTGGATGTCATGCCTGGGATAAAAAAAGCGACGTGTTCATCGGACAAGCTCACAGAGCTGTTGGGTGTTTTTCCAGTACTTTGTGACGACGCCTGATCCACTGCGGCAGTCCCAATACACGACGTACAACCGCATCATAACATGTGAAAGCGTGAGAGAGCCATGGGGGTGGTCCTAGCATCGCGCCATGGGTCAATGAGAGCCGCGGCAGACGGTTCGGCCGTCCAGATCCCTCACCATTTCTACTTGTCTTCTGGCCCGGGTGAAGTCGCCGTCCATCACCAGGCACTGGAGGAAGACCTGCAGAGACTCGTCTGTCTGTCCCATGGCATGGAGCACCGTGGCCTTCCTGAAGAACCCCTGGGGGACAGGAAGGGAGGAGGAATCAATCGCTGCAACTTTATTTATTGACCACTTTTTGTACTAAAACTGCATTACAAAGTGCTGAACAAGGAACACGTGAAAGTATGCATTTTGTTTCTAAGAAAGACATTTGCCCTACAAAATGTGCAAGTCAAGGATAAAATAAAAGTAAACATTAAACCTTCATTAATCTTAATTAGGACATATGAAAAGGTTCAAGAAGTATTATCCCCAAGGCCGTCCTAACGCGGCCATCGATTCTCTGACCTTTACTGACAGTAAACAGTAATGGCTTCTCTGAGCTGACATAACAGCTGTTCCTGAGTCACCTCAGTGTCCGGCTAGAAAAGGTCCAGACTGAGTGGGAGGCTGTGGCGTAACCATTGAAGGACCCTGTGCACGTCAGTCTCTTTCTGCCTCGCATAGGGAGCACTCATTCCAAGGGTTTGTATGCTGACATACAATATCATTCAAATAACTGGCGTAGCCTATAAACAAGTCTGGAGGTGCTGGCATACTGACCGACATACAGAGAGGGTCTGACTCACTGTAAAGGTGTAGCACATGCACACTTGGTGCTAAATAAAACTATTCAGCCAAACTAATCACCAAAACTTGTTTAATTATGCAATAGACATATCAAATTCTAATGTAACCCGGTAGTAATTAAGATGATAATCGTCAGACCAGCAGTATCAGCATCACTACTAGGTCTACTACTACTACTGCTACCACCACTAACTACCACTCACAGCTACCATTACACTTACCACTAACACAGACAAAACACCATTGAAAATAAGATAATGTGTTCAGACAACGCCGGAATTCCACCAATCAGGAGCCAGAGAGAGAGAGAGAGAGAGAGAGAGAGAGCGAGAGAGAGAGCGAGCGATAGAGGGAGAGCGAGAGAGAGAGTGATAGAGTGTGAGAGAGCGAGAGAGGTCGCAAGGCCCGGAACGTTCCAGAGGACTCACTTCTGCCGAAGGTCGGGCGTTGAGGCAGAACTCTGCGTCCTCCAGGGCGAGGCGGTACTGTCCGAGAGCCGTGTACGCCTCCGCCCGGCACAACCTCGCCAACATGGCCGCCGACGACGCCACCTTGGACCCTACGGACAAGGGGAGGGACAAGACGCTGATTGGTGGGTTGGTATCAGGTGCTCAGGGAACTAAAACTGTGATTGGGCCAAATCAGAGTTTTTGAGACAAAACATCACGTTCCATTCTGAACGTGTCAAACAACGACCAAATTCTATCCCGAGACAGTTATACAACTATAAACAACCTTCAATCCACAAATATGTTGAGCTGGGAGAGGATGAGACAGGACAGCATGAGGCTGTTCAGTAAGAGACGTGTTGATGAATGGAGCAGGGCAGCCGAGTGGCAATGTGGGGGTTTAGCTCCCAGCCGAAAGGTTTCGGGTTCAATGCCCACGCTCAACCTTGAGGCTTCCCTGAGCAACATAACCCCCGACATGCTCCGAGATGACAGGAAGATCAGAGGAATCCACGTCATAATGGGAGAAAATGTCATGAGTGGAATGCAACGTTGTTATTTACGTCCAGCGAGATAAGGATATGTTTTTCTTACTTTGTATACAAGGGGAGGACATTCAATGTCTTAGATGGGAATGACACACCAGTTAAAAGGTTCTGCATAACCCTCTTGCTTTATGAAAGATACTCTGTGCATAAGGGCTTACACATGCCCGCATTAAGGTGTGTGACGAGAGCACCATGTTGAACTCGAACAAAAACAGACACACAAGCTGCAACCATGGAGCTCAACTCTTTGCTCCATAAAGTCACCAGAGTTCTTTCTTCGCCGCCTGTGAGCACAAAATGGTGGAATCATTTCATAACAGTTCCATGAATGATCTCGCCTTTCTGTGTCAGGACAAGAGGCGAGACTTCAACTGGAACAGCATGAAACACGTGCTGCATGTTATGTCACTAAAAGGGGCTATGACATAACACACAATACACACAATGAATTATCAACTCCACACTGACTTCGGCATGTCAAGCGCTTGGCACTAGATGTGCTCTTCTCAAGTGTGTTTAAGTAACAGATGGGGGGGGGGGGGGGGGGGGGGGGGGGGCTATAGGGGCTGAGTACTATATCACTTGAACCTGATAACCCACCACAGTGAAACTTCTGAACTTGGGGCTTTAATATTTCCACATCATTACGAAGATGGGTTATGACAAAAA
This sequence comes from Urophycis tenuis, assembly GCA_036785325.1. Taxonomy (NCBI): domain Eukaryota; kingdom Metazoa; phylum Chordata; class Actinopteri; order Gadiformes; family Phycidae; genus Urophycis; species Urophycis tenuis. The sequence goes on from JAXIVH010000001.1 coordinate 12,477,132, forward strand.
TGGTTGTAACCATTTGGAATTGTTTGCAGCCCTTTCACGGTAGATCTAAGTTTTACAGTGCTAAACAACTATAGAATGCATTGTGACGTAAAGGTATTTGGGCTAAGTATCAAATGTTAACATGAAATAACCAAAATGTGAGCAAATAAGTGAAGGTCTGGATGTTTTATGAATAAGTAGTCTGTCTGTGGATGTCAGCACAGACAAAATGATGGGCCAGCGTGATTCTATATTGTTCTACACATAGTTAGGCTATATTGGTATGGCCCATCATCAAACCCCCCTAAAATCTGTTTTTAGAAGCTTAATGTAACATGACACTGGGCAAAACAGCCACAGCCATCAACCACACCATCCAAATTCCACTTCAAAATAAGAGATTGTGGGTTTGTTGTCTGTAGAAACACTTTACAGTGCTGTCAGCTTTTCAGTTGCATTGAATGCATTTACAAACATATTACAGATTAGGCTATTACAAAGTTACAAAACCTCGGCCAAGGTGTCACGATTGGCCTTACGCAACCGACGCGAACTGCGCATGCCTGTGGGTCACTACTCACACGTTACTGCGCATGTCTCGGTTGCAACAATTAAGTAACAGCGTCGCACGCCTGTTACGTGATGGGAAAAAATGTAGGGTCAGTTGAATTCCGTCAGGGATTATCCCTGTAAAGTATATTTGGACACCCTGTATGATGGGACGCACTGACCTTGGACAGTCCAATGTAACATCACATCACATACCATAACATATCATAACACAGTAGACTAGTTCTCCATATCCTCCCAAACTCACCTGGCCGAATAACGTCTGACACCAGCGACACGGCCGCCTTAAAGCGTCTACTCGCCGTCAGCTCCTGGATCTCACATATCGTCTTGTAGGTGTCCAGCTCCTCGGGGAAGAATCTCCCCAGGAGCCCGCCCAACACCACGTTCACTTTGCGCGGTTCCCCGGCTGCGTGTGCGCCGCGCAACGGCTCGCCGCACGCCTGGCACCGAGAGAGGTGGCCGCGGTGCACACAGCGCCTGCAGTACGAGTGTCCGCACGGCAGAGTCACCGGTTCGCCCAGAAAACAACCACAACCCGGACAGTCAAACATGTCGGTGTCCTCGCACGACCCGGGTCCCCCCTCGGGTTCCGGGACGACCCTCTTGAAGTTGCGCAGGACGCAGTCCACTAAAGCGCCGAGCTGCTCGGGTCGCACCGAGCCGCATCGCATGGCCGCGGCGAAACAATCCACGGCTTCCTTAAGACGGTTTTCGGACGCCAACGCGTCGGCTTTCTGCAGAATAAGTTCGCGGTGGTCGACTTGATCTTCATCTCTCCACTCGCACTCCGAGTCGGTCTCGATGAAGAAGACACCCTCCTCTTCGTCGGACGCGGCCTCCACCTCGGGCTGCTGAAGCGACATCTCGAGATAAGATCTGATCAATCCGATTACTGTATTCTAAACTGCGTCCCGGCTCCCATTTCAAGTGATTTCCTGCGGTGGAGACGCGGTGACTCGCCGTACACACAGAGGTGCGGGCAGCCGTGGATTGCGTAATAATAATGCGGTCACATGGTGGCGAATGGGGCTCGCTGATTGGCGAGGATGTCCCTGTTACAAAACCCGTGTGGGGAAGTTTCATAACCCTGGTACGTGGATGTTGATGATCCGGGCCGCTGGTACACGCACGCAGATCAAGGTGGTCTTATCACTGACTTGTAGCACCTATGGGTGCTGGATGGGTTGTTTTACATATTGCACGTAATGTACAGACTATAGCCTGCATCTTGCATTATCACTTGGCTGCAGTGCACCTAAATAAGTAAATAGGTCGGCACTGTGTAAATAATTCTACATAGATGCTGAACAATCTGCTCTATTCTAGATTAGAATACATGTTTTTGTTAACGATAATTATTTGGGCAATTTTCACGCAAGGAGTGTAGGATTGGTAACGTGTTGATAGAAGTGGAGCGCACCCCTGTAGGGCTTCATTTCCACCACTAGATGTCAGTGTTGAACCGTGAACGCGTCGTCGAGGGTCGTTCAATAAGTCGTGTGTCTGGCTGGAAGCTTGACCGTGAAAAAAAACAAAAGTTTTATACCATGGTTTAAAAGAAGTCTGTGGTTTAAGCTGTGGATGGATGCACCATGGACCGATGGGCTGACTAATTTACATCTACTTACCTACAAAAGTCACACTTTCCTACACTGTGCTCCTCAAAGCTCCATCCTTCATCCTAGAGAACTTCCAAGACTGTGATATGAAATAGCATGGATGTAAAGCCACGCACAGCACACAGTAGCAGCTCGTCCTGACAGCGGAGCTCTGCCGCCCCCCAGTGGAGACGATGCGTATGTGCAGCATATCTGTTCATTCCTGTCCCTTAAATGCCTCAGTTGCCAGTGAAGTTGTTCGTATTTTAATGCCACCGTGGGATGACGCTCCATTTCTGTTGCCCTGGCGATGGCAGGTGATCCATCACAGTGTTTGTACTCTGCGTGAGGCTGCGTGACCCTCTCACCTCACCGCGGCAGGTATTTAGCGCGGCGGTGGGACTTCTCGTGGTCAAACGTGACTACTCGCTAACCTCGCCAGGAGGTTAAGCGAAGGGCTCAGGGCTCCGTTGATGCTGCTAAAAATACACTGCATCACACATACACACACACGCACACACGCACACACGCACGCACACAAACACACATACACACATCCATAACCACGACACACACAACCATATCTACTACACACACTGTGCCATGCTGGTTCTTGATGGGCAGCCTCTTTCAAACCAAGGTGTAATGATAATCATGGCATTAAATACCATTGAAAACTGTCATTTAAAAAAAACAACTGTTCTCAGGCTCTTCAAATGTTTCCGTTTCCTCTGAGGATCCTCGGTTTCAACTCAAATGCAAACGAGACACGAATGCTCCTGTTACACTGTTATAGTTGTTTGTTATACCAGCATGTATGTAACATTGTACAGTGAGTGACTGTTGTATACTGTTATACCAGCAGTATATAACAGTCACTGGGTGGGCATCATCACCTAACCGCCCCTTGCTCTGCAGCCGCCCGGCATCTGAGGCTCCCGTCATGGTCGCCTGGCGGCCATGACGGTGCGCTGAGTGAGTTCGTCTCACAGAGCACGCTGGCACGCTGTGTGTGCTGCACACAGCAGGGTAAAGGGGGCGTTTAGCAGACGCTTTTGTCCAAAGTGACTTACAATCAGTACATTTGTGGGGTTCGACGTGTGGACAGTCGAAGGAGCAGGGGGGGGGATCAAGGGGATCGAACCGCCGACCCTACGGTGAGTGGACGACCCGCTCTGTCCACCCGCTCTGCCCACTGAGCTACTGCCGCCCCTTCAAATAAGCAGGGCTCTGCTTAAGGCTCAGTAGGTAGAGCAGGTGGACAGAGCGGGTCGTCCACTCACCGTAGGGTCGGTGGTTCGATCCCCTCGATCCCCCACCTCCTCCACATGTCGAACCCCACAAATGTACTGACTGTGAGTCGCTTTGGACCGAAGCGTCTGCTAAACGCCCTCTTTACCCTTTACAGCAGCTTCCGAAGGGCAGCGCTCCTCTGGCCGACGCTCCCACAGGAAGCTGAGGATGGGGTTCTGAACAGTCGGGGCAGCGACTTGAGTGTCAGCGCTCACTCAGCAGAGCGTGCGTGTGTGTGTGTGTGTGTGTGTGTGTTCAGAGCCGGCGCCGCAGCACCGGCGAACCACAAGCACCTCACACACACACACACACACACACACACACACACACACACACACACACACACACGCTCTCCCGGGAGACGGCGGGAGCTCTCAGCCAATCAGAGCCCGCTGACACACCGTGCACATGCACACACACGACCAGGCCCCGGTCCACACCACCACCACCTGGGTGGCCAGACGGGTCCCGTATTGTTGTCTCGCAGAGGCTGCACGTGCCTGCTGGCACCCAGTGTGTTGTGATGTGTGAGAGAGCTGCCTGTCTGTGTGTGCTGTGTGTGTGTGTGTGTGCGTGCGATGGTTTGTGCATGCATGTTTGTGATTGTGTGTGTGTGTGTTTGTGTGTGCGATGGTTTGTGCATGCATGTTTGTGATTGTGTGTGTGTGTGTGTGCGTGCGATGGTTTGTGCATGCATGTTTATGATTGTGTGTGTGTGTGTACGATGGTTTGTGCATGCATGTTTGTGATTGTGTGTGCGTGTGTTTGTGTGCGTGCGATGGTTTGTGCATGCATGTTTGTGATTGTGTGTGTGTGTGTTTGTGTGCGTGCGATGGTTTGTGCATGCATGTTTGTGATTGTGTGTGTGTGTGTGTGTGATGGTTTGTGCATGCATGTTTGTGGTTGTGTGTGTCTGTGTGTGTGTGTGCGATGGTTTGTGCATGCATGTTTGTGATTGTGTGTGTGTGTGTGTGTTTGTGTGCGTGCGATGGTTTGTGCATGCATGTTTGTGATTGTGTGTGTGTGTGTGTGCGTGCGATGGTTTGTGCATGCATGTTTGTGAATGTGTGTGTGCGATGGTTTGTGCATGCATGTTTGTAATTGTGTGTGTGTGTGTGTGTGTGTGTGTGTGTGTGTGTGATGGTTTGTATAATGAAAGGAATGCAGGTTTGATAATGAAGACTCTTCGCCTTGGCAGGGCTGTGTGAGCACAGCCAGATAACATCACATACCTGCCAGCTGATCACACTCTCACAACCTTTCCCACGTTGATAAACACAAGGCAACACGTGTATGTCTATATGTTCACGTCCACGACTGAGTGTTTGTGTGTGTGTAGTCGTTTGTGTGTGCTTGTTTGTGTGTGTGTGTGTGTGTGTGTGTGTGTGTGTGTGTGTGTGTGTTTGTGTGTGAACGCGATTGCATACTAGAATTCCTTTTGTATGTGGTTGTTGTGTAGTGGTGTTGTGATTAATGTGTGTATTTACTGTACGCTTTATGACTGAGGCTTGTTAATGTTTCAACTATTAGATTGCATAACATGTGTATGGATGTTACCTACAGTATGTCACAAGTATTGTTTGTGGAACATATATATGTATTTATGTTTGGGTTTGGGTTTGTGTTTGTGTGTGCATGTGTGTGTGGTCTGTGTTTGTGTATGTGTGTGTTTCTGTCTCTATGTATGCATATGTGTGTGTTTCTGTCTCTATGTATGCATGCATGCTACACACATGCCACGTACGTTTTATATGATTGCCAAATCACACTAATGAATCACATGAACTCCCTAGCGTGTGTGTCTGTCTGTGATGTTTTTCCCACACAGAGACGTCCCTGTTGGCCGACCAGAGGGTCCGTGTGTGGAGCGAGACCCCGGGGACAGAGCGCAGCCCACAGCAGCTGAGGTCCAGACAGGGCCAGCTCTCTTCTCCAGATATGATTCAATTAGACCTGGAAGGACCAGCCTGTGCTCTGAGACAGGCCTGGGACTGTCTGTACTCAACTCTGCTGCACTGTATATACAACTCTGCTGCACTGTCTGTACAACTCTGCTGCACTGTCTGTACAACTCTGCTGCACTGTATGTAGAACTCTGCTGCACTGTCTGTACAACTCTGCTGCACTGTCTGTACAACTCTGCTGCACTGTCTGTACAACTCTGCTGCACTGTCTGTATAACTCGGCTGCAATGTGTACAGTTCTATTCGCATGTCACAACTGTTGGGACATACACAGCACGGACATGGAGTTATTTCAAGTTCGGTGTTGTAGTTGTATTGGCTTGGTGTTATTTGGATAACTGTGCAGGAAAATGCACTTAGAAACTTAAAATTAACATTAACATTAATTCACTAGTTTGTTCATGTAAAATCACTCTTCAGTCGGTAGTTTAATATGAAGTAGTTATGATGTTTAACAAACCAAACCTTCTAAGCCAGCCAAAGTGACCCATAACAACTGCTTTATAGATAGTTCCATGATTAACAACCAGAGGCAAAGCCAACGCCCTGCTAGCCTATAAAGAATATTAATATGATCTCTTGAAGTTTTAATTTCTCTTTAATTTCTCCAACCCAAACAAGAGATAACTATCCACAGAAGACGACAGCGTTGTTTTAATACATTTAATAGTGCACTGTGATTAACCTGTACAGAAATAATATTAATAAAAAAGATAAAACATTTGTTCATTTCTGTAACATAAAGCTTAACATTTACATTAAAATAAGATGGTATGATACAAAAAACAAAACATTTATCTGAGGTATAAATACATTTACTTTAAATTAACTGTCATTGTCATGCGTGCCCTGCCGGCTGCAGGTGACATCAAT
>JAXIVH010000001.1:12483611-12533611 GCA_036785325.1 Urophycis tenuis
GATGCTCCGGGGGTCGTAATGGGCGAGAGACAATAGGATTAAAGTTTAAATCGAGAGCCATCTCCTGCCTGCACCTCCGGGGCGCTATGAGTCAAGCGTGTAGCCTAGCCTAGCTAACTGCTAAGCCACAAGATGTATCGAGAATTACCTCGCTAATTAGATAAACACGAGGCTAAAATAAGAGGCCCCCCCAAGAGGTTATTAGATAGAGCCGTGTGACTAAGAGGCAGGTGGTGGTGAGGCACCTCACTCGTTTGATATACCTACAGGTCGAGAGGGACTGGAACCCCGTACGCTTCAGGTCGGAGTCACACACAGCCTGGCCAATAAACTAACCTTCTAACCCCCTTTTTACCGGACAAGAACACCTTCCTTGTACATTTAAACTCAGCTCTGGGTCTGGTCTGTTACAGCCTGTTCCCAGCCCCCCGGTGTCTGAGCAGCCGCTTTGTGGGCCCTTCGGGGGGCTGGCAGGCCGCGGCGACAGGCGAGCAGAGCCCGCTCAATTAGCCAGCGTGTGACCCCCACACGGGGGAGAAGCCCCCCGACATCCCCCCCCCCCGCGCAGGCTCCGCTCAGAAGAGGTTCCCGGGAAGCCGGGGGCCTCCCGCGGCGCGCGAGCTCGCGGCGCCCGGAGGGGGCGGCCATTACCGCCATATGGTGGAAGCGTTGAACCCGAAGGCCTCCTCCTTTTTACGTTTCCTCCCGTTCCAGGAGAAGGAGGAATGAACTCTCGGAGGTGTTTCATTCGTGGGGGGAAGGTTTTAACCAAACCGCGGAAACCACAGCCGGCTGCTCGGACTGAAAATGCCACGGGGCGCGGGGGGGGGGGGGGCTTTCGGCGTCCCCCATCATTTAGCCCGTGACATCATCAGAGCCCCTTAAGTCTGCCGGCAGTTGCCGTTTTTCTTTATTTTCACTTTCGCAACAGCGCTGTCGTTCCTGGCGGCCGCGCAAACGGTGAGCTAACAGCGCAACGCAGAGCTAACAGCGCAACGGAGAGCTAACAGGGCCCGGTCAGACACGGGGGGGGGGGCGAGGAGGAGGTGGGGGCGTCGTGGACCCTGAACAACTCCAGGGAGGAGAGCGAGAGGTGCGAGGCCGCGGTGCCCGTGGGCGGCGGGCCGTTGGGTCGCTCCGCTCAGAGCTAAGCAACGCTGGCTCTCTGCAGGGGTATTCACACCATAAACAACCAGAGGGTATCACAGGCGGCGTGGCTAGGCTAAACGACCAGGGCTGCACTGATTGGCCGGCTCTTGTCCAAACAACATACCTGTTAGATGGGCCCCTGGGTTGTAAATATAACCTCGGTGTTGTTATTATTCCCGGTGTCGATAGTGGAGTGCTCGCGGCTTGAGCTATAATAACAATGTCTTTTGTGGGATTTCTTTTTCAGTAAAAACCCGTTAACAGTGTCAAGTCTTTAGCTTCAGCGCTGCTGGTGATGAATGTCAAATGTGAATGTCAAACCAGTGTAAATGACATGAGCTCGCTCTTTAGCTTCCTAGCGCTTAGCGTCTCACAGCTGCGGTCAATGGAGGCCTGTAGGAGTCGGTGTGTGCTGTGAGCTTTAGGCTGCTGTTACGGAATCCATGCCCTTATAGGACCTTGTTTTGCAGCCCAAGGGTTGGGAGAGACAGAAACATTTGACAGATCCCTCTGTCGCAGATCTGTAAGCATGCGGGAGTGAAGTCATTGTTTTCCAGCCAGCCGAGCCAGCGAGCGAGAGACCAAAACGATGTGGTGCCCGGCTAAGTGTTGCTTATTACAACAAAGAAATAATTTGAGGAATTGCAGTGGCGGGACCGTGATTGCTGAAGAGATTGCACAAGATAAATAAAAGCAAATATGCCATCTACAATTTCTGGCCGCTTGTGTATTCTACTTTCTTACAGGACCAGAACGCACAAATCAACGTCGCTTTGTCGGGATCCAACTGAAACCCACAAAAAGAGTCGACCCGTGAATGATCCCATGAGTCCACGTTCTTACCTTTTTACCCCGCATCTTCACCGCTCCTTCGTCCTTGAGGTCCTCAGACTCTCTCGTCTCGGGGGGGCCGGGGGTCTCCGGCTGGGGTCCACAGTGCGCAGCGACTGCCCGCGCCGCCTCCGTCTCCTCCGTCTCTCCATCTCCTCCACCGCGGAGCATGTGGTGTCTGGGCGGCCGTGGTGTTTGCTCTGACCATCTGGCCCGTCAGAGGCAGGTGGCTCACCTAGGCAACGGCCAGAGGCTCGGTTGCCAGGGAGTCCATCTGGTGTGAGGTCATCACCCACCACCTCTGGTGGGGCCTCTGTCTGAGGTCTCTGGAGGGTGCTGGTGTTTTCCTCTGAGTCCGTGTCGGTGGACTGTTGATCCAACGGCGCGTGGGCGAGACTCGAGGCGCTGTTGCTCTGCGTCTGTGGCGCTGAACCGGCGTCTGACTCCGGAGAGTTAAACTCGGGAATCGTGTCCAGTTTCGAAGCGCCGCTCTCCGCCTGTCCGTGTGAAGCTTTGGCCTGGCTCTCAGAAAAGGTCAAGTCATGGGATACTGAGCTCCGTTGAGATTCACAGCGGCCTTGTTTTCCATATTTTCGTGGACACACTGACCGGTGTTTGTGACTGGCCCGCTGTCCAGTTGTTGTCCAGATAACACACGGCTATTGATTCCCTCGGCGCAACGTTGAACTTTAACACCGGTTCCCCGGGCCGCCGCTGAACTCTGGCTGACTCCTGCTGCGTGGCCGCGGTCGAGCTGCCGAGCCCTCTGCTCTCCTCGGCCTGCCGCCATCCCCTCCATCTCCTCCATCTCCTCCATCTCCTCCATCTCCTCCATCTCCTCCATCTCCTTCATCTCCTCCATCTCCACGCCGTCAACACCTCGGCCCATCGCCGTGGCAGCAGCAGCGTCGTCTTCGTCGTCCTCCGCGGGGCCGACCGGACAAGACGGTCCCTGTGACGCCTCGGAGGGGAAAGGTGGGGCCGGGTGTTCGCGGGGGAGGCGGCGGCGGCGCCGTGGGCAGATCTAATCCCTCCGCCCTTATCCACAGCATCTACGACGCCGCCGCCACATTGGGATCCTGCCGCGTGGCATTCCTCCTCCGCCGCGCCTGAAGACGTGGCCTGGCTCATCTCGCCGTGAGACGCGGGGAAGAACGTCCTCCTTGCCCCCCGCGTCGGGCCGGACGCCGTTCCACTCCGGTGCGGCGGAACAGTCTGGCGCGGCGGCGTGGTCAGCCGAGGAGTGGGAAGGCTGGCCGTGGGCCCATCGGTGTGGCGCTCCATTGTGTGGCGCTGCCCTGGAGGTCCGCCAGGCTGCTCAACGGCAGGCGTGGACAGTAGGCCAGCCATTGTCCGGACTCATAGATATGCGCGGCGGTTGTCGTCGCTCCTCGGAAGCCATACGTTCGCCCGTGATGACATCATCATCATCATCGTATTCGTCCTCATCCTGGATGCCGCCGCCGCCGCCGCCATTGTGGGTTCCGTGGGCGTGCTCCGTATCGTCCTCCAGAACCGCTCGGCTTTCGTCCCAGCAGCTATCCACCGCACCGTTGAGAACCGCGCTGCTCGGCGGTCTATCTACCGGGCCGGGGGGCTCCTCCTCCCCGGGCGAGCTCTGGGGGGGGACACCGGGGACGGGGGGACTTCGGCGGGGGGGTCCGCATCTCCGCCCCGGTTCGGCCCGTCCCCCGACGGGCCGTCCTCCGCCTCTTCGCCCGCCGGGACCACGGCCCCCCCCCGCGACCACGCCTCCCCCCACAACCACGGCCCCCCCCATGACCACGGCGGCCCCCGCGGCCTCGGAACCCCCCGCCGCCACGCCTCCGGGGCCCCCCCTGTGGTGCCGGCACTCCGGCATGGACGCGCAGCGCACCCGGCGGCCATGTTTGGGGGGCGCCACGGCAACACACCAGGTCCAGGTCGTCCAGGCTGTACCGCAGCCCCCGCGCGGTGGGCCACCGGCCCCTCCCAGCTCCTCTTCCGCATGGCTACTGGCATGGTAGACCACCACCACCACCACCACCACCACCACCACCCACGCCCACCGCCGCTAGGCCATAGGCCGGGGACCAAGGACCAGGCAGACTCAGGGGCTGCTGCTCCTGTGGGGAGGAGGAGGAGGAGGAGGAGAGGAGTAAATGAGGAGAGATAGGTAGGATAAACGAGAGGAAGGAGGAAAGATAAGGAGGATAAACGAGAGGAGTAAAGGAGGAGAGATAAGGAGGATAAACGAGAGGAGTAAAGGAGGAGAGATGGGGAGGATAAACGAGAGGAGTAAAAGAGGAGACGGAGAGGAGTGGAGCAGAGGGCAGGCGAGGTGAAGGGTGAAGGAATTAAAAGAAAAATTAAGAGAGGAGAGAGAGCAGCAGAAAATTGGAGGGTAGAAGAGAAGAGATGAGAGGAGACAGGATAGGAGGGGTGAAGAAACAATAGGCCGAGAGGAGCACAGAGGAGTGAAGAAGGGGGGTGGGTGGGAAACATCAGTGTTTTGAGATTTCAACATAAGGGCTTAACTGAATTTGCAGAAAATAATCTGGCAAGTAATGCGTCAGTTTGAAAGTAAACAGCTGGACAGTTCTGGGTAGTAGTGGACTGTAATCGGGTTCCATTAGTCTTCCCTGGAAGTATAAACTTAGCCGGGCCTGTGTAAACTGACACAAACCACATTTCTACTGGACTTCACCACAAAGCCCACGGCCATCGCATATTTAAGGTGTTGCATTAATCACCTTGATGAATCACCCCATTATTGTACGTGGGATGATATTTTGAGACGCTTAGACTCTTATGTCACAACACTTTGTTTGAACAGAATGGCATTTCATTGAGCCAAGCCGCCAGGGCCAATATGACAGCTAAAAATATGTCTGTTATTGGATAAACACTAGTGTCCCCACACCGCCGGGGGAAACTTGTACAGTCAGGAATTGCGATGATGTAAAGGGGCGGACCGATCAGCCCCACAGAGCCCGGTGACAGCCGGGTGACACCGCTCGTACAGCGAGGGGTTAATCGCGCGTGGCGTGTGCTTGATTCAGACGGATCCATGATGTAATCGTTACATATACTTCTCTTCCTCAACACGATCGCACAACCAAATGGGGGAAAAAAGCCTTGCAACACTTTTAAAGCTGTATAGGGGCTGTGAGCTGTTGATGAATGTTGATATAATCCGCAATTATGGTAGGTGTAGTAATAATAACATCATAATATAATCTTCACTGGTACAGGTTGCACTGCAGCATAACTTTTGGTGTTTTCTTTGATCACACGGAAATATACATTAGACACTCACATCACAAATCATATATGGATATGAACAATCCACTTTGTATTACATATTGTTGTCGTAAACGACACTGACATTAAACTTCTAGTCCACCTCTGCTAACGCTGGGATCATAAACATAAGCCATGCAAACACCACCCAACTGTACATTGAGTGAAAACCAAAAGAAGAAATTGAATATCCATTACTGTGCACTTTGGATTCCCGGGGAGAGAAGCTGGACGGTCCAACTTCACCAGGACGTGACCTCAGAGCATCCGAGGTAAAACCACCACCTCCACCACCACCACCACCACCACACACTTCAAATAATGAAGAAGAAAAAAAACAGCTTCACAGCCTGGCTTGTGTCCCAGGCCGAGCGATCCCCAGCACCACCGCGTATCGGTCCGGTGAAAGGCGTGCGTCCGACAGACGCTTCAAGATCCACAACTGGCAGCAACTCTCCCCGAACGCACTCACTCAAGACTCAAGACTCAACGCTTCACCGCGGACCGCCTCCGTCCATCGCGCGGAGTCCTGACGCGTCTGCTGCTTCCAGTCCGCACCCCGGGGTCCTTAAATAACCGCCGCGCAAACAACACACGCAAAACACCCCGAGGAGGTGGAGAAGGGAGAAGGAGCGCGCACCGCTGGGCAGACGCCGGCGAGCGGGGGCCCAGGGGATGGCCGGGCCAGAGAGAGAGGAGGAGAGACGGCGCGGCAGGAAAGCTCCGCGCTGCGCTTCCATCTTGATCACATTAGCACTTTTTCTGCTGACGCCGAATGCCTACATGCAGCCAGAGCGGAGTAAGAGGGGCCGGCGCTCTTCTCTCTCCCCCACTCCTCCCCCCCTCCCCCCCCACCCCCCACCCCCGCTTTAAACTCGGGCACAGCGCGTCTCTGCCCCTCCCTCCCCCTCCCCTCACCTCACGAGACCCTCCCCGCTGGTTCTGACAGGGACTGTGACTCACATCCTTCGGGACCCCTCCCTGCCATGCTATTCCTGAGCGGCCAGCCAATCACATGCACACATTCACACCCGCATCCGTCCATCGTTCATTCATTCATTCATTCATTCTGTCCTCCGCCTTCCTCCAAATTCCTAACTTTTCTGCTGTTACATATGCTTCCCCCATTCCTCTCCCCCCCCCTCCCTCCTTTGGGGGTGAGGAACCCAGGTTCCTGACATTCTCTCTCTGTCTTTCTTTTACTACTCTCTTCCTCTTTCACTTTTATCGCTTTTTCGTTCTACTGCTCTCTCTCTCTCTCTCCTGTCTTCCCCCTATCTCTTTTCCTCCTCTCTATGGGGACATTCCTCAGCCCTCTGAGCTCCCCCTTGCCCCGTACTGCCTGAGAGGCCTCTATCTCGCTCTTACTTCTCTTTCTCTCCCCTCGCTCTCCATCTCTCCTAGCTCCTCTCATTCTTTCCCAGCCTGGGAGGCCTCTCTCTCTCTCTCTCTCTCTCTCTCTCTCTCTCTCTCTATTCATTTCTCTCCTCTCACTTCTCAACTCCCTCTTCATTTCTCACATGTCCCAGAAAGCCTCTCTCCAGTTCTTCTTCGTCTTCTTCTTCCCTCCCATCTGTCTCTACCTCCCCTGGCCTGGGCATGCTAATCACAACCAACTGGGGGGTAGACGGGGGGACGGGGGGGGGGGGGGGGTCTCTCTCTCTCTCTCTCTCTCTCTCCAGTTGGTTGTGATTAGCGTGGGGCTGCTCGGTGCGACCCCTGCTCCGGGTCCAAGGCGGGTCACGGTGATGTGTGGCCCTGCTGCCCTCTACACGCGCTGGCATGGAGGGTTCACCCATCAGAGATAACACAGCCGCTTGGCAAGTCAGTACCAGGCATGTTTGACTGTATGGAGCGGTTTGTAGCGAGGTTTATGTATATTTATTAGATTATAGTTAGAGCAGAATCAAACAAAGACGTGGAAATACAGTATAACGATAACATGTCAATTACAAACGCGCGGTTCAAGTTCCAACGGCGATTTTTTTTTTTTCCGGAACACACACACACACACACACACACACACACACACACACACACACACAAGTCCACAGCGAAAGCAGCGAGGAATTAACCGATTTTTCTCACAGCGGAAAATATTAGGCCGGTCGAAAAAAAAAAAGTCGTTTATCAGAAGCAGCTGTTTTGTTGTTATGATGTCAAGTCAACAATTTTAAAACAAGCATTTATCGGCCCCGGGTTCCAAACAAAGGCCGGGGCCGTGTGTACTTCAGTCACACTCTGGCCCCGGCAGGGCGACACCCTCCCACCCCACGCTCCTCGTCCCCCTAAGTCCTCATAAACCCTCTGATTTACACAACGGGGAAATGTTTACACCGGGCGGCTAAAAGCCTCTTGACGCGAACATTACCCCGTGCCGGGTATGACGGTCCGGTCAACACAGTCAGGGCTCCGGGGGGGGGGGGGGGGGGGGGGCGAGCCCAGGGGGGTTGTGATGACACCGCGACAACACTCAGCGCACACACAGAGTACACACAGATGATGACGCAGGAGAAGTGGAGGAGAGGCGGATGAACGCACGTCCCCCGTCAGCCCCCCCCCCCCCCCCCCCCACAGAGAGTCAACAAGCGGGGCGACGACGTGGGGAATACGAGGCCTGCTGTCTGACTGCTCATCGGCCCCTGGTCCCCTCCCTCCCCGCTCTCTCCTCCAGATGGGGATGAGGAGCGCGGCCAGATGTGGAGAGAGAGAGCATTCTGGGAAGAGGGGTTGTCTCCAGGGAGGAGGCCCTTCAATAGAGAACACGGGGGGGGGGGGGGGGGGGGGGGGGGGGGGGGGGGGAGACCACGTACTCTGTGATGTCACAGCTCTCAGGAACACAGCTGGGAGGGGGGAGAGAGAGAGACCTTACCACTGGTCTGCGTTGGGGTCTGCGGCTCGGCGGCTCAGCCCGCTGTAGTGCTAACCGCCTCGGCAACGCCTTGCAGTGTTGAAGCCCCGGGTTCGATCCCGGCCTGCTGCTTCTCTCTCTCTCTCTCTCAACCCGCCACTCTGGCGGTCTTCACTACGCCATTCATACAAAACGGTCCATGAGATTATCTTAAATATTCGATGATGAAACGTTCTCCGGCGGTCGTTGCGGTGGTGGTTACGGGACGCTCGGCTCTGATTGGTTGGTTGGATTGGGGCTACGGCAGAACGCCAACGCCGCGCGTGTGTGTGTGTGTGTGTCTGTGAGTGAGTGTGTGTGTGTGTGTGTGTGTGTGTGTGTGTGTGTGTGTGTGTGTGTGTCTGTGAGTGTGTGTGTGTGTGTGTGTGTGTGTGTGTGTGTGTGTGTGTGTGTGTGGGGGGGGGGGGGTCACAACCTCGCATCATCTGATTGGTCAAGAGGTGATGAGAATGAGGAGAATGAGGAGAAAATTAATCATTAGAATCATGTGTGAGGCTCAGCGCGGGTCTGGGGGTATTTTCTGTGTGGTGAGTGCATGTGAGCGTGTGCACGTGGGTGCGTGTGTGTGCACACGGGTTAGAAGTTGAAGCACAAGTGGCAGCTCAAAAGTGAGTATTAACAGCAGACTTCATTGTCAGAAGTTGACTTTCCCACTATGCTAATGCCTCCACCGTAAGACCCCTTATCAGGCATCTAAAGTGTAGGATCCAGGGGGTTTCACACTCCGACAGTTTGTGTCAAAGCAAACCATTCCTAGCCTGAGGAAATATTTTACCAGTGAGAACGTCAAACAGTTCTGGCGTGTGAACAGCATGTCTGGGACTCTCAGGAAGTGACTAAGTGAATGTTTATTTTGTCTTTTGATGAATCACAATTACTAGGTGGTTTTATTTTAACAGTGCAAGCCTGGATCCCCCCCCCATCACACACAGACATACACACACACACACACACACACACACACACATCATAACATATATGGACAGTGGACAGTATAACTGCATTGGTCACATGACCCGAGAGGTCATGTCGATGGGCGAGCGACAAAGGATGACTTATGCGTGCTGTGGCTCCATACTGCTCTCTCTCTCTCTCTCTCTCTCTCTCTCTCTCTCTCTCCTCTCTCTCTCTCTCTCTCTCTCTCGCTGCTGTTGAAACGGAGCTCCGAGGGCCCAGCGGAAATAGCCGTGAATTCCTCGCCGATATAGTTTATTATCGGAAAAAAAGAAACGCAGGCTAAATCACAGGCATCTGACGCAGAGAATTTGCTCTGGTGGGGAAACGTAGGTGAGAATGGGACCGGCTCCTTTACAGGCCATTCTGTGTTGGGGGGGGGGGGGTTCTTTTTTTTTTTTTCTTCCCTTCATACAAAGAGCGCTTTGAGAATTAGTTTTCCTTGCACCCACATTCAAGCCTGATTCAAAGCGTGATTTTTGTGTGTGTGTGTGTGTGTGTGTGTGTGTGTGTACATGCGTTGTATGTACTCGGCCCAGCGGTTGGTGGAGGGCCTAAGGAAACAAGCCGGCACCGATTTACACTCAAAAAAGAAAAACACAAAGGGAATCTGAAAAGCATACTCCGGCGATCTAAAAATACCGTCTGAACATACCAATGGGACGGCGGCGAGATCCCCTTCGATTTCCCTGCCTTTCTTCGCCTTTCGGTGTGATGCTGTACCCGTGGGCCCGTTTCACCACAGAACCGAGCCTCCGGGCCGCGGCAGAACTGCACATGGCCGACTCTCACCGAGGCCTCTGCGTGTAGTCACGCTCAGGAATGGCAACCACGTCGGTTTGAAAGTTCAGCGTTTGGCCAAAACAATGATGTATGTCAGGAGCGCCGCAACGCCCGTCAAGCAGCGCATTGTTGCCTCGCATGATCTGCGGCATTCGACTCGCTCAGGGTTTCCATGGCGCTCTGTTCGACCAATGATGGAGGAGACGGTTGGCGTAGGGTTCTAGTGGAGAATAATGTGGGGGGGGGGGGGGGGGGGGGATGTTGTTGATCATGGGTTACAGAGCAAGAGTAGTCACCGTGGGAACAGGAAGTGAGGAGTTATAGCGAATCCAGACCATAACAATCTCCAGACTACAATAATCTAAATAAATAATAATCTAAATCTTCTTTAGATTGGGAGGGGTGTGTGTGCGTGTGTATCTGTGTGTGGTTTGTGTCTATAAAATAGCAATGTTTGGGACATTGTTTTTTCATCATCTTGGCCTTTCCCAAATAAAATGTTAAGAAGGACAAATGCAGTCCCACAGAATAGTTCCTCCTGTGAATGTGTAGCGCTTTTAATCTTTTCACTGGCATCGGACCATGACGTGACCGCCCCTGCAAAGACATCGCTGAGGAGCCAAATAAGCAAGGGACTGTTGAGTTTCTCTGTAGGCATGTTACTGTTTAGAGTTGAGGGACAGTGTTATTGATAATGATGTATCAGTGTACAATGAAAACACAATAAAACCCTGTGATTTCTGACTCACTGTTGCATGCCGAGGGCCAACTACTGCTAAACACTGCCAACTATTGGTGATCATCCGGAACTGCAACGGCTCATCATTGTTTAAAGTACGAGTTGATTACGAGAATAATTCACATAGCTATCATCAAAGCTATTAGCTAAGCCAATAGCTGTGATGAAAGCTGTAAATAATAAATATTATCTTTGTATCTTAGGACCTGGGGTCAGTAAATACGATCTAAGCGAAAACAATAGCTACAAAGACTTCTGTTCATAAATTTCTTAAGAAGACAGGTGAGTGAGAGGCAGGTGCTGTCAACGTTGCAGGCCTGTCTTCTTCCTGTGAAACATGGCAGCAGCAGCAACAACAGGGATGGGAGGAAGAGTTTGAGGTGAACCGCGTTATATTTCTGTTGCTCTCGCCTCGCTTAACTCCAGCACACAGCACAGCTGGGCCATCACCAACCCTTTGTCTGCTGCAGTCTGCGTACGGAATTATGTATTATGAATCTGAAGTATCACCAATCACGAGTGTGTGCCGTCATCCTGTAATGAAAAACATGTCCGACTGTATTTTGATGGAAAAACACAACAAGAACCACGCACACTTTAACTTTGTTCTGGGAGGGGGGGGGGGGGGGGGGGGGGGGGGTGTCTGGCGAAAAACAGCAGGATTTTATTTGGGGAGCGAGACGCAAACAAAACAAGCATTATTATGACTGCGACTCACAGGCATGCGTTTCCATAATTCTTCGATCTTCTTTGCACATGAATGGAGTTAAACATGCAACTGGATTCACGGCTCCTCTCGCCAACTCGGAAAAAAAAGAAAAAAAAAAGAAAAGAAAAGGGGGGTCTTGGCCGGAGCAGAACCACATGAGTCAGCCAGCCCCCCGATGACGTGGGAGCCATCTCCCAGGACGAGACAGAGGGCTCAGCCCAGAGCTCGCTGACTCACGGACACACAGATTGTGCATGTTTTGATTACAGAAGTTTCTTCACCCGCATGGTCAAGGAGGAAGGACCCAATCCCAGGCTGGAACACGGACCGGACAGCCGCTGTGGGTTTGTTTCGGAACCTGGATCAGAACCATCAGAACTGTACCCAAAACCCATCCATCCGTATGTCTTCATTCAAGCAAATTCGTACGTGCATCAACAAAATGCGCAAAATGTGTGTTTTGCCTCACAGTCACTGAAGGTGAAGAGTTTTCAGCCTGGGCCGGTTCTAGTCTAGAGTAGCACTCCTCAGTGTGTATAGATAACTATACTAGGACAATGTGTTCTGCCAAGTATCTGCAGTCTTGCATTACCGTCGGTCAGTTTAGGGCAAATCTTTAAAAGTTTATGGCCTGGACCATAAGATCCAAAATAAATCTGTGTTTTTATTACTGCTGCATTCTTCCAGACCAGGGTGCCCAACTATATTAGATGGGTACTTTCAAGTACCTATTGGCCGGTTAAGGTAACATCTAAAGTAAATGACCGGGACCAGATCTATCCACGATACAATCCCCAAGTCTAGAAGTCTCAGTAATGCAACACTGCATCCTCACCAAAAGTAGACAACTAGACTGGGAGGATTCTCACTTCCACATACTCATGTGTCAGTTAAGGTAAAATCAAAAGGTTATGAACACACGGCCGTTTCCCAGAACGCATCCAGCTGTACCAGGGACTTTTGACTGCCATCCGCAGTCTTGCATGAACAATATTTATCCTTAGCCTCTCTTCTTACCGTTGGTCGGTTCAGGTCAGACCTGAACGGTCTCTCTGGGCTCCCGGTGAAGATTGGGCCGATGAAGTGCACAACATGGCATCACCCCTGGGACTCCACGGTGGATCGCTCGGCGCAGCTCAGAGAGAGCCAGGAGAGAACATTGTTGTCCTTGGACACTGTTGCCACAGCAGTGGCAGAGGAAGGAAATGCTGGAGGGTTTGATTCACTGTGAGATAGCAGAGAGAGACGGGGAGGGAGAGAGAGAAAGGGGGGAGAGAGAGAGAGAGAGAGACAAAGAGGAAGATAGAGAATAGAAAGAAATGTGAGGACTGAGGTGGAAGAGGGGAGAGAGCGAGTAACGAAACGCGTGATGCTCCCGACTCTCTTCAGGTTTTCTAGATTCTGAGTGCAATAAACGGAACCTCGTAGAGTAGTTTTTTCCAAGTCTTATATTTCATTATCATTACTGTCCTGTACTGTGTCTGGCATACACATATGGCCTGCTTAATAAAGTAGGAATCTCTAATCTTTTGAATCGTCCATATAAAAATATATAAAATATTTTGGCCTCCTCGTTCTCCTCCCACCCCCCCCCATAAACCCTTTACTGCTGACGCCTTTATAGGTGTCATCAAATAAACGGTGGCTGTGTTGCAAGTGTTTACAGAAGCTTCTGTGTGCATGTCCATCTCTAATTTCTCACCAAAAAGCCAACGGGTGTGTAACTAAATCCTGTTTTTGCAGGAGCACGTTCCCCTCCTGTACCCCCTCAGAGCATGTATCGGATGGCCACAGCCCAATATTGACCTTGCGCACGGCCAGAGGACCGTTTAGAAAGCAAACACATGGCGAAGGAAACTCTGCGCTCCGACCCAGGTGAGCAGGTCAGCGTGTTTTACAGCAGACCCGTCGGGGAAGGCGCTACTACTAGAACCTTCCAACAACGGGACACTTGCAAATACTGTGTCCGTGTGACTTTGCGTCAGTATGAAATAGGCCGAAGTGTTTCCAAGTCAATGAACTGAGAAGACTAGATTTCCATACCATGCCGTTCGGGGTCCAGACTGGGCGGTTTGAACCACGACCTCCGCGTCAACGTCTCCAGGTGGTCGACACGGTGGTGGTTTATCAATTTACGTTTATTGACTTCAAATTGGATCTGTTTTACCCCTTGTATAGACATTCTTGATAAACGCAATGACTGTGTTTTGTTTGCTGGGCTAAAGGCTAGGTTATGCTTAATTTATGCTTCCGCGTTGACGCAACGCTGGGGGGTTGCGGACCCTTAAAGGACCCTGACGTGCACCTCCCAAAAATCCTAGATGCGCGTCGAGGCGACGCAACCCTAACGCAGCGGCTTTGGCTGTGATTGGTCCGCGAACTACATCCGCTGGAGATCGCTTTTCCGGTTTCCACTCGTAAACACCGCCACGGAGGGATAAATGCTTCGATGTATATATATGGGAAGACCGGGTATGGTTGTAACACTTTTTGCTTCAGCACCTGTAACTCATTGAATTTTTGAGCTAAAGCTCTCAAACTTTAATACAAAGTAGTGAAGCTTTTTTTTTTACTCGCTAGTAATCTGTAATCTGTATGTAATTACCAGAATGGTCATTCTGGTCCCTCTACCGGTGTGGCATTGAATTGCATTTCGACATGTAAACCCCACGCAAAACCATCACGGTCTCATGACTGCGTCCGAGCAACTGCGTGGCCATTGCGTGATCACTGCGTAATCCCTACGCAGAAGCATAACCCAGCCTTTAGTGAGTTTAGTCCGGGTTAATTGCGGCCCTGGCCACAACGTGGCACTCTCCCTGGTGTTATTTGGCGGTGCAGTACCCGGTGGAGCCACTGGGCACCGCCAAACACAACCCAGCGCCTCTGGGACGACCCGAGGAGAACTCCTGCCACTCCTTACAGAACATGAGCTCTTCCGCGTCTTACCTGCTGGAAAGGCGTCCCGCGGCACACTGAAGCTGTTTATTGTAGCAAAAGGAGGACAGAAATAACCGCTTGCCCGCCCATGCAGTTACAGTTCAGTCTTTTGGCGTATTAACCAACGTTACTCGCGACGCGCAGCAGCTCTGAAATGGCTGCAAGTTAGAAAAAGCTTGGAGAAGAGAAGTTGTTTGTGAAGGAAAGTCTGCGTTGGGAATTCTGAGAAGTCGTCGCTGAGCTGACAAGTCGCGATGGGATGTGGCAGTAGTTCCGAGGTAAGGCACACTAAACCAAAAGGTACTTAAAATCAGGTTAAAAACAAACATTGCGCAACTTATTGCGCAGCCAGGAATTGTATCACGGGGTGGGTTTTACCAAGTTGCTACGAGTCAAGCCCAAAGTTCCTCAGTGCTAAAGTGTTTTGTGTACAGCTTCTCAGATCTTTGTGGTTTTGCAGGGGAAGCGCGATTGGAAACCGTTGGAGCAACGCAGCTGCACTGACATCCCATGGCTCATCATATTCTTTCTCTTTTGTGTGGGGATGGTGAGCCATTATTACGTTATGACGGTTATTTACCTGTTGGTCTCTTGTTTGTTAGCCGAATAAACGAATGAATGAATGGACGTCCTACCAACTACCTTCACTCTTAGAGGTTGGGGTGTGACCCGGATGGCTCTGGGGTAACCACCCCATGCATGGTGCATGCATTACACCAAACATGCATTCACATATAAATACAAACATACATGCACACTTTTCAACGACTAGTATGGCAGTGGTCTACAGAACGCACTTTGTCGAGCTGTACGATTGTTTTGGCAGTAGGAAAGCAATGTGAAATGTGATCCACAAACTGTTTACACACACACACACACGTGTCTGGTTTTGATCGCATGCTTAGTTTTTTAGCCTAACTTAAGTTACTATGGATAAAAGTGTCTGCTAAATTAAATTAAAAGTAATAACTGTTAATACATGTTAATACTTGTGTGTGTGTGTGTGTGTGTGTGTGTGTGTGTGTGTGTTGCGTGTAGGGGTGTATATGTGGGTTCACCATCTACACCGGTGGAGCTTCCAGGATCATCTTCGGTTATGACAGCTACGGTAACACCTGTGGTAGAAGGAACACCAAGATCGAGGGGATCGACCTCAGTGGACAGAATCAGAGCGAGAGAAAGTGAGTCTGGTACTGTTCAATGGAGTGTGGTGCCGTCTATTTTCTCTGTCTTTGACCAGACCCGCTTCTACATAACCATGATGCTGACTGTGAACACAACTGTGTGTGTTGTTTTTTATAACACACTCGGTTTAAGAGGGGAAGTTTCCCCTTGTCTTCTGTGATTCAGTTGTGTTGTTCTGCATTATCTGAATACACTTCAGAACTGGATATTCAAAGTCAAAACGAGTTCATAGGTTTAGACATAACTTGTCACTATATCTGTTAGTGTTCATGGCTGCTATTTGGATCTTGCTGAACAATGTCACTTTAGTATTCGTATTTACACCGTTCTCCAAGTCCACTTGTGGTTAAATCTCAGACACATGTGCTTGCTCAAGGTTACCTACACGTAGACTGTGGATTCGGGGATGGAACCCAGTGCCTTTTTAGGTGGGAGCTGAACCTATCGATTATCCTTCTATCCCTGCCCCCCTAAACGCCCATGGAACGCTAGTTTACAATCAACATTTATGCCATCAACATTCATGGCAAGCACACAAGGCTTGTGGGAAACAGTGGGTCATGCTTCATCGATGGGCAGAGCTCCAGAGGAGGCTTTGAATTGGAGGCGTCCGAGCCACAAAGTACCGTCTGTTGAACTGTTGGGCAAGCTGGCAACCATGTCATCATCCTGCTCCCCAGACAAAACAAGACACACTAGCACTGCACTATAGCACGCAGCGCTGCAGCATGCTACCCTAGCACTGTGGCAAGCAGGACTGTAGCAAGCTACCCCAGCACTATAGCACGCAGCTCTGCAGCATGCTATCCTAGCATTGTAGCAAGCAGCCCTGTAGCATGCTACCCTAGCACTGTGGCAAGCAGCCCTGTAGCGTGCTACCCTAGCACAGTAGCAAGCAGCCCTGTAGCGTGCTGCCCTAGCACTGTGGCAGGCAGCCCTGTAGCATGCTACCCTAGCACTGTGGCAAGCAGCCCTGTAGCAAGCTACCCTAGCACTGTGGCAAGCAGCCCTGTAGCAAGTTACCCTAGCACTGTGGCAAGCAGCCCCGTAGCAAGCTACCCTAGCACTATAGCAAGCCGCACTGGAGCAAGTTACCCTAGCACTGTAGCAAGCTACCCGAGCAAAAAAGCTATCTCCATCATTCATCATCATCAACTAGCCATGCTCTTGCTGTAGCAAGACATGCTAGTGCCGTAGCTAGCCAAGCTAAACGATGTAACGAGCCACGCTAGCAATATAGCAAAATATGTAAACATTTATTGCTCTTGCTGAGATTGTAGGTTTGTGCCATTTGACCATCAGAGATGTATTTCTTTCCTTTGTTTTTCCAGGTATGTGTTTTTCCTCGACCCCTGCAACATAGACTTCCTGAACAGGAGGGTCAAGTCATTGGCACTGTGTGTTTCCAAGTGCCCCGACACGGAACTAAAGACATACTACGATGTCAAGCAGTTTTCACTATCAAATGGTGAGAAAAGGATTGGTTTGTAAAAGGTTGTGTAGTCTTACAGCTACATGGTAAACACATACATGTTTTGACCAACATCCAGGCCCCACCTATAAAGACTGTGTATTAGAATGGTACTGGAGTTTTTACATGTATTGTCCAGTCATATGGAGTGCTGAAACCGTGACCCCACATCTTAAATATTGTTCTTGGAATGGACATCACAGACACAACGCAGCCTCAAGTCAGTTTGCATCCGTTATGCACTCGCGTTATGTCAATTATATAAGTTCAAGTTTGAGAAATTCCTTCGTTGAAATATGTTTTTCAGAATGGGTTTGGTGGCATTTCTTGGGTATTATTTCACTGCATTGTTATTCCGGTATTACTGATGGTATTTCTTACATAGGTTGCATATTTGTGTCGATATTCATTCATGTAGGTCAAACACGGTTAATTTGATTCTGTTCATTTGGTTGTTTGTTTTAATCAGGATCCAACCTGTGTTCGTACGAGATTTCTCCCACGAGATACGCCAGCAGCTCTGAGCGCTTCACCAAATGCCCCAAACTCCCAGTTCCACCCAGGTAATCAACTGACATTCACTAAGCGTACCCAAAAGTCAAATAAACACACACCCAAACACCAAAGGCTTTCAAAGGTTCAAAGGTTCAAAGGTCTTTATTATCATTTGCTCAACAGATACAGCGTACATGTTGGCAATGAAAATCTTAAGTCCCAGGCACCCCAAAACAACTCAATAAGTGTCTAGAATAACAGAAGAAGAGAAAAACTAGTGCAATAAAAAAAAAAAAAAAATGTATATATAACATGATAATAATATAAACATTAAAACATTAAACATTAAACATTAAACATTGTAAGGTGCAGAAAGTGTAAAAGTAAAGTAAAAGTAAGAAAAAGTACGGGCTTTCAACCCGTAGTGGTGGTTTGCGTTACACTCACCAGTAGGGAGCCGTGAACAGTTATCATCATTTATATTTGTTAAGAGCCCCTGCTTGGCTTATTCCCAGACTACCACACACTAAACGCATCATAAAGAACAGATTCCGCCGAGGTGAGAAGTAAAACGCGGTTCGTACTTTGTCGCGCCGTACCACCGGCCCTGTCGCCTGACGGCGGTGCTCCTGTGCTCCCTGTGATGACAGCAAGGCGGTCCGGGCGCTGCACCGCTGCGTGCCCACCCAGCTCAGCTGCTACGCCGAGCTGGCCCAGGCCTTCGTCACCTTCGTCAACGACAGCAGCGCCATCCAACGGGTCATCGCTGGCGTGCTGGCCAGCAAGGAGATCATCCTCGGCCTCTGCCTCCTTGCTCTAGGTATCCCTTCTCTAGGATAACGCCTGTCTACTGGCTCTAGGCATCCCGTCTCTAGGATAATGCCTGTCTACTGGCTCTTGGTATCCCGTCTCTAGGATAACAGCTGTCTACTGGCTCTAGGCATCCCGTCTCTAGGATAACGCCTGTCTACTGGCTCTAGGTATCCCGTCTCTAGGATAATACCTGTCTACTGGCTCTAGGTATCCCGTCTCTAGGATAAACCTGTCTACTGGCTCTAGGTATCCAGTCTCTAGGATAACGCCTGTCTACTGGCTCTAGGTATCCCGTCTCTAGGATAACAGCTGTCTACTGGCTCTAGGCATCCCGTCTCTAGGATAACGCCTGTCTACTGGCTCTAGGTATCCCATCTCTAGAATAACACCTGTCTACTGGCTCTAGGTATCCCATCTCTAGAATAACAGCTGTCTACTGGCTCTAGGTATCCCATCTCTAGAATAACACCTGTCTACTGGCTCTAGGTATCCCATCTCTAGGATAAAACTTGTTCTAGTAACATACAGGTACAGGTCATTGAGGAGCAGGTAGGGGTTACAGCATCATATGCGAGGATGCCTACAGGTAGATTGACATGAGGTTTTGGGTTCAAACCCCAATGTGTACAAAGTCAAACACCCTAACAACTAGTGGACTATCCTGCCCCATTTAGTTATGCAGCTGATGCTTTATCAAGAGGCAACATCCTTTGATTGCAACAGGAAGAAGCTAGAATTGAATAATAACAGGATGCAGCAAGCGGTGATTGTGAGCAGTGATAGTCTAAAGGTCCCAACCAAAGACCCCCTCAGCCCGTCTGTGGTCAGACTCACTTTCCTTCCCATAGAGAGGAGACACAGAGCCAAGGTCATGTCACGTTTATTTCTGCTCAGTAACCATAGTTAGTGAGCCAGGTGACGTCACTCTGCTGAGAACAAAACACAGGTGACACGTTGCATTACATTGCCAGAAGTACACGGGGCACAGTAAGATGCATCATAACAACAGCAGTGAGGTGCTCTAACAGGGGGATCTCTAACCGCTGTCTTCTGTGTCAGCGCTGTCGGTCATCCTGATGGTGGTGATCCGGTACATCTCCAAGGTGCTGGTCTGGATCACAACCATCCTGGTCATTCTGGGCGCCGTCGGTAAGTCACTTCTCCATTTTGGTCATTTAGTAGAGGCTTTAGACTCTGGACCGGGCTCAGGGAGAGCTTCACAGAGTTCAACTAGGGCCTAGAGCGTCTTGGGCGCCTAATAGAGCTATTCACTCATTCATCCTGTTTGACCATATAGACCTTAGTAAACTGTGGGTGAGTCACCCCAGCAATGACTAGATCAGCCAGAGGAACGACTGGAACCTGACCTGAAGGGGTGACCTTGGTCAGTGCAGCGTTTCTCTGGTCATTTCGCTGCAAAATGCCTCAGATTCCAATCCGGCTGAAAGATCTAGGGCAGGAACCGCTGGAGGCAACGGCGTGTCTCTGAAACTCGCTGTGGAGAAGATCTATTGGTTTGTCTGCTCCCTGCCCCAGAGGGGGGCCCCCGCACGCGAGGTTGGGGAGCCAGTTCATCAAAGTCAAAATGCAAATGGGAACCAAAACGCTGGCTCTATTGCTCTCCCCTGCTGCAGGAGGCACGGGGGTGCTGTGGTGGCTGTACGTGGACCACCGGAAGGCTCTGGATTACTCCACCACGTCCGTGTTCGGCAGGGAGGTGGTGGCGGACAACGTGAAGGCCCTGCTGATCTACGCCATTATCTCCACCGTCTTCACGGTACGCCCCCCCCCGGGATGCCCCTACTACACACGGTTAACCCTGCTGTCACTCCCCTACAGCCCTCCCCTCCCCTACGCCTGTCACTCCCCTACAGCCCTCCCCTCCCCTACGCCTGTCACTCCCCTACAGCCCTCCCCTCCCCTACGCCTGTCACTCCCCTACAGCCCTCCCCTCCCCTACGCCTGTCACTCCCCTACAGCCCTCCCCTCCCCTAGGCCTGTCACTCCCCTACAGCACCTCCCCTACAGCCCACCCCTCCCCTAATGCCACACCCGGCCAGATGCTGTATCTTAAATGAATGCAGGCTTCTGTTGCATGATGCAAGTACAACAGGGCAGTAGGGTCGGGTTACAACAGGAGGATTTTGGGGGATGGGTGTGCTTGGTCGACGCCCCAACTGCATTGGGAGATACTGTTGAGTAAAAACGTTTGTTTTTTAAATGTCTGCTAAAATCCACATCATTAAGGGGCAGGTCTAGACTTGCTCAAGGACGTTTACATTGGGCTTGACCCCAGAAAACCTTTGGCTGTGAGTCAAACTCCCTATTTTCCCTCTCGTAAGTCGTACTCACTCCTGTCAAGACAGACACTTTCAATGAAATGTCTGCTCAATAAATGGATGGTAAATGGATTGCGTTGAGTGGGTATGCAGTCCGATCTCTCTGACCAGCGTGTTCTGACCCCCAGAACACGCCGAGTGTGTGCATGCGTGTGTGCGTGTGTGTGTGTGCGTGTGTGACCCCCCCCCTCAACCAGCCGCTGTCCCCTGTGCAGGTGGTGCTCCTGCTCGTCATCTTCTTCATGAGGAAGCGGGTGGCGCTGACCATCGCGTTGTTCCACGTGGCGGGCAAGGTGTTCATCCACCTGCCGCTGCTGGCGCTGCAGCCCTTCTGGACCTTCCTGGGCCTCATGCTGTTCTGGGTGTACTGGCTCTCCGTCTTCCTCTTCCTAGGCATCTCGGGTATGGCGCGGCGCAGTGCGCGTGGCGGAGGCTCGCCGGGCGCCTGTCGCACTTTGGTGGTCGGTCGGAGTTTGGTGTGGGGAATCGTTAACGTGTCGACAATATTCACGCGCGCGCACACACACAGCACGCA
The DNA here is from genome assembly GCA_036785325.1 of Urophycis tenuis. Lineage (NCBI taxonomy): Eukaryota > Metazoa > Chordata > Actinopteri > Gadiformes > Phycidae > Urophycis > Urophycis tenuis. The sequence goes on from JAXIVH010000001.1 coordinate 12,504,748, forward strand.
CGCACACACACACACACACACACACACACACACACACACACACACATACACACACACACACACGGTCGGAGTTGGTGTGGGGAATCGTTAACGTGTCGACAATATTCACACGCGCGCGCACACGCACCACATGCACGCACACACACACACACACACACATGGTCAGAGTTGATGTGGGCAATCGTTAACGTGTCGACAATATTCACACGCGCGCACAGACACACGCACACTCGCACATTTTGATCGGCTGTTTAGGCTGAGGATGACCTACCCATCATGCATCTGCCGGAATGCTGTGACCCTCAACCCCCCCCTGGCCCCTCGGCCGCCGAAGAGTTTCTGAGGACAATCGAGGGACACACACAGACAGCCGTATTGTTATTAATGTCCCGACGGTCACCCCATTCCGCAGCACTTTGATATCTGCTACTGTGACATTTTGAGTCTGGGTTTCGCGGCGTGCCCTGGCCGCCCCTCCCCCTCCTACGGGCGCGCCTGGAATCTGGAGCCAGCGGTGTGACGTAGGAGGGGTCTGGTCAAAGGGCCGCTTCTCCTCCAACACACACGCACGCACGCGCATATACACATACACGCACGCCCACGCGCATCTACACGTGATTATACATGCACGCGTATACGCACACGCACACACACACACACACATGCACATATGCATATACCCACACACACACACACATGCATATATACACACACACATATGCATATGCACACACACACATGCATATACACACACACACACACACACACACACATACAAACACACAGGGTTGGCGCTGACTCAGAATGGGTCATATGCAAAGTGCGAGCCACTGTGTACAGACCGTTTGTTCGCGGCGTCGAGGACCCGAGACCTTGCGCAGAAGCGTACGCACGAGGCAGCGAGTGGGACACAGAAAGGCCTGTCGGGGTGAAAGAGCTTTAATACTGTGTAGGTCGCCACCTCGTCGCCAGACACCGCTTTTAAACTGTACATTGTCTTTAGGCCTCTCACTTCAGCGACACACACACAAACTAACAGGCTGTTCACGAAACCTCGCGCCATCGATTTAAAGAGGGGCCGTCAGTTCGCCAGAATTACCAGACCGAATGAAAGAGTAATGGCAGGGTTTCAGACTTTGTCTCCATTGAGACAGAGGAGATGAGTGCCTGGTGTGGCTGCAGGCTGTTGGGTTTCTGCTGGTTGTCTATGGGTTGATATGGATACTGTTGGCTATTTATCAGACATGGAGGAGGTGTCATTTACCTTTCAGACATCAGGTGTCAGACATGGGGCGTATCATTTACCAGACTACCAGACTTTTATTCAAACTACTTGAGTGACCTTATTTAAGATGTCAGCAGAGATGTAGGGGTCTTGCTCAAGGACAACCTCCTAGGTTGACTGCAGACATTGGGGTTTTGAACCCAGAACCAGGGAGTTAAATGGTCCAGCTGCCAGCTAGTATGGTCTTCTATCCTACCGGGGTATAATCCAATCGTATTGGCATTCATGAACTGCAGATTCTTAACGGTTTAAGGAGATTATGACGCCTCAGATCTTCTGAGAGCTGCTCTTCACACACATGGATGTGTAAAGTACACACCTCTATATTTACACAACTAGCATGTTAAGATATGGTCTCCTGTCATCACCCTGAACGAGGCTCTCTCCCACCAGCGGTTGACCTGCCACCATCTTCCCCCCCCCCCCCACAGGGACCCCCATAAAGAGCAACAACACGGGGCTGGTGGAGTTCCAGATGAAGCAGCCCTTCCAGTACCTGGTGTGGTACCACGCCGTGGGCCTCATCTGGATCAGCGAGTTCATCCTGGCCTTCCAGCAGATGACCATCGCGGGGGCCGTGGTCACCTACTACTTCACGCGGTAATGCACTCATGCGTTTGGTCATTCACAAGACCCCCCCCCCCCCCCCCCCCGAGGATTCACCCGCTCATTCATTGCCTCCCCCATCGTCCTCGGCGCGGACACTTCACTCTTGTGCCTTCATTTATTCAACCATTCATTCATTCATTCATTCATACTTTTACATGGTAGACAAGGATGCATACCACCCTCCCTACACGAGCTTCACGCTTGTTCATTCCTCCATTCATTCACTCATTCATCGGAAGGTAATGACTTGACACCCTTAGTACCATAGACGCTTTCATGCGTGGCTCTTTGCTGATGTGGGGTCCACAGGAGAGTGACCCCAGGGTCTTAAGGTATGCCAGGGTGTTTTAGAAATCCTGAAGGTATGCTATTTAAATACCTTGACAAATACAGACCCTCTCTCTATTAAACTGACTAGCAGTATGTAGGTGCTGAGTTGTAGTGCATGGCACTCACCACCAGAGGTCAGTCTCTACCGCAGGAACAAGCAGCTTTGCTGAGAACGGTTTGTGGGGATAATTATCTTGAGATGACTTCTACCCACTACACAATCTGATTGTGAGCCATGCTGTGACTCATCTGCCAGTGTGGCACCACGTCATGTCGGTTCAGCCCATCAGGGCGTAGAGTGGCCTCCAGCAACAATCCATGGAAGAAGGGTGCCTGTTTGTTATTCTACAGGCCATAAGTATTTAAACCCAGCAAGACTTGCCCCAGTAGGGTAATTGTGTCGAGTCATGGAATCCAAGGACACAAGTCGCCAACACAACATTTGCACAAATTAACGAAGAAGTGATTTTTTTTTCAAAATGAGCTTAGAAACTACACTTTCAGAATCTGTGAATAACTCAAAATACCCCAGGGACGACTTGTGTCCCTAGTTTCCATGACCTGACACAATTGCATGCGATACACACAGCACTGTAGGCTACACAATGTCATGTGTGATGCAATGATTCGGTCAACATATCAACAGCGTGATTTTATAAAGTGCTTTCTAGCCTTGGTTCATTCATGGTTCATTCCCGTCACAAGGGAGACACTGAACCACACACTCTTTTGTAGGCACTTTATTCATTCATTAAGTGCTTCATTACTTTGCAATGTAGGTATGCTAGCACACCGCAGCCTCTGCATAGAAACATTAACATCCTGCATTCATTCTTGAGGACCCAACTGTAACTAAGGGCTACACAACCTTGAGATTCACATTCAAGCGTTGAGCCGACCCTCTTAACGAAAGAGGCTCGCAAGTGAGGTCAGGCAATGAGAACAATCGTGTCATACAACCCCGATTGGAATAGCCCTGCATTACCATGTCTCAAAAAAAAAAAAACGAAAATCCCATTTGACTCTTTCCTCCACGTTTTGTCCCCTTGGCCCGAACGCCGGCCCTGTGTGGGACTGTGGGGACACAACAGGAACAAGTCTGACATCCCCGTGCTGCCCATCATCTCTTCCACGTGGCGGACCTTCCGTTACCACCTGGGAACCGTCGCCAAGGGCTCCTTCATCATCACCCTGGTCAAGATCCCACGCATCATCCTCACCTACCTGCACACCCAGCTCAAGGGAAAGGTGGGTGTGTCATGCCCACCCTGGTCTCCTGTTCCAACCATCCTACTCAAAGTCAAGTCAAAGTCAAAGTCAAAGCCTTTATTGTCATTATATGACGGTGCATACAACGAAATTGGGAGCGCTGCTCCACTTGGTGTATCAATAAAAAATAAAAATAAAAATAAAAATGAATAATAATATTATAACAGACGAAAAGACGGTAAAGCTCAATATAAATAAAAATATTAATATAAATAATTGTCCGAAATTTAGGTATGCCAATAAATAATATACGACAATATAGACAATATAGTATATATATAAGAATAAGAATAAATAATATAAATAATATAATAAATGTAATAAATAATACATATATATATATATATATATATATATAATAATAATATATAATTAATATATAATAATAGCAGAACCTGCAGCCCAGAGGTTCTACTACGTCTAGCAGAACCTCTGGGGTGGGGGGGTGCAGCCCAGAGGTTCTACTACATCTAGCAGAACCTCTGGGGGGGTGCAGCCCAGAGGTTCTACTACGTCTAGCAGAACCTCTGGGGTGGGGGGGTGCAGCCCAGAGGTTCTACTACGTCTAGCAGAACCTCTGGGGTGGGGGGGTGCAGCCCAGAGGTTCTACTACGTCTAGCAGAACCTCTGGGGTGGGGGGGTGCAGCCCAGAGGTTCTACTACGTCTAGCAGAACCTCTGGGGGGGGGTGCAGCCCAGAGCCTGGGACAGAAACCAAAAGCTGAAAGGGGAACTTCATTGGCGTGGGCAGATTCCTTTCAGACAGGGGTTGTGTGTTAGATGTGTTCCTGCAGGGGCCGGTCCACACGCTGATGAACTGAAACCTTTCACAGACATTTTCTCTGAAAACGTTGGTTAACAAGGGAAGAACTATTTGAAGAACCATTTCTCAAGTGTAACTCACTTGCCTCACCGAGCATTTGTTGACGACATGTGTGCAAGAATCTCAAAAGTACTTGTCCAATCGCTAAACTAAAGACTCTTGTCCTGGTCCTCAGGAGAACGCTTGTGCCCGCTGCATGCTGAAGGCCTGTGTGTGCTGCCTGTGGTGTTTGGAGAAGTGCCTGTCCTTCCTGAACCAGGTACACCCCCGTCATGCTGCGTCCAGCACCACCATCACAGTGTCACACAAGAGAGAAGGGAGCTCTCTCTCACACACACACACACACACACACACACACACACACACACATCTTCAACACACACATGCAAATGTGCACACACCTTCAACACACACATACACACACACACACACACCTTCAACACACACATACACATGCACACACATGCACACCCTCAACACACGCACACCCTCAACACACACATACACACGCACACCTTCCACACACACATACACATGCACACACACGCACACCCTCAACACACACACACACACATGCAAATGTGCACACACCTTCAACACATACACACACGTGCACACCCTCAACACACTCACACCCTCAACACACACACTCACTATGGCGCGCGCTAACCTCTGTGTGTCTGGGACTGATCCAGAACGCCTACACGGCCACCGCCATCAACAGCACCAACTTCTGCACCTCGGCCCGCGACGCCCTCGGCATCCTGGTGGAGAACGCCCTGCGCGTGGCCACCATCAACTCCATCGGAGACTTCGCCCTCTTCCTGGGAAAGGTATTTTGGACGTGGATGTCTGAGGGACGCGCGGTCACCCGCGGTGTTGTAGGCTATGGTTGGCTGGGGCGTTCGTAACGTGAGCAAATCAGACGCTAACGGTCTCACGCTATGTATGGTGAGTGAGCTCATACGATGTGGATCAGCAAATGCTAACGTTCATTAGCGAATGCTATGCTAAATAGCATCGCCCCAAGGTGCTTAATTGTGAACGGGGAAGAAGCCATGGCTCAGACGGGATGTTCTTCCCCCCCCCGTCAGGTGCTGGTGGTGTCGTGCACGGCGTTCGCGGGCGTGCTGTCGCTGAACTACCAGCGCGACTACACGGTGTGGGTGCTGCCCCTCTTCATCGTCTGCCTGTTCGCCTTCCTGGTGGCCCACTGCTTCCTGTCGGTGTTCGAGATCGTGGTGGACGTGCTGTTCCTCTGCTTCGCCATCGACACCAAGTACAACGACGGCAGCTCGGGCCGGGAGTACTACATGGACAAGGCCCTGATGGTGAGTGAGCGAGAGACATTGACGACTCGCCGGGAGAGCGAGACGGGGAACACCTTACATGGGCGTGGCTCTGATGGAGAAAGGGAGTGTATGTAGTGGTACTAATTTGGTGGTACTGAGTCACTCATTTGAAGTCTGGTAAATAGCGGCAGCGTGTGATTCTATGAGTCATGTTCATGTCGCACACTAGGAAGACCACTAGGTGGCGCTGTTTTTGAGCAAAATCTGTAACGCTAATAACTCCCGCATAGTTTGTCGCACACTCAAAAACCTTATATCCACGCATGCGGGCATTATCGCTGCACCTCCTCATATAGGCCATGCCCACTTATAGTATCGTAATCCCACTTACAGTACTGTAATTTCCCAGCTTGGGATCAGTAAAGTATTTCTATCTATCTATCTATCTATCTATCTATCTAAACACACCTCTTTCCAGGGGCTGAACACTGCAGTTTTAACATTAAACAGTCACACGTTTCCAACGTGATTAAGAGGTGCTGTAGGTAAGATTTCAGAGCTCTAATGTGAGTGTAATTGCTAGCGTAGCCATCCATCAGATATTGGTGAGTGAGCTGTGCGGTGAGCATAGCGAGTGAGCTGCGCACGCCTGCCAGACAATTTCGATGTCGGACTGACCCCCGGCTCATTTCTGACCAAGCAGGGCTCGTCTTCCCTGATTGGTTGGGGGGGAGCTATCTTGCCTGTCCATAACGGGTGCCTGAAAATGAAACGTTTCCCCATGGGGGAGAAACATAGCGAGCCCACCTTTCTGGAGCAGCTGAAGGTGGTGCAGGTGGGGTGTGGACCCCCGTCCCCATAACGAGCGTGTCATTCAGTTGAAATTGCCCCCCCCCCCCCCCCCCGGGGAGGGGGGGGGGGTGGGGCAGGAAACCCAATCCTCCTGACATGTGTTGATGTGTTGATGTGTATTGATGTGTTGAGCCCATGCCTTTATGAGGGGCGTGGCCTGTGGCTGACCTGCAGGGCCTCCAGCAGGTGGAGGTGTTCACCCTCCAGAGGTCTCAGGTGGCTGCAGGTTTCAGGTGTTTCCATGGAGTCTGTCGGTCGACACCCACACTCTCCTGGGCCGGGTGTCGCCGGCCTGTTAGCTGACACCCGTGTGGACGCGTGACTGCGCTGTGACGGCACAGACTAAAGCAGGAGGGAATACCATGTCAGAATGGGTATTTCCACTCCCTGTGTTGTTGTGCTGTGTTAAAATGGCAGCTCTCATACCTGACTTTCCCTCTCTCTCTCTCTCTCTCTCTCTCTCTCTCTCCCCCCCCCCCCAAGGAATTTGTTGAGGGGAGCAAGAAGGGGGCTCGCTACAAACCATCCGACGGAGACGGCCGGGAGATGAAGCCGATGGTGAGCTGAAAAAGAAAAAGTAGCTTTTCACAATTTTCTCTTGTGATATCGCCGCCAAAAGAGGCTTTTGTATGATGTATGTTTTTTTTTCTTTTTTTTCCCTGTTTTGTCTGTACAGAATCTCTGAGGGGGACTCTTTGCCAAGCGAAGGGTTGAATGCCAAATACTCAACGAAGAATTTCTGTTCATTGTGGTGTTGCTGTTTTTGTTTGGTTGCAGTTTGTTGCGGTTTTGAACACTACTTACTAATGCACTTTACACAAGTGGAAATAATGCTGGGTGCTTTACGACACTCTACGACGTTTATATGTAGTTGTTTCACAAACTGAAAATATTTGTTGACAACAGGTTGAGTGACTAATCATGTTCACAGTTCTCATTCTGTTTTTAGAAATATGTAAGTGACAAATGGACCTACGTTTCCCCTTTTTTATCAAAAAGGTTATATCCAGAAATGTAAAATGTAAATGTAAAAAATGAGTAAATACTATTTAGATCAGAAGTATTTTATTTCTCTTAAATAACTCAGGTTTTCCAGATACTTGCCTATACAACATATCGGGACCCAAAGATTTGTCCGTTCACATGACTTTTGACCTTTCAGAAACGTAAATCTTTCGAGTTTTGGATATTACTAGCTATATTTTTTTAATATTTTTAAAAAGGGATTTAGTAACTTGTACTAGTTTTATAAAATAAGTGAACAAAGTAGACTAGATTAACATGTTTTATAATTGTGATTTTTAACATGATTATAGTTGGCTGTTAACGCGAGGATCCGTTCAGGCGGTGACTTTGTCTCTTAACAGTTTGTCAAAGTGCCTTCATGTTGATTGTTTTTCATAATAAATAAGTGTCAATGCACAGATTTCCTTTTATTTGTTGTTACTTTTTTAAGTCTCAATCCTGCACCTCCCAGGTGCTTGTGCTCTATGAATTATGGTAGCTGCAAATAAAATGTTAATGATAATCTATACATGACAAGTTTGTTGTTTGTTTGTTGTCAATCATTTAGATCAATGATTATTTATTATAATTATGGCTTTCCGTAGAACAATGTAACAGTTTGTAAAATAAGTCAAACATAACGACATGTCTCTGGTATCACCACACGGTGGCGGTACGTAGTCAAACACGTTATCAACAAGTTCCAGCTACACTTAAAAACAGCTTTCTCTGGAAAGAACCTCATTATGTTTTTTTTCAATGGCAATATCAAAATGTATCAATGGTACCGATGTGATTTAATAGTTGGGGCGCAGGAGAGGTTTGCTGTGGCTATAGAACAACTGATTGACTTCAGACAGTAGGCCTAAGGCCAGTTTATTGAGGATTTTAGGTGATTTGCTATTAAATCCCATGTATGTATTATTTGCAGGGGTTTTTTGTCAGCATGTTTAACGCATCTTGGATTGGGTTGAACGATGGATTTCTGCATCCGTTTTGGAAAACGGTCCCGTTTCTGTTGAGTATCGACTAGAAAACAAGATGTACGACAGGATGTGTACCGACAGCATCTTCATCACCCCTCACGAAACAGCAATGAAGAGGAACAACACGCAGTGGCCAGCAGCGCGTCTCTGGCCGGGACTCCTCAGTGATTCATTCTGCTCACTGACGGCAGCGCTTCTTGGAAGCCGCTAAAAGCTCAGCATGAGACAGAACTACAGGGAAGGAAATCCTGTCTAACACACAGGTTACAGTGACGGGAAGCGACAGCGCTCCTCCTGTATGTAACTTCAGTTTTTGCTGTTATTCATACTAATATTAAGTTTAATTGAATAGTGTTCCGAAAATAACACGTTTGTCCATGAAAAGTAGACGGGTTTATGTTCGGTGATGTATAGGTCGGGTTCGGGAGGGGGGGTAAGGTAATTGAGGACAAGGTCCAGATTGATTAATTGATTTGCTATGCATCACTAAAGCTATCCTGGGCAGCTCATGTATGCGTCTATACCTACCATTACGGTATCCGCATATACGTACCAAAACGGTATCCGTATATACGTACCAATACGGTAGTCGTATAGCGATACGTACGTGTATATATATATATATATATATATACTCTCAACTCTAGTACGTACACACGGATTCAGTCACGCGAGGCCAGAGTGCCCCCTCAGCAGCTTCTGCTACCGCGGTAGCATTAGCATTTACATTAGCATTAGCGCTAACGCATACAGATCATAGACTGTATATATAATAGATACAGATGTGTTGGTTCAATGAAGAAATGGCCGACGCAAGGTGAATGCCGAGGTTAGAGGCCCCCGTGGTCATGGTTCATTCACAAGCCCGGTGCTAACCATACTTGAACTACTCCTCATTGTGTCTTGGTGGACAACATTAATGACAGTATTCGCTTATTTAAGGGAGTGGGCCTACAACGTTGGCACCGTATTATCTGCTGAAAAATCATAGAAATTCAGTGTCATTTGAAATAGGCCTACTGAAATTATGTTTTGCTGACGCGTTGATATTAAATATTCAGCTGCTCAGGCAAAGGCCAACACATGACCCATCGGAGGAGAAAGGGTGCCATTAGCACTGCCTCAAACTCATGTCCCCATCCACCACCACCAGTATGCCGGAGTGTTCCTTCCATGGTTACCACATTTAAATGGCTTCCTGAAATGGCATCACATGTCCCATCAGTGCTTAGTAAGAGCCCATGTCTACATTCTCCTAAATTAGGACTCTGAAAGACCACTGAGGTTTGTATGCAGCTAATTTGGGGATACAGTCTGGAGTCCGAGGAACAAGCCAAGTATTAGAGGTGTTTGTTCCTCTGCCCCATCAGCGTTTTGTCCTGCGAGGATGAACGCGGTGTGGAAATGTGAATGTGTCTGATAGTCACTCAGCAAGGCCCACTATCCAATCAGTGGGCTCAGCTACTGCTGCCAAACACACACACACACACACACACACACTTCAGTTCCCAAAGGTTGTGACTCTAATGTTATGCACCCAGAAAAAAAGAAAAAACACATTGTCTAAGGCAAAAAAAAAAAAAAAACTAAGCAAATACAAACTTTTTTTTGTTTAGTTTTTAATAATAAGGTCTGTGCATTGGCATTTTCATTTGCTGACTTTGTTCTGTGTGTTCTGTGTCTGCGTGTACATGAACCATCTCTAAAGTGTGGATGTGTCACACACCGACTTATAAAATATTCACCTCCGCTCCTTCTACATAATGCAATAATGGCCATTACCCAGAATCCGTTGCATATCAATAAGAAATGCAGATAAATTTGGCTCGACTGCTTGCTGTCGCTCTCCCTCGCATCTCCTTTGGCACGAAGGCCGTGACTGCCTTTCATCTCCATTCTCTCTCGGTGCATTTATTTAGCGTTGTTTTGCCACCTCGCGTACAAAAGGAGTCTCGATCGAATTAGATAAGATTATGTGCAAATAGTCCCTGCAGGGCAATTTGGTTTTTATGGCAGGAGATAACAGGATTTTGAAAATAATGTATATAAATAGAAGAGTCGGGGGAAGATAAGTCAACCTCGAGGAAAGGCTGGGACTTAATTGCATAACGCAAATCATAAGCTTTGCCTTTTTGTTTCTATTGCTTTTTTTTAACCCAAAAATTGCCAATAACCTGCAACTCAGGCTAAACTTTTTCAATGAGTTCTAAATCTTACGGTGCAATTGATTCAACCCAGGTGCTGCATACCTTTCTTTTCACTTCACCAATAACGTTTGTTGCCCCCCCCCCCCCCCCCCCCAAAAAAAAACATCACACCGTTCAAACCTTTTCTCCACTGCTGCCACCACCACCTTTTTCCAAAATCATTTGTAGCACAAAGCATCTGAGGACTAAGAAAACAATCCACCTCAACTCAATCTGTTCAGAAACTCTTTCCTCTCTAAATCAATTTGTTTTGCGGAGAAACAATGAAAGTGATGGCGGCAGTGAAGAAGTTACCCAGAGTGCAGCTTAAACGTTTTTATTGTCGATGTGGACGGTGTTGAGCACCCTTATTTAAGAAGGGGGGAAGTTAACACAAAACAACAAGGGCAAAACTCGCAGACAAAACTTTTAAGTGTATTTTAACGTCGTCCGCGTCTCTGAGACTTATAACTCCACACAGCGAGCACACACCATGGTCAATATAATATTTATTTCAGCAAATCATACATACACAGTAAAAATGTCTTTGTTCTAAACTCTTTAGACGATGCCATACAAGTGTTCTGTTATGACAGCATGTGAGTGGTTGAGAGTGACTGCTGTGTCTTGGGTCATCTAAGCAAATGCTCACGTCACCGCCACCCAGAAGACCACAGAGCTAAGAATGCAGTTTCTCTGGAATGCCGGAGAAACAGACTTAATGAAACGACAAGCTAAGAGCTAAAATCCTTGCCCAACACAGATGGCACCTTTCAGACTGTAATCCTGGAATCTCGATGAAATATTTGATATTGAGTCTCATGAATATACCTCTTAATTATTTTTAATCCCCCCCCTCCCATCTGTATAAACTTGACACAAACTTGTCACTGACAATCAATAACACGAGCAAATCTACATTTAGCTTGAAATCAGTTGTGTTGCTAGCCTTGGCAGGATGAAACGTTTATCAACACGTTTTCTTATCGAAGCGTTTTAAAAAAAGAAGAATCAAAGCAATCCTTTACACCTAATGCTGCTCCTCGCACGCAAAAAGTCCCCTTGGTTTGGTTATCGTACTAATATATAAAACACCCTCCACACCAAAGCATGTGTACAGAGATCTCTTACATTGACAGGCTAGTCTATGAAACAAGCAAAGGAAGGGGTATGAAATGTGCAGCACTACCATTAAGGGAAGAAGCAAACACAGAGTAAAACCCATAGACTGAGCTGTCTGCATGTCCAACAGACTGGTGGCTGGGAACACAGTGAAGGTATTTAAAACCAGGTGTATTCATAGCATGCACTCTCTTCCTCCACCTTCATCCAATCACCACCGCCACCACCACCACCATAAAAAGGCACACCTCACCCCACCTAGCCCTGCCAGTCATCGCCCTTAACAGGTCTTCAGTGCATAAATGCTTGTTTGTGTGTGTGTGTGTGTGTGTGTTTGTTTTTGTGTATATGTGTATAGGTGTATGGGTGTATGGGTGTATACGTGTGTGTGTGTGTGTGTGTGTGTGTGTGTGTGTATAAGAGTTCCTCGAGTATAATGAGCACTATGAAAAGTAATGTAATAATCAAGCCTTCGCTGGGACGCTCGGTATGCTACTTGTGTTTCGCTTTACGTAGAACAAATAACAGCGGTCTGAAAGCCCCTGCTACGTTGTGTGTGGAGCCCTGCTGGGAACACACGCCGCTGGACGCAGCTCCCCGCGGTCCCAGGGGGCGGCCGCCCAAGGCCTTTGTAACTCTGGGTTTGTAGGTACATCCAATAATATGTAAGAACCCCCCCCCCCCCCCCCTGTTCGTCTCCTTGTGTTATCTATTCCCCCAGATGTCCTCTTCGAAACCGCCAAGTTTTTTTTTAAATACGCTGCACTTAAATCGGTGAGATCTTTGCATTGAAAATGCAGCGGAGAGTTTTGCTACATGATAGCTTCCCCCCCCCCTCCTATTCTTTTGGCTTTTCCTGTAGCAAGGCTCTTTGAAAGACGCATATTGTTGTTCCTCTGTAAAAAACTGCGAGTCACGTCTCTCCTCAGACTCACAGCCAATCTTCTTTTTGTTGTATTTATTCTGTGTCTACGTGTGTTTCTGTTCTTCTAGGGAAGCGGGTGTCTAACTCCTAAGTCCTACTGGTTCTTCCCGGGTGGAGCTCACGCACTAATGGAGTCGACCTAGCGTGTGCAATGGTTCTGCTATCTACATTATCGACATCGCGCGGATACAAAAAGATCCGGTCAGATCGGGGACGCGTGAAAGAGGGAGGGGGGGGGGGGGGAGGGAGGCAGGGAGGGAGGGGTAGAGAGGGGTGAGGAAGGAGGAGAGGGTGGAGGAGAGGGTGCATCTTTTACACTGAGCCTTGGGCTTCAGCAGGCATAACCCAGGTCATACAAAGAAGAGGACACAGGCAGTCCAATGGGAGGGGCGGGTCTTTGCACATGTGACCACATCCAAAGGAGTCGGATTGGCCGTCGATGCTGTACAAGTCCTGATTGCCCTCTGTGGCGACCGCTGGCCGGCACACGCGGAATGGACGCGGTGCCGTGAGCCAACGGCGCGCGAGAGGAGACGGAGAAGAGAAAGCATAAAAGGTTTACCAGGGGTATTGGTATAGTTGACTTATGAACAAACAAAACACTGAGAAGAGTCCATAGGCTTGTTAGTACGAATAAGTATCTGCCCGGGGGGGGGAAAAGTCACCTAAAAACGTGCAGTTTGACCAAGAGAACCCATTTTCTCTTTTTCACTTCTCTCTTTTTTTTTTTTTGTGTGACGAAGGTGAACACATTACGACAGGTATTCGTCGGTGCCGTCGTCGTCCTCCTCGTCTTCGTCATCCTCGTCGTCGTCCATGCCGGCCTTGGCGCTGCGGCCGAACGAGTCCTTGTCTTCGTCCGAGAACAGAGAGTCCCCGCTGCCCGGCTCCCCGGAGGACTCCAGCACCACGCCTGAGTCAGAGAGAAACACCGGTCCTTCTGGTCACCTCCACGTCTGTACCGCTCTCCTCGGGCGCCGTGAAGCACGCGCGTGTTGAGCGGACCCATTGTTTTAAAATGCAACGCTCCCTGATTCCGCTGCGGTCCTGTGCCCGCCGCTGTGGCAGCTGTACTCCCTGAGTGGGATCAGTAAAGCACTATCTTATCTTATCTACCCAGTGGCTTAGCCCAGAAACAAACGACCCTGTGTTTTTTCGCGGAGCGCCGTGTCTCTATTCCAAGAGAAGACTTCAATATTTTAACATAACGAGCCTTCAAAAAACATCACTTCTGCGTTCTTATGGGGGGGGGGGGGGGGGGGGGACTTCAAAACGGAGCCCGTTTCAAAATCAGCACAGACCACTTAAACGGCCGTTCAACCCAACTGCCGCCCGTCTGCAATTTTAATCAAGTCAATGCAAACAGTTTCCGCAGCGTGAGACCCTTCAGTGGCTACGGGCCGGTGGTCCAGCGCTGCCTCAGGGTGGAAGCGTACATGTAGGAGAGGAGAGGACCTTTCGGTCTTTGTTGGTCATTCTCAGTATTTTATTGATTTGACCCATCCTATGGTACATACGTAGGAGCAGTAGGGCTGCTATGTTAAGCACCCGGGGATTCACTGCACCTTATATATTTTTTTTAAATATTTTTTATTTTGCACTACAATTTACTTTTATTTATACATTTTTTATAATTTTTTTATATTGCATTTTATTTTTTAATTCTTTGTATTGTTACTGTGTGTAATGCTGCTACACTGCAATTTCCCAGCTTGGGATCAATAAAGTATAGCTATCTATCTATCTATCAAGTTGGGATTCAGTGTCTTGATCAAGGACACTTGGACATCGAACCGCCGACCCTATGATTAGTGGACGACCCCCTCTGTCCACCCGCTCTATCCACTGAGCTACTGCCGCCCCATATCCTGGCTAGTGTGTATCCTGGCTAGTGTGTATCCCGGGTAGTGTTTATCCCGGCGGGTCGTTGCCCGGTCCCTTTAGCGTGGCGGTTCACTCACCGCAGTCTGCGGGGCCGTGTGTGCGTGAGCCGGACGCCTCGTTGCCATAGCGATCCACACACCAACACTGACCACTGCTGCCGTGGCACTGGTGGGTCCGGTAGTAACCCTCCTCGTCACAGGCTGGCAGGTACTGACCTATACACACACGCACGCACACACAGGCACACACACACACACACACGCAGGCACACGCACGCATACGCACATACACACGCACACGCATGCAAACACACGCACGCACACACACGCACACATACACAGGCGCACACACATACATATACATACACATGCACATGCACGCACACACGCAGGCACACACACGCACACACACACAAACACACGCACAAATGTGGGTTTCAGTTATTAAATCTCGAGGGGTCCGCATTTACACTGGTGACGGCTTACAGATAAAATTGTCATTAAAATACACAGAATAATACAAATGAACTAGCAAACAATTTTAATAAAATACAATGGAATAAAAGTGATAACAAAAATGCATTCACAACACACACAATCACACACATAATACACACTGTGTACACACACTGTGCACACTTATCTCACCAAGTAGTTTTTTCCCAGCCTGCTTCTTGTTGATATTTGACAGCTCTACCTTACAGGGGGAGTCTGGGGGGAGAGAAAGAGACAGAGAGAGGGAGAGGGAGAGGGAGAGTGAGAGAGAGAGAGAGAGAGAGAGAGAGAGAGAGAGAGAGAGAGAGAGAGAGAGAGAGAGACCATGAAACAAAGCACAGGGTATGTTCTGCTGCTGCCTACAGTCTACACTCTGAGACCCATCTTTTGAAGATAAGTGCTTCTGAGTCCCTCGCCATTCTAGAAAGAACAAACACAACAACAAACAAAACTTTTATATGCACTGAGACACAAAGCCGCTCAGACGCCTCACAGCCTCTGTCTGGGATCTCCACCTGGGAGTCCAGAACCGCTCTGGTCAGCTGCTCAAATATCCCCCCGCACGGGGAATCTGAGCCTGAGCCTCTTGTACAGGCAGGGCCTTAGAAAGAGGAAAAGCGGGGAAACGTCTATAAATAATGTATAGTGTGTGAGTAATAAGGCTTCCATACGGACAAGGATGTGTGTTAGCATTCAGAGCCAGACCAAAGTGTGGCTTGTATTGTATCACAAAAACAGCACTTTATCTATGCTGCACTTTTCAAAACGACAGTTGCAAAGTGCTTGGCAGATTGAAGAATGAGAAAAGTTTTGACAAAACCACAATGAAATCACAATATATATATTTTTAATAAAAATGACTAACATGAAATACCAGACAATTTTGTACATGTAGTGTTCATGTGTGTGTGCAAGCGCGTGTGTGCGTGTACTTTATGCATGTTTGTGTGTGGCTGTAAATATTTTTGTGTATAAATGTGCGTGTGTGTGCGTGAGGGCATCGTCAGTCCCTATGTGCTGTGTGTGTGTGTAAATATGCTAAGATGTACTTTCTGCTATTCAGGCAGATGTGTCCGTGTTTAAATGTGTGTGTGTGGATGTGTGTGTGCTGGTGTATGTGTGTGTGTGTGTGTGTGTGTGCGTGCGTGTGTTTATGTGTGTGTGTGTGTGTGCGTGTGTGTGTGTGCGTGTATGTGTAGGTGTGTGTCTGTGTGTGTGTGCTTGTGTATGTGTGTGTGTGTGTGTGTATTCAAGATTCAAGATTCAAGATTCGAGAGACTTTATTCATCTCAAGGGAAATTATTGTGCAACAGATCAAAACAAAGAAGGAAAAGAAATATACACAAAATAAAATAAAATATACCCTAATATAACCAATAAACAACAATATAACAATAAACTAGAGTAACTTATAAACCAACTAACTAACTACCAAAATGTGTGTGTGTGTGTGTGTGTGTGTGTGTGTGTGTGTGTGTGTGTGTGTGTGTGTGTGTGTGTGTGCATGTGTGTGTGTGTGTGTGTGTGTGTGTGTGCATGTGTGTGTGTGTGTGTGTGTGCGTGCGGGTGGGGGGAGGCTGACCCGTGTGTCTCTGGAAGCACGTGCACCACTCGGTGCTGCTGAGGAGCTGGTCGCGCCGCACGTCGCACGACCTGAACAGGGCCTCCGAGCACGGCTCGCTGCGGTCCAGGTACAGGCTCCGGGTCTCCGATTGGTCCAGCTGGAGGTCAAAGTTCGTGTCCAGGCGGGAGAACATCCAGCCCAGGGGGTCCTTGCAGATGGGCGACGCCCTCATTTCAAACACTGAAGGGAGGCGAGAGGGGAGAGGGGTGAGGGGTGGGGGGAGGGTGAGGAGAGGGTGGCGGGAGTCACCGTTTCACTCCCATGGAGATGTTCTGGAGCTTGATCCTCATGGGCTGCAGTCTAACCTGGAGACATCCTTGAGCTCGTGGCGCATGATGCCCTGACCTCTACCTGCTCCCCAACCACATGTAACGACTAAAGCACTCGGGGAGGAAAGTATGATAGGACCCATCAGCCCTCAGGGAGGGAGTTTCAGTGCACGAGGAACAAGGAGGCTGCTCCCTGCTGACAGCTACCTCCTTGATCCTTGATTCGGCAAGATCAAGGGGAGCAGGAGCGCCACTCTGATTGGCTGGACTCTATTGAGCAACGTCAGGCCGCCGCTATATTTGGAAATCAACGGCTGACCGGCCAAGGCCAGACTGACGTGGGAAATGCAAATGTGTGCGTGAGGATGATCTCACGAGGCGAGTACTGAATAGTCACTGCAGACAGGGAATAATAAGATGGATTTCTGGGTTCTGCATCGTTCTCTCCTGCTGACATCCAGGTGAACTCACTTAGGAGACACTTTTATACACACTGGCTCAAAAGTGAAGGCAGAGAGATCGGTCGACGTGCGCGATCGATACCGGAGCAACGGCGCCCTGAGGAGCGCCTTCAAACGCAGCGAGCGCCACCGCGGGTTAGTGGATGGGGAGCAGACGTTACGCTCCGGTTGCACTGTAAACCGTAACGACAATGACTGTATTATATACAGCAGTCTGCTTCTTCATTCAGAATGAGCTGGACTGTGTCCGGTGTAACGGACCCGAACAGTCCGCGTGGCGCGACCAGGCATGGCCTCCCCCGAGCACCACGGGAACGTAACCGACGATACACTGTGGAGGCAACGCACTATGGCCACAGCACACTATGGCAACAACACACTGTGGAACAACCTACACAGCAGAAACTACACACTACAGCGACAACACACGGTGGAACAACCTACACAGCAGAAACTACACACTACAGCAACAACACACGGTGGAACAACCTACACAGCAGAAACGACACACTACAGCAACAACACACGGTGGAACAACCTACACAGCAGAAACTACACACTACAGCAACAACACACGGTGGAACAACCTACACAGCAGAAACTACACACTACAGCGACAACCCACTGTGGAACAACCTACACAGCAGAAACTACACACTACAGCAACAACACACGGTGGAACAACCTACACAGCAGAAACTACACACTACAGCAACAACACACGGTGGAACAACCTACACAGCAGAAACTACACACTACAGTGACAACCCACTGTGGAACAACCTACACAGCAGAAACTACACACTACAGCAACAACACACTGTGGAACAACCTACACAGCAGAAACTACACACTACAGCAACAACACACTGTGGAACAACCTACACAGCAGAAACTACACACTATAGCAACAACACACGGTGGAACAACCTACACAGCAGAAACTACACACTACAGCAACAACACACGGTGGAACAACCTACACAGCAGAAACTACACACTACAGCAACAACCCACTGTGGAACAACCTACACAGCAGAAACTACACACTACAGCAACAACACACGGTGGAACAACCTACACAGCAGAAACTACACACTACAGTGACAACCCACTGTGGAACAACCTACACAGCAGAAACTACACACTACAGCAACAACACACGGTGGAACAACCTACACAGCAGAAACTACACACTACAGCAACAACACACTGTGGAACAACCTACACAGCAGAAACTACACACTATAGCAACAACACACTGTGGAACAACCTACACAGCAGAAACTACACACTATAGCAACAACACACGGTGGAACAACCTACACAGCAGAAACTACACACTACAGCAACAACACACGGTGGAACAACCTGCACAGCAGAAACTACACACTACAGCAACAACACACGGTGGAACAACCTACACAGCAGAAACTACACACTACAGCAACAACACACGGTGGAACAACCTACACAGCAGAAACTACACACTACAGCAACAACACACGGTGGAACAACCTACACAGCAGAAACTACACACTACAGCGACAACACACAGTGGAACAACCTACACAGCAGAAACTACACACTACAGCAACAACACACGGTGGAACAACCTACACGGCAGAAACTACACACTACAGCAACAACACACGGTGGAACAACCTACACGGCAGAAACTACACACTACAGCAACAACACATGGTGGAACAACCTACACAGCAGAAACTACACACTACAGCAACAACACACGGTGGAACAACCTACACAGCAGAAACTACACACTACAGCGACAACACACGGTGGAACAACCTACACAGCAGAAACTACACACTACAGCGACAACACACGGTGGAACAACCTACACAGCAGAAACTACACAGTACAGCAACAACACACGGTGGAACAACCTACACAGCAGAAACTACACACTATAGCAACAACACACGGTGGAACAACCTACACAGCAGAAACTACACACTACAGCAACAACACACGGTGGAACAACCTACACAGCAGAAACTACACACTACAGCAACAACACACGGTGGAACAACCTACACAGCAGAAACTACACACTACAGCAACAACACACGGTGGAACAACCTACACAGCAGAAACTACACACTACAGCAACAACACACGGTGGAACAACCTACACAGCAGAAACTACACACTACAGCGACAACACACAGTGGAACAACCTACACAGCAGAAACTACACACTACAGCAACAACACACGGTGGAACAACCTACACAGCAGAAACTACACACTACAGCAACAACACACGGTGGAACAACCTACACAGCAGAAACTACACACTACAGCAACAACACACGGTGGAACAACCTACACAGCAGAAACTACACACTACAGCGACAACACACGGTGGAACAACCTACACAGCAGAAACTACACACTACAGCAACAACACACGGTGGAACAACCTACACAGCAGAAACTACACACTACAGCAACAACACACTGTGGAACAACCTACACAGCAGTAACTACACACTACAGCAACAACACACGGTGGAACAACCTACACAGCAGAAACTGCACACTACAGCAACAACACACTGTGGAACAACCTACACAGCAGAAACTACACACTACAGCAACAACACACGGTGGAACAACCTACACAGCAGAAACTACACACTACAGCAACAACACACTTTGGAGCAACCTACACAGCAGAAACTACACACTACAGCAACAACACACGGTGGAACAACCTACACAGCAGAAACTACACACTACAGCAACAACAAACGGTGGAACAACCTACACAGCAGAAACTACACACTACAGCAACAACACACGGTGGAACAACCTACACAGCAGAAACTACACACTACAGCAACAACACACGGTGGAACAACCTACACAGCAGAAACTACACACTACAGCAACAACACACTGTGGAACAACCTACACAGCAGAAACTACACACTACAGCGACAACACACTGTGGAACAACCTACACAGCAGAAACTACACACTACAGCAACAACACACGGTGGAACAACCTACACAGCAGAAACTACACACTACAGCGACAACACACGGTGGAACAACCTACACAGCAGAAACTACACAATATATCAACAACACACTGTGGAAGCAACACATCTTCAAATATCTAACTGATGTTGCTTTTGATTTGTGCATGCCTGTGTGTGTGTGTGTGTGTGTGTGTGTGTGTGTGTGTGTGTGTGTGTGTGTGCACTGCAGCAGAACCTACTGCTCTGGTCTGGTTTCAGGGACTTGGTTCTCTTGTGGCTCCCGTTCTCGTGAAGCACTCTGAACCACTCCCTCAGCCGGCTCACCACCTCCTTCAGATCAGACTCACTGCACACTGGGGGAGAGAGAGGGGGAGAGAGAGAGGAGAGAGAGAGAGAGAGAGAGAGAGAGAGAGAGAGAGAGAGGGGAAGGATGGAGGGAGGGATGGAGAGAGAGAGAGAGAGAGAGAGAGAGAGAGAGAGAGAGAGATGAAGAAAAGACTGGGATTCTGTTTGATTGACGATACACTTCTTTGTTTGTTTGTTTTTTGCTTTTGTATTCAACATTCATACATCAATGTTCCAATACTGACACAACCAATTCTAAGTACTGATTACGATGAAGACAGAACTGAGGTGGTGTGTGTGTGTGTGTGTGTGTGTGTGTCTGTGTGTGTGTGTCTGTGTGTGTATGTGTGTGTGTGTATCTGTGTGTGTGAGTGGCTTTGTCTATGTGTGTGTGTTCCTGCTCAAAGCTGTCTGCGTTTGTGTGCATGCCTCTCAGTCTGTACCTGCTTATGTGATTGCGTTTGTGTGCGTTTGTGTGTGTGTGTGTGTGTGCGTGCCTGTGTGCGTGCCTGTGTGTGGGTCGGGGGTGAGGGTGTGTTTTCCCCCCTGTAAATTCCAAAATGTGGTTCCTGAGAATGAAACCCGTCTCTCTAGGGAACTCCGGGCAATTACATGCACTTGCAGTCCGGCGAAACAATTTTCCACAGCGCCGAGTTGTAACGCCAGCGTCACGACAGTATCCCACTGAAGTGCACTCCACACACTGATCTCTCGCGTTGATGTCGACTCCATGATCACTGTTACGGTGATAACACAAGTCCCCTCTGTAGCCGTAGCCCTGTATCCTTTGAGCAAGGCAGGCAGACACCGGCGGACTCCGGCCGCTCCTGCCGTCCACAAAGGATTCATCACGGCAGTCCCCTGGTGACTGATCTGCTGAGCAGATTGGCCGTATCGAAAACACAACCGTTTCGGTGGACGTTAAAAAACACACACGGTGTAAAAGAGCCATGACTCCCGGCTGTGACTGCCTCCTCTCCACCGCAGCCCCCCTCCACACGTGGACGTCTCATGGCTGGCGTCAGGTGTGTGTGTGTGTGTGTGTGTGTGTGGGGGGGGGGGTGTTCTGAGAGCAGATGCGGTTGTAGCGTGGCTTGTTGCGAGCTTGTTGCAAAAAAAAAAAAAAAAAAAAAAAAAGTCCTAGTGCCGGAAATATTTTGTCAGCCGATCAAACGACTGCATTAGCGGAATGGAGTCATCGAGGCACGCTGGGGGCACTGGGCAGCAGGCCGTGCCCAGACAGAGAGGAGAAGTCCTCGTCTCTTTGTTTCATTCCGCCAATTTTAGATTTAAAGTACTGGTTGTGTTTTGCCACAGTAGATTTATGTCGTGTCAAATTTCCCAGGAAACCTTCTATTATCCCAGATGGGAGGGGAGGACAGGCTGTCATGAAATCCCCTTTCCCTGATATCAATCACTACTGCTCACGCATCAGTCTGTGTGTGTGTGTGAGCGTGCGCATGTGTGTGAGTATGTGTGTGAGTGAGTGTGTGTGTGTGTGTGTGTGTGAGTGAGTGTGTGTGCATGTGCGTGTGTGTGTGCGCAAGTGTGTGTGTGTGTGTGTGCGTGTGTGCGAGCGTGCGTGCGTGCGTGTGTGCGTGTGTGTGAGCCCCTACCTTTCTTCTCTGCACTGCTATGTTCTGGCAGCGCGGTGCAGGGACACATGCCAGCACACTTCACAGAGATCTTCTTACCACTGGTACAGGCCTGGTAGTCCAGTTTACACTGCACACAAGATACACAGGACCTTAACAATACAGCTCACACTGCACACAACATACACAGGACCCTAACAATACAGCTAATTATTCTTATTATATCCATCCATCCATCCATCCATTATCGAAACCGCTTCTCCTCTATGAGGGTCGCGGGGGGGCTGGAGCCAATTCCAGCTGCAACGGGCGAGAGGCGGGGTACACCCTGGACAGGTCGCCAGCCTATCACAGGGCTAACATATAGAGACATACAACCATTCACACTCACATACACACCTATGGTCAATTTAGAGACACCAATTAACCTAATCCCCAACCTGCATGTTTTTGGTCTGTGGGAGGTCTGTGGGAGTACCCGGAGGGAACCCACGCAAGCACGGGGAGAACATGCAAACTCCACACAGAAAGGTCCCTGGGTCCCAGGTGGATTTGAACCCAGAACCCTCTTGCTGTGAGGCGACAGTGCTAACCACTGCACCACCGTGCCGCCTTCTTATTATATTATTATTATTATTATCATCATTACTAACTAATACAGCTTACATGGCACACAACATATCTTAAGTTACATTTACTCATGACAGAGTTCACAGGGACACACGATTCAACATAGACCACAATACCATGATGACTGAAAGGTGCTGTAGGAAACATTCAAGAGGCAGAGAGCCAGACTTTGGAAATAAACAACCTTAAGAAACACATTCTCCCTCTGTGCATTTGTCCACGTACACTTGAATGTGATTGGCAGGAGAGATGCCTTCCCTGAACCAATCAGGGAAGAGATGCCCCGGTGGGTCACAACTGAGCCGGGCGCAGTACACAATCTACATTTTCTCATGCGAGTCAACTCAGGGCCAGCTATTCTCACTGAGCATTTCCCCTCACAAATAGCAGACTTTTTTCTTCTTTCAAACAATAACCTCTTACAGCTCACCTACAGACACCATCAAAGGGGAACCATCACTCTCTGCTATTTTTCCAATAGAAGAGCTGAACGCTTCACACGCTTAATGGTGAAATAACGGTTCTCTGCGACGTCAACTTCCTCGTCTCACGCAGGTTGAGGGGGAAATGAAAGTCAAGTTGTTTGTGTGCAAAACCTCTTTTGGTTTTACCCACCCAACGTGTACCTGAACGCCCTGTGCCGTGTGACACTGCACGTGTTTCTGTGTGACGGTGCGTGCGTGTGTGTGCGTGTGTGTGTTTGGTGACCGGCGTCCCTGCCCTGTCTCCTCAGTGTCTCCTCAGTGTGGGGTCCGTGTGCGTGTCCTGCGAGCGGTACCTTGGTGGAGTAGGTGTGTCCGTCTGTCCCGCACACGGGGGAGGGGTGCACCACCGGGCACGGCTCACACTTGGAGCCGGGACTCTGGAAGAGGCTGGGATCCTTGAAGCTGCGCGGGGCGGGCAGAGCGGGGGGGGGGGGGGGGGGACACACGGAGGGTCAAAGGTCGTCAAGGCAAAATTGTCTTTTGAATATATTTTGCACTGCCTCACTTTTTTTCGTACTTGTATTTTTCTGTGTTTTCTGTGTTGTCTGTACAATGTCTTGTTTGTCTGATTGTCCATTTTGTTCATTTTGCATCGCAGGTCTGAGAGGACTGCAATTTCATCTGTGCTATATGCCTGCCATGTAGCCCACCTGACAATAAAGTTACTTGAACTTGAACTTGAAAAAGGCCTTGATGTGTTCCCAAAGGGGAACACATCGCCAAACACGCACCGTTTAACCACTGAGATCAATTCATCTAAATGATCTCAGTGGTTAAACGGTGCGTGTTTAACCGATGAGGGCTGGGACGGTGACCCCGCCCTCATCTGATGTTGGTCGTCATGCAAACTAATCTAAGCGGGTTTTCGCTGTGCATTGTAAATGTAGGTTTTTATGTCATGTGAACCACACAGCACACAACCACACGGTGAGGGCAGAGCAGGGCGTCTGGCGGCCTGTGTTCTTCGAGGGGTGACGGGGAAGGGGTTATGGATTGGTCTGGGGGGGTGATTTGTGATTGGTTTGCCTCGGCTGGATGGGAAATGAGGTCAGTGTGGTGTAACTGCTCTCACTCGCTCTCTGTCTCTCTCACGCAGTCTGTCTGTCTCTCTCTCTCTCTTTCTGTCTCTGTCTCTCTCATGCCGTCTGTATGTCTCTCTCTCTGGTTCTCTCTCTCTCTGTGTCTCTCTCATGCCGTCTGTCTGTCTCTCTCTCTCGCTTTCATTTTCATTTTATGTCTCTCTCTAGAGACATAAAATGTCGAGCAGAGAAAGAGAGTGTGTTTGTGTGTGTGATTTGCACTGGGGTGTGTGTGTGTGTGTGTGTGTGTGTGTGTGTGTCCCTCTCTTACACAGACACGCACATACACTGACACACACCGACAAACACAAACACAAACACAAACACACACACACACACACACACAAACACACACACGGCCCATTCATATCATTTGGCAGGACCTGGCATCCATGGGAAGACAAAGCTGGTGTAATTGGACCCAGCAGTCACTGGGAGACGAGCTGCAGTGCATACATTCACACAGCACACCGGGCTGGTGACATTCTCCAGCGCTAGCTGCTGCACTTTCCTTTGTGTGCAGGGGGGGGGGGGGGGGGGGGGGCTGTTTGTTTTGTGTCCAATGTCTAAATGGAGGGAAGCGGACGAAGGAGACGAGCAGAGAGCGAAGAAAAGACAACAAGTTTGTGCTCATTGAGGTGCCCCGCGGCTCCGTTTCTTATCGCTCCCTGGGCCTATTTTTAGCCTCCAGTCTCTCGTTTCCAATTAGACACACTCTGAAACACGGGTGTGAAAATGGAAAGAGAAGCAGATAGGAGATAAGGATTATAACAAGGTATTCCTGGCTAGTGTTGCTGGCTCGCGGAGCACCTCCGGGGAGGTAAATGCCCGTGTTGTTTTGGATACGCGGGAGTATCTGGAGTCCAGGAGCACCGTGTCCTGTGTGATTTATCACATGTCCTCACATGTCTCAGCATCCTTGAGGGAATTGGTCGATACACTGCTCACTCCCTCACCCATTCACTCACTCACTCAGTTCAACACTCACCTTTTCTGTGTGTGTGTGTTTGTGGGTGTATGTGTTTGTTAATGTGTGTGTGTGTGTGTGTGTGCGTGTGTAAGTGTGCGATTGTGTGTATGTGCGTTTGTGTATGTGTGTGTGTGTGTGTGTGTGTGTGTGTGTGTGTGTGTGTGTGTGTGCGTGCGTGCGTGTGGCCCACCTGACCCTCCGCTGGCTGATGCAGGTGGCGGTCTTGTAGTCCTCGGCCACACACACCTTGTGTCGGCCACACTTGATCTTCAGACAGGGGTCTCTGGCTGGGTCCAGCCCTGGAAGACACACACACACACACATAGACATGAAGCCATGCTCAGGGTGTGAGTGTGTTTCCGTGTGAGAGTGTGCATGTGTCTGCGATGTGAGTGCATGTGTGTGTGTCTGAGCATGTGTGTGTGTGTGTGTGTGTGTGTGTGCGTGTGTGTGTGAGTGTGACTGTGTGCATGTGTGTCTGCCCAGGCGTGACTGTGTGTGTGTGTGTGTGTGTGTGTGTGTGCGTATGTGTGTGAGTGTGACTGTGTGCATGTGTGTCTGCCCAGGCGTGACTGTGTGTGTGTGTGTGTGTGTGTGCGTGTGTGTCTGTGTGCGCATGCCCTTGTTGGTGTGCCGCTTCTCTACTGAAGGAGCTTCAGAACTCCGGAGTCGGCCAAGAAAACGCCAGAACAAAGAGGTCCAGGAAATGATGTCAGCAGGAAATGATGTCAGGACACGCCAGCGTTTCAAGGTGACAGGCGGAGTGAATCCTCCCTGTGGCTGTCGTCCTTCAAGTGTCCTCCAGCACGTCTCCTCATGACGCTTTTACTTTTCACTTGGCAAGCCTGGGCCGTCCTCACAAGAATGTTGAATATGTGGGGGAATGGTGTGTGTGTGTGTGTGTGTGTGTGTGTGTGTGTTGTTTGACATTGTCGAGATATCCGCACTGAGTCACCGAGTTTCTGTTTTTCTCCCTCTCCCTCTCTCTCTCTCTCTCTCTATTTCAATTTCATTTAAATTCAAAAGGGCTTCATTGGCACACCGTTAAATACGTTCGGCACGAAATAGGAACAAACGCAAAACAAAAAAAAGAGACAATCAAAAATAACAGATACAAAAAATGTAAAGAATCGAAAATGCAATACAATAATCTGTCTCCCTCTTTCTGCCTCCCCCTCTCTTCTATCTCACCACTCACAGATTCACTCTCCTCCCCCCTCCCCCCTCCCTCTATACTATGAGCCGTAATGCTATTAAGTGTCTTCACAGCTAAAAACAGATGGGGTTTGGTGACCACGCCCCCAGACCGACTCTAGTCATCCACGGCTGGCACCTCCTATCTTAACTTATCTTATCCAATGTGGAGTTCAAATCCAAACAAATCAAATCAGTCTTTATTTTTAGAACAGTAGTGCTTAACACATGAAACAACAAAACACGAGACAAAGATTAGCACAAAAAAAAGCAAAAAAAAAAGCACATCAGAATCTCAGAGATATGCAGATCTACTGATCCCCTCGCCGCCTAATCTGGGTTCAGGTCCTGGGGGTCCCAGGGTCAAATGATCCCCCTCACTGCCTGATCTCGGATCAGGTCCTGGGGGTCCCAGGGTCAAATGATCCCCCTCACTGCCTGATCTGGGTTCAGGTCTTGGGGGTCCCAGGGTCTAATGATCCCCCTCCCAGTCTGATCTGGGTTCAGGTCCTGGGGGTCCCAGGGTCTAATGATCCCCCTCACTGCCTGATCTGGGTTCAGGTCCTGGGGGTCCCAGGGTCAAATGATCCCCCTCACTGCCTGATCTGGGTTCGGGTCCTGGGGGTCCCAGGGTCTAATGATCCCCCTCACTGCCTGATCTGGGTTCAGGTCCTGGGGGTCCCAGGGTCTAATGATCCCCCTCACTGCCTGATCTGGGTTCAGGTCCTGGGGGTCCCAGGGTCTAATGATCCCCCTCACTGCCTGATCTGGGTTCGGGTCCTGGGGGGTTCCCAAAGTCTGGTCTCTCTCCCGGTGAAGGCTGGTGCTAGAACCCAGGAGGATCTTGGACTGAAGACTTGAGCCCCAATACATTGGCTAAGGCGTTGTTTGGACCAGAGGACCAGGCCCAAATCCGACCTCAGAGTGGCGACTGTGTGATCTCTGACCCTGAGCTAAAGAGCCTTACTGTAATCCCTGATCTGATCGTCTCAGATTATCCTTCAGCTCTCGTCTAATGCTATTGTTTCCTCGACTGAACAGTGCATGCATGTGTGTGTGTGTACACGCGCGCGTGTGTGTGTGTGTGTGTGTGTGTGCTCTCCTGGAGGCCAGCAGCGATAAAGAGAGCGTAGAAGAGAAGATGAAACGCCACAGTTCTTGATGTGTCCGCCATCTCAATATCTTCTCTCCCTTTTTCTTTCTTTCAAGGAACATTTGACAGCTTTGTTTTTGTGCAGCTCACTACTACATTCAGCTCGCTTCTAGACCAGTACTAACCCGACTTTAAACACCAACCTGACTTCCAACACTGGTACCAACACCAACCTGACTTCAAACACTGGTACCAACACCAACCTGACTTCAAACACTGGTACCAACACCAACCTGACTTCAAACACTGGTACCAACACCAACCTGACTTCCAACACTGGTACCAACACCAACCTGACTTCAAACACTGGTACAACCTGACTTCCAACACTGGTACCAACACCAACCTGACTTCAAACACTGGTACAACCTGACTTCCAACACTGGTACCAACACCAACCTGACTTCAAACACTGGTACAACCTGACTTCCAACACTGGTACCAACACCAACCTGACTTCAAACACTGGTACAACCTGACTTCCAACACTGGTACCAACACCAACCTGACTTCAAACACTGGTACCAACACCAACCTGACTTCCAACACTGGTACCAACACCAGCTGCTCAACACTGTGTCAGT
Source organism: Urophycis tenuis (assembly GCA_036785325.1). NCBI lineage: Eukaryota > Metazoa > Chordata > Actinopteri > Gadiformes > Phycidae > Urophycis > Urophycis tenuis. The sequence continues at coordinate 12,533,211 of JAXIVH010000001.1, forward strand.
CCAAATCTCACCTTGGTCCATGGGCTTGCTTGGTGTCCATGTTCCTGGCTCCTGAAAATAGAGTCATTGAAAACCATGAGAAACAATTAGAGGTCATTCGACTCCTCAAACCATAAGAGACAGGGAGAGGGCAGAACGAGAGAAGGCAAGCAAAGAAACTTGAAACAAACCTCCACTTCCTTCAGGTAGCATGAGAGAGAAAATAAATGCATTCAGTTAGTATTTATAAAGTCTTTAAAATAAGGAAATTAAGAGATTATGAAAGTCAGAGTTCCCACACATATCTCTCTCTCTCTCTTTCCATGCTAGCAGACAGAGCTATAATGTAAAAATAATATAGCTTTGATCACATGACAACAGCTCTAGGCGGATTTATCCCACATGCAAATGTGTTGCTTTAT
>JAXIVH010000001.1:12537539-12540039 GCA_036785325.1 Urophycis tenuis
TTTTATCTTCATTGTGAATATGTGTTTATTTATATGTCAAATAATCTCAATAATGTCAATGAATGAACACCACAGGTCATAGACCCGCCTTAGACATGTAGGAATTGGTTATGAATCATATCCATCACTTCAGATCAGAAAATCATTACTCTATTGTTGAATTTGATAAAACCCCAGTATGAATAAAAGTGTAATTCATGGCAATACAATGTTTCCCATTCGAATTATTAAACAAATATATTGTTTACAATTAATGTTTTTTGTATCAATCACCACCAAATAATTTAAAACCAGGCAAATAGTTTTTAATTCCTTCATCTTCGGAGCACCAGAGCATTAGGCATATGTGTTGTAGGCCTACTATGTTGTTTGTATTTATTTATACTGTATAGCCTAATGTTGATCATTTTTTTACTCAAACATTTTTCGACACATTTTAACTTCCGCCTATATCCTGTATTCCCCCCCCCCCCCCCCCCCCCCCCATGTATTTAAACATTTTAGCCTTTACTTAAAGTACATGTTATTAGCATGTCCTCGTGGAGTCTGCCACAAGCATGTCACTGCACACATAGGAGCACGAGAGCATGTGTGTAAATACAAACCTAAATATGTATGTCAATTAGCAGCAAGTCAAATGGACATGCATGCATCTGCACCTGCTTGGCCAACTCAGACCGCTGGCCGCAGATTCCCATTCAGGCAGACAGGCCATGCATGTAAAGGCACACGTGAAAGAGGGTTACGACTCAGCTTGTAAGGCAAGGCAAGGCAAGTTTATTTGTATAGCACAATTCAGCAGCAAGGCAATTCATTGTGCTTTACATACATAAAAGCATTAAAATACAATAAAAGCATAGCAAAAAAAAAAAAAAAAAAAAAAAAAAAAAAAACACATACATACATACATACATATACAGCATTAAAAGCATTGAAATTAAAATACAAGCATAAAAAGGAAATTAAAACATGTTAAGATAAGCTTAGGGGAAGGCTGTAGCAAACATAAAGGTCTTTAATCTGGATTTAAAAGTGGTGAGTGTTTCAGCAGACCTACAACTTTCTGGCAGTTTGTTCCATATATGTGGCGCGTAAAAAACTGAACGCTGCCTCTCCATGTTTGGTTCTGACTCTGGGGACAGTAAGCAGACCCGCCCCAGATGACCTGAGAGATCTGGATGGTTCATAGAAAATGAGAAGATCTGAAATGTACTTTGGTCCCAAACCATTCAGTGCTTTATAAACTAACAGCAGTACTTTAAAGTCAATTCTCTGACAGACAGGAAGCCAATGTAACGATCTGAGAACTGGAGTAATGTGATCCATTTTCTTAGTTTTTGTGAGGACTCGAGCAGCAGCATTCTGAATTAACTGGAGCTTTCTGATGGACTTTTTTGGAGAGACCAGTGAAGATGCTGTTACAATAGTCGAGCCTACTGAAGATAAATGCGTGGACAAGTTTCTCTAAGTCCTGCTGAGACATCAGTCCTCTGACCCTTGATATATTCTTTAAGTGATAGTAGGCAGACTTCGTAATCATTTTAATGTGGCTGCTAAAATTCAGGTCTGAGTCCATGACAACACCTAGATTTCTTGCCTGGTCTGTGGTTTTTAACATTGCCAGTTGCAGCTGAGCACAAACTTTTAATCGTTCTTCCTTGGCTCCAAAGACAATTATTTCAGTCTTGTCCTTATTCAACTGAAGAAAATTCTGGCACATCCAATCATTGATTTGGTCAATGCAATTACTCAATGCTTGTATTGGACCATAGTCACCTGGGGTTATTGTTATGTAAATTTGTGTATCATCTGCATAATTGTGGTAGCAGATGTCATTTTGCAGGATCTGAGCCAGTGGGAGCATGTAGATGTTAAACAAAAGAGGCCCCAGAATAGAGCCTTGAGGAACACCACATGTCATTTGCGTTCGTTCAGATGTATAATTACCTAGGGAGACAAAGTAATCTCTGTCTTTCAGGTAGGATTCAAACCAGTTTAACGCTGTGCCAGAGAGGCCAACCCAATTTTGTAGTCGATCTAACAAAATATTGTGATCAACTGTGTCGAATGCAGCACTGAGATCCAGTAAAACCAAGACTGAAATTTTGCCACAGTCTGTATTCAAATGGATGTCACTGAGGACTTTAACAAGGGCAGTCTCGGTACTGTGGTGAGGTCGAAATCCTGATTGGAAGACATCGAAACAGTTGCTTCTTGCTAGGAAGGCATTTAACTGTTGGAAGATAGCCTTTTCAATTATTTTGCTTAGAAATTGGAGGTTTGATATGGGCCTATAATTGTTCATTTGTGATACATCTAGATTGTTCTTTTTAAGGAGTGGCTTGATAACAGCCGTCTTCAAGGCCTGTGGGAAGATACCTGACAGAAGAGATGTGTTGGTAATTAATAAAAGATCTGAGGCCAAGCAATCATAAACACGTTTGAAAAAATTTGTTGGAAGAATATCGAGGCAGCAGGAGGAGGATTTTAGGTGTTCTAT
>JAXIVH010000001.1:12547539-12552539 GCA_036785325.1 Urophycis tenuis
AGGTCAACGCAGCTCCTTTTTTAAAATGGTTTTCAAAGTGTTTGTCATTACTAGAATGTTTGCTCGCTTTAATTTGGTGTGTGTTTGGCATGATACTATAAAGACAGATAAGCCAGTGGGGTGAGGGAGTCTCTGTGTTTGTACTCTAAACAGCCAGGTGGCCCTTAGCCAGCAAGGCCTACTTTTAAAGTGGTATTCTCAAAGATTTAGAGATAAGTAAATATCTGTGAAGTCACGCGGCGGAATGAGGCAACACAATGGCGATAGAGCCGACGGACCGCTCATGACAGCCGTTCGGCCTTTGCAGTGATACGAGTGAACCACCATCCCTGCGATGTTCTCACTCCAAATACAGTTTTCAGACTTGGTTAACGTGAGATGATATGCAGTCAGCCGTGGCTGCAGAAGCACCTGTTGTGGCAGCTCATTCACACCCCGGCTCGGACCCAACTGATAATGGGTCGATAATGGTGACGACCGATACTGTTGGGAGGCCTGACTGACAGTGAAGACAAAGGTGTCGGGACCCCCCCCCCCCCCCTACTGAAGCATTGCTCATCCGTGCTTGGGTGCATGTCACATGTCCCTTCTCAGTGGGAGGTTATCTTTAGCAAACACACTCCGGCTGGCTAATGCCAAAGCTAATGTAGTGTTGATGGGTAAGCACTCTGCGATCCCCACCTTTTTGTGTAGACGTTGAGCAGGTGGTGGTTCTCTTGTGGACCCTGTTTCTGACCCGTTCCTGTCACCGCTTTACCGGCCTCTCTTCGCCTCTGGTGAAGCGTTTTGTGGCTGCTGAGAAGCCATTCCTATCCCTTAGCATACACACGACCTTATAGACTTGTATGACCTTGCGACCCGTGGTACCCACACACAAGAACGTCATGTTGTGGTCTTTTAATTCGCTACTAGATGTCTTCATCAAACCTTAGGCTTGGGGTAACAAGACCCCAGCGTTCGTAACTCAAGGCATGATGCTTGCGCAGTCCACGGTATATAATGGCTGGTTTCTATAGTTACTGTAAACAGTCTGGCCTGAGAAGTGTTCGTAACTTAAACCCCCAGAACAATGCGCTACAAAATGGCCGACGCCGTTGCTCCACTTCTTGTCAGGGGCTCCATCTGTCCTCGGAACCAGGAAACGTTCGGAAGCAGATGGCTGACACACTGTGTATCAACTTTGGATGTAGTATGTAACCTGGAGCGCACCGTCCTCCATCGGTCTTGATTCCAGAGATGAAGTACAGATGATTTGATCTTTTAAAGCTGACTCTAGATGTGTCTAAAATGGCCAATTGGGTCAGGGTTAGCTAACCCTTGAGAAGCATGACATTATAGAAGCATTGTTGGAGGATCGGTTGATGAATTCACAGAAGAGTGTCCAACTTGAGCTCATATCGTTCTTACCTTGACATTGTTGTGTATAATTCTTTTTTTTTTAAGGAGCTGTCAAGATGAGAGCTATTGTAGTTTATTGGAAATAATCGTAATCGTCACTTGGGTGTTAACGTTATCTCTGTGATATTATCTGCCATATGTCTAGTGTGGGCTGATGGTGTGTGTGTGTGTGTGTGTGTGTGTGTGTGTGTGTGTGTGTGTGCGCGTGTGCGTGTTTGTTTATTGTATATATTGTTGGGTATGGACACACCCTGCTGCTCCTCCACATGTGAAGTTCCTAATGGAAAAATAAAGTTCATTGAATTGATGATTCATCATTCATTTATTTTAATATTCGTTTGATGTAGCTCTAATATTAGGATAAATAGTGGTGGATGTGATCCAAAGTGTCTTACTGTGAGCACACAATACCTGCCATGGGTGGCTGCAGTAGATATCCAACTAAGCCATGCTATCCCCAGTGTTAACGCCATGTTCCACCAATGGAGCTAGACAGGCCCATAGAAAGTGCAAGGGGTTGTGACTTGTAGGCCAAATGCTGGGGCACGACGACATCATAATGAGTCTTTGTGTCTGAAGAGCGTGTGGAGGCTTAGAATGGAGATGTTGGTGGGAGCTGGCCCACAGGCAGGCTGTGAAGATTGCACCGTGCATTTTAATACGAGCCACAAACCGAGGACACGTCTGAGTGTCTTCAGGGACTCCTTGGAGTGGTTATGATGGTGATTCAAACAACCGGTTTGACGTTGTTCAAAGGCTGGCTGATGTGTACTTAAGCAAAAGAAATACATCGTTTTTTTTCTTGTTGGTATATGCATTACTGTCTTGCCCAGGCAGTAAGTGATGAAAGGTTACAGAGACTACATGAGAGTAGCCAAAAGCAATTTTGTTACATTGTTGTTCAAATCAATGGAATTATCTGGAGATGAGGCACTTTGTTTGCTGCATTTGATTGTGCTGAGTATTTCACAAGGAAGTGCCGTCTGCTGCGGCCATGTCGATATTGTCTGTAGTTGTAGCATGTCGATATTGTATGTAGTTGTAGCATGTCGATATTGTATGTAGTTGTAGCATGTCGATATTATATGTAGTTGTAGCATGTCGATATTATATGTAGTTGCTGTGAACACTGTTTTCCACGTGATGTAACACAGTGTTTCGATGTCTTCTCTCTTCTGTCTCCCCAGCCATGAACCTACCTCCTTCACTCATCCTCTTCCTGGGCCTCATCTCCTTGTGCCCCAGTGTACTGTGGGCTGCTAAAGTCATTGTGGTCCCTCCCATCATGTTCGAGTCCCACCTGTACATCTTCAAGACGCTGGCCACGGCGCTGCACCAGGACGGACATGAAACCCATTTCCTGGTCTCGGAAGGCCGGGAGGTGCCGTCCTCGCCTCACTACCGCTTCCAGCGCTACCCGGGCATCTTCAACAGCAGCACGGCCGACAACTTCCTCCAGTCCAAAGTCCGCAACATTTTCTCCGGCCGCCTGACGTTCCTGGAGCTCTTCGACATCCTGGACCACTACTCCCAGAACTGCGACGCGGTGGTGGGCAGCGCCGAGGTCATGGCCCGGCTCAAGAAGGAGAAGTTCGACCTGCTGCTGGTGGACCCTAACGAGATGTGCGGCTTTGTGATCGCCCACATCCTGGGCGTGAAGTACGCCGTGTTCAGCACGGGCCTCTGGTACCCCGCCGAGGTGGGCGCCCCGGCTCCCCTCTCCTACGTGCCGGAGTTCAACTCCCTGCTGACGGACCGCATGTCCCTGATGCAGCGCATCACCAACACGGCCGTCTACTTGGTGCAGCGCTTCGGCGTGCACTTCATCGCGCTGCCCAAGTACGACCGCATCATGAAGAAGCACGGGGTGAAGCCCCAGGTGGCCATGGCCGACCTGGTGCAGGGCAGCCGGATGTGGATGCTGTGCACGGACCTGGCCCTGGAGTTCCCCCGGCCCACCCTGCCCCACGTGGTCTACATAGGGGGCATTCTCACCAAGCCCCCCAAACCTCTGCCGCAGGTTGGTAGAGTGAAGGAACGCCGGCACTGGGGGGGAGGGTTAGGAGACGGCCGTGATCCGACAGACAGTGGGTGACAGTGGGTGACGCACGCGTACGCGTCATTTGTCTTGCTAATGAAGTGCCGTTCCTTTGCTTTTCAGCTCTTTGCTGTAAAGGTCACCAACATGCTTACCGAGTCGCGACAGCACGACTGGCCTCTACTGACGGCAGCACTACTCCCTGGCCCTTCGATTGGCCTTTTAGTTGTCCTGTGTATCTCGGCTGGTAGAGCAAGGCATTAACACTGCCAGAGTAAGGGGTTCCATTCCCACAGGTGCTCCGCATGTTAGGAATGCGTCCACTCACAGTATCGTTGGATGCTTTGGGTGGAAGTGTACACCAAGTGGCATATATTTACCGCTCTGGCCTGCCACACACACACACACACACAAGCACACACTGAGAGAGATAAACGAACATCGTCTGTCTCATTTGTACACAAATGTAACACAAAAATGTTGTTTTTTCATCCCTTTTTTAAAAGTTTTGACCATACTTTTTTTAGGCCTAATATTCACTCGAGTACATTTATCTATGTTTTTAATTCAATTTACTGTGGGTATGAATGCAATTCATAGAAATGCACTCTGTATAACAGCATCTTCTAAATGACTCAGTAGTCAAATTGAATTGAAGTGTTTTTTGCAGGAAAAGTGAGACTAGCATTGGTCCAGGGACAGCAGGACGCCAGACATTTTCATATGTAAAGAAGCCTTTGCCCTACGTGACTTCCTAATCCTCTTTGGTAGACCATGGATGTTCTGGTTTCTGCCACTCCAATAGATCTATTGCCACTATTGCCACTATTGCCACTATTGTCATTAACCCTAGATGTGTCATTCAGCATTTGAAAAGAACTCACTACTGACATCGGAAGCAAAACCTGGTAATGTAGTGAGCTATTACCTGTGTTATCTTGCATGGGGCCCTGCTCCCTCGATTCTTTGGCTCTGCGGGTGGGAAGGAAATGACTTCATGTACGTTACAGATATTTATTTCCCTTCCGTGTGAAATTTCGCACATAGCTTTAATTTGTTCCCAACAGGCTACCATTGACAAACGTCAATTCATTGTTGGGAAAGCTAGCATGAATTAATTATCCTGAGGAGAAAGGGCTTATTGGACATGGGGATGAAGTGGCGGCTTGTCTCGGGACACAAAGCCCTCTCAGCTCCTGGAGCACATGTACGTTAGGGACCCCCCCCCTCGACATGCAGCCCATCAAGACGCATGAAGCTCGTATGGCGGTTGCCTTCAGTGACGTGTTGACCTTAAACTCCCTCTTCACACCCTCCCCCCCACCCCCCCAGTATCCCCCAAGTTATTTAAGTAGCCCATCTTCATACAGTGCACTGCTCATGTCATCTTTCTCTTGTCCATTGTCTTTATGAATGGCTTGTGGTTTCCCTTCCTCTGGTTTTTAGGGTGGGGGAGTGGGGGTGGGGGGGTGGAGGTTGGGGGGGGGGGGGGGGGTACTTGGAAGAAGAACAAAGGCGACCGCTAGCGGCATATGTGATGAACAGGGCGGCGGCCAAGATAAGG
>JAXIVH010000001.1:12555039-12565039 GCA_036785325.1 Urophycis tenuis
TCGTTGAATGGATGCCTCAAAATGACCTACTGGGTAAGCAGGATAAATATTACTTTCTTAGCAGAACTTTCACGGTGTATAACATAAAATGAACACAGTGGAAATTCAGCAAGCACACATTTACATGTCTAGCTGTGTGTGTGTCGTAAAGTAAAGTAAGTCTTTGTGAGATAATTTATTTATTAATGTATTATTTTTAATGTTAATGAATGTTTTTATTTTTATTTTTATTGTACACTGGGTGGGGGGGGTCTACTGGCTCTCTCTTACTTCCTGTGTGGTCGCTGGTGTTTTTTCTTCTGTAGTTTTCTCTCTGTCTATCTGTCAGTCTGTCACACTATATGTAGAAGAGGTCAAGATGTTGCTTTTGATCTATTAGCAACTAGGAATGTTGGGTTGACTGAACATACAATACATCACTAATTTAACCTTTTCAAGTCAATTCAAGTCAATTTCAAGTCAAGTCAATTATTTACAGATGAAAGTGCATCACACACCCACACAAACACATTATTCCACAGATATAATTCACTTAATCTATAATATATTGTTATTTTCTATCCTAATCCACCACCATTATGTAAAGCTTTTGAATTAATCTTTTAAAAAACAGTCATGGAGGTGGGTCATAATATCTGGTTATGTAGTTCACCTTGAAGTATACAGATCATTTCTCCGATAAAACTATTGACACATAACCCACTCCCGATATAGTATCTCCCACATGAACCCACTAGAATCTTGCCAACCCAACACCCACTAGAGTCTCTCCCAACACAACACAACACGCGACTGAATGGTCCCACATCACCCAGCACCCAAAATAAAATCTCCAACACAACCCAATCCAAGTTGGACTATGTGGAGAGATGGGATGGGAGAGGGGTTATCCTATTGGGTGTTGGATTACCCAATAGAATGTCATTACATATCCCAACACCCAATAGAATCTCGCTGCATAACCCAACACCCAATAAAAGGTAAAGGGGGCATTTAGCAGACACTTTTGCCCAAAGCGACTTACAATCAGTACATTTGTGGTGGGGTTTGACATGTGGACAGTTGGAGGAGGGATTGAACCGCCGACCCTGCAGTTAGTGGACGACCCTCTCTGTACACCCGCTCTACCTACTGAGCTACTGCCGCCCCTAGAATCTCATTGCGTATCCCAACGGCCTAAGAGACGCCTTTGTCCGGTTTACGGAATAAACCCTAACCAGCATCATCGAGACGCGTTTCTCCTGATGTAACCCCAGCCGGCGCGTCATCCCTGTGTTTCTCTACCGCCCCCCCCCCCCCCCCCCGCCTGCAGGCCACGCCAACACGCGCGCCTTCCTGAGCCACGGCGGGCTGAACAGCATCTACGAGGCCATGTACCACGGCGTGCCGGTGGTGGGCGTGCCCCTGTTCGGCGACCACTACGACACCATGACGCGCGTGGCGGCCAAGGGCATGGGCCTCATGCTGCACTGGAAGAGCATGACGGAGGACGAGCTGCGCACCGCGCTCACCAGCGTCATCGCCGACGGCAGGTGGGTGCCCGCACGCACCGGTGGCACTGTAGTGGTGTGCACCGCCACGTACCGGTAGTACTGTACTGGTACGCCCTGGTGTGTACCAGCACACAATGCCCTGGTGTGTACCAGCGCATACCAGTGGTACTGTACTGTTATGCCCTGGTATGTACCAGCACATAATGCCCTGGTATGTACCAGTGCATACCAGTGGTACTGTACTGTTATGCCCTGGTATGTACCAGCACATAATGCCCTGGTATGTACCAGTGCATACCAGTGGTACTGTACTGTTATGCCCTGGTATGTACCAGCACATAATGCCCTGGTATGTACCAGTGCATACCAGTGGTACTGTACTGTTATGCCCTGGTATGTACCAGCACATAATGCCCTGGTATGTACCAGCGCATACCAGTAGTACCGTACAAGGTATGCCTTGGTGTGCACCAGTAGTGCATACCAGTAGTACTGTACTGGTATGCCCTGGTGTGCACCAGCACATTATGCCCTGGTATGTACCAGCACATACCAGTAGCACTGTACTGGTATGCACCAGGGCATACCAGTGGTACTGTACTGGTATGCCCTGGTATGTACCAGCACATACCAGTAGTACTGTACTGGTATGCCCCAAGTGTTGTGTACATCACACCTGACTTTCACAACACGAATGAAATTATATTCACTAAATGGCAGTGACATTAACCAGGATATGTAAAACAGTCAAATCAAGTGGTAAACACCAGTGGTAAATGGTAGATTCAATGTACATTACAGTGGTACATCCCTGCAAATTCCACTGGTAAATTCCACAGATGCTAGTAAATGCCAGGTGCAGATACCAGTAGATTACAGTGATATGAACTGGTTAATGACAGGTGCAGAAACCAGTAAATAGCAGTCATATAAACCAGTAAAGGCCAGTGTTGTGGAGGATAGTCATTGCACTGCAACGGGTCCACTCATCGCCTGTGTTGATGGATGAATGAATGTCTGGTTGGATGGAGAGATGGATGCCCGGATAGACAGATGGATTCATAATCCTTTTTACAACTCATAAATAAGCATATTTTGGTCATGTTTCTATTGAGGTTTCTAGCAGTCCCTAGTGACTGTGTGTGGTAGTGCTGGAATGTACCCTGCTCCATCCCTTTTTGCTGTTCCTCTCGCTCGGTTAGTCGTGCAGTTATCCTGTTATCCTGTCACTTGTGCAATCGCAGGCTCAGCAATCATGCGTGCACACATCAACACTCCACACTTTCCGCTCTCACTCGCTCTCTCCCGTTTCTCGTCTTCTCATTTGCCTGGATCTGTGCATCCCTCCTTTCCGCTTGGCTCAGTTTGTGAGGAGCGTGAAGCATGTTGTACAGAATGCGTCAGAATGCCAGCCGGTGTGTGACAATCATGGTGGTAGCAAACACAGGTAGACCCCCCCCCCCCCCCCCCCGACTGGGAATGAGTGGTGACTGACGGTCTCTGGTGGTGATGACAGTCCTCCCTGCAAACACACACTGAGTAACACCTACCCCCTCCCCCAAACCCACCTTCCCCCAGGTACCGGCAGCAGGCGCGCCTCCTCTCGGCCATCCACAAGGACCAGCCAGGCCACCCGGTGTCCCGGGCGGCCTACTGGATCGGCTACCTGCTGCGGCACGGCGGCGCCGACCACCTGCGCTCGTCCGTGTACCACGTGTCCACGCTGCAGTACTTCCTGCTGGACGTCGTCGCCGTCACGGCGACCGCCGCCGCCACGCTGGCCTTCGCGCTCTACCGGATAGCGCGGTGGCTGAAGGGGTCAAAGGGCGGCGCCGGCGCCGGGGTGGTGGGGGCGAGCGGTGGCGGCGGCAGCAGCAGTGGCGCGGTGGGAGGAGTCAGGGATGAGGACGCGCTCACCAACGGACACTGTCACAGTGAGGCGGTGGTGGCCAACGGGAAGCACAAACGCAACGGCGCCCTGGGTAGTGAGAAGAAGAAAAACTAGCGAGGGGAAGCTTGGGGTGGGGTGGGGGGCGGGGGGGGGGGGCGTGGTAGGGTTGCAAACTGGCATGAGGCTGGGTCTTTGGCAACGCTGATCTCTGATCTGTTTCTGTATGAGAGAAAAAAGGGCTTGCCAGAGTAGGAGCAAATGCAATGCATTGGTCGACCAGTGTAGTGCAGTTGTGCAAAGTGTGTATCTGTGTACATGGATCTGTGTGTGTGTGTGTGTGCGTGTGTGTGTGTGTGAGTGACTGTATGTGTGTGTGTGTGTGTGTGTGTGTGTGTGTGTGTGTGTGTGTGTGTGTGTGTGTGTGTGTGTGTGTGTGTGTGTGTGCGCGTGCGCGCGAGGATGGGTTTCAGGAGTGTGTATGTGTGCGTGCACACGTGATTGCCGAGGCAAATCTTAACAAACGCGAGGAACACTTAACAGCTGCTACAGCGATGCAAACGCCAGGATCAACTGGGGGAAAAAAAATCAAATACGCATTTAGAAAAGAGAGAGAAAAGATGGCGGCTCTTCCCATTTATCTCCCTTGGTTCTGTTCCTTCTATCACTGGCCTTTCAAAATGGAGGGATGGGTTGTGGACACACTGGCGACAAAAAGCTTTTAATAAGAAAATGTAAGTGATATTGTAATCAAAAATATATAGTCAAGCAGGACACATTTTAACTAAAGCATTACCTGTAAAGGCGTTAGATTTGTAAATAGGGGGAGAAAAACATCTATTTATTACTGTACAAGCACACTGTAATGAACAGACCTTTTTAACCTGTCTTATTTATTATTTTTTTTATTTAAGTCATTTATCAGTAACACTATTGTATGATAGTTCTCATACGCTCCTTATAAACTTTAACGCTGTACGAGTTTTGTTTTTGCCTAAAACCAAATGCACCCATTTGTATGTTGTTTCTTTATTTAAAAGGTTTTGGTTTGGGTTTTTTGTTCTCACTGGGTGGTGCAGTGTCCAATCATGACCACCATCCCCTCCTTAAATGGCTGGTCGGAAGGGCACTGTGCCCCCCCATTGGTCCAATTAGTCAATTAAAGAATCACAAGTATGAGAGTGCATACATTGAAGACCATTGACGATCACCTGGTGATCAAACGATACCTTTTTGGGGTATTCATAGTTGATCTGTAATGTCATGTCTGATCACATATTGTTCAAATCATCAATTACTTTATTATTAATTTTTTATCGCCATTTTTGATGTTGTAGACAATTATCTGTAGTAATAGCCCACTCCTTGTCGTCCATTCACCACTGCCAGCTAAATCTGTATTGATTTAGCTGTCATTTTAAAATGTTAAGCAGTGCATTAGCTATAACAATGTTATGTGTGAATGATGAATTCTACATGTCGCCTTTTTGAATGCAAACATTTGTGTATGCAAAGTGCTTGCGCATGAGTTTGCTTGGGTTTTATCGTTTTTACGTGTGCGTGTTTGTGTGTGTGTGTGTGTGCGTGCGTGTGTCTGTGTGTGTGTGTGTGTATGATGATGATAATGATACAACATTAGTCTGCGTGTATGGAAACAAGGCTTCACCTCTTAGCACTATATGTCTTCAATCTCCTACGGATTCATTCACAACCACCCTTCTGACCTTAAACAAGTTCTTCCTTCAGCCGGTCTCACTGCCCTGTGTTTGTAACTACTTCGTCGCTACTTCATCTGAAGTGCTCAAAAGTCAAAAGGTGCATTACAACGAGGCGTGCGCCTTCATTCACATCTCTCGCAAGGGCGTGTAAGTTGAACAATGCAAATTGAAGGATAGTCTTAAGCTGTAAGCAAATGCCACCAGCAGGGAGAGCAAAGCAGGACGCGGAACAAACAAGGACATGTCGAAGCCCCATGTGTGAGAGGAAGAGGACGAGGCTGAGGAGGGAAGGGCCTTCCCCTGTTCTCTGCGAGCGAGTCCTGAGCCACAGGGCGTCTATCCAGCTCATATTCCCGCATACGAACCGAGAGACCTTGTATACTTGAATCGCCATTATCACTTTCAGCTCCACCGTCGACAAAACACAAGTTCTGAGGGGAAATGGAAACCCGCGACTGCTGGAGACACTAAGCTATGACCAGAGAACGGAAAGCGTCGGAGGAGGAGAAGAAAAAAAAAAAAGTTGTGAATAAATTTTGTCTTTTGTTGTTTCAGTATTTCTGTTAATGCTTGGTAGACTGCCCCCTCCCCCTCTTTTTATGATATATTTTTTAACTGTTGCTTCATCTTTCTCTGCCCTTCCATTGGTTCATCTTCCTTGAAACGCTGGCATGTGTCACGCGATCAAGTTTGCACTTGATCGTCAGATGTGGAGGTTCACCTGCCTCCCTTTGAGGCTGATACCCCTCTTTGCGCATGTCTGTGGTTCTGTTTGAAGAGCAGGGCACATCCTCTCTGGTCTCAATGTTCTTCTTACCTCAACCTAGGATTTAGTTTTTTTTTTTAAATTATCATTCTTTCGTTGACTTTTAAAAGCTCTCATATTTCCTGTCACGTGTGCACGTTGTAAATATAATGCAAACAAACAAAAATTACTAATGCTTAATAAACATTACAGATTTTGTTTGCAAGACAATGAATGAATCGCCTTTTGTGCCAAAGATGTTTGCGGGGGGGGGGGGGGGGGGGGGGGCGGTGCGGGGGGGCTCAGAGAGGGGACCACCACAGGCCGCTGCCCTCCAACTGGAAATGTAGTCATTTGAAAAAGCCGATGAGTTAACTTCCAGTCACTCTGGGATCTAGCCGGTGTCGTTGCTAGGCAACAAGAAACTTCGGGGTATCGGGTGGAAGAGGCCGTCTAAAGTGGCCACACACACACACACACACACACACACACACACACACACGCACACACAGTCTGGTGGATATGGTTATCCTGTGTTGGGTTAGTGCTTGTCCTGAGTCAGAGGTAACCTGACTCACTCACCCACTTTGTCAATTATTCACACACCTCGCTCGCTCTCCCTGTGTTAAACGCGCACACGCACGCACACGCGGGCCGATCGGCCCTGCAGCTATTCCTGATGTAAATTCCTACTGGTATTTGTCTTAGCCTTTGTTAGGGGCTGTCGGTTGTGTGTGTGTGTGTGTGTGTGTGTGTGTGTGGGGGGGGGGGGGGGGGGTCAATAATGGACAACTGACACCACAGAACCCTCTCAGGTATTGTCCTCCCAGGCATTAGCTTTTATCCACCCCTCCTGTAAAGAAAATAAAGGGACAATTAGACTTAGTGCCAGGCCGAAGATGGGCCCATTATTTATAGAATGCAGAAGCCTGCCCATAAAACACATAGTCTGTGAAGCCAAGTTCAAACATACTTACATGGCTGCCTTTCACTAGCAGTGGTTCAACAGCTGGTCGCTTGTGTCATGACGCTTGAGTGGCCAAAATGGTGAACAGAGATTAAGCCTTCAATGCCAAATAGTGGTTACGTCATTGTTGTGCCATTGTGTTTTACATTTCACTTATGCGTGCGAATGTGTGCAATAGTGGCAGGCGTTTGGCGTACCGCTTAAGTCAAGAAATGTCGACCTATTTTCCCAGCTCATGTGTTTGTTTGCCTGTATTTATTGGAGGTTTTCTCAAACTTCCCTGAGGGGCTAAATAAATATGTTTTCTGGTCTTCAGTGGGGAGCAGAGCTCACTAGTTTTACTAGATAATATTATTTTAGCTAGATTAAACTATGTAGCTTTTTTTTTAAAGCTAGATTTAAATTTCATCTGTGGTCTATACCCATAGATAGGCCTATGGCCTACAAATGATTTGCTATTAGCTTGTTGGCCTACTTAATATTTGTGAATTACCAGTTGGAGCTTATTTGTTATTAGCTTGCATCTAGCTAAGATAGTAAATGGCATGTATGCACTTGCTAGATTATGCTGAAGCGTATCTATGTTCCCATGGGGTCCTATGTGCCCTGGGTTTAAGATCCCTTGGTCCGATGTTCCCATGGTCCTATGTTCCCCAGTAGGCCTACAATGTCCTGTTAACACACATTAACCCTAATCCTATTGTGGTCGGGTCAAAATGTACCTTGTGGTACCAGTTAACATATTAATTTGAATATATCACTTTTTCTTTATTGGAACAAGGCTTTTGATTTTGTTTTAATATAATTGTATCTGATTTTGAAGGTTTCTAAAAAATGCCACTATTCTAACAATATCACTGCATTACTATTTACCCATTTCAGCTGTGAGACATCAGCCAGGCATTGCCAGTCAAATGTGCAAAAGCGTATTAGCATGGAGCCTCTCACTTCATTTTCAATTTCCAGGAGGCGTGACGAACATACGACACATCAGCGGCAGCCATTTTGGTTGTTTATGGAAATACCTCAACTGCATTTCTATCGGGCGCTCCTGTGTACAGTCACTGTCAAACCCACCCCGCATTAATGGTTGTAATTGGCCCGACCCTGGCCAGGCCTGCTGGAAATAGGTCTGAAAAACAGAAAAATAAGCTTGAGGATTTGTCAGGCTCCCAGGCTCGTGAGATGCCAGTTACAGCCCAAAATAGAAAAAGGTGTTCAAGATCAACTACAGGTGAATGCAAAAACATTTTTTTTTTCCATTAAACAAGATACTTAATTCATAATATGATATTTTTGACATGAGTAAGAAAACAGGTGGGAATTGTGAGGGTTATTTTCAAAAACAGGTATACTAGTTGGCCATCTTTCATCTAAGGAAGCATTAAAGGATAACTTCATGACTCTTCAAGCTGGACTGTATTTTCCCATCATTTTGGGTCTAAGTGACTGATGTGGACAACATTTTTTTTAAATTGGTCCAGTATTGAGCGAGAGCACTTAAGCTGCCAGCCGCGAAATGGGAGGCAATGTAACCCTATGGGGCAATCGCACCCTGTCAATATACGTCCCCTTAAAGTACTTGCTTTTGCCACTGACAGGCTCAGCTCTCTGTGGCCCGGCACAACAGAACCTTGCTTGCTCTCCTCCCTCCCAACTGTCTCTCGCGTCTCCACCCTTCTCCTATACTGCAACAACTCAACTCTCGCGAGTTCAGATGTCAGATGTCAGAGCTGAACTTCTCATGGAGCGAGACTTGGTTAAACACGAGACAAATGAGAAACAGCCCGGATCAAGGGAAAGGAAAAGAAAAAGCTTTATCTCTCTTAAGGGATCCACCCCATGAGTTACGTTTTAAAGGGTATGCATTTACAAGCGCTGTTTCCTGATAGGGTGACATTACCCAGCCGTTATGCGGCTGATACTGGACCACTTAAAAAAAAAAGTTGTCAATTAGACCCAAAATGATGTGAAAGTACGATCCAAGTTATCCTTTGAGTTGTGACCTTTGGTGATTCCATGACTCCAACCATTTGGTAAGTTCCATCAAGTGTAGGCCTGTTCTATTAAAGGCCATACAGCAGCACTGGGGGCACAGAAAGACCCACAATAGCCAATGCCATAACAACTGAAGACAGCGCTTGGAAGCAGGTTCCCATAATGTGCAATACATATTGGGATCATAGGACATTTACATTGACATTTAGGGCATTTAGCAGACGTTTTTATCCAAAGCGATACAAAGAGCACATTTGACATAAGAAGGTGAAACATTTAATTGCTGCCAATACAGTAAGGACCCTGAGAGCGTAGGACCATAGGAATGTAGGACCCTGGGAATGTAAGACCCCAGTAACATACCCTGGGAACACAGGAACGACCTCGATTAAATGTATTGTTATTGTCAGCCGAGACATTGCGTGTACAGTCTATGTGACATCAACTATGTTCCATTATGAGCTATACTCTGTTTTACTCTATATTTGGTATTAGCTTGTTAAATTAAAATTATTTATTACTTCTTATGAGACTTGTTTTGAACAAGCCAATAAATGGGTCGACGTTTTAGTTAATGGCTTGATACAATTAGGCCTATACATTTTATGGTCTATATTCTGCTGTAGGTTCATCTTAGATCCATTAGAGGGCAGTATTGTACCAAAGTACACGAGTCCCTCATTTCCCACTCCCCCCCTTCTGTCAATGTCTGTTGCTCTGTCTGTCTGTTTCTCTCTCTCTTTCTGTCTCGGTCTCTCCCTCTGTTGCTGTCTCTTCCTCTTTGGTCATTTTCTCTCTCTTTCTCCCTCTCCCTCTGTCTCTCTCCTTGTCTCTCTCTCTCTCCCTCTCCCTGTCTATCTCTCACTTACTCCATCTATCTGTCTGTCGATCTGTATGTCTGTCTATCTGTCTGACTCTCTCTTACTCCCTTTCTCTGTCTGTGCCCCCCCCCCCCCCCCCCCCCCCCCCTCTCTCTCTCTCTCTGTCTGTCTCTCGCTCTGT
Source organism: Urophycis tenuis (assembly GCA_036785325.1). Taxonomy (NCBI): domain Eukaryota; kingdom Metazoa; phylum Chordata; class Actinopteri; order Gadiformes; family Phycidae; genus Urophycis; species Urophycis tenuis. Next base: position 12,564,851 of record JAXIVH010000001.1, read on the forward strand.
CTCTCACTCCCCGTACAGGAGGTAACCTCTTCACCCTGATGTAATTCTTAAAGTAATTCTGATGCAAAGGTCCAGACTGTGTGTGTGTGTGTGTGTGTGTGTGTTGGTGTGTGTTGGTGTGTGCACATTTGCGATAGATGGATCCCTGTCAGTGTGTCACCATGGTGATAAGGGAGGCCTGACAGAAAG
>JAXIVH010000001.1:12567539-12575434 GCA_036785325.1 Urophycis tenuis
GTGTGTGTGTGTGTGTGTGTGTGTGTGTGTGTGTGTGTAAGGTTATCATTTCCAGGTCTGTCAGATGGCTCTATTTTTAACAATAAGTCCTTTTTTTCTCTTCTTTTAAGCACAGGGTTAAAATAGGGTTCAACATTGTTATCTCTGCAGACGCACTGCATGTAGATGTGACACATCCATCACACACACACACACACACACACACACTCACACAGACACGCGCGCACACACACGCACACACACACACACGCCCACACACACACACACACCACGCATGCACATGCACGCACACACGCACACACACGCACATGCACACAGACGCACACACAGACGCACACACACTCACACGGATGCACACATACACTCATACACACACACTCACACCCACACACATGCGTGCACACGCACACAGACGCACACACAGACACACGTGCACATGTACACACACACACACACACACACACGCACACAGATGCACACACACACTCACCCACACACGCGCGCACACACACACACATGCACACACACACACACACATGCACACACACACACACACACTCCCCCCCCCCCCCCCCCCGTCACTGTGACCTCTCCATCATTGCCATGTGACGGTGCGGTTGCTTGGCGGCTGATAGATGAGAGTGTTGCCCGGCGCTGCGCTCTCTGTTAGCCGCCGCCCCTCTCTCTCTCCATCCGGCCACCGGCTCTCTCTCACTTTTGATTAGATCCCAATTGGGAGGCGGTCGCCCCCCCGCCATCACTCACCGCGGAGACGGCCGCTGGAGCCGGCGTGCCGCCCGCTGGGGCGGAGCGGAGCGTGACCCGGAGGAGGAGGAGGAGGAGGAGGAGGGGGAGGAGGAGGAGGTGTGGAAGAATACATTTTGTGTTTTATTTTTATTTTTTTTGGGGGTGGGGAGGGGGGGGGGGGGCGTCGCCGCGCAGCGAAGGGCAGCCGGTGTTATACGAGAGGGGTATATAACTGGCTGGCCTTGTAGCGCCTGGCTGGGGAGGAGGAGGAGGAGGAGGAGGAGGAGGCTTAGGAGGAGGGGCAGGAGGCGTATTACCGTGGTTCATATTCATAACACAATACTGGGGGGACATCCTGCTGGAGCCCCCATCAGTCAACCCTCCCTCACACCTTACATATTCATTTCAATTAGACTTGAACATATAGGAGTGATGTGCAGCACTTAAGACCACACTTTTAATCTCTCTCACTATCTCATTCTCTCATCACTTCCATCACCCCCCCCCCCTCTCTCTCTCTCTCTCTCTCTCTCTTTCTCTCTCTCTTTCATCCATCCCTTTCTCCCTCTCTCCATCCCTCCCTCTCTCTCCATCTCTCTCTCTCTCTCTGTCTCTCTCTGCCTCTCTCATCCCGTCAACGCCAGTATTTACATGTCAATGACTTCGCTGTAAGTGGCTTTCTCCCTCTCCTTGTCCTCCTATTTGCATGTCAATGGTGTCGGCTAGCTTGAGACCACTCCTCTCTCTCTCTCTCTCTCTCTCTCACTCATTCTCCATGTCTCTCTCTCCATCTCTGCTTTCTAGACCTTTGCCCCTCTCTCTCTCCCTCTCTCTCTCCTCTCTTTCACCTCATCTAGCTATGCTACATCAATCTATCTCTCTCTTTCCTCTTTGCTCTCTCCCTCTCTCCTCCATCTCTCTCTCTCATCTGCATCTCTCTCCATATCTCTCTCTAATCTGCATCTCTTTCTCCATCTCTCTCTCTCTCTCTCTCTCTCTCTCTCTCTCTCTCTCTCTCTCTCTCTCTCTCTCTCCAACTCTCTACATCTCTCCATCTCGCTCTCTCTCCCTCTCTCCATCTCTCCATCTTTCCCTCTCTCTACATCTCTCTCCCTTGCTCTCTCTATCTCTCTCTACCTCTCCATCTCTCTCGCTAGATCTCTCTCTCCATCTCTCTATCCATCTCTCCCTCTCTCTACATCTCTCTCTCTCGTTCTATACATCTCTCTCCCTCTCTTTCCATCTCCCTCTCCCTCTCTCCATCTCTCTATCCATCTCTCCCTCCCTCACTCTCTCCATCCCTCTCTCTTCCTCACAATGGAAAACCCTGAGTCATCTTCACTCTGTCTGTCGGGCGTCTCGCTCCTTGTTCAGTTTTTTTCTTCTTCCTTTCTTTCTGTTACCATCTCTTCCTCCCCTCCATTGTGGTCGGCGGGCGCTGGTCACAATGAGCGGCGGGCTGCGGGGACGCCGTGCCGCCCGCCCGCCGCCGTCGCGGCGTGACGGACGCGGCGGGGCTTTGATGTGCGGCGCGGCCGCGCCACACCGCTACTCTCAGGCTTTTATCGTGTCAAGATCGTCTGATGCTTTTAGCCGCGACGCTATTTCTTTATTTCTTTACTTCTTTCCCCCGTGAAGAGGCTCCGCGTGTCGGCCGACCGCACGCGGCTGACGGGTGTTTATCTGGCGGGCCGGCGGTGTGTGGGGGGGGGGGGGAGGGGGGGAGAGGGGGGGAGACGTGGGCCCACATGGGAGGGAGCGCTCTGCCCCGTCGTCTGCTTCTGCGCTATCAGGATGGTGATGCGGTGTGATGATATTAATAACAGCAATGCTAATATTATAATAACAACATAATATTTGATAACAACAATCGTGACGATACAAGAATAAGGATAATAAGATGAATATGAATATGAATATGAACACTATGAATAATGATAATTATAATACTTTGTATTAATGTTACCCCCTGAGCGACAGTATCTCAGGAGGTTCAGCAGGTTGTCTCCCTGGTTTTCCTCCCAGCCGAGTGACGAGGAGTTCCTGAGCAGCAGCGAGCTGGCTGTAGCATTGCATGGTGAATGTATGACTGTATGGGTGAATGCATGAATGTATGGGTGCATGTGTGAATGTATGGCTGAATGTGTGAATGTATGGCTGAATGTGTGAATGGCTGAACGCGCGAATGTATGACTTCGGCTGCTCAGCACCCGGGCTCTGGAACTCCCTCCCCTCACGCGTACGACAGTCTGACAACACAACCACATCACAACCTTCAAGTCACAACTCAAAACTCACCTGTTCAAACTGGCATACACTCTATAACTGGACACTACTTCACACATTGTCTTGTTTTTACCATGTTGTCTTGTTTTTAAAGATGTTTAAGATTTTATACTTTCTAAGGTGACCTTGGGTGACATGAAAGGCGCCTCTAAATTAAATGTATTATTATTATTATTATTATGGCTGAATGCGTGGCTGAATGTGTGAATGTATGGCAGAATGCGTGGCTGAATGTGTGAATGTATGGCTGAATGTGAGGCGGTAATTGTGAAGCGCTTTGAGTGGCCTCAGGTTAGAGAAGTTCAATATGAATGTAGCCCATTAAACCATTACACTATGGCCACGGTTCTCCTTTCGCTCACTGCCATTGTTGTGGTAGCACTTTTGACGGTTCAGCGGCCCATTCACTCACGGGTGGCGCAGCGTTCACTGTGGAAGCCCAGCCACTACAGGAAGTAACCCTGCCTCTCTTTGTGTGTGTGTTATTATTACCCAGTCTAGAAATAGACCAACCGCTTGAACCACGGAGGGTAGCTCCTTCAGTGGGAAAAATATTAATGAAGATGTGACTTCTGTCGGTATGCAATATTATTTATTGTGTGAAGATCCACTATATGTTGTCTGATGGGTAGTTTAGGCTCCTCACTGATCAACATAACGATCAGGAAGGGACATTCATCATTGTTGTTGATGGTGCTGCTGAGACCATGCGTCAATATTCCATACAATATTTATGATGTTAAAATGCATTTTAATATCTTCAAGGCTGTTTCAGAGGAATGGGTGGTGGTGGAGATGTGTTTGGGCAGGCCCCGTACATCAATAATCTCCCTTACACTCTCTCTCTCTCTCTCTCTCTCTCTCTCTCTCTCTCTCTCTCTCTCTCTTCTCTCTCTCTCTCTCTCTCTCTCTCTCTCTCTCTCTCTCTTATTCTCTTTCTTTCTCTCACTATCAATCTCACTATTGTCCTTCTCTCACTCTCTTTCAATCTCACTCTCACTATTATTCTCAATCTCTCTCTCTCTCTCTCCTTTCTATTGTTATCCCTTTCTGTCATTCTCTCTCTATCATTCTCTCTTTATGCCATTCTCTTGCTCACTTGCTTTCTTTGTATCAAGCACACACACACACACACACACACACACACACACACACACACACACACACACACACACACACACACACACACACACACACACACACACACACACACACCACACACACACACACACACACACACACACACACACAGGTGCCATGGGGTGTGTTCTGTAAAATGTCCTCTGGTCCTACGTGATGTAGACCTGCCCAGGAACAGGAAATGCCTGCTTGGGGTGAAATATTGATGAGTCTTGCGCTGTGCATTATTGATAGCTCTGATCTGTAGCCTTTACATTCCTTTGATCGCAGTCCGCCGCACACTGAGCTGCTCTTTAGCGCTGGTCCAAGGTCAGCGCAGGAAAGGGCTTCGTTTGTACGCATTTAGGGGTTTACTGAACCCCTGAACGCGCAAGTGTGTGTGTGTGTGTGTGTGTGCGTGTGTGCATGTATGCGTGCGTGCGTGTGTGTGTGTGTGTGTGCGTGTGCGTGTGCGTGTGTGCGTGTGTGTGTGTGTGTGTGTGTGTGTGTGTGTGTGTGTGTGTGTGTCTGTGTGTGTGGTGTGTGTGTGTGTGTGTGTGTGTGTGTGTGTGTGTGTGTGTGTGTGTGTGTGGACAGAAGGAGACAGCCTGGTTAACTGAATATGTGTTTGTACACGTGTCGGTGTGCCTGTACAGAGACATGTGCGTGTGAGGGAGATAGAAATACAAAGAGAGAGAGACAGACAAAGAGAGAGAGATAGAGAGAGAGAGAGAGAGAGAGGACGACAACACGGGGGAGAAAGAGAGAGGGAGAGTGAGCCACAGGGTTGCGGTGTTAAGACACACGCGACTTCCTAGCGGTCCTACTGTGTGACCTACTTCATGTAATGGTTCCTTATTATTTATCAACACTGCTCCTTCGCCCGCTGTTAGCATTATGCTAATCTGCTCACACACAGCCTTTACTGGAGAGTAAACACAGACGCCTGCCAAGCGTCTGATAAAGTCCTACATAGTTCTCTCCTTTCTCTTCTTTCTCGCCTCTACCACGCGCCACTATGGCTGAGGAGGCTTGCTGACCGAACCTTGATCCTTGAACTAATGTACGTATGATACAAACACCTATTCATATTCATAGACACATGCGTACGTACGCGCACATGCAATCCCACTCATGCACACACATACACACCCTATTTGAGTTTGGGATTGTGTGTGTGTGTGTGTGTTCACACATGCATGTGCGCACAGAGACACAAACCCATACACACCTACGCACACATGCACACAAGCACACACACACACACACACACACACACACACACACACACACACACACACACACACACACACACACACACACACATACAAACATATCTTCATTCATATTCATACACATAATAGTGGAGACTGTGTGGACCTCAATTGTTCAGTCTTCAGACAGAAAAGACAGACAGACAGACAGATGGACACACACACACACTGACAGACCCACAGTAAGACTGTGGCCCAAGCCATCCTGATGGAAAACCGCGTCCACCAGAGCGACTAGCATACTTTTGAACCCGTGAGTGATTTAAACGGCCTCCAGATGAATGTATCAGAGTAGCTCTGACCCCCGCCGCCGCCGTTAGAGGAAACCAAGCCACCATTTGGTTCTGGTCCGCGCTACCGTTGGACAGAGTGCTGCTGATGGAGCGGCCGCTAGCTGCTGGGAGCCTATTTGTGAACAGGGAACAGCAATGGAATGAAGACGGTTAGCTACTTGATTGTCTCAAAGGCAATAATCATTTTCACTACACTGGTTTCACCATTGCATATAGATCATATAAATGGTGATGATTTTTGCCTAATATCTGCGTTTAATCATTTGAAAGTGTCTGCTCTAACTCTTGGTGGTGCACCCCTAGTGGCCAGTCGTAGCTATGACCATGTTTTTTTTTTTTTACATCGCAGACATGATTTTGCCTTTTGTTAACCGACGTCATTGATACTACTGGGGTGCCCACCATTATTGATGACTTGTGACTAAACTAATCAATAATCATCAATAATCACCTCTCTCTGTCCTCTGACTTCACGGCCTGCTGGAGCCGATGTCATATCATACAGCAAAGAAACATCCATCCCCAATGATTTTTAATATATTCCCATTCCCAGATTACTCAACCAACTCAACCTCCCCCCCCCCCACACACCCCTCTCCACCCACAGTTATCATGTTCCCGGGCCCACTAAGAGTCCTCGAAGTTAGCCATGATGACAGAGAGCTGTGGGCTGGGGACGGGCCCATAGGCAGAACAGACAGTAATAAATGCTAATGCCTCATCAAGAGACAGACAAGAGAGGAAGAAGCCTGAAAGGAAATGGGGAATGTCCTGGTTTTAAGGAAGAGGCTAAACTGGTGGGAGACTTTATGGGCCTGCCAGGCAGACACGCACACACGCACACGCATGCACACGCACACACACACACACGCACACCCACACGCACACACACATGCACACACACACGCACACACACACACATGCACACACCCACACACATACACATATATGCACACACACACACACACACACACACACACACACACACACATAGACACACTGATATTTAGGCTAGGCTTGTAGTGTCCTTCATGGGGGGTAAAGAGAGAGAGCGAGGGAGCGAGAGAAGGGGACAGAGGTGAGCTGGAGGAAAGTACTGCTGGGGAAACAGAATGATGGAGGGATGGAGATAGGATCAGGACGGAGGACAGATGGGGAGATTAGGAGGGGCATGTGACAGAGGGATGGAGAGATAGAGGACGGAGAGATAGACAGATGGAGAGATAGAGGGATGGGGAGAGAGGGCTGTATGAGGGAAGGGTGGGTAGATAGAGGGATGGAAAGAGAGAACCAGAGATACAAACATTGAGAGATAGAGGGATGGAGAGATAGAAGGGAGGACGTGAGCGACAGAGGCATGGAGAGCTGGATAGAGGTTGGAGAGAGAGGAGTAGAGATACAAGAATTGAGAGGGAAGGATGGAGAGATAGAGTTTCTCCCCCAGTGGACCGATGGGAGCAGACTTTTTGTTCTTTTTGTCGGTATAAGCAAGCGAGGTTCCACTCCTACAGGAACGCACGCGTTCCCAGCGATGTCCTGCTCAACTCTCTGCCTCCGCCGCCCAGACTGCCGTAGTTTACTTTGTAATCCCTCATCCGGTATCAGTGTGTGTAGACCCCAAGCTGAGCACACATGAACACATAGGACTTTATTCATGTGGAGGAACTTCAGCCACGTTGATGCATTCTGTAGAACTCCTCAGAGGAAGCACCCGGATTGAGGGGTCTGGGAGACAAAACTGACACGTTTGGAAATAGTTACAATTTCAAGGTTGGCCTGCAGGAACTGGCGTTTCATGTTTGTATTTCAACAGGGAATGCCCATCGATGGCTTTTATTAGTTGTGTGTGTGTGTGTGTGTGTGGCTGATGTGCCCATGTGTTCTTGGGATTAGGCACCTTAGAAGATTCATAGCAGACTAGAATGTCCCCATATGACTTCTTAGTCATATTAATCAAGTGTGTGTGTGTGTGTGTTTGTGTGTGTGTGTGTCTGTGTGTGTGTGCGTGCGTGTGTGTGTGTGTGTGTGTGTGTGTGTGTGTGTGTGTGTGTGTGTGTGCGTGTGTGTGTGTGTGTGTGTGTGTGTGTGTGTTGTGTGTGTGTGTATTGTGTGTGTGTGTGTGTGTGTGTGTGTGTGTGTGTGTGTGTGTGTGTGTGTGTGTGTGAATGTGTGTGTG